>LR738715.1:17134608-17185088 GCA_902687465.1 Secale cereale | reverse complement strand
CGGGGGGGGGGGGGGGAAGGAAATGGAGGCATGGACCAAGTACTATTCAAGAAAGGAAAGCCTTGCTTGGAAGCAAACAATCCGCGAAAGCTAAGTTTCCAGAGTTTGAACAATTCAAATTTTTAAAATTCTTAGTTGTCTTCCTTGAACAACCACACTTTGTAAGGGAAACCTGTGCGCGGAGGAACATACCCGTGGCTAGCCGCACCCTTACTTTGTTTCGAGCACGCTCAACGGCTTAAGTGAGTTGCGGCAAGTGTCGCGCCCTTACTTCGTTTTCGAGTTCGCTCAACAATCTAAGTGCGCTGCGACTAGCTGCGGCGAGGTTTCTTGCCGGCGAGGGCATTGCAAGCAGGTTGCTAAGAGTCCTGCACTCAGCGCTCGCGACAAGGGTTCCTTTGTCGGCAAGTTCCCTAAAAAGCGTAGGGTGAAAAACATACAAAGTGAAAGGACTAAAGCAAGGGAGATAACACTGCATTGATCGTCCAAAATAAAGTTATATAACAAGATAGCTTGCCGCTGTTTTAACCAACTACTGGCTATGGCTTAATTGACAGCGGCAAAGGAAGCAGGAAGAAAGAAGCCTAGTCTCTACGGTCTCCGTCGACCCTCTGGATCTTGCCCGCCTTGGCCACGATGTGGGCAACTTGCGCCTTCAACGCCTCCTGGTCAGCTTCGGGCGGCAGGGTCCGGAGGACATTGACGAGGTTAATCCCAGGGTTGCGGTAGACAATCTTCGACAAGACCCGCTCCATGGTACCCATGCAAAGCCGGCGCGCCTCATCAGCCAGCTGCGCGGGGATCTTCTCCCGCAGCCGCGCAAGCGCCCGCGCCACTCCCCTGAAGAACAGACTCAGTTTGGCGCTGTGGGGGAGGCTCTCGTCGGGAGAGTACACGAGGTGCTCCGCCCTCAACGCCATCATCTCCATGTCGATGTTGGCGGCAGAGGCGACGAGCTCCTCGGTCCATTGCTCCACCGTCCGCTGGAAGTTGTTTTGCGAGACGGCGGCGCTCTCCAGCAAGAGCCTCTCAGTGCGGAGCTCGTCCTTCAGCTTCGTCTCACGGTCCCGGGCGGCGTCGAGCGAGTCAGTGAGAGTGGAAACCTTCAGCTCTAGATCGGCGATGGAGTCCCTGGCGTCAGTGAGCTCTTTGCCCTTCTCGGAGAGGCGGACTTGCAGCTTCGAGTTGGTATGGGCGTCCTTCTCCCGCGCCACGTTGAGCGCAGTGACCCTGTCCTCGCTCGCCTTCAGGTTCAGCTCCATCTGCGCCACCCTGGCCTCCAGATCCCTCTTGGCGGTCTCCGCGGCAGCGGCGGCATCCCTCGCCTCCTGCAGAGCCCCGCCAATGGCCTGCTCATGGGCGGTGAGGTTGTCCTCGTGGCTGTCAAGGTCGACCTTCCGCTGGTTGAGCACTCCCTCCTGCCGGGACAGCTCCTCGGCGGCCAGTCGCTGCTGCTCCTCCACCTCGGCCTTCTCGAGGAGGAATGCTTGATGCGCCCCAGCAAGCTCTTCGCGCTCCTCCGCCAAGTTTCGGAGGGCCGCCTGGTTGGCGGCACGGAGCTCCGCATCACGCTTCTCCAAGTCAATGCCGGCCTTGGCAGACAGAACCTCTCGGGACTCCAGCTTGGCTTGCCTGGCCCGGTACAAACCCAGGAGTCGACGCAGGAGCTTCTCCTCTTCGGGCTCGTCGCTGTTGCCGGGCGCGTCGACAACCTTCAACCCAGCGGAGGCGAGAACTTCTCCGTCAAAGGTCTCCCCCTCCGCTGGTGCCCTTGATGAGGACGCCCACGGGACTTGGATGAAGACCCCGTTGGCAGCCTCCAGATAGATGCCCGACCCAGGTGCGGAGGCGGAGGGGTCGGCGGCCGGTGCAGCGTCCGGCGCTCCCGCGGCCTCCGGACCCACGGTATGGTCGCCAGTCCCTTCCCCAGCCGCAGCGTCAGCGGTTGGGGCAGTCTCCTCGGCGACTGGCTCGTCGGCGCCGACCATTCCTTCCACGGCGGCGCCGTCGCCAGTTTCGCCGCGCACCTCCTCCTCGGCGATGGTTTCCGTCTCCATCGGCTCCGGGGCGGGCGGGTCTGGCAACAGAAGAAAAAGAAAAGAAAGATTTGTCAAGCAAATATCCAAAAAAGAAGAATACAAGAAGAAGCAAGTACAAGGATTTACCTGCGCGGGCCTCTTCGATGACGTGGTCCCTCGCCGGGGAGCTCTCCCTTGGCGGCGTAGTCGTGGCTCCTCCTGGCGGAGGGCCGCTTGCGCCCTCCCTTGGCGGCGTGCTCACCCTTGTCGGGCTGCTCGCCCTTGGCGGGGTACTCGCCCTTGGCGGAGTACCCGTCCTTGGCGGAGCGCTGTCCCTCGCCGGGGAGCTCATCCTTGGCGTGGAGGGTGGAGCAAGCGGCTCGTCGGGGGCGACCACCTGGGGCTCCTGCGGCTGCGGCTCCACTTCTGCACAAGACAACAAGACATCAATAAGGATTAAAAACTCAAGCGCGCCCATCAAGAAGAAAAATGAATACCAGACTTACGCTGGGGGTTGCGCTGGGGGCTGCTCTCCGGAGCAGCAGGTTGGTTCGGCAAGCCCGCCGCTGGCGCGTCACCTACCGCTGCGGCGGGCTCATCGTCCACAAGATCAACCACAGGGATCTTGGCCCTCTTCGCCATCCTCTGGGTCAAGGTCCTGGAAGCCGAAACAAGATTAGAACCAAGCAAGAAAAATCAAAACAAAACCAAATGTAATAGAAATTGCAAGTACTTACTCTTCCTCCTCTTCGTCGGAGCTGAGGGCGGAGAAGTCAAACTCCGCCTGGCGCGCTTCAGTGCGAGGAGTTGGAGGAGAAGGCTCCCTCGGGCGCTTGGCGGGCTCCGGGGCTGTGGGCTGTGAAGACCCAGCACCATTCGTCGCCGAGGACCGAGGGGCAGAAGGGGCACCAGAGCCACTCCGGGAAGATCCCCCTCCGCTTGTCGCTCGGGCACGGGGCGCCTCCTTGACGACCTCGCTCGTTGTGGTGGCGCGCGTCGCACGGCGCTTCGGCTGCTGTCGAGGCGCCTGTGGCCTCCTCGTCTCAGCGGCCTTGCGGGGGCGCTTCTTTTGTTGTTGGAGAGGGCTTGGTGGTGGCAGAGAGTTTTCCGAGGATGAGGAAGCGTCGTCGTCGAGGTTCAGTGACCCGCCTGAGTCTTCGTCGGAATCGCCCGTTTTGGCGTCCTCCTCTGCGGGCTCACTGGACTCAGAGCCTTGCCCGGCAGCCCCGCTCGTCCTGGCAGGCTTCCTGGCAGGCTCCCCGGCAAACTCCTCGGGCGCAATCTTCAGCAGCTTGAGGATTTCCGCCTCCTCGGCTTGGCCCACTGCGGCCGCCGCCTCTGCTTCGTCCACAGTATATCCAAATTCGCCCGCGGCCGCAGCTGCGGCGGCCTCCTCCATTCTGGAGGCAATGTATGCTACATCCCGGTCGGTGGTCTCCCGGGTGAGGCCCTTCTTCTCCTCGGCGTTGCCTGGCTTTTCGACCAGATTGTCAAAGAAGGCCTGCACGGTCTTCGCCGAGGGCACCAGCCAAGTGGGGACGACCCCGTGGGAATCGCACGCAGGCATCACCGCGCGGATGGAACTGAGGGCAGTGTTGTTGCACAACGACACTACTCCCACCGACGGTCTGAACCACTCCGGGTGCTTGGTGTCATGCTTAAACAGTTCCCGGACCATCCCCTTCAGCTCCAAGACGGTGAAATTGTAGTTCAACCCGGGGCGCAGCCTCATGCGGTCTGCCGCATTGCCGAACTCCCAAGCAGGTCTCTTCCTTTCCTGCAGAGGGGCAATGCAGCGGCGGAGGAAATCGGCCCCAACTTCGCCCACAGTCAGATTGGCGGCCCGGAGACGAAGGATCCTAATGAGGGCAATCTCCAACTTGTCGTCCTCCGGGGCCAGATCGCTCCAATCCTTGCCGCGCACTATTGCAGTCTGGCGCGGTGATGTAAACGGCTCGGGCGCATCTGCCAGAACCCAGCACCAATCGGCTCTCCACTCCTCCCACTTGCCGCGAAGCTCTCCCTTCAAGTACGCTTCCTTCTTGTTCAGCCTGAAGATCCAAGAGATACCGCCGGAAAGTGGGGATCCGGACTCTACTCTAGGCGTGAAGAAGTGGCGGAAAAGAGCTACATTTGGGTGGACCCCGACGTAGTTTTCGCACAGATGTGCGAAAACGGCCAAGGTGAGAACGGCGTTTGGGGTGAAATCTAAGAGATGGAGTCCGTACGTGTTCATCACATCACAGAAGAACTCCGAATACGGAGGGCAGAGACCGCAATGGAAGAATGCAGCAAAGTAGAAGTAACCTCCGGGGAACATG
Organism: Secale cereale; assembly: GCA_902687465.1. Lineage (NCBI taxonomy): Eukaryota > Viridiplantae > Streptophyta > Magnoliopsida > Poales > Poaceae > Secale > Secale cereale. The sequence continues at coordinate 17,180,749 of LR738715.1, read as the reverse complement.
TCGACGGCGACGGAGGGGAGGACTCTGGTGCGGGGATGAGCTTTCGTCTCCCTCGCCCAGAACAAGTAATACTTGTCCCGCAGCTCCCTCGCGCCGAGCCTCGGCGGGAAGACCACCCTCCTTCTACGCATGGCCGCAAGCTTCGCCGCCTGCTCGGACTTCTCCTTCTTCGCCTTGTCGCTCTTTGCCTTGTCGCTTTTCGGAGCCATGGCGGGGGCGGCAAGGAGGAGGGGTGGAGATCGACGGCGCCGCGGATGCTGGGGACGGCGGAGGGGGGGTGGAGCTCGGCTCTCTGTCGACCTGAGGGGAGGCAGAGAGCGGCGGGGGTTTCTGGAGATTCAAGGCGCAATGAAGGTAATGGAGGGAAACTGCCCCTGCTTCCTCTGCTTTTAAGGGGGAAGTGGGGGACGTTCCACATTTTTTATTAAAGAAGCAGGCCACGATCTCTCCCACGACGCCGCAATCGACGCGTGCCATTAGGGAGAGATGCGGCTGAGGCGGAGTGGGAAGCGGCGCGCCGTGGGCCGCGTGTGCCCGTGCCCTGTTTAGGGCCTGGCCCAACAGCGCTGGGCACCGTGTGTGGCCCAGGCCCGGGGGCTCCTGTCGGTGTACTAAAGTAGGGGTACCTTAGTATCCCGACTTGTGCACGGGCAGTAGCAGCATCCCGTGGTCTGGCTCACTACGTGCCCGCCAAAGCCCACTCTGGACCCCTTTGGAACCATTCAAGAACAAAGTATACAAGTCAGAAGGTCAAGGCCCCGGCAAGAGGAGCTTGCCGGGAAGGATGCTCCAAGCACAAGACCACTCTATTCTCGCAAGACCCTGGCAAGAGGAGCTTGCCAGGAAGGCCGAAGAATAACACTTCAGAAGATATATCGTGGCGCATCATGCGCCCCGGCAGGACCCAGAGAGCGACAAGCTTTCGGGTCCGGCAAGGTTGCGGCCTCGGCAAGGTGCTTGCCGGGGGAAGCCTACACTGTGTGCCTGCGCTCCAGTTCATCCAGCCACGCGTCGCCCTGGGGCCCTTCCAGGGGCACGTGGCAGATGGCTGTGCAGCCTGAGGGACACGCTGGCGAGCCGCGGTGGCGAAGCCATCGCCGTGGCGAACGGAGACGCATGGACGGGCGCTTTTGGGGCGACGGCGACGGGCATTCAATGCCCTTGTCCCCCACCGTCAGAGTTAGGTGAAGACCACTGTTCATACACTGTTTCATACACTGTTCATGCACTGTTACAACCACCACCAATTTTACACTTTTACCCTCCTCTACGTTGACACCTGTCGGTGACCCCTTTGGACTATAAAAGGAGGCCCATGCACAACGTAGAGGGGGTTCGATCCCAGAAACTCGCTAACTCCCTCGCTCGGTGTAGCTAGTACTGTAGATCTTCAAGCTCCCGAGCCCAAGAACTTAATACAACCAAAGCAGGAGTAGAGTTTTACGCGTCCGCGCGGCCCGAACCTGGGTAAACTGCCCGCGTGTGCTCCTCGATCTGCTCTTCGTGCTCCCTCCGCTCCCTTACGGCAACGTAGAAGGGGCTCCGGTCCCATAGGTGTTCGTGGGTGGTCAGTTTCCCCGACATTGACACTCCTGAATCTTTTTATCATCTTCCCTCGCACACTTGAAAACTCCCTTCATACACAACTCATCATAACCTGATTAGCGAGGTTAGTACCCTTAATAAAATAATTATACCTTGCTGGAAATAAGGATATTCTTGAAGTTCCACTGTTTCTCAGGACAGAATCTGTGAAAAACAGAACAGCAGGCAGTAATTGACCTGTTCGGGATACTTCTGCAACTCAAATCAAAAAACTCAGAACTGACGCACGAAAGAAAATTATATAGAGAACGCTGGTGAAAAAATTCAGACCAAAAATATGATCTGGTGATTTTATACGAATTTTTCTATCCAAGGACAGAATCTGTTTCCTGGACAGCACCTCACAACTTTTGAACTTTCTAGCAATCAGAGGCTATACTTGGCACAAATATGAAAAGCAAAGATACAATGATGATGCTACAGCAGTAAACAACATCAAGACACAACAAAAGCAAAAAAAAATTATTCATGTGGGCTGCCTCCCAAAAGTGCTTTCTTTTATGCCTTTAAGCTAGGCATAGGACTTTAATGATGCTCTCGTAAGAATAAGAGCTGAAGAACAAAAGAGGCATCAAGAAGCAAATGCTAAATACATTTAAGCCTAACATGCTTCCTATGCATAGGAATATTGCAATAGAATAATTCATTGAAGCACGAAGCAACTACCATAGGAAGGCAAAACAAGCATAACTTCAAAATATTCACCATAAAGAGAGGAAACTTCTTATTATTAAGATATTTAGAACCAGGCCTCCCTCTCTCATTATAAATTTCAGTGGCATCATGGATGAACTCAACAATATAAGCATCACATAAAGCATTGTTACCATGATCCACATGCAAAAAGGTACTCTCACTCCCCACATAAGCATAATTTTTCTCATTGGTAATAGTGGGAGTAGGACTATCATAAACAACTTGAACACTATAGATTAGTTGTATATTAGGAGGGTGGTGTTCAACAAGGGAGTAATTCCCTTCATGATTATGACAAGTTTCATAAGGATAATTTCTCCTTATGTCATAGGTACTTTTATAATCACTATAGATTGGAGTTATAACATCATCATGGTAGGGAAGAGCATTATCATTGCTAGCAACTATATTTGTAAACATGTTGTCTTTATTCTTACTAGCAAGAGAATTATCAATTATCACATCACTAGTGGGGATAGGATTTGCAATCCTATCATCCCCAAGCTTAGAGCTTCCCATATCTTCACTTTCAGAGTTGGTACCAAAAAGATTTTCAAGATCGTAAGCAGCATTATCATCATTTTCCCAATCACAATAAGTAACATGCATATCATAATCAAAATCATCTTCAATAGTACCTACGAACGTATCATCAAGATGATAATTAAGGCAATAAACTTCACCTTCTTCTTTACCGTTAGGATAAAAGTTGATGGGAGGAATATGCTCAGGCCAGGTTGATACCCGTTCTTCTTCCTTCTTGATCCTCTTCATCCTCCTCTTCTTTTTCTTCTTCTTCACCTTAGGAGGGAGTGGTTGGAGACGAAGCTTCTCCACATATCCTGGTTTATCATTAGGAACAATAGGGGAAACTTGGGAGAAACTCTCCTTTTTATTAGCAGAAATATAAGAGACATTTTTATACTTTGGTAAACTTCCCTCCTTTCTAATCTTACTTATGTAGTCATTTTCATGGCAATTAACACCACAATAGAGATGGCAATTTTGCAAAGTCTTTTTTATTCATATGGCATTATCATCCAGCCAAGAAGTCTTTTCTGATAACTCTTCACACATCAAAAATAACATAAGCTCATCATAAAGATCAGAGGTGATCATGCCATCACACAACCGGTTAACAGTTATGTTTTGAAAGTTCATGCATTGAAAATTAAAGTGACCCTCTGTACGGCAAAGTTCACAAGTAAAAGGATAAAGGTCACACAATTCTCTAGCAATTTCATTTAAATCTCTGACCCAAGTGATTGTTCTTTCATGCTTATGTTGCTTACAATACTTCTCTTCTTCAATCATAGGCCTTTCACAAGGTCTCTCCACTCCACAAAAATTAACATGCTTATATAAAACTTCATTTTTAGGAATTGGATCATGCATGTTGCAGTCATCATGAACAATTTCATTTTCTTTGCAAGTCTCTTTAAAAGGTTTATGATGCTTGATCCACTCCTCCTTAGGCATATTAAGATGTGAAGCAAAAGATTTGAGGAAATCAACAAGGAGTTGAGAATCAAGCCCAAACTTAGCACTAAACTTATTAAAACTTGTAGTTTCAACAAAAGACTTAATGCAATCATACTCATAAATTATACCTGACTCTTTACCTTTGTCGATCTCCCAATCTTCAGTGTTGCGTTGAATTCTTTCAAGGAGTTCCCATTTAGCATCAATCTTTTTGTTTGTGAAAGAACCCATAGAGGAAGCATCGAGCAAATCTTTATCCTGTCGAGAGAGCCTCGCATAGAAGTTAGTAATAATAATATCTTTGGGGAGCCCATGGTTAGGACATTTTAGCATTAACATTTTCAGTCTCCCCCAAGCTTGAGCTATGCTCTCTCCGTCATGAGGGTAGAAATTATAAACATAATTCCTATTCTTATGGACTTCATGAAGAGGATAAAATTTGGAGTAAAAGAGAGACTGGTTCTCTTCCCACTCCAGCAGGTGAGAGTCATTTAGTAGCCTATACCATTCCAATGCTTTTCCTTTCAGTGACAAGGCAAATAATTTCCTCGTGACAAACTCCCTCGATACACCTGCAAGCTTAAATATTGAACATAGTTGTGACAGATATAGCAAGTGTTCATCGGGATGTCTGTCTCCTGCATAACGATTAGCCAAAACATGATCGAAAATACCAGCTGGTATTTTATAAGGCACAATTTCAGTAGGGGGAGGATCAAACACCACAGGTGTGGGGCGTCCTCCCGCAAGCAACGATCCAATAGTAAGGTTTCCCATAAACATAACTAGTGAAATAAAAACAAGAAACAAAAAGATTTAATTGCAAGATCTAAAGATATACCTTCAAGCGCTCACCTCCCCGGCAACGGCGCCATAAATAGCTTGATGTCTACACACGCTTCTACCCTTGTAGACTATGTTGGGCCTCCAAGCGCAGAGGTTTGTAGGACAGCAACAAATTTCCCTCAAGTGGATGACCTAAGGTTTATCGAACTCAGGGAAGTAGAGGTTGAAGATGGTCTCTCTCAAGCAACCCTGCAACTAAGATACAAGAAGTCTCTTGTGTCCCCAGCACACCTAATACACTTGTCAGATGTATAGGTGCACTAGTTCGGCGAAGAGAGGTTAAATGGCAAGTGATATGGATGGCTAAACAAGGTAATATAAATATGTAATAAAAAGTGCAGCAAGCAAACAAGTAGTAAACGTGAGCACAAATTGTATTGCAATGGTGGAAACAAGGCCTAGGGTTCTTACTTTCACTAGTGGCAACTCCCAACAACATTAACATAATCGAATCACAAGATATTTCCCATAAAACATGCAAAGGGGACACACTCGGAGGTCATTCCTTCGTTGTCAAGAGAGGACGAGAATTATGTAGGGCTACAAAAGCACACCTCAAAGTTCGTAGTTCTCAATCTAAGGATTTCCCAATGTCACCGCGGCCATCCAAAGAGAGTCCCACAATCACCACAACATATCTAAAGGATAGTCAAAGACAAGCACCAAGAGACTCTCAATCTTCAATCAACACACAAGAGAGGAAATCACTCATGAAAATATTGTTCTAATCCATGTCCAATAGACCGCTGTCACCTTGGTCTCGGGGATTATACTAGATAAAGACAAGTGAGTACATCAATCCAATACATAGAGGAAGGGGAAACACCCTAGATTAACATAGCCTATGATCACAACGAAGATCACATCATGGGAGAGAGAATTGACCACATAGCTACTGGTAAGAACCTCAGACCCGAGGGGGAACTACTCCCGCATCATGGAGGGAGGAAGCAACGTCGATGGAGATGAATCCGGGGGCACTTCCCCGTCCCGGCAGGGTGCCGGCGCAGGAATTCTGGTCCCCCGAAGCTTGATGGCGATGGCGGCGGAGATCGGAATCGCGTCTGGAGAAAAGGGTTCTGGAATCAGGGTTTCCTCGACACGCTTTAAATATATGCCAAAGGGGGGCATCGGAGGGGGTCATGGGTGCCCAGGCGCCCCCCCGGCGCGGCCCAGGGTGGCACTGGGGTGCACTGAGTTAATAGGTTAGTCCAAATATGATCAAAAGTGTATGGAAGTGTATAAATATCATAGCAATATCACCCAAAAGAGGCATGGAGCAAGCAGAGATTATAGATACGTTTTGGACGTATCAGAGGCAGTCTTGTATAGATCTACCCTGAATGAAGCCATATTGGTTGCGATGAATAATCCTGAGAATGACTTTTTGCAAGCGGTTGGCCAGGAGCTTAGTGATGAGCTTGAGGCAACAATTTAGGAGTGTAATCGGGCAATAGTCATTGACAGTTGATGGTGATCCATTTTTTGGGATGGGAGTGATGAACCCATCGTTAATGCTCTGTAGGTCTAGATTACCTGCATGAAATTGGTTGCACAAGTTGTAGAAGTCTTTTTTAATGATCGGCCAGCATGCTTTGAGGAACATGACATTAAATCCGTCTGGGCCAGGTGCCCTATCCCCAAGCATCTCTTTAATCACTGAGTCAATCTCGTCGTGTGTGAATGGTATTGTGAGATGTTCCAGATTTTGGGTTGGCCTTATCAACGATGGAAGGTCAAAGTGCATCTGTGTTGGATTAGAGGAACCCAGTCTTGCAGTATAGGCGTGAAAAAGGAGAGCTTCCTTACCCGTGTGATCTTCCATTATGAGGCCCTCGTCCGTTTGCAGGGTGGCAATTTGTTCTTACGATATCTCTCCGTAGCTACTGCTTGGAAGAATTTTGAATTCTCATCACCAAATTTGACCCATCGAATGGTGCATCTTTCCTTCCAATATTGTTTCTGATATTCCAGTAGGCGTAGTAGGTGGTTCTTGATAATTTTCCGAAAGTTTCCTTCTGGTAGGGTGAGGGAGCGAAGGCTCTCGAGGGCATCCAAATCAAGCAGTACTATGTTGGTATTTTCAATATCAATTGAGAGTCGGGAGATTTTTTTGCTCCAAGTTTTGAGCTCCTGCCTCAGGAGTTTGAACTTACGACATAAGATCGTGGCAGCATTATCCGAGTGGACATGACGATCCCAAACTTTCTTAACCACTTCCATGAATCCAGGGTGCAAAAGCCAATAAGATTCAAATCGGAAGACTTTGGCACGTGGGATTTTGCTCTCAATAGACACAACACATGGCGTGTGATCAGACGTGGGTTTGCAAAGCGCTTTAACCATTGTGTTGGGGTACACGTGTGTCCAATGAAGAGGTGTAATGAACCAGTCCAATTGTTCGAGGAGAGGATCCTGTTGCATATTACTCCATGTGAACAATCTGCCTTTAACGGGTAATACAATAAGATTATGCTTTCAGATGATATCATTGAAAGTTGACATGTCATTAGCATCACCCCAGGTTTGTTACGATTCTCAGGGCTACGGATGTAGTTGAAATCACCTAAGAAGAGGCAGTCCTCATCTGCTTGAATGTCTCTGTCATACAGCCATTGAGTGAAGGTGTCTCGAGCAGGGCCAGAGCAAGGGCCATAAATATTAAAAAGAGACCAGGCTTGGGCAGAGAGTGTGCTAGTAAATTGAATACCAAGAGCAAAATCTTCATGGATAATCACAGATCCAGTAAACATGGAATTATTGCAAATAGTAAGAATGCCACCCGAGGGAATAAAAGCAAACTGATCGAAGCGCTTGGGGCAGCAGGTTTTAACAAAAGCAAGATCGATAAAAGGTTTTTTGTTTCCTGCAAACAAACGATAGCACATTCACTAACAGCAATCGCATTAGATAGCGCGAGAAGTTTCTTTTCGGAATTTAAACCCCGAATGTTCCAACACAGGACATTCCAGCTACGCAAAAGCGTCATGGGGGAGCGTAGCGATCAGGTGGATGAGGAGGGATCTTCCTCCACATTGGTGTTGAAGGGGGCCGCAGTGTCCGAAGCCAGCAGTGCAGCCTCGGTGAGTTCCTGTGGAGGAACAACACAACGGTTGATGCCAATGTTCTGCAATACACGGAGAGGAGTTGGTGGAGGCGGCAAATTCTCGGGTTCAGAAGGGCCAACAGCAGCAGGAGTAACTCTGGGTTTAACTTTGGAAGAGGTGGGACGCCCATCAGTGATTTGCGGCACTCTGAATCCATCAAACCGTGTGGATCTTGTACTGCGTCTGACTTCTGTGGTCACCAGAGGAGCCCTGCTTTTGGAGCGGCGAGGTCGAGCAGTAGATGGCCCACGAGCATCAGTGAGTATATGGGCCAAGCCCAACAGCGGCTCGCCCTCCGTGGGCTGCAGAGAGGCGAGAGGCAGCCCATCATTCAAATCCAAAGGTGGCGCCAAAGAAGAACCACCATCAATAGCAGCAGAGCCAACAGTCAAGGTGCAGGCGGCAGTGTTAGTCAGCACAGGATTAGCATCAGGGTGGATTTCAGGCAGCTCACTAGGCATGGCCGAAATATTCTGAGTATGTGTGATGTCAATTATTTGAACTGAGGAGGGTATTGGAGGATACCGTATACCCGCTGAAAAGCATATCAGGTGAGTCATATCCATAGCTGCCACCTGCAGAAAGGATCTGGATGGGGGTACCTGCAGATCCAACGGGGGTAGACCATAGCCAGTGCTCCAAGGTTCATAAGCAGCCACCACAGATAATATGGATTGTGATAGGTGGGCAGTGAAGACATTTCGAGGAATCAGGTCTCAGGTTAGGACAGTAGCAAGATTGTTTCCCTCCATCATTACGCTGACCTGCAGAGTGTTAGCAGCAATTGCAACCTCAACGTTGATGATATTTTGATGAACCGGAGGTGCCACCATCAGGGTGCTGGTCTGCATGATAGCTACCGAGGAGGAACCCTGAGAGCTTGTATATGAGCTAGATTCTAGCCAGGCAGATTTCAAACTATCAGACGTGTTGTTTTCAGGGAGGATTCCGTCTTGAACCTGAAGGCCTTGTGCCGCAAGCCAAGCATGAAAGTTTACCAGAGCAGCGGGCATTTGAGGAGCAGGGGGCTGAGGCCAGAGGTCCCATTGTTCATTTTGAGGTCCATCTTGCTGAGGGGCGTGATGAGGGGCCTGATCATTTCCAATTCCATTTTGGACAAGCCAATTTTGCAGCTGTTGTTGGTAGAGTTGTTTTACTGTCAATCCGTCGCCGAACATAGGATGAGGGATGCCATTTGCCGGTGGTGGTTCTTCATCTGCAACCGGAACTTCCGGGTCATGAGCGTTCCAATCTGCACCTCTCAGAATAAACTCAACGACCGTCCAGCAAGCTCTATCTCCAGCCAGCTGACGAACAACTATGCTCTTGGGTATCAGACGCATGTGAATCACCCGAACCTTGATAAGCACTATACTGCGATCCATATTGGGGCTGTTCCAGGAAACTAATCTACCATAATCATCAACAGAGCGCTGAAGGTAAAAGTCAGTCTGATAGTCATCCGGAAATCCAATATACATCAACCAGACCTCAGGGCCATAGGTGGTGTTGCGCATGTTCAGAGCAGCATTATGGCGCACAAATGAGACTACCAAATCTTCATCGTCTAACTGAAAGGTAGTATTGACTGATGTGTCCAGGATGAAAGAGTTGGCAAAAGCATACATATCAATACCAAGCGGATGATCTGAGGTATCCGTAGTGAGGAGACTAGATTCGTGAAGCAGGCCTTCAATGGTGTTGCGAAGTCCCTCCCGGAGATGCAAGGGGACGAAACGGCTAACTTCAGCGATCGCGAGGAAGCTGTTGTTGAGCGGAGGGATTGGATTGACCGCCATATCCACCCGCACTTTCCGATCCGCCAGTCCTGGCTCTACTGCCCAACCTGCGGGGAGGAACGGGGTTGGGTTGATTGGGTAGTTGGCCATGGTAGAGATGAGGGGGATGTGGCGGAAGGTGGAGATGGAGGTGTGGGGAGTGGCGGTGGGGGTTTTTGGAGGTGGTGCAGCTAGCACAGAGTGCTCTGCTGCGTTGGGAAGCGAGGTGGACGAAGAGGGCGAATGTGAGGCGTCAAGGGAGGTGGAGATGGTTTTTGGTTTCCACTGCCACCGCCGCGCCCAACGTCGTCGCCAACAATGGGGCTCCACGTGTCCGTAATGGCCACAAGAAATGCATCAGACGGTGGAGGGAGGTTGGCTCCTAGCTACCTTGGGGAGGCAAGGTCGGGTCAGTAGGGAAGGATTGATTTGATGCCCGGGGTCACTTGATTTGACTGCAGTAGTAATGGCAAGTGACTTAAAAGAGTTTCCTTGTTCAAAAGATATGTGTCGCGCGGGGCAATTAAAGCTCTTGTGACCGGGGGCAGAGCAGTTTAGGCATATAATCCTTGCATGGCAGTTATGTTTGGGATGCCCCCATTGTAGGCATTTGGCGCAGAGAGCGCCCCAGCAGTTAACGAGATTGGCAATTTCATTACTATCATATCCTGCCCGCGATAAATCCGCTACATGAGCGTTGGACAGCACCGGCGGCCAAGATGTATGCTGAGGTGCATATTCGAACGCCGAAGAGAGAAAACACTGCGGCAGGCGAGGATATGTGATATTACATGGAAACCGAAATTGCCCAATCAGTAATAAATGCTCCTGTGGAGCAATTAGGCAATGATTTTGACCCGGATTCGGCTGCGTGATCATCGCGCAATCTATCGGGAGATGCAGATCCTTGGGTATGGTTGAACTTGAAGCTTCATGGCCATGTGTGTTACTGAAATCCATGGATGCCAACGGAACAATGCCGAATTTGCTCAAAACTTTGGTAGTATCCAGATCAGATCCATTAGACCGCAAGAGAGCAGACGAGTCCACCCGGATTGCCACTGGGTTGCCAGTACCAATAGATTCCAACCTTTCATCAGCATGCCATTGATAGTTAAAATGCTTAAACCCAATGAATCGGCCATTGAACAGGTGAAAGTGACAGATGAAATCCGGCCAAATACGATCCTTGAGGCTGTGAATAAAATGACCAACTTTGTTGCCAGCCATAGAGAAACCAAAGGACCTCTCATTTATCCGAGAAACCTTAAACCCTTTGTGATGACCCCCGATGCAACATCGGAGGGCCACACCCACTGATTCATCAGAAAGAGGGAAGGAAGCCGAAGAGAAAGAAACCACCATGAAAAATTCCTTGGTGGGACGTGTTGGAGAAAATGCACTGTTTCTCCAAACCGACGACGTACCTGCTCGGCCACTACAAGGCCAGGGTTGAAATCCCAACGAGGGAGGCCTTCCATGATGAGGATCAGAGGATAGATCCATGGCGAAGAGGGTGTAGCAGGTGGAGGGGGAGAGGTGGGAGAGGAGGAGAGCTCCATCCCTCGTGCACTATAGTTTTCTGGTTGGCCTAATGCAAGTGACATTCCCACACATGTGATGTTTTTCCAAACATTTTGGTATCTTATTTGCATTTTTCTGATTTAGTATGAATTAGTTATGAAGTTTTCAAAGTGGCGGTCAAACGGTCAAAGGGCAAAAGCACATGACGCCAAAGTGGGTTGGTCAAGACCACGTGTTTACAGAACTATGGGCAATCCTGACGAGGAGGACACGATTAAGGGTATAAAACCAATTATCCCAAAATAAATACGTAACACTTTCAGCGTGCTAAAGATGAGAGTAGGAGAGCTAGTCTCCCCTTTTTTCTCGGTCGCATGCAAGCCTTAGCTCAGAAAGAGGAGCCATGCATATGAGCACCTCCATGTTTATTTCCATGTGAAGTGACTCGTCAAACAGCGCCCGTGCACCCCATCCTCTCTTTTGTGTGCATGTATCGTACTCATCATGTGAGCCCTGACATGCGAATAACAGTACAATGACGGTGGATTGCACGTGTGTGATAGGAATAACTTGCACTTGGCTCGACATCCTGAGATGAGTGGGGCAATTATCTACATAGTTTTAAAGAGATGGGCAAACCCTCTCTGTAGATGTTCATTTTTACTATTTCTTAGAAACATAATCCTGTGAAAAATAAAATTGAAACTTACACCTTCAAGAATTTATCTGGAATAAAAGGTTTTGTATTGTAGAAATAAATACGTAGCACTTTCAGCGCACTAAAGATGAGAGGACGAGAGCTGGTCTCCCCTTTTTCTTGGTCGCCTTGCTGTGAAAACAGAATCATTAGCGCTCGCTAGAATGGTCACCAGATTTCACTGGAGTGTGATATTTAGTTGATTCTTTTTGCAGATGATTAATAGACAAATTCCTTACGTTTACCAATTTATTTCAATTTTTTTGTAGTTACAGAAGTATGCGAAAACTACATATTACTACAGACTGTTCTGTTTCCGACAGATTCTATTTTTCGTGTGTTGTTTGCTTATTTCAATGCATCTATGAGTAGTATTGGGAAGTATGAACCATGGAGAAGTTGGAATACAGTAGGTTTAACACCAATATAAACAAAGAATTAGTTCACAACAGTACCTAAGTGGTGGTTTTGTTTTCTTATACTAACGGAGCTCACGAGATTTTTGTCTAAGTTTTGTGTTGCGAAGTTTTCAAGTTTTGAGTATTGCTTTGATGGACTATGGAACAAAGAGTGGCAAGAGCCTAAGCTTGGGGATGCCCAAGGCACCCCAAGGTAAAATTCAAGGACAACCAAAAGCCTAAGCTTGGGGATGCCCCGGGAAGGCATCCCCTCTTTCGTCTTCATCTATCGGTAACTATACTGGGAGCTATATTTTTATTCACCACATGATATGTGTTTTGCTTGGAGCGTCAATTTAGTTTATTTTGTTTTTCTCGCTGTTTGAATAATATCCCGAGACCTGAAGTTCTTAAATGTTAGAGAGTCTTCACATAGTTACATAATTATTCAACTACTCATTGATCTTCACTTATATCTTTCGAAGTAGTTTGTTATTGCTCTAGTGCTTCACTTTTATCTTTTAGAGCACAACGGTGGTTATATTTTTTATAAATTCTTGATCTCTCATGCTCCACTTATATCCTTTTGAGAGTCTATTAAAACAGCATGGTAATTTTCTTTGGCTATAAAACTAGCCACACATGATAGACATCCTAGATCAATCTAGTAAAAACTTTCGCACTAAGTGCATTGAATATGATGAGAACTTGGATGCTTGATAATCGTTTTGAGATATGAGGATAGTGATATTAGACTCATGCTAGTGGAGTTATTGTGAAATTGAGAAATGCTTGTGTTATGGTTAGTGATTCCCGTAGCATGCACGTATGGTGAACCGCTATGTGACGAAGTTAGAGCATGAGGTATTTGTAAAGTGTCAACCTTTGTGTGGAGGTCGGGGGCGCGCGGTGGTTAACTCCTACCAACCTCCCCCCTAGGAGGATGCGTAGATTGCTTTGTTTTGATGACTCGTAGATGTTTGCAATAAGTATATGAGTCCTTATGACTAATGTTGAGTCGATGGATATTACGCACTCTCACCCTTCCACCATTGCTAGCCTCTCTTGTACCACGCAACCCTCGCTGGTACCATACACCCACCACATATCCTTCTCAAAACAGCCACCGTATATCTTCCTCAAATCAGCCACCATACCTACCTATCATGGCATTTCCATAGCCATTCTGAGATATATTGCCATGCAACTTTCCACCGTTCTGTTCATATGAGACGCTTCATATTGTCATATTGCCATGCATGATCATGTAGTTGACATCGTATTTGTGGCTAGGCCACCATGCATAATTTTTCCTACATGTCACTCTTGATTCATTGCACATCCCGGTACATCGCCGGAGCCATTCCTATAGAGTCATACTTGTTCTAGTATCGAGAAGTCATATCGAGTTGTAATTCAATGAAAGTGTGATGATCATCATTATTAGAGCATTGTCACATGTGAGGAAAGGCTAAATAAAGAAAGCCCCTCCAAAAAAGGCCAAAAAAGGGGACAATTGCTACTATCTTTTTCCACACTTGTGCTTAAAAGTAGCACCATGTTCTTCATGATAGAGAGTCTCATGTTTAGTCACTTTCATATACTAGTGGGAATTTTCATTGTAGAACTTGTCTTGTATATTCCAACGATGGGCTTCCTCAAATGCCCTAGGTCTTCGTGAGCAAGCAAGTTGGATGCACACCCACTTAGTATCTTTTGTTGAGCTTTCATACATTTTTAGCTCTAGTGCATCCGTTGCATGGCAATCCCTACTCAGTCACATTGATATCTATTGATGGGCATCTCCATAGCCCATTGATATACCTAGTGAATGTGAGACTATCTCCCTCCTTTTTGTCTTATCCGCAACCACCTCTCTATTCCACATAGTGCTATGTCCATGGCTCCCGCTCAGGTATTGTGTGAAAGTTGAAAGGTTTGAAAGAATAGAGTATGAAAACAAGTGCTTGGCTGAAACCGGGGTTGTGCATGATATGGATATTTTGTGTGATGAAGAGGGAGCATAGACAGAATATATGATTTTGTAGGGATAACTTTCTTTAGCCATAGTATTTTGAGAAGACATGATTGCTTTGTTAGTATGCATGAAGTATTATTATTTCTTATGTCAATATAGACTTTTGTCTTGAATCTTTCAGATCTGAACATTCATGCCACAATAAGGAGAATTACATTGAAAACTATGTTGGTTAACATTCCACATCAAAAATTCTGTTTTTATCATTTACCTACTCGAGGACGAGCAGGAATTAAGCTTGGGGATGCTTGATACGTCTCCAACGTATCTATAATATTTTATTGTCCATGCTATTATTTTATCCTTCTAGGATGTTTTATGGGTTTTATTATACACTTTTATATGATTTTGGGGACTAAACTATTAACCTAGAGCCAAGTGCCAGTTTCTCTTTTTTCCTTGTTTTTGAGTTTTACAGAAAAGGAATATCAAACAGAGTCCAATTGACGTGCCAATATTTGATGATTTTTTCTGGACCAAAAGATGCCCCCGAAGTAAAAGAGTCGGGCCAGGAGAGCCACGGGCTGCCCACGAGGGTGGGGGCGCGCCCACTCCAGGTGGTGGCGCCCCCCTATCTTGTGGACTGCCCGAAGGGCCCCCTGACTTGTGCCCTATGCCAAAAAATCATAATAATACTGAAACCTCCGGAAATTAACCTAGATCGGGAGTTCCACCGCCGAAAGCCTCTGGTCCCATCGAAAACCAATCTAGAGCCGTTTTGGCACCCTGTCGGAGGGGGGGAATCCCTCTCCGGTGGATATCTTCATCATCCCGGAGCTCCCCATGACGAGAAGGGCGTAGTCCACCCTCGGGGCCGAGGGTATGTATCAGTAGCTATATGTTTGATCTCTCTCTCTCTCTCGTGTTCTTGTGATGGCACGATCTTGATGTATCGCGAGCTTTGCTATTCTAGTTGGATCTTATAATGCTTCTCCACCTCTACTCTCTTGTAATGGATTGAGTTTTCCCTTTAAAGTTATCTTATCGGATTGAGTCTTTAAGGATTTGAGAACACTTGGTGTATGTCTTGCACGTATTTATCTGTGGTGACAATGGGATATCATGTGATCTACTTGATGTATGTTTTGGTGATCAACTCGCGGATTCCGTGACCTTGGGAATCTATGCATAGGGGTTGGCACACGTTTTCATCTTTAATTTCCGGTAGGAACTTTGTGGCACTCTTTGAAGTTCTATGTTTTCGTTGAATAGA
Organism: Secale cereale; assembly: GCA_902687465.1. NCBI lineage: Eukaryota > Viridiplantae > Streptophyta > Magnoliopsida > Poales > Poaceae > Secale > Secale cereale. The sequence goes on along the minus strand of LR738715.1, from coordinate 17,165,365 downwards.
TGTTTCTGAGATTGTGTGATGCATATTGTATAATCAAGCCCATGGATACTTGAGGTGACAATGGAGTATCTAGGTGACATTAGGGTTTTGGTTGATTTGTGTCTTAAGGTGTTATTCTAGTACGAACTATATGATAGATTGAACGTTACTACAGACTCTTGAATAGATCGATCAGAAAGAATAACTTTGTGGTGGTTTCGTACCCTACCATAATCTCTTCATTTGTTCTCCATTATTAGTTACTTTGGGGTGACTCTTTGTTGCATGTTGAGGGCTAGTAATATGATCCAATTATGTTATGCTTGTTGAGAGAACTTGCACTAGTGAAAGTATGAACCCTAGGCCTTGTTTCCTATCATTGCAACATTGTTTGTGCTCACTTTTATCTTTAGTTACCTGGTTGTTTAAAAAAAATAGATTACAAAAACCTATATCTACCATCCATATTGCACTTGTATCACCATCTCTTCGCCGAACTAGTGCACCTATACAATTTACCATTGTATTGGGTGTATTGGGGACACAAGAGACTCTTTGTTATTTGGTTGCAGGGTTGCTTGAGAGAGACCATCTTCATCCTACGCCTCCCACGGATTGATAAACCTTAGGTCATCCACTTGAGGGAGATTTGCTACTGTCCTACAAACCTCTGCACTTAGAGGCCCAACAACGTCTACAAGAAAAAGGTTGCGTAGTAGACATCAACGTCCACCGTGATGAGGGCATCCACCATCTCACACGCATGTTGCCTTTCACGGCGGACGCCCAGACGTTTACCTCTGCCTCATCGTGCGAGCGAAGAGATTGCGCATTTGTCGCCGCGTTCGGATTCCAGACTGAACGCACCGTCCCCAATGATGCGGCGGTGGCACACCTCCCGCCGGATCCATGTGCCATTTGGGCAGACATAGTGGATTCTCGTGGAAGGAGTCTGGGCGCTATCGGCAGGTGGCCTCCTCCCGGAAGCGATGGAATGCCAGGCGGGCGGCCATCTCCTCCTCGGGGGCCCGTGGGATGAGCTGGCTTGCCAAAGAAGATAGGAGATCGCCAGAGCTTGTGGTCAAATGGAGTGGACTGGAGGGGAGTGGAGTGGAGTGAAATGCGGCTAGGGTATCGGCCGGAGGTGCTTGTAGGGTAAATTTTATGTTCGGTCAGGTAGGCTGGCGTGAGGTGGATATGACATGGCAGGTGTACCTGAACGCGTCCGGATGTCCCCATATTCACCCCACTTTTGGGCTAGATATAAGGAGTGTCGGTCAGTCCGGGCGTTTGGACGAATTTTTTTGAAGATTTTTTATGGAATATATAAAAACACAGGAGGAAAGACCCACATGAGAGGACCCACCACTGGCCCACAAGGCACTTGGGCGCGGCCACTCATCTAGGCGCACCAAAGTACCTTGTGGGACCAACATGGCTCCGCTGACCGTACTATTAACTCTATAAATTCCTATTTCCCTACAAATAATAAGAGAAGAAACTTCATCGCATTTTACGATACGGAGCCGTCACCACCTCCTGTTGTTCACCCGGAGGCCAGATCTGGAGTCCGTTTGGGGCTCCCGAGTGGGGGATTTGTCACTATCATCATCACCAACCCTTCTTCAACACCAATTTCTTGATGCTCACCCCAGGGAGTGAGTAAATTCTTCGTAGGCTTGCTGGACGGTGATGCGGTTGTTAGGGCTTCATCCCTAATATCAACTATGTTCAGAGATTGATGTTGATATGAATTTGCTATGTTTAATACTTGTCACTAGGGTCCGAGTGAAATGATTTCAGATCTGAATCCTTTATGTATTCACGAATATATTTGTGTTCTTGATCATATCTTTCAAGTTATACGCACATATTACGTGTTATGGTCCACATACCCCAATGCGAAAATAATTGAGATTCATTGTGGTGATTACCGTGGTTTGAAGAGTTCATGTATTTACTATGTGTTAATGCTTTGTTCTAGTTCTATATTAAAAAAGGCCTTAATATCCCTTAGTTTTCTATAGGAACCCGCTGCCACGCGAGGGTGGGACAAAAGATGACATGCAAGTTCTTATCATGAGCACTTATGACTATATACGGAATACATGATTACATTACATTGATGAATTGGAGATAGTTCTGTGTCGCTCTAGGTTGTGACTGTTACATGACATGATGAATGTCATCCAACACAATTATCCATCAGGGATTCAATGCCTATGGTTTTCGCATATTGATCATAGCTAAGTTACTATTGCTGCTGCTGTCACAATCACTACAAAAATAGCTACTATTACTGTTGTTGTTACTGCTGCTACTATTACCACTTCTATCAAACTATCATACTACTGTGCTACTGATCACGTTGCTTTAGATATTTAGTTCTCCAGGTGTGGTTGAATTGACAACTGAACTGTTAATACTTGCAAATATTCTTTGGCTCCCCTAGTGTCAAATCAATAAATTTCGGTTGAATACTATACCCTCGAAAACTATTATGATCCCCTATACTTGTGGGTTACCAGCCCGCCACTGATGCCATCTTAGCAGTGGCAGGAGGTTAGTGGAGGATCTTAGCAGTGGCGGGAGGTTAATGGAGGATCTTAGCAGTGGCAGGAGGTTAGTGGAGGATCTTAGCAGTGGTGGGAGGCTAGTGCCACGAGAGCCTGGCCCACCACTAGTAGGTTTTGTCCGCCCTCCACTACTTGGCATTGTTGTAGTAGTGTGTATCTATTTTTGCTAGCAGGTGGCCGCTTAGTCCGACCATTCACTTTGCTATGCTCCTATGAAAGAAAAGGCGACTCGCCGCCGCCAAGAGTCACCACGACGCGTCACCCTGTGTGACGCCCCTGATTTGACCGTACACTAATCATGCACGCAAATGTGTACGAGCAAGATCAAGGACTCACTAGAAGATATCACAACACAACTCTAGATACAAATTAAAATTATACAAGCTTTATATTACAAGCCAGGGGCCTCGAGGGCTCGAATACAAAAGCTCAAATACACAAGAGTCAGCGGAAGCAATAATATCGGAGTACAGACAGAAGTTAAACAAGTATGCCTTAAGAAGGCTAGCACAAAACACCAACGATCGAAAAGGCAAGGCCTCCTGCCTGGGACCTCCTAACAACTCCTCGAAGCGGAACTCCACGTAGAAAACATCCTCGGGATCTTCTGGCTCCATGACTCCACCATCTGGTTGCGTCATCCGAGAAGAATGGACAAAAGGGGCAAGGGGGGAGAAAAGCAACCGTGAGTACTCATCCAAAGTACTCGCAAGCAAGGATCTATACTACATATGCAATGGTAACAATGATATGGGTAATATTTGTGGACTGAACTGCAGAAAGCGAGAATAAGAGGGTGATAGCGAATCCATTCGAAGACTACACTTCTGGAAGCCTCCATCTTGCAGCAATAGAAGAGAATATATGGTAAGTTCACCAAGTAACAACAAATAGCATAATTCTACTCGGCGATCCTCCCGCACATCACCCTATGAGAGAGCAACCACCGAGTTATAACTGGAACTCATCTGGGTGTGTTTTAACAAGTATCCGGTTCTAGTTGTCATGAGGTTAGAATACAACTCCGGGTCGTCCTTTTACCGAGGGACACGGCTATTCGAATAGATTAACTTCCCTGTATGGGTGCACCACATAATCCAGCACGCTCGATCCCATTTGGCCGGACACACTTTCCTGGGTCATGCCCAGCCTCGGAAGATCAACATGTCGTTGCCCTACCTAAGCACAGCAGAGTGGTCAGCACGCCGGTCTAAGTCCTAAGCGCGCAGGGGTCCGGGCCCATCGCCCAACGCACACCTGCGCGTTGCGTACGCGGCCGGTGAGCAGACCTAGCAACCTCCATTACTAAGGAAGTTACGTTACGCGGTCCAACCCGGCACGCGCCGCTCAGTCGCTGACGTCAAGAAGGCTTTGGTTGATACCACAACGTCAAGAGCCCATAACTATTCCCACATAGCTGGTTAGTGCGTATAGGCCCGAGGCCAGACTTAGATCAAATATCCAAACTCGTTAAGCGTCTTATTATGAAATCACCACAGACAATGACCAGGGCCAGGTCACCTCTCGACTAGGTGTCTCAACCTGCCCTGTCGCTCCGCCACAGAGATCCACTCGGGGGCCGTCGGGAACTCAGGCCCACCACAACCTGGATCGAGTCAAATGTCCTTTCAGCCCCCATATCGGAATCACTTGCGGATACTCAATGGGCCGACCCGACTTTAGTCACATCATGTATCATGTAAAGTATGTATATAGTATATACCCGTGATCACACCCAAGTGATCACGGCCCGATAGAATAGCAGGGCAGACGGACAATGGTGTAGGGCCACTAATGGAATACTAGCATCCTACACTAAGCATTTAGGATTGTAGGTAAAGGTATCAACAACTATAGCAACAATGACAGGCTATGCAGCAGAATAGGATTACCGAAAGCAGTAACATGCTACCCTACTCTAATGCAAGTAGTGGAGAGAAGAATAGGCGATGCCAGGTTGATCAAGGGGGGCTTGCCTGGAATCTCGGCAGCGAAGGTGGGTCGTCAACACCATAGTCGATCGGGGCAGCAGCAACGTCGGTCTCGTAGTCTACCGGGGAGAAGAGGAGGAAGAAACAATGAATACAATGCAAACAGATGCATGACGATGCATGACATGACATGTAACGGTGCTAGGTGTGCCCTAACGTAGTACCGGGTGATACTGGCGAAGGGGGGAAACATCCGGGAAAGTATTCCTGGTTTTCGCGTTTTCGGGCGGATGAAATGGAGGGGAAAGTTGCAGGTTCGGTATGCTAGGGACGTGTGGTTGTCCAACGGTCTGCGTATTCGGATTCGTCTCGAAATTTTGAGCAACTTTCATATATAAAGTACTTTCATCCGAGTTACGGATTATTTTACATAAAATTTTTAAGTTTTAAATTATTTTCTAATTTATTTATTATTAAATAAATCAACATTATCCAGAATAGTCTATGCTGACGTCATCATGACATCATCATGATGTCGACATGACGCCATCAGTCAATAGGGGTGTTAACTAGTCAAACTTAAGTGTGGGACCCACGTGTCATAGACTGTTTATATAATTAACAGTTAATTAAGTTAATTAGTGTTTAGGTTATTCTAAACAGAATTAAATAAAACTCTTATTATTTATTATTATTTTAAGAAAATTATGTCTTTTTTTATACTATATTTTTTTTAATTCTTTTTTTTTCTTAAACGATCTGGGCCGTGAGGCCATTTGGTCAGTGGCCCAGGGGGCCTATTGGGCGATGGGCACTACGGGGCAGGTCGGGCGTTGCGGTGCCCGACTGGGCGTTCGCCCAGATCGCCGGGGCGAGGAGGGCTGGGGCACCGGCGAGCAGGCGCGGGGCGACGACCGGCGGGGCGCCGGAGTTGCGGCCGCGCTCGATGGCGCGGCGGCGCGTGAGCAGCAGCAGCAGCTGGGCAGCAGTAGCGGCAGCTCCAGGCGAGGCAGAGGAGGCGAGAGGGCGTCGGCGGTGGGGCGAGCCGACGTGGCCAGGCGCCGAAGAGCAGTGGCGGGAGGCGGTGGCCTGTAGGGGCCAAAGGCTGGGAGGGCCACGGCGAGCGCGGTCTTGGCCCCGGTGCGGGGCTGTGGTCATTGGCGGTGGCCGGAGGGAGCGAGGCGGCGCGGCGGAGGTGCGGGCGAGGAGCGCAGCGGCAGAGCAAGGCGGGGCTCGGGCGCTCGTGCGCGGGGGCGTGCTAGGAGGGGCGAGGCCACGGCAGAGCGAGCGGCTGTAACATCCCAAATTTTCAATTTGGAATGATTTACAATTATTAGCTAAGCATCTATGCATTTTTTTAGTGTCATTTGGAAATTTTAGTGGCATTTGAGTTTTATCAGACTTTGGATTCAACTTGGCATCTGAAATTTATTTCAAAAATCCCTGACAAATACTAGTTCAAAAGTATGAGAGGAGCGAACATGACACTCCAAAAAGTCAGAAGAAAACAATGCCGAAACTTTTGAATTCAAATTTGAGTTTCATTTGGATTTTTAGAAAAATGTTTTTCTATAAAGTTTTTATTTAGCCTCTGAAAAATAGTTCATCTTTTAGGATTTATTTTTATGAATTTTTTGATATTTATATGTCCTTTATTAAAATATTTTTATTTACTATCTATTTTTTTCTCTCTGTCAAAAAAAACGCAGCCCAGCAGGCCCATGCCCAGCGCTATCTTCTTCTTCCTCCTCGTACATGTACAGAGGAACACGTACGGAGAAACATCCATGGCGCCTCCACCTCTCTCTCCCCTCAACTCCCTTCCCCCGCACCCACTATCGCTCGGAATCGGTTCCCCTCGCCTCCCTCTACCCCTTCCCCTTCCTAGTGCGCCTTAGAAACAGCCACCATTAAATACCATAATCTTCTATGATTCTGACCTCCCCAAGCCCTATATAAAGCATCCCCACGAGCCCCTCTCACCCCTCGTCCGAAGCCCTCTCCTTCTGGAGCTTTTTCCCCTCCCTAACCTCGCCAATTCCTCGCCGGAGTTCGTGTATTCCGGCGGCTTCTCCACCACGTCAGGAGGCGATACTAACACTGCGGTACTGCTCCTCGGATTGCATCACATTGCTCTTCACCGTCCCGCACGCGTCCTTCGCCGAAACACACCGGAGCGACCTTCTTCCTCGTCTCCGGCGACAAGTCCGGTGAGCACCCTCGCCGATTTTTTTCTCTTTTACCAGTATATTTTCCAATTCAGATTCTATACCATATCTTATTTCTAGTATATCTTTTAGTCTATAGATCTGATTTAGTTGATTCTTTTTCCTACGGTTTCGTAGAAATATCCTTTATCCAGAGAACCAAACGAAATATATTTTGGAGAATTTTAAAATTTGAATTCAAACAAATCTGAATTCAAACTTCGTTAGGCCATAACTTGAGTTTCATAACTCCGTTTTGGGTGTTCTTTTTGCTAATTGAAGCTTGTGACATGTACCTTCTGTTAAAACCAAAACCATTTATTTTTGTTGCTGTAAAAATTACATTCTGTACAAAAACTTTAATTTGGTGTTTTTGGAGTTTTTTCGAAATCTTTTATTCGTTTTCTTTTTTATTCTTTGCTTGCATGCTTATGTATGTTATTGCTTGCTTACTCTAGATCATCCGGAGTGTGAAGCTTGCTACTACGAATCTTTAGAGTTCAACGAACGTCAGCAAGGTAAGTTCACACTTTGATCATAATTTTCAATACCCAGTTTTTACTATTCATTAGTTTCACCCTCAAAGATTGCATGAGTAGGATTGGGAACATGTGGTTATGCTTTGTAGTTTATGTGGTAGGTACCTAAGACCTTTTATCACCCCGGGATATATTCGTTATGACATATATTGCTTAGCCATGCTCGTAGACGGGGATTGGTATGTGTGATACATGCAAGTTGCGAGAGATAATAACTTATTGGGACAACATAAGCTGGCAACTTTAATACACATCTGGGTGGATTTTTTGAGGCACCTGGAGAAACCAGTGCTTGCCCAAGGGGAATCCCGGAGTACCCGTGTGATTACCCTAGGTCCGCCACCTAGGCTCAAAGGGATCATAAGATATTTCATGCCTAGAGACTTCCGTGTGCAGCCACAAACCATTATGGGCTCTGGCATAGTTGAGTAAGTTGTGCGACCTCTTTCCGTGGTAGACTAGCTGATGTAGGGGAAAGTAGGTGTACCAGTCTACCCAGGGGTTGGAGGGAATACTTTCATAAAGACTATGTCTCGATATTCCGATCATGGAGGTGGTCGAGTCTTGTGGGGAAAAGTGCGCAAACCTCTGCAGAGTGTACAAACTAATCATGATTAGCCGTGTCCCCGGTTATGGACAACTAGAGTATCTAGAAGTGAATTATTGGTTGATCACATCACTCTTCTTAATGAAATTATTGGGTTACTAATAACTTGGGAATTTTGGGATTGAGTTGGAGGAACCTTCTCAATAATGGCATTTTTTTATTTAGTAGTAAATAAAAATTTATTCCTTTGTTGTAGGGTAAAATTGGCTTTACGCAAAAAAATAAACTTAGAGCCTCCACCAACTAAATTAGCATATAGAGATAGTCTTTTTCATCATTATTATTCTATGGTGTGAAATTGCCAGCATATTCCATGTGCTGACCTACACGGCTGCAATGTCTCATGTTGCAGAGTTTTCCGACGAGGATTAAAGGTGCGATAGGTCGTTGTTCTGCACTCAATTTGCCGTGGAGTTGGATGGACTCATTTACCTTCGATGCTTCCGCAGTTACTTTTATATAGATGGCCTTTGGCCATATTATTGTAATAAATACTATTTTGAGGACCTCGATGTAATAAAGTGTGTGATTGAACTCTGTTATAATTCATCGAGTACTGTGTGTGTCAGCATACCGATCCAGTGATGACACTTAAGCACAGAGACTTCGATCCTTTTGGGTCGAGTCGCTACAAGATGGTATCAGAGCACACGCTGACTGTAGGACGCGGCCACTAGAAAATGGAAAATCATAGGAAGAAAACTCTATTTTACCACTTCCTTATATATCCGTTGGTCGGTACTCTTCTCTATTCATTTCTATCTCTTCTCTACTTCAATTCAATAGTTGTTGAACCCATGACCAAGTTGCTCAGCTGATGAGACCAAGACCCATGAAGACATCATTGACGAAGAAGAAGAAGCTAGAATTGGCTGTGATATGAGAAGATTTAGTTCAGACCACCACTAGCAAATGGAGTCCAACGAATGATTGCGGTAATATGAAGAGATCATATCTCTTGTGGATATGACCTTACCTGTAGGTTTTGCTTGTGTGGTGTGATTTGTGTGAATTGCTTGATTTGAAGTTCTATTGCTATCATAAGCATATGGGTAGTGATTTCTCTCATTAGGCCCTTATCTATACCTATACTAATTACAGACTCCCTAGAAATTCTCACGTTAATCAGTAATTAGGAGCCGTTAATCTGGTGGGGCCGAGTTACTACGGTGTAGATCAATCCTACAGATTTCCATGTTAATAGAAAAAAAATAACATGCGCTCTACCTCTCTCTCTCCCAATCTCTTACGACTCCCCTCTCCCAATATATCCTCTAGGTCGGCAAAAGAAAAAAAACACTACCGATCTAAAAAAAATGAAATCATGCAAAAAAAACAAACACATCTTATTGTAAACTCTTGCTTCCAATTGATTCGTCACCATGGTCTTCACGTCCTCATCTGCCTTCCCGAGCGCCGTGGACAACCAACTTTTCAATCTAACAGTAATGGATCGCGGCCATGGATCTATGTCTAGAGCACCCGACAACAGGACATGCAGCAGGTTCTGATTCGCGGAAGATGGCCACCGTAATTGATGTATACGGAATCCGGTAAGAATCAATGGGCTCTCCAATTGAAGGTTTTCGTATATCAATCTCGCATCTATGTACTTTAACCTTCTAGCCAATTTATTCTCAAACTGAGATTTTACTGTGCTCTCCATGTGATTTGTGGACTATCTGCAGTTCAATTCACCGTGAGATTTGATTTCATCCTCCTTCGGACTCCTCTCCAGGCTTCACGGGGCAGTCCATCTAAAACGATCCGATCAACTTCTCCCCGGTCTCCATCCTCTTCACCCGTTCAATTCTCTACTGCCCCAACCATGCACGCTATGTTGTTGCCTATTCAACCATAGCACTGCGGGCATGCAGTGGGCTAGCATAGCCTAGGGTGTGGCACTATTGTAGCGAGCAGCCGGCTGATGCCTCGTAACAGCAAGCTGCACGGCTCGGATGGCTCCGTCACCCTACACGGCCGAAAATTGCGTTCGCAAGAGTAGCCGTTGGTGTACAAAGCTCTGTTTCATTATTTAGTTTTGCTAGAACTCATCATTATTTGTTCTTTGCTGTAGCTGATCTATCTACAACTCCTCAGTCACTTTTCTTTGTTTTCAATAGAAGAGTAAAAACTCCCCAAGTTCTCCTTTCTTTATACGTTGGATGGTCTCTTCATGTGCTAAATCAGATTCATCCGATAGGTCGCATTATATCTATCGGATCACTAATTTCTATTTGCCCTGCCCTAGCTCCACGTTCATCTACTGCTTCAGAGATCACACCTAATGAGGGCTCCGTCGCGCATGTCGTGCTATTGGCTGAGGTCTCCGTCGCCTCTTCCTTGTGTTGTCTATTACCTCTTTCCGCAACCAGCCTAGGTTTTCTATGCTCTTGATCGAGGTCTCCATCAACTCTTTATGCTCTGTCACTTCTCTCTATAGCCAGCACAGGCCAACGATGTTCTATAGCGACCACGAGGTATGCATGTCTTGATTGGTATGAATTTCATGTTTCGTGCACTTTTGTTGAGTTAGTTTCCTATATTGTCTCGATTGAGGCTGGTCTGAACATGCCTATAGCCTACCCCTATGATTAGCTAGGGCACATTCGATGCGTTGGTGTTTGACAAAAAAATGCATACAGGCTAACTTCTCAAACAGAAATTTGATCATACGTGGTGTCCTTAGGTCTGTAAGAAATAATACTTGTGTGTAGAACTAAAAGGATGTAGTTTGGCCATTGCACTGAAATACATGATTCAGTAGTCAATTTTGGGCATAAGTGCATGACACTTGCAGTAAATATCTAGAATCTCTGCACCGCAAACCATACGTCTGTGAAATCTAGCATGTTCCAGTGGTGAAAATAGGATCATAATCTTCAGTCAATCAAGTCATCCCTACATTGTATGGATAAACAATAGAAAGAGAACTCTGTCTGATCTGTTTTCTTTTCAGCTCAAGATATAGAAACCATACATACAGATTGAAAATCTTATATATTATATCCTATCCCTATGGCTTATGTTTGCTTTCAACAATTAGTTTGGTGCAGCCGTGTAGCTGACTTGGAGCATATATTGTTGCCCCTGCCGGTTACTCTAAAACCAGGAATACCCTGTCGACCAAGAACACCCAGTCGAATACCTGTTGGTTGCAGAACTTGCGCACGTAAGTAGCAAGTCTTGATCCAAGAATTAGTTGATGGCCAATGCTTTTGTCAGGAGCAACAGGTACATTTACGCAAGCCAGCTGTGCAAGCAGGCAGGTGGATTGATTTTGGTGCCAGGAAAGAGCCTCAGCAGCAAACCCATACAGCAGCCAGGTGACTGTTCGCTATTGGTGTTCTTTAAATTCTACCGTTTCATGTGTTCATTCCATTTGGTTACTTCCGTATTTTCCAGAAGTCCAATATGTATGTTCCGTACATTGATCCTTTGTATAGATCTAGATGAAAACCTAAAAGAAATTGCTATCTTTTCTAAATATCTCCATTGGATTTAATGTTATGTTCTATTCAATTAACAGAGATTTAGATGATAACTTGCAAGCATGGCGAAGTTAGATTTTGATTCATTATATGTACTCTTTAGAATACAAATGATTTTATTTCAGTAATTTAGCTCTGAAGTGATGTATTTAAATAAAATAATTCGTACAAGATGCATTACCTCGATGCAAAATAACTACGACACACATACTACATTCATTGGTTTACGTTTTGCCAGCTGCATTGAGATATTCAAGGCTTCAGTCCGCACCAAGAATAATCACATTGCTCAACAACCCTTAGTATTCTGGCCTATTAGTATCTACTGACTATTTCTCCACTTGGGTTTTTTCTTAGTTTTTACTAGCTTTGTCATCACTTAAACAGATGAACTGTACCAGTCTGCGCAACTTATCCAATATCAGTATACACAAGGATATGGAGAAATGTCATCACTTTGAATACAAAGGTACTGTTAGCATATTCTCTTCATGTCGACATGTCAAAGCATATTTGGAAGCAATGGTAGCACCATATGTATATGTGTCACCAAGCGAGGCGTTGGGCACAGTAGCCTCCTACTTTTTAAGATGTGCTCTTAACTTTTTAGTCTTTTGGAACATTGACGTGCTATGCTTCCACTTGATTTTCACCTTTTGCAAACATGTAGTCCACGTTCATAAATCAGGAGGCAATCCTTTTGCCTTGAGGTACTATTTCTATTCGCAGTTGTTGCATGTATTACATCCTTTCTTAATAAGATGTTCAAATAAATAGGATGTGACTCTAACCTTCATATTATAATAGTTTTTCATAACATTTCATAGCTCTATATGATACCATTGCACTATCCTAACAAGGGAATCATCTTACAAGGTAAATGTCTACGTGTTCAGCTACACCTACTGCGCGTTTGCTTCCATTATTATCTGGTATGTCACTTTCTATTTTTGTATTTGCCAATAATTATCACGTATCTTGGTCATTTAATTTAAATTTTCCATTTTTTATTACAGAACTGCTTGGGTTCACTAAAACATAATTGGGGAGATGGTTTTTTGTCAGTTGATCTAACTATAGGTATATTCGTTTATGTAACTTACAAACTCATTGTCGCGTTCTATATGTGTTGTACTACTTTGTAAAAGGATGGTTTGTAATGGTGATGCATTGCTAATGTACTTATTTACATTTTGTTTCAGAGATGTCCCTTTAATATTTTGTTTTGATAGTTTAAAAATACCTTTGGTGGATCTTTTACTTGAAGATAATAACCAGTCAAACTGCTTGAAATTCATAAGTATCTAGAGATTGTAATTACCTAATTATTTAGTTATTGAAATATTCTTAAACATTTTAAATTCATGAGGTTGTATCGCCTATGGACATTTACATGCTATGGTCGCATAGTTATCTTTTTAATTACGTTGATATAAACTAATATCTCCTTCGCTTTTTGTAGATCCTTTTGCTTATATTTGATATACTTCAGATGGTAAACAAATGAACATGTGGAGTCACCAGATAATTTTACTATCATGACGAATCTTCTCTTTTTGGCGATTTTTTTAGGAGATTTGTGCTTTCTAACTCATGGAGTTTGGTAAAGATCATAGTGCATTTTATGTTAAGGCTTTTCTAATACATTGGAGAGTCCAATTCTTTGTCAATATATCTATGTTACTTTGCAATAGTAGATTAGAATGTATTTCCTATGACATCTTTTAGCATGACACGTGAATATTTTACGTAGTATACATCCGAAACTAGATTATTGTTTTAGAGTTTCAACTGCGATTAACTTATTACTTCTCTCAGATAACCTATTAGAGACATTTTTCATACAATAAGCAAATGCTTAATGATTTCAGTAGTAATGATTTATAGGTGATTTTCTGAATTCTTTACATTTTCAATACATAAATAATGTTGTATCCAATGCATATTTAATATCTTGATATCTTCGCAAAATGACTAGCCCGTGCGGGATGCACGGGTTGCCGACTAGTTCTATTCTAATTTCTCATCCACTCTAAACCGAACAGATGCCTCCGAGACGTGACCCGGAATTTCCGCCGGAACTTACCCAGTTGATCCAGAACCAGAATGCCCTCATGCAGCTACTCATCCAGGATCAGAACCAGAACAACAACAACAACAACAACAACAACAACCCACCGCCACCACCCCTGGTCGAAAACCTTACCCGTTTCCTGAGGTTGAACCCACCAGTGTTCTCTAGCAGCACGGAGCCGATCGTCGCAGATGACTGGCTTCGCAAGATCGGAAGGGAGCTGACCACCGCAGGATGTACTGATGCAGAGAAGGTGCGCTTTGCCGCACATCAATTGGATGGACCAGCAGCTTCGTGGTGGGAGAATTACACCACCACATTCCCCATAGCAAATGTGACTTGGGATCAGTTCCAGCAGGCGTTCCGTACCGCACATGTTTCAGCCGGAGCTATGAGTCTGAAGAAGCGTGAGTTCCGCAACTTACGCCAGGGTAATCGTTCTGTTGGTGATTATGTGGAGGAATTCAGCAAGTTATCCAGGTATGCTCCCGGAGACGTGGCTGTCGATGCCGCTAAGCAGGAGAAATTTCTGGAGGGACTAAATGATGATCTGGGACTTCAGTTGACTGTGGCTACCTTTAACAATTATCAAGAGTTGGTTGACAAGGCTCTCGTTCTGGAAGGCAAGCAGCAGGAGGTGGAAAACCGCATGAGGAAGTACGGACAGGGAAAGTACAACTCTGGAGTTCAGCAGAAGCCCCACTACACCCCGTACTCGGGAAATAATGGATCAGGATCCGGCAAGTATGGTGGACACACTCACCATAACCATGGAGGATATTCACATCATGGAAGGAATGGACACAACCATAATGGCCATAGGAAACAATCAGCATCACTCCAACCCCGCTACACCGACAAAGAAGGATCTGAGCCACATTACCTGTTTCATGTGCGGGAAGACCGGACACTACGCCACCGAATGTCCCGAGGCGAAGAACGGGAATGGCAATGGAAGCTCTGGAAAGAAGCGAATTCCTTTTACTAGAGGCCAGGTGAACCATGTCAATGTGGAGGAAGTTTATGACCAGCCTGACGCCGTTGTTGGTAAGTTCTTGATTAATTCATTTACAACCCTTGTTCTTTTTTACACTGGTGCATCGCATTCATTCATATCAAGGGGGTTTGTGGATAAGTTTAAGTTGCCGACCGTAGCCCTTAAAACACCAATGTTAGTGAGTTCCCTAGGAGCAGAGAATATGGCTAGTCGGGGATGTTTTCAGTTGCCATTGACCATAGGGAGACACGTTTTCCCCACAGACCTCATCATCCTAGAATCACAAGGATTGGACGTAATTCTAGGCATGGACTGGCTATCCAAGTATGAAGGGAATATTGATTGTGCCAGTAAGTCGATTCTTCTCACCACCCCAGAGGGGAAACGGATCAAGTATGTGTCGAGGCATACTCCAAGGAGGACTCAAGTGAATTCTCTTTCGGGAGTTTTTCAGGAAGAAGTACCAGTTGTGAAGGATTATCCCGATGTTTTTCCGGAGGAACTACCAGGCATGCCACCGGATCGGGACATAGAGTTTTTGATTGAATTGTTACCAGGCACCGGACCAATATCCAATAGACCGTATCGGATGCCCGCAAATGATCTGGAGGAAATTAAGAAGCAGATTAAGGAATTATTGGAGAAAGGTTATATTTGACCGAGTTCATCACCTTGGGGAGCCCAGTGCTTCTAGTTGAGAAGAAGGATGTATCCTTGAGAATGGTTGTGGATTACCGTGCGTTGAATGAGGTGACGATCAAGAACAAGTACCCTCTGCCGATGATCAATGAATTGTTTGACCATCTACAAGGAGCAAAAGTTTTCTCAAAAATCGATCTTCGATCTGGATATCACCAGCTGAAGATTCGAGAACAGGATATACCCAAGACAACCTTTACCACGAGATATGGGCTTTATGAGTATACGGTCATGTCTTTTGGTTTGACTAATGCCCCTGCCTATTTTATGAGTATGATGAATAAGGTATTCATGGAGTTCTTGGATAAGTTTGTTGTGGTATTCATTGATGACATATTGATTTACTCGAAGAATGAAGAAGAACACAAGGAACATTTGCGCTTGGTTCTTGAGAAGCTCAGGGAACATCAGTTTTATGCAAAGTTCAGCAAGTGCGAATTCTGGTTGAAGGAAGTTGGATTTCTCGGACATGTTATATCAGGGGAAGGAATAGCAGTGGATCCTTCGAAAGTTGAAGCCGTCACCGAATGGAAGGCACCCACCTCAGTCGGAGAGATTCGCAGTTTCCTTGGACTTGCAGGATATTACCGAAGATTTATTGAGAATTTCTCCAAGATCGCAAAGCCCATGACAGAGTTATTGAAGAAAGACACCAAGTTTAATTGGACCAAGGAATGTGAGGCCAGTTTTCAGGAGTTGAAGAAACGTTTGGTCACAGCCCCAGTGCTAATTCTTCCGAATATACGCAAGGATTTTCAGGTGTATTGCGACGCTTCTCGTTAGGGACTTGGAGGTGTTCTTATGCAAGAAGGAAAGGTTGTTTCATATGCCTCACGTCAGCTTCGACCTCATGAGCGGAATTATGCCACGCATGATTTGGAGTTAGCGGCCGTAGTGCATGCGCTCAAGACCTAGAGGCATTTTCTTATTGGAAATCATTGTGATGTTTACACGGATCACAAGAGTTTGAAATACATCTTCACGCAGAAGGAGTTGAACCTCAGGCAGAGAAGATGGTTGGAGCTCATAAAAGATTATGACATGAAATTGCACTATCACCCAGGAAAGGGCAATGTTGTGGCAGATGCATTGAGCCGCAAGAGTTATGTCAATACCCTCAGAGCAGGAGGATTACCTCAAGAGTTAATTGATGATCTCAGAGATCTCCGATTGGAGATAGTACCACGAGGTTTTGTTACCACAATGGAAATTCAATCCACCTTGTTGGGAAAGATCCGAGAAGCCCAGAAGTTAGACAAAGGTATTGCAAAAATAAAGGGAAGGATGAACCAAGGAAAGGCAGAAGGATTTCTTGAGGATGAACATGGAACCATATGGTTTGAGCGGCGTATTTACGTTCCCAATGACACAGAGATCATGAAGTTGATTCTTCAGGAGGCTCATGATTCGCCTTATTCGATACACCCAGGAAACACCAAGATGTATTTGGACTTGAAGGAAAGTTTCTGGTGGACAGGTATGAGAAAGGATATTGCCGAGTATGTCGCAGTATGTGATGTATGTCAAAGGGTTAAGGCAGAGCACCAGAAACCAGCAGGATTACTTCAACCTTTGCCGATACCGGATTGGAAGTGGGACAAGCTTGGCATGGACTTCATTACAGGATTACCCAGGACCCGATCAGGCTATGATTCTATTTGGGTAGTAGTTGATCGCTTGAACAAGGTAGCTCACTTCATCCCCGTGAAAACCACATATACAAGTTCTAAGTTGGCCAAGATATACATGACCAGGATCGTATGTCTGAATGTAGTTCCGAGGACCATCGTATCAGATAGAGGAACACAATTTACCTCAAAGTTTTGGCATCAGTTACATGAAACTTTGGGTACCAGGCTAGAATTCAGTACAGCATTTCATCCGCAGACAGATGGGCAGACCGAGAGAGTTAATCAGATTCTGGAGGACATGTTGAGAGCTTGTGCTCTAGATTATGGATCTAGTTGGGATGATAATTTCCCATACGCAGAATTCTCATATAACAACAACTATCAAGCTAGTTTGAAGATGGCCCCTTTTGAAGCTTTGTACGGAAGAAGGTGCAGGACACCATTGATGTGGGATGGAGTTGGAGACCGTAAATTATTTGGTCCTGACCTTATCAAAGATTCGGAGGAGAAAGTCAAGTTGATCTGTGACAGACTCAAGGTAGCCCAATCCAGAAAAAAAGAGTTATGCTGATGCTAAACGCAAGGAAGTAACCTACGAAGTCGGAGATAGAGCATATCTTCGTGTGTCTCCACTTCGAGGCGTTAAACGGTTTGGAGTTAAAGGCAAACTAGCACCATGATTTGTGGGGCCATACATAATTTTGGAACGCAGAGGAGAAGTTGCATATCAGCTGGAGTTACCCGAAGCTTTGTCTGGAGTTCATGATGTGTTTCACGTTTCCCAGCTGAAAAAGTGCCATGCGGAGATGGCCGATATTCCTTTGAGAGATACAGTGCCACTGGAAGCCATACAGTTGGATAGTGATCTGACCTATGAGGAGAAGCCCGTCAAGATTCTCGAAACAGAAAGTAGGGTTACCCGCAGCAAGGTCATCAAGTTTTGCAAGGTTCAGTGGAGTCATCATACTGAGGAAGAAGCCACCTGGGAACGCGAAGAAGATCTTCGACAGGATCACCCACACATTTTTGCTAGCCAACCCAAATCTCGAGGGCGAGATTCATCTTAAGGGGGTAGGTTTGTAACATCCCAAATTTTCAATTTGGAATGTTTTACAATTATTAGCTAAGCATCTATGCATTTTTAAGTGTCATTTGCAAATTTTAGAGGCATTTGAGTTTTATCTGACTTTGGATTCAACTTGGCATCTGAAATTTATTTCAAAAATCCCTGACAAATACTAGTTCAAAAGTATGAGAGGAGCGAACATGACACTCCAAAAAGTCAGAAGAAAACAATGCCGAAACTTTTGAATTCAAATTTGAGTTTCATTTGGATTTTTAGAAAAATGTTTTTTTATAAAGTTTTTATTTAGCCTCTGAAAAATAGTTCATCTTGTAGGATTTATTTTTCTGAATTTTATATATATATATATGTCCTATATTAAAATATTTTTTGTTTCTATCTATACTTTTTTTTTCTCTCTGTCAAAAAAAAACGCAGCATAGCAAGCCCATGCCCAGCGCTATCTTCTTCTTCCTCCTCGTAGATGTACAGAGGAACACGAACGGAGAAACATCCATGGCGCCTCCACCTCTCTCTCCCCTCAACTCCCTTCCCCCGCACCCACTAATCCCCGGAATCGGTTCCCCTCGCCTCCCTCTACCCCTTCCCCTTCCTAGTGCGCCTTGGAGTCACCTGTAATGGCCATTACGAGGCAGAGAAACAGCCACCATTAAATACCATAATCTTCTCGGATTCTGACCTCCCCAAGCCCTATATAAAGCATCCCCGCGAGCCCCTCTCACCCCTCGTCTGAAGCCATCTCCTTCTGGAGCTTTTTTCCCCTCCCTAACCTCGCCAATTGCTCGCCGGAGTTCGTGTATTCCGGCGGCTTCTCCACCACGCCAGGAGGCGATACTCACACTGCGGTACTGCTCCTCGGATTCGCATCACGTTGCTCTTCACCGTCCCGCACGTGTCCTTCGCCGAAACACACCGGAGCCGCCTTCTTCCTCGTCTCCGGCGACAAGTCCGTTGAGCACCCGCGCTGATTTTTTTTTCTTTTTTATCAGTATATTTTCCAATTCAGATTCTATACCAAATTTTATTTCTAGTATATCTTTTAGTCTATAGATCCGATTTAGTTGATTCTTTTTCCTACGGTTTCGTAGAAATATCCTTTATCCAGAGAACCAAACGAAATATATTTTTGAAAATTTTAAAATTTGAATTCAAACAGATCTGAATTCAAACTTCGTTAGGCCATAACTTGAGTTTCATAACTCCGTTTTGGGTGATTCTTTTTCCTAATCGAAGCTTGTGACATGTACCTTCTGTTAAAACCAAAACCATTTATTTTTGTGGCTGTAAATAATACATTCTGTACAAAAACTTTAGTTTAGTGTTTTTGGAGTTTTTTCGAAGTCTTTTATTCGTTTTCTTTTTGATTCTTTGCTTGTATGCTTATGTATGTTATTGCTTGCTTACGCTAGATCATCCGGAGTGCGAAGCTTGCTACTACGAATCTTTAGAGTTCAACGAACGTCAGCAAGGCAAGTTCACACTTTGATTATAATTTTCAATACCCAGTTTTTATTATGCATTAGTTTCACCCTCAAAGATTGCATGAGTAGGATTGGGAACATGTGGTTATGCTTTGTAGTTTATGTGGTAGGAACCTATGACCTTTTATCACCCCGGGATATATTCGTTATGACATATATTGCTTAGCCATGCTCGTAGACGGGGATTGGTATGTGTGATACATGCAAGTTGCGAGATAATAACTTATTGGGACAACATAAGGTGGCAACTTTAATACACATCTGGGTGGATTGTTTGGGGCACCTGGAGAAACCAGTGCTTGCCCAAGGGGAATGTCGGAGTACCCGTGTGATTACCCTAGGTCCGCAACCCAGGCTCAAAGGGATCATAAGATATTTCATGCCTAGAGACTTCCGTGTGCAGCCACAAGCCATTATGGGCTCTGGCATAGTTGAGTAAGTTGTGTGACCTCTTTCCGTGGTAGACTAGGTAATGTAGGGGAAAGTAGGTGTACCGGTCTACCCAGGGTTTGGAGGAAATACTTCAGAAAGACTATGTCTCGATCTTCCGATCATGGAGGTGGTCGAGTCTTGTGGGGAAAAGTGTGCAAACCTCTGCAGAGTGTACAAACAAATCATGATTAGCCGTGTCCCCGGTTATGGACAACTAGAGTATCTAGAAGTGAATTATTGGTTGATCTCATCACTCTTCTTAATGAAATTATTGGGTTACTAATAACTTGGGAATTTTGGGATTGAGTTGGAGGAACCTTCTCAATAATGGCATTTTTTTAGTAGTAAATAAAAATTTATTCTTTTGTTGTAGGGTAAAATTGTCTTTATGCAAAAAAAATAAACTTAGAGCCTCCACCAGCTAAATTTGCATATAGAGATAGTCTTTTTCATTATTATTATTCTATGGTGTGAAACTGCCAGCATATTCCATGTGCTGACCTACACGGCTGCAACGTCTCATGTTGCAGAGTTTTCCGACGAGGATTAAAGGTGCGATAGGTCGTTGTTCTACACTCGGTTTTCCGTGGAGTTGGATGGACTCATTTACCTTCGATTCTTCCGCAGTTACTTTTATCTAGATGGCCTTTGGCCATATTATTGTAATAAATACTCTTTTGAGGACCTCGATGTAATAAAGTGTGTGATTGAACTCTGTTATAATTCATCGAGTACTGTGTGTGTCAGCATACCGATGCAGGGATGACACTTAAGAACAGAGACTTCGATCCTTTTGGGTCGAGTCGCTATAGTGGCGTGCGGGCGCGGACGGTGCGGTCGACGACAAGCAGGAACGAGGGCAAGGAGAGGGGGAGGCCCGAGGCCTCACCGGCGTTGCAGAGGAGTGGGGCGGCGAGACTCGGAGAAGCCGTTCGGGGAGGAGATGAGGACGACGGTGGGGCAGCTCCGGCGAGGTCCGAGGGGCGGCGAGGTGAACGGGCTCCGGGCGTCGGGGACGGCGATGTGCGCGACGGGGCGACAGGATCAGGCTCCTCCCGATCCAGATCCAAAGAAGGGGTGAGAAGTGTGTGGGTGGGTTAGATTTAGGCCAGGGGGGAGAGGCTATGTAGGCCAGGGTGTGGGCCAGCCTGGCAGGCCACTGGCTGGGCGGAGGCCCAGTTGGCCTGGGGGGTTTTCTTTTTACTTTTGTTCTATTTTCCCTTTTCTCTTTTCTTTACTTTATTTTCTGTTTTATTTATTTTAGAATAATTAGGCATCTCCTAAGAATATGTTTTCTCCACTATAATTACTTACGCAATATTTGTCACACTCCGAACATTTTGTTTTTAACCTTAGAAAACTTTGGGTGTTTGCCACTAATTCAAATTTGAATTTAGAGTGTTTTGAACTAACACAAGATTATCAACAGTAATTGGGGTGACGTGTCGTCATTAGCAGAGGGTTACTGTAGCTTAACTATCCGGGCGTCACAATTCTCTTCCACTCAAGAAATCTCGTCCAGAGATTTAAGCGGTGGTGCACGGGGTGAAAAGTGCTGGTAGCGAAAACCTAATGAGTCTTCTTGGTCTTGGCTGCCCTTTCGATGAGCTTGATCCCTTTCGTTGACGTCTTCACTTCTCTGATTCAAGTCATCGTGATCAAGTCGTCAACCTATCTTCGGGATCTCCATCGTCCTACGAAAGCGACCAGGGGGGGAACTCTGGAAGAACGCATCTCCACAAAGTTGGGCACCTTATGGTGAACTCAATGGGAATACACGAGGTACCCCATTAGTTGTAATTTCAGTGAATTCATTGAGTGCAGTATACGATGGTACCAAAGTTTCAAATGGGTAGGCAATCATTCGATGCCTAGACAGAAGCTGGAATGAGGGCTTCAACAACGATAATAACATGGTGTTTGATTCCAGGATGAATAATGGTATAGAATTTAGCTCGTGAATCACATACGAAGCCAGGTGCAAAGGATACCATAGAATTTGGGTTGTAAAGAAGAATTAGGTTTCGATCCAGTGGACCTGTGGGTTATGGGCCCACCATGTGGGTTGGAAGTAGGAAGGGTGGTGACATCTTGCACAGCCACGACAGGGAGGCATGTCAGTGGATAGCTTGTCAACTATGTCGGCAATAATGTAGGTACCAAGGACAAGGAACGGGGAGAACCGTTTTCTTACTCATTGAACGAGGCGAACCAATAGACAAAGTTCTTGTCCATCGGTGGTTACCGGAATGTTATGAACAATAGTAACATGTTCTTACTGACAGAATTGAACACCAAGTTGTTTACATAAGCAGAAAATTATTACTGCTTAGATTATATGTAGATCAAAGAAAGGTTAAAAAAACAAATGGAAAGGGAAATTGCGATTACACACAATTATTAGGAGTATATCCTTCCCATGGACAAGCAGAACACGGCATACATGGTAGGAGAGCAAGTACCCAACCATTCAGATAAAGAGGCAAGGATTAATCAAGATGTTACCCATACAAAGGTGTTTGGATAACTAACTAAGAAACATTTAGCATTGAGCCTCCAATGTTCTTGTTGATGAGAGGGGTATCATAGTCATGCTTCGAGGTAGCAATGATATGGTGTTTCAATCAAGGGCCAAACTTTCGATACGCAAATGACCCATTAGGAGCAACTTGTAAAATAAGTCTTACAATTTCCTCCTGGAAGGATGGTTATCCTTGCGAGAGAAATTATAATCATAGGTCCTCCAGTCAGGGGTGCTAGGCATGACATCATATTACCGGTTCATTAAAGGACCAACATTATAACTCCTGGATAGTTGTCCCAACCATCATATCTGACCGAGATTCGGATTCGGTTGGTGTCATGATACCTCAGACTCAGGATGTTCGAGAAGAAAAAGGTGCAACACAAATCGATGAAATGACATTGCAAGATTCTCGGGAAATGAACTTATGGGAGCGGGTCCCCGAAACAATAGTTCACCATTAAACCAAAGAGAGGATGAGGAGGTAGCTGATGGGCTCAACGACAATGCATCAGGAATTCCAAACTGATGGATTTCCACAATAATGTGAACAAGAAAATGACACTTGTTAATTCAAATGATATAATGTTGTATGCTCGAGGAAAACATACACCATTAATCATTAGTTGAAAGGTGTGCCCGAAATATGACTTAGGCAGCAGGATTAAAGTTAGAGTGACGATTCATTAATCAACAGTCTAAGAACGAACCGTCGATCACTAATTTCAAGCAATAGGGTTGCTAGAAGTACATAACTCAAGCAACATCGTTAGCATATTGGTATCCCGGTTAAAAACAACACAGGGACTGATACGTCTCCGTTGTATCTATAATGTTTGATTGTTCCATGCCAATATTCTACAACTTTCATATACTTTTGGAAACTTTTTATACTATTTTTGGGACTAACATATTGATCCAGTGCCCAGTGCCAGTTTCTGTTTGTTGCATGTTTTTTGTTTTGCAGAATATCCATATCAAACGGAGTCCAAACGGAATAAAAATGGACGGAGATTTTTTTTGGAATATATGTGAATTTTGGGAAGCGAAACTAACACGAGACGTTGCTCGAGTGGGCCTCGAGGGTGGGGGGCGCGCCCCCTGCCCAGGGCGCGCCCTGGGCCCTCGAGGCCACACCGTAAGGCGGTTGATGCCCTTCTTTCGCCGCAAAAAAGCTAATTTCCGGATAAAAATCTTGTCAAAACATGAGCCCAGTCGGAGTTACGGATCTCCGGTAATTTAAGGAACAGTGAAGGGCCAGAATCTGGAAACGTAGAAACAGAGAGAGACAGAGAGACAGATCCAATCTCCGCCATGGATGCCATGGACCAGAGGGGAAACCCTTCTCCCACCTAGGGAGAAGGTCAAGGAAGAAGAAGGAGGAGGGGGGCTCTCTCCCCCTCGCTTCCGGTGGCACCGGAACGCCACTAGGGCCATCATCGTGTGACGGCGATCTACACCAACACCTCCGTCATCTTCACCAACATCTCTATCACCTTCCCCCATCTATCTACAGCGGTCCACTCTCCCACAACCCGATGTACCCTCTACTTGTACATGGTGTTTATGCTTCATATTATTATCCAATGATGTGTTGCCATCCTATGATTGTGAGTAGATTTTCGTTGTCCTATCGGTGAATGGTGAATTGCTATGATTGATTTAATTTCCTTGTGGTTATGTTGTTGTCCTTTGGTGCCCATCATATGAGCGTGCGCGTGGATCACACCATAGGGTTAGTTGTATGTTGATAGGACTACGTATTGGAGGGCAAGAGTGACAGAAACTTCAACCTAGCGTCGAAATTGATGCATACGGGATTGAAGGGGGGCCAATATATCGTAATGCTATGGTTGGGTTTTACCTTATTGAACGTTAGTAGTTGCGGATGCTTGCCAATAGTTCCAATCATAAGTGCATAGAATTCTAAGTAAGGATGACATGCTAGCAGTGGCGTCTCCCACATAAAACTTGATATCGATCTAGTAACATAGTCAATTGCTTAGGGGCAATTTCGCAACTCCTACCACCACTTTTCCACAATCGCTATCATTAACCTTATTGCTTCTTTATCTTAACAGCACCTAGTTTATATTTGCATGCTCTTTATATTCTTGCAAACCTATCCAACAACACCTACAAAGTACTTCTAGTTTCATACTTGTTCTAGGTAAAGTAAACGTCAAGCGTACGTAGAGTTGTATCGTTTGTCGATAGAACTTGAGGGAATATTTGTTCTACCTTTAGCTCCTCGTTGGGTTCGACACTCTTACTTATCGAAAGAGGCTACAACTGATCCCCTACACTTGGGGGTTATCAGGGACCAAGGAGGAATGGTGATGGCAAGAAGTATCATCATACCGAGAATTTCTAAGAGGTGGAGCAATCCCTCAACATTCTTGACATAAAAGACAGTAGTACTTCAAGGCAGAACACCACACTAGCTGGAGAGCAAGCTGTATTCATAATGTGGACAAGTTCGTGATGAAAGGAAGTCAAGGGTGTTGTCGATGATAATAAAAATCGTCGAGGTCAAGGAAGGTATTTCTCATCATGTACACAATTGACATCTCGGAAGAAGTCAAAGTGTTGAAGGTGATCCGACACATTTTCCGGGACGTTTCAAGAGGATGCAATCAAATAACAACGGCAACAAGCAAGGGAATGATGAAGTGGCATGTTATAGGATCAATATATAAGATGCAAACTCGGAACCAAGGATGCCTTTCAAGACAAGCAACATGATGTTGAAAGCTCAACGTAAGTCATGCTCACACACTGAAGAATTCGTGCACCAGAGAAGGACGAGGTAGCACGGTCAAAGATAGCAAGACTAGGATGCGGCCGATAGTCTTGGAATGACCAGATTGAGTTCAGAATTTCTCCAGTAAAATTATTAGGGGTATTTGATTTGTAGGTGGGAAATAATTTCACTAGTCGATGTCCTTGGTTGACAACAACCCAGAACCCATAGAGTGATTACGACTAGGAAAGACATTACTTCAACAAAGTAAGATGTGGCGCAATGGCAAGACATCTTCGAGATACAAGGGGGTAATACTCGAAGGTATAACATGATAGAAGTAGAACCGGGTCATTGACCTATGATAGTAGATACTTCAACCTTGCCAAAGGTAGACGAGGCACTGGAATGAATTCCCACTAGATGTATCAGATCAGAACAGCATGGTCGGAACCATAACTATAAGGAATCAATTCAAGAATACCGAAAGAATCATACAGCTGGACAATCATTTGGCAAGAAGCTTCCAAGAAGGTCTACATCATTTTCATGGGCATGAACACAAAGTTCAAGGTCGACTCCCACTTCTTTCATGCATATCATTTAATTCACCTCTCGCTTTGATAAAACTGTAGTGTTGGAATTTTAGTTGGTAGAACACCGGAAGAGTATGACTTGTGAAAACTTTTGGGCTCTCACGGATTAGGGGAAGGCATAGGTTCAGCCCATTGGGCATCTTAGTAACATATACCAGAAGCTTCAAAAGTAAATAAACCAGCTCGAAAGCAGAGCATGGTTGGCCAAGCAGAGGATACAATTTACCAAAGGCATTATGTATCAGAGGAAGAACTCACAAGGTGATTGAATATGAAGGACACTGCCGGATGACAATCCAACAACGGATCGGGTGATCCACAACGGAGCTGATGTGAGTATCGGCACTTACTCAGAGGAAGAAGGAAGGCAGAGGCATCAGATTCAAGAATCACCTTATTAGTCTGATGCTTAAATAGAAATAAATTATGGTTTCCAAAATGAAGGATCAGAAGCAGACGCTCTGATCAAGGATGGATAAGTTGAAAACACTTAGTTGGACAATCAATAAAGGTTTGAATTGCCGAGAACCAACTCATGTCTGGAATGACGTCTGAGTCGGAAAGATACTTTTAAAACGGATAACCTGATGACTGCGTGCATACGCACACATTGAATCAATAGGCTCAAAATGGCTAAGACAAGGGATGCTAACGAAGACTACTAGTCATATGGAATTAACCATAATGCAAGCATGCAAGAATTTCAAGAGTAATAGGTTGTAGAGGATTTTCGAAAGATCGAAAAGCATTCCGAAGAATTTTGTGAAATACTTGAATCATCTGGGGATGAGCGGATACTCGATAAGTGCGAGAAATTATCCATAGGGGTATTCAGGTGGCAAAGAACTGCAAGGCAGTAGGCCAATCCCGGAACAATAGAGAGGATTTCGGGGTATCTTGTAATAACAAGATCAATGGGGAATGATTGTAAGAATGGCAAGTGTACGCAAATATCCACAGGGATATATCGTGGCAGTGAATTGCAAAGGCGATGAGCACAAGGGTCTCGGGAAATATCGAGGGATATCATCATAATCTTCTGACGAAGCAGATGATCTTCCGGAATGAGGGCTCTGCGGGAGAAACATGTACGAGAACCTAGAGTTAGAGTTAGCAAAATCCTTTTACCCGAATAGAAGAGAGATCAGAGTCCCAGAGTAAAGGCAAGGAATAAAAGATCCTAATACCACCCAATGGCGACGTGCGCCCGTAAGCCACACGACCAAGATAGCAAAAAGTTTTTTTTTCAACGACTAGACTCAACTTCGGCCAAGGAATTGGAAAGGGGATTCCTACAGGCAGTCGACTCTGATACCAACTTGTGACGCCCCCAATTTGACCGTACACTAATCATGCACGCAAATGTGTACGACCAAGATCAAGGACTCACTGGAAGATATCAGAACACAACTCTAGATACAAATTAAAATAATACAAGCTTTATATTACAAGCCAGGGGCCTCGAGGGCTCGAATACAAAAACTCGAATACACAAGAGTCAGCGGAAGCAATAATATCTGAGTACAGACATAAGTTAAACAAGTATGCCTTAAGAAGGCTAGCACAAAACACCAACGATCCAAAAGGCAAGGCCTCCTTCCTGGGACCTCCTAACAATTCCTCGAAGCCGAACTCCACGTAGAAAACATCCTCGGGATCTTCTGGCTCCTGGAATCTACCATCTGGTTGCATCATCCGAGAAGAAGGGACAAAAGGGGGAAAGGGGAAGCAAAGCAACCGTGAGTACTCATCCAAAGTACTAGCAAGCAAGGATCTATACTACATATGCAATGGTAACAATGATATGGGTAATATGTGTGGACTGAACTGCAGAAAGCGAGAATAAGAGGGGGATAGCTAATCCAATCGAAGACTACGCTTCTGACAGCCTCCATCTTGCAGCAGTTGAAGAGAATAGATGGTAAGTTCACCAAGTAACAACGAATAGCATAATCCTACTCGGCGATCCTCCCGCACATCAGCCCGTGAGAGAGCAACCACCGAGTTATATCTGGAACTCATCTGGGTGTGTTTTAACAAGTATCCGGTTCTAGTTGTCATGAGGTCGGAATACAACTCCGGGTCATCATTTTACTGAGGGACGCGGCTATTCGAATAGATTAACTTGCCTGCATGGGTGCACCACATAACCCAGCACACTCGATCCCATTTGGTCGGACACACTTTCCTGGGTCATGCCCGGCCTCGGAATATCACCACGTCGCAGCCCTACCTAAGCACAACAGAGAGGTCAGCACGCCGGTCTATGTCCTAAGCACGTAGGGGTACGGGCCCATCGCCCAACGCACACCTGCGCGTTGCGTACGTGGCCGGAGAGCAGACCTAGCAACCTCCATTACTAAGGAAGTTACGTTACGTGGTCCAACCCGGCGCAAGCCGCTCAGTCGCTGACGTCAAGAAGGCTTCGGCTCATACCACGACATCGAGAGCCCATAACTATTCCCACGTAGCTGGTTAGTGCGTATAGGCCAGAGGCCAGACTCAGATCAAATATCCAAACTCGTTAAGCGTGTTATCATGATATCACCACAGACAACAACTAGGGCCAGGCCACCTCTCGAGTGGGTGTCTCAACCTGCCCTGTCGCTCCGCCACAAAGATCCACTCGAGGGCCATCGGGAACTCAGGCCCACCACTACCTGGATGGAGCCACCAGTCCTTTCAGCCCCCATATCAGAATCACTTGCAGGTACTCAATGAGCCGACCCGACTTTAGTCACATCATGATTCATGTAAAGTATGTATATAGTATATACCCGTGATCACACCCAAGTGATCACGGCCCGATAGAATAGCAGGGCAGACGGACAAGGGTGTAGGGCCACTAATGGAATACTAGCATCCTATACTAAGCATTTAGGATTGCAGGTAAAGGTATCAACAACTGTAGCAACAATGACAGGCTATGCAGTAGAATAGGATTATCGAAAGCAGTAACATGCTACACTACTCTAATGCAAGCAGTAGAGAGAAGAATAGGCGATATCAGGTTGATCAAGGGGGGGCTTGCCTGGAAGCTCGGCAGCGAAGGTGGGGTCGTCAACACCGTAGTCGATAGGGGCAGCAGCAGCGTCGGTCTCGTAGTCTACCGGAGGGAAGAGCCGGAAGAAATAATGAATACAATTCAAAAAGTTGGATGAGGATGCATAACATGACGGTGCTAGTTGTTCCCTAACGCAGTACCGAGTGATACTGGCGAAGGGGGGAAACATCCGGGAAAGTATTCCCGGTGTTTCGCGTTTTCGGACCAATGAAACGGAGGGGGAAAGTTGCAGGTTCGGTATGCTAGGGACGTGTGGTTGATGAACGGTCAGCGTATTCAGATTCGTCTCGAAATTCTGAGCAACTTTCATATATAAAGTATTTTCATCCGAGTTACGGATTATTTTTAATTTTTAAAGATTTAAATTATTTTCTAATTTATTAATTATTAAATAAATCAACATTATCCAGAATAGTGTATTCTGACATCATCATGACGTCAGGAGTCAACAGGGGTGTTGACTGGTCAAACTGACATGTGGGACCCACCTGTCATAGACTGTTTAGATAATTAACAGCTAATTAAGTTAATTAGTGTGTAGGTTATTCTAAACAGAATAAATTAAGTTAATTAAGTAATTAATTAGAAATTTTATTATTTTAAATTATTTTTTAATTTTTTTATACTATATTTTTAAATTCTTTTTTTGCTTAAACGATCTGGGCCGTGGGGCCATTTGGTCAGTGGCCCAGGGGGCCTATCGGGCGCTGGGCACTACGGGGCGGGTCGGCCGTTGCGGCGCCCGACTGGGCGTTCGCCCAGACCGTCGGGGCGAAGAGGGCCAGGGCACCGGAGAGCAGGCGCGGGGCGACGGCCGGCGGGGCGCTGGAGTTGGGGGCGCGCTCGGCGGTGGGGCGAGCCGACGCGGCCAGGCGCCGAAGAGCAGTGGCGGGCGGCGGTGGCTTGCAGGGCCAGAGGCTTGGAGGGCCACGGCGGGCACGGACTTGGCCCCGGTGCGGGGCTGTGGTCGTTGGCGGTGGCCGGAGGGAGCGAGGCGGCGCGGTGGAGCTGCGGGCGAGGAGCGCAGCGACAGAGCGAGGCGAGGCTCGGGAGCGCGTGCACGGGGGCGTGCCAGGCGGGGCGAGGCCACGCGGAGCGAGCGGTGTCCGGGCGCGGACGGTGCGGTCGACGACGAGCGGGAACGGCGGAAGGAGAGGCGGGAGGCCCGTGGCCTCACCGGCGTTGCAGAGGAGTGGGGCGGCGAAGCTTGGAGAAGCCGTTCAGGGAGGAGATGAGGACGACGGCGTGGCAGCTCCGGCAAGGTCCGAGCTGCGGTGGAGTGAACGGGCTCCGGGCGTCGGGGACGGCGACGTGCGCGACGGGGCGACAGGATCGGGCTCCTCCCGATCCAGATCCAAACGAGGGGGAGAAGTGTGTGGGTGGGTTAGATTTAGGTCAGGGGGGAGTGGCTATGTAGGCCAGGGTGTGGGCCGGCCTAGCAGGCCACTGGCTGAGACGAGGACTAGTTGGCCTAGGGGGTTTTCTTTTTTACTTTTGTTCTATTTTCCCTTTTGTCTTTTCTTTACTTTATTTTCTGCTTTATTTATTTTAGAATAATTAGGCATCTCCAAAGAATATGTTCTCTCCACTATAATTACTTACGCAATATTTGTCAGACTCCGAACATTTTGTTTTTAACGTTAGAAAACTTTGGGTGTTTGCCACTAATTCAAATTTGACTTTAGACTATTTCAAACTAACACGAGATTATCAACAGTAATTGCGGTGACGTATCGTCATTAGCAGAGGGTTACTATAGCTTCACTATCCGGGCGTCACACCTTGTTTGTGCCCCCACCCCTAATTCGGTTTGCCCTGATTCATCGCCTATAAATTCACATGTATTCATAAATCCTCGGGCGAGACCTGGATTTTTTATATCACCATCACAAGCCTCCTTTGCGACGCAATCTCATCAGGAGCCCTATTCTGGCAGTCCACCAGAGGGGAGAGTCATTAGGGAGGCCATCCAATGAACCTTGTCGCCTCCATTATGATGTGTCGGTAGTTCCTTGAGGACCTACGAGTCCATAGTAGTAGATCTCTCTCTCTCTCCCTCTCTCTCTCCCTCTCTCTCTCCCTCTCTCTCTCCCTCTCTCTCT
>LR738715.1:17108177-17126736 GCA_902687465.1 Secale cereale | reverse complement strand
CCCAAGTTCCCCCCCCCCCCCGTCTCCACCCCCCAAAGGTGTTTGAAGGCAGCCCGGAGCTCGTGGACATCGACCGTCGATGGGATGAAGAAAGCAGCCTTCGTCCGGTCCCCCGTAAACGCACCCTCTGGCGGACCCACAGGCCCGGCGCCCTTGGCCACCCCCTTGCCCTTGGCGGGTTTCGACGCCATGGTGGCTGAGTTGGATGGCTGAGGAAGAGGGATGGCGAAGCAACAGCGACACGCGACAGTGGAGGCTTCGGAAGGAAGGAAGAGAGGGAACAGTGGCTCTGAGATTGGAAAAGGCGCGAGCAAAATGGAGGAAGTGAACAGCGCGCTCGCGGTTATTCCTTTTTATGGCGGGAAACGCGGGCCGCCTCCTTTCGCATTTACAGCGACGTGCCGCATGCCTGCGGAAACCGCCCCACGCATG
Organism: Secale cereale; assembly: GCA_902687465.1. Taxonomy (NCBI): domain Eukaryota; kingdom Viridiplantae; phylum Streptophyta; class Magnoliopsida; order Poales; family Poaceae; genus Secale; species Secale cereale. The sequence continues at coordinate 17,126,304 of LR738715.1, read as the reverse complement.
CCGCCCATGTCACGCACGCCCCTTCACCCCGCGCCATGCGCGCGGGTCGTGGGAGGCGTAGCGCACGGAAAATTTTACCACGGTGAAAACTGCCCCGCCTCCCCGCGCACCGTTCTGGGCCTGGCCCAACAACGCGTCGCGCTCATGTGTGGCCCAGGCCCAGGGGCTCCTGTCGGTGTACAAAAAGAGGGGCACACTTTTTGTACCCCTATAACTGTGCACGGGCAGTCTGAGCCACGGGCACCACCACACCAAGCACGGCAGGGGAGGTGAGCCAAGGTAAGACCGAAGCTCGATTGAACTGGAGCAACGCCAAGGACAAGACCACAAAGAGCAAAGGGACGAAGCGGCTTCCCCCGGCAAAATCCTTGTCGGGAGCCGGTTTCAGCAGCCCTGGCAAGACCCTTGCCGGGGCCGGCTCTGGCGACCCCGGCAAGACCCTTGCCACGGCATCTCGCCCCACGCCTACGGAGCAGATCACCCTTGAGTCCACTACCCCCATGGGGCCAGGATTCGGGAGATATCCCCGTGGTGGCATGCAGATCTTTGTGAAGACATTCAAGGACAGATACACACACTAAGAGGACGATGAGCCTTGGCGGGATCCCAGCCAAGGAGGACCACAAGGCCTCCGGCAAGCACCTTGCCGGGGATGACAGCAGGCACCACGGCAAGACCCTTGCCGGGGCCCCGGCAAGGCCCTTGCCGAGCAGGCCCACAGGGCCACCATCAGGCCCGCACCAACTGAGTTTCCACCGCCCATGCAGCCGCCGACCCAACTAGCTGGGCAGGCTCCTGCGTGGCAACATGCAGATCTTCATGGAGACCCGCCGTTGCGCCACCTCAGCTGCCTGCCTGCCTACATGGCGCCTCAGGAACCGCTGGTCGGGGCGCGTGTCAACACAAGGAGGAGCAGCGACGGACAAGACAGACGTCTCCCCTCATCCCCGATAAAGCGAGGACACCAAAGCTAAGCGCATTAAATGCGCCTTGTCCTGTAATGCGAGGGATAACCTCGCATCACTGTACCCTTTCCATCTCCTGTGTGCCACTGTGGCAACCCCTTTTTCCTATAAAAGGAGGCCCGAGGCGACCAGGAGAAGGATTCGGCTTTTTAGGACTCCTCACGACTCTTTTGGAGCTCCTCACTAGCTGAAGAACACAAACATATAATCCACAGAAGCAGGAGTAGGGTTTTACGCATCTTTGCGGCCCGAACCTGGGTAAAGGAACCGTGTGTTAACTGTTAGATCCGCTCTTCTCTCAACCCCGCGCCCCGCAACCGTGGTAGGGATTCTTGTGATCCCATAGGTGTCGATCCAAATACACCGACAGGCCGTATCTAGCAGCGCACGGAGACGACACCGGCAGATGCAGGATAATCCGGCAAGAGCACATGCACAAGAGGTGGCGGATCAGGTCAGGCATACGGCTCATAACGACACCCGTCAGGCAACGCCGGTTCACCCCACCACCACAGTCGAAACAGGAATCATATCCAGTTCCTTGGGAGTGCAGTGTCTCATCCCCGCTTTACGGAACGTGAAACTACCCAAAGACTTCAAAGGTCCACGTAAAGTACCCAACTACACGGCGGATCTGGCTCCAGTGGCGTGGGCTGAAAGTTATGAAATGGCCATGGAGATGCTTGACGTGGACGAAGCTGCGTGCGCCAAATACTTCACAATGATGCTTGAGGGCACGGCCCGGACATGGCTAAAGGGTTTGCCACCTAACTCCATCAGATCATGGGGCGAACTGTGTCGCCGGTTTATCAATAATTTCAAAGACACATGCAAGCAGCCGATGTCCGTTGTTGACTTAGCGGCATGTGTTCAAGGAGAGCAAGAGACCACCAATAATTGGGTGCGGCAAGTGTCCGAAATCTTGCACTCCTCCAATAGCATCAATCCAAGTATGGCGATAGTAACCTTGGAAGGCAATTGCCGGTTTGAGCCTTTGAGGCTGAAGCTGGGACGGCTCAAACGTGATTGCAACGACATGGGAACGCTCATGGGCGCTTTGGTAAAATATGGAGACTCTGATAACACAAAGTATCCAGATGCAGACGGAGACAAGTCCGGGAAGGCGAGCAAAAATGGTAAACTGGCGCAGTCCAATCCGGCGGGCGCAGGGTACAATGGCAAGCGTAAATGTAATGCCCCAGATGTAACACTTCCAAATATGGCAATATATGAAACTTTGGCTTCATCAATTCCTTTCCGGGCTCTTCTTTCATTTCGGGTTTCTTCGTTTTGTCATGTGCGTGTGTGCATTTCATCCATGTCATGTTGTCATGTGCATTGCATTGCATTTGTGTTGCCACTTGCACCCGGTCCCACTCGTCTCTTCCCGTTGTCCGTTTCGAGTTCCGACGCTCACACATGTGCCCGTGGCATCCCCGAGTCCTTCTTTCGTGTGTGGCCGTGTAACGTTTCCGGAATGATGTGAGGCTTGTCGTGCGTTGTTGTTTTGGTACGTGTAGGCCGCCTGTCAAGTTTGGTCGCGTTTGGAGTTCGTTTGGTACTCCAACGGTTAACCTAGTGGGATAAAAGAACCTCTTCTTTAAGGCCCAAGTGTTGGGGAACGTAGTATTTTAAAATTTTCATACGATCATGCAAGATCTATCTACTAGATGCATAGCAACGAGAGGGGAGAGTGTGTCTACGTACCCTCGTAGACCGGGAGCGGAAGCGTCAAGTGACGCGGTTGATGTAGTCGAACTTCTTCGCGATCCAACCGATCAAGCACCGAACGTACGGCACCTCCGCGTTCAGCACACGTTCAGCTTGATGACGTCCCACGAGCTCTTGATCCAGTTGAGCTTCACGGGAGAGTTTCGTCAGCACGACAGCGTGGTGATGGATATGATGTATCTACCGGCACAGGGCTTCGCCTAAGCACTGCAACAGTATGACCGAGGTGTGTTTCTGTGGAGAGGGGCACCGCACACTGATGTCTACACACGCTTCTACTCTTGTAGACTATGTTGGGCCCCCAAGCGGAGAGGTTTGTAGGACAGCAGCAAGTTCCCTCAAGTGGATGACCTAAGGTTTATCGAACTCAGTGAAGTGGAGGTTGAAGATGGTCTCTCTCAAGCAACCCTGCAACTAAGATACAAGAAGTCTCTTGTGTCCCCAACACACCTAATACAACTAGGAGTTGTATAGATGCTCTAGTTCGGCGAAGAGATGTTAAATGGCAAGTGATATGGATGGCAAAACAAAGTAATATAAATCTGTAATAAAAAGTGCAGCAAGCAAACAAGTGGTAAACGTGAGCACAAATGGTATTGCAATGGTGGAAACAAGGCCTAGGGATCATACTTTCACTAGTGCCAACTCCCAACAACATTAACATAATCGAATCACATGATATTTCCCATAAAACATGCAATGGAGACGCACCCGGAGGTCATTCCTCTGTGGTCAAGAGAGGACGAGAATTATGTAGGGCTACAAAAGCACACCTCAAAGTTCGTAGTTCACAATCTATGGATTTCCCAATGTCACCGCGGCCATCCAAAGAGAGTCCCACAATCACCACAACATATCTAAAGGATAGTCAAAGACAAGCACCAAGAGACTCTCAATCTTCAATCAACACACAAGAGAGGAAATCACTCATGAAAATATTTTTCTAATCCATGTACAATAGACCGCTGTCACCTTGGTCTCGGGGATTATACTAGATAAAGACAAGTGAGTACATCAATCCAATACATAGAGGAAGGGGAAATATCATGGGATCACCCTAGATTAACATAGCCTATGATCACAACGAAGATCACATCATGGGAGAGAGAGATAACCACATAGCTACACGTACAAGCCCTCGGCGCCGGAGAAGACTACTCACACATGGACATGGTGAGGAGGAGGTTGATGATGGTGTTGATGGAGAGGTGCAGCCCCGCGAGGAGGAGACGGCCGGCGGCAGCAACGGAGGCGGGGCGGCGGCCCTAGGGGGCGGCAGCGGCCCTCGGGGCAGCGGCGGCCCTAGGGGGCAGCGGCTCCTTGGCCCCCCTTATTCCTTGTGGATGGTGCTGCAATGGTGCTGGTCCTACCCTCCAAGACGGTGGCTTGGGAGGAGGAAAATTCGTGGCCCTTGGTGACCTAGGTTTCCTCTCTTTATATAGACTCTCGGATTCCCGTTATCAGATTTTGGGCCTCAGTCAAACGGGCTTTACTCGGCCGTCCGGACTCCGATTTGGACGAATTTTATATCCTGAAGCAACGCCTCGAAATTCCCCACAACTTTCGCAACTCGACTTTTTCCGTTTGACGTCGTCTTCGGGCCGTAACGTGACCATCTTTTAAAAACGTTCTCAGACAGATTTCATGAAAGTCAGAGTCCTACTCCAATACGACTTCTTTTGCGTTTTTGTCAATTTCCAAGTAATTCCTACACAATAAAGTGTAAAACAAGAACATTGTGCACTTTTGCAACCATTAGTAGGTTAGTCCAAATATGATCAAAAGTGTATGGAAGTGCATAAATATCATAGCAATATCACACAAAAAGGGCATGGAGCAAGCATAAATTATAGATACGTTTTGGACGTATCAACATCCCCAAGCTTAATTCCTGCTCGTCCTCGAGTAGGTAAATGATAACAAGCATAATTTCTGTGGTGACATGCTATTAACCATATAAGAACTTTGAACAGACACATGACAAATGCTTACTGAGATAATGAATCTTTAGTAATTAAGTTTCCTTATGAGAATATCACAAAGAACTGAAAGTTTTACAATATGATACTGAAACACTTAATAGATTTGTAGTGAGCATGGTGTGCAAACATGACAAAGTGATACCTCGCTTGCCCCCTTTAGTGAAGCAAAACATAAATGCAGGGGCACCTCCAAGGTTTAAGTGACGACTAGATACAATGATTTCTGAATAAATGATATCATAATCATGCAAAAGACAATGGTACTTTGGGACAATGCATATTACACTCAGAATGACAATCATGCTCTCAATAGTTGGTGCTTTAAAGAAGGTGGAGACTCTCGAACCGTGGCTTTTGATGGCAAGGTTGAAAACCCGTGGTCGGAAACAAAAACTAAACATGTACCAGAGCTCTTGGTTTTTAAAACAGAGATAAAGATTATTTTTTAGAATATGCATATTTCGTCAACAAATGCTAGTAGATAACTCAATTACTTCTCGAGCTGGACAAGTTTCGAGGAACGGCTCCCGCATGAGGACGATCACATCCTCTTAATCTCCTTTGTTTATCACTTCCAAAGTTTTCTGATTTCTCATGAACAAAGCGTGAAGGAGGGTTTGTTTGTTGTATTATTTTTTAATGAGCCGGGCGCACTCTATGCCAGTTCTTTCTAGTATTAAGGGTTTGCACATTAGACATGCAATCCCGGGGTGAAGCTTGTCCAACCTAAAAAGATCATGAATTAACTACTACTTCCTCATGAGCTAAAACAGAAGCACAAAAGAGAAATGCTTTTTTGAATAATTTCGAGGTGGTACATGAAAGTCTTCGTTAGGAATGGCAGATAAATACCATGTATAGGAAGGTATGGTGGACTCATATGGCATAACTGGTTTAAAGGATTTGGATGCACAAGCAGTCAGTCCGCTTAGTACAGGTGGAGGTTAGCAAAAGACTGGGAGCGACCAACTAAGAGAGCAATGACGGTCATAATCATGCAGAGCGACAAAGCAACATTGAATTAGGCATGGAAGTTATATCGCTACTCAGAAACAAAAGATCATCAAGGCTTGACAGACTTTATTTACAGTCTTAAATATGTGTGAGCATACGCCAAGTCAATCAAAATAAATTCTTGAAGGAAGATATTACTAAATCATACCACATCATAGGCAAACAAATCATGTTGGTACTCCAATAACACATTGGGAACCCCCCAGCTATTTGAGACTAACCATAAGAAAACATGAACTACTAAGCACCATTATGCACGTAGCATCTTTATCATAGACATATCGACCAATGCAACAGAAGCAAACTCTCTTAATAAGATAATCATGATAACTAAAGAGAGTTCAAGCAACCAACTAAACAAAAGCTCTTTAAAAAGATAAGCATGAAAACTAAGAGCTAAACATGATAGTAGCTATTGAAAGACCAAGAACATACACAGCAAAGATAGACATGCAAATTCTATGTTGTGTTCTAGGTAGAAGTGGAGCGTGTTTCTCTCCCACACAAAGAAAGCTGAGTTCCGACTCGTTATGAAAAGCTAAAGAAAAACTAAAAAGGAAAACTAAAAGCAAGATGCTCCAAGCATGGCACATAACACATGGAGTGATAAAAATATAGTGGAACGAAAGACGAACTGATAATGTTGATGGAGAAGGGGATGCACGGGGGCATCCCCAAGCTTAGACGCTTGAGTCTCCTTGAATATTTCTTGGGGGTGCATGGGGGCATCCCCAAGCTTGAGCATTTGACACTCCTGAATCTTTTTACCATCTTCCCTCGCACACTTGAAAACTCCCTTCATACATAACTCATCATAATCTGATTAGCGAGGTTAGTACCCATAATAAAATAATTTTTCTTTGCTAGAAATAAGGATATTCTTGAAGGTCTACTGTTTCACAAGATTGCCAAAAGGTTTTTGCAAAGAAAAAGCAAGCTCAAGGTTTGCAAAATGAAGGAAAGGCAAAACAGGACAGAATCTGTGAAAAACAGACCAGCAGGTAGTAAATGATTTTTTCGGGGCACTTCTGCAACTCTAATCAAAAAACTCAGAACAGACGCCCGACAGACAATTGTATAGAGCACGCTGTCGAAAAAATTCAGACCAAAAAGATGATCTGGTGATTTTATACGAATTTTTCTATCCAAGGACAGAATCTGTTTCCTGGACAGCACGTCACAACTTCTGAACTTTCTTGCAATCAGAGGCTACACTTGGCACAAAGCTAAAAAGTAAAGATACAATGATGATGCTAGTGTGGTAACAAACATCAAGACCACTAAATACTGAAAGAACAAACTGAAAGAAAAGATAACAAGGGTCGTCTCCCTAGAGCTCTTTCTTTATAGCCATAAAGATAGGCTTAAGACTTTAATGATGCTCTCGTAGGAATAAGAGTTGAAGAACAAAAGAGAGCATCAAGAAGCAAATACCAAATACATTTAAGCCTAACATGCTTCCTATGCATAGGAATATTGCAATAGAATAATTCATTAAAGCACAAAGCAACTAGCATAGGAAGGCAAAACAAGCATAACTTCAAAATATTCACCATAAAGAGAGGAAACTTCTTATTATTAAGATATTTAGAACCAAGTCTCCCTCTCTCATTATAAATTTCAGTGGCATCATGGATGAACTCAACAATATAAGCATCACATAAAGCATTGTTACTATGATCCACATGCAAAAAGGTACTCTTACTCTCCACATAAGCATAATCTTTCTCATTGGTAATAGTGGGAGTAGGACTATCATAAACAACTTGAACACTATAGATTAATTGTGTATTAGGAAGATGGTGTTCAACAAGGGAGTAATTCCCTCCATGATTATGACAAGTTTCATAAGGATAATTTCTCCTTATGTCATAGGTACCTTTATAATCACTATAGATTGGAGTTATAACATCATCATGGTAGAGAAGAGCATTATCATTGCTAGCAACTATATTTGTAAACATGTTGTCTTTATTCTTACTAGCAAAAGAATTATCAATTATCACATTACTAGTGGGTAAAGGATTTGCAATCCTATCATCCCCAAGCTTAGAGCTTCCCATATCATCACTTTCAGAGTTGGTACCAAAAAGATTTTCAAGATCATAAGTAGCATTATCATCATTTTCCCAATCACAATAAGTAACATGCATATCATAATCAAAATCATCTTCAATAGTACCTACGGACGTATCATCAAGATGATAATTAAGGCAATAAACTTCACCTTCTTCTTTAAACTTACAACCGTTAGGATAAAAGATGATGGGAGGAATATGCTCAGGCCAGGTTGATACCCATTCTTCTTCTTTCTTGCTCCTCTTCCTCCTCCTCTTCTTTTTCTTCTTCTTCATCTTAGGAGGGAGTGGTTGGAGATGAAGCTTCTCCACATATCCTAGTTTATCATTATAAACAATAGGGGAAACTTGGGAGAAACTCTCCTTTTTATTAGCAGAAATATAAGAGACATTTTTATACTTTGGTAAAGTCCCCTCCTTTCGAATCTTACTTATGTAATCATTTTCATGGCAATTAACAACACAATAGAGATGACAATTTTGCAAAGTGTTTTTTATTCCTATGGCCTTAACATCTAGCCAAGAAGTCTTTTCTGATAACTCCTCACTCATCAAAAATAACATAAGCTCATCATAAAGATCAGAGGTGATCATGTTATCACACAATTGGTTAACAGTTATGTTTTGAAAGTGCATGCATTGAAAATTAAAGTGACCCTCTATACGGCAAAGTTCACAAGTAAAAGGATAAAGGTCACACAATTCTCTAGCAATTTCATTTAAATCTCTGACCCAAGTGATTGTTCTTTCATGCTTATGTTGCTTACAATACTTCTCTTCTTCAATCATAGGCCTTTCACAAGGTCTATCCACTCCACAAAAATTAACATGCTTATATAAAACTTCATTTTTAGGAATTGGATCATGCATGTTGCAATCATCATGAACCATTTCATTTTCTTTGCAATTCTCTTTAAAAGGTTTATGATGCTTGATCCAATCCTCCTTAGGCATATTAAGATGTGAAGCAAAGGATTTGAGGAAATCAACAAGGAGTTGAGAATCAAGCCCAAACTTAGCACTAAACTTATTAAAACTTGTAGTTTGAACAAAGGACTTAATGCAATCATACTCATAAATTATACCTGACTCTTTACCTTTGTCGATCTCCCAATCTTCAGTGTTGCGTTGAATTCTTTCAAGGAGTTCCCATTTAGCATCAATCTTTTCCTTTGTGAAAGAACCCATAGAGGAAGCATCGAGCAAATCTTTATCCTGTCGAGAAAGCCTCGCATAGAAATTAGTAATAATCATATCTTTGGGGAGCCCATGGTTAGGACATTTTAGCATTAACATTTTCAGTCTCCCCCAAGCTTGAGCTATGATCTCTCCGTCATGAGGATAGAAATTATAAACATAATTCCTATTCTCATGGACTTCATGAAGAGGATAAAACTTGGAGTAAAAGAGAGACATAAGCTCTTGCCAATCAAGCAAGTGCAAGTTATCGAGAAGCTTATACCAATCTGAAGCTTTATCTATAAGTGATACGGCGAATAATTTCCTCATGACAAACTCCCTTGATACACCTGCAAGCTTAAATAATGAACATAGTTGTGACAGATATAGCAAGTGTTCACCGGTATGTCTGTCTCCTGCATAACGATTAGCCAAAACATAATTGATAATACCAACTGGTATTTTATAGGGCACAATTTCAGTAGGGGGAGGAGCAACCACCACAGGTGTGGGGCGTCTTCCCGCAAGCAACGATCCAATAGCAAGGTTGTCCATAAACATAACTAGTGAAATAAAAACAAGAAACAAAAAGATTTAATTGCAAGATCTAAAGATATACCTTCAAGCGCTCACCTCCCCGGCAACGGCGCCAGAAATAGCTTGATGTCTACACACGCTTCTACTCTTGTAGACTATGTTGGGCCCCCAAGCGCAGAGGTTTGTAGGACAGCAGCAATTTCCCTCAAGTGGATGACCTAAGGTTTATCGAACTCAGGTTGAAGATGGTCTCCTCAAGCAACCCTGCAACTAAGATACAAGAAGTCTCTTGTGTCCCCAACACACCTAATACAACTAGGAGTTGTATAGATGCTCTAGTTCGGCGAAGAGATGTTAAATGGCAAGTGATATGGATGGCAAAACAAAGTAATATAAATATGTAATAAAAAGTGCAAGAAGCAAACAAGTGGTAAACGTGAGCACAAATGGTATTGCAATGGTGGAAACAAGGCCTAGGGATCATACTTTCACTAGTTGCAACTCCCAACAACATTAATATAATCGAATCACATGATATTTCCCATAAAACATGCAATGGAGACGCACCCGGAGGTCATTACTCTGTGGTCAAGAGAGGACGAGAATTATGTAGGGCTACAAAAGCACACCTCAAAGTTCGTAGTTCTCAATCTATGGATTTCCCAATGTCACCGCGGCCATCCAAAGAGAGTCCCACAATCACCACAACATATCTAAAGGATAGTCAAAGACAAGCACCAAGAGACTCTCAATCTTCAATCAACACACAAGAGAGGAAATCACTCATGAAGATATTTTTCTAATCCATGTCCAATAGACCGCTGTCACCTTGGTCTCGGGGATTATACTAGATAAAGACAAGTGAGTACATCAACCCAATACATAGAGGAAGGGGAAATATCATGGGATCACCCTAGATTAACATAGCCTATGATCACAACGAAGATCACATCATGGGAGAGAGAGATAACTACATAGCTACACGTACGAGCCCTCGGCCCCGGAGAAGACTACTCACACATGGACATGGTGAGGAGGAGGTTGATGATGGTGTTGATGGAGAGGTGCAGCCCCGCGAGGAGGAGACGGCCGGCGGCAGCCACGGAGGCGGGGCGGCGGCCCTAGGGGGCAGCGGCTCCTTGGCCCCCCTTCTTCCTTGTGGATGGTGCTGGTCCTCCCCTCCAAGACGGCGGCTTGGGAGGAGGAAAATTCGTGGCCCTTGGTGACCTAGGTTTCCTCTCTTTATATAGACTCTCGGATTCCCGTCATCAGATTTTGGGCCTCAGTCAAACGGGCTTTACTTGGCCGTCCGGACTCCGATTTGGACGAATTTTATATCCAGAAGCAACGCTTCGAAACTCCCCACAACTTTTGCAACTAGACTTTTTCCGTTTGACGTCGTCTTCGGGCCGTAACGTGACCATCTTTTAAAAACGTTCTCAGACAGATTTCAGGAAAGTCAGAGTCCTACTCCAATACGACTCCTTTTGCGTTTTTGTCAATTTCCAAGTAATTCCTACACAATAAAGTGTAAAACAAGAACATTGTGCACTTTTGCAACCATTAGTAGGTTAGTCCAAATATGATCAAAAGTGTATGGAAGTGCATAAATATCATAGCTATATCACACAAAAAGGGCATGGAGCAAGCAGAAATTATAGATACGTTTTGGACGTATCAACATCCCCAAGCTTAATTCCTGCTCGTCCTCGAGTACGTAAATGATAACAAGCATAATTTATGTGGTGACATGCTATTAACCATATAAGAAATTTTAACAGTCACATGACAAATGCTTACTGAGATAATGAATCTGTAGTAATTAAGTTTCCTTATGAGAATATCACAAAGAACTGAAAGTTTTACAATATGATACTGAAACACTTAATAGATTTGTAGTGAGCATGGTGTGCAAACATGACAAAGTGATACCTCGCTTGCCCCCTTTAGTGAAGCAAAACATAAATGCAGGGGCACCTCCAAGGTTTAAGTGACGACTAGATACAATGATTTCTGAATAAACGATATCATAATCATGCAAAAGACAATGGTACTTTGGGACAATGCACATTACACTCAGAATGACAATCATGCTCTCAATAGTTGGTGCTTTAAAGAAGGTGGAGACTCTCAAACCGTGGCTTTTGATGGCAAGGTTGAAAACCCGTGGTCGGAAACAAAAACTAAACATGTACCAGAGCTCTTGGTTTTTAAAACAGAGATAAATATTATTTTTTAGAACATGCATATTTCGTCAACGAATGCTAGTAGATAACTCAATTACTTCTCGAGCTGGACAAGTTTCGAGGAACGGCTCCCGCATGAGGACGATCACATCCTCTTAATCTCCTTTGTTTATCACTGCCAAAGTTTTCTGATTTCTCATGAACAAAGCGTGAAGGAGGGTTTGTTTGTTGTATTATTTTTTAATGAGCCGGGCGCACTCTATGCCAGTTCTTTCTAGTATTAAGGGTTTGCACATTAGACATGCAATCCCGGGGTGAAGCTTGTCCAACCTAAAAATATCATGAATTAACTACTACTTCCTCATGAGCTAAAACAGAGGCACAAAAGAGAAATGCTTTTTTGAATAATTTCGAGGTGGTACATGAAAGTCTTCGTTAGGAATGGCAGGTAAATACCATGTATAGGAAGGTATGGTGGACTCATATGGCATAACTGGTTTAAAGGATTTGGATGCACAAGCAGTCAGTCCGCTTAGTACAGGTGGAGGTTAGCAAAAGACTGGGAGCGACCAACTAAGAGAGCAATGAAGGTCATAATCATGCAGAGCGACAAAGCAACATTGAATCAGGCATGGAAGTTATATCGCTACTCAGAAACAAAAGATCATCAAGGCTTGACAGACTTTCTTTACAGACTTAAATATGCGTGAGCATACGCCAAGTCAATCAAAATAAATTCTTGAAGGAAGATATTACTAAACCATACCACATCATAGGCAAACAAATCATGTTGGTACTCCAATAACACATTGGGAACCCCCCAGCTATTTGAGACTAACCATAAGAAAACATGAACTACTAAGCACCATTATGCACGTAGCATCTTTATCATAGACATATCGACCAATGCAACAGAAGCAAACTCTCTTAATAAGATAATCATGATAACTAAAGAGAGTTCAAGCAACCAACTAAACAAAAGCTCTTTAAAAAGATAAGCATGAAAACTAAGAGCTAAACATGATAGTAGCTATGGAAAGACCAAGAACATACACAGCAAAGATAGACATGCAAATTCTATGTTGTGTTCTAGGTAGAAGTGGAGCGTGTTTCTCTCCCACACAAAGAAAGCTGAGTTCCGACTCATTATGAAAAGCTAAAGAAAAACTAAAAGCAAGACGCTCCAAGCATGGCACATAACACATGGAGTGATAAAAATATAGTGGAACGAAAGACGAACTGATAATGTTGATGGAGAAGGGGATGCACGGGGGCATCCCCAAGCTTAGACGCTTGAGTCTCCTTGAATATTTATTGGGGGTGCATGGGGGCATCCCCAAGCTTGAGCGTTTGACACTCCTGAATCTTTTTATCATCTTCCCTCGCACACTTGAAAACTCCCTTCATACATAACTCATCATAATCTGATTAGCGAGGTTAGTACCCATAATAAAATATTTTTTCCTTGCTAGAAATAAGGATATTCTTGAAGGTCTACTGTTTCACAAGATTGCCAAAAGGTTTTTGCGAAGAAAAAGCAAGCTCAAGGTTTGCAAAATGAAGGAAAGGCAAAACAGGACAGAATCTGTGAAAAACAGACCAGCAGGTAGTAAATGATTTGTTCGGGGCACTTCTGCAGCTCTAATCAAAAAACTCAGAACAGTCGCCCGAAAGAAAATTGTATAGAGCACGCTGTCGAAAAAATTCAGACCAAAAAGATGATCTGGTGATTTTATACGAATTTTTCTATCCAAGGACAGAATCTGTTTCCTGGACAGCACGTCACAACTTCTGAACTTTCTTGCAATCAGAGGCTACACTTGGCACAAAGCTAAAAAGTAAAGATACAATGATGATGCTAGTGTGGTAACAAACATCAAGACCACTAAAAACTGAAAGAACAAACTGAAAGAAAAGATAACAAGGGTCGTCTCCCTAGAGCTCTTTCTTTATAGCCATAAAGATAGGCTTAAGACTTTAATGATGCTCTCGTAGGAATAAGAGTTGAAGAACAAAAGAGAGCATCAAGAAGCAAATACCAAATACATTTAAGCCTAACATGCTTCCTATGCATAGGAATATTGCAATAGAATAATTCATTAAAGCACAAAGCAACTAGCATAGGAAGGCAAAACAAGCATAACTTCAAAATATTCACCATAAAGAGAGGAAACTTCTTATTATTAAGATATTTAGAACCAAGTCTCCCTCTCTCATTATAAATTTCAGTGGCATCATGGATGAACTCAACAATATAAGCATCACATAAAGCATTGTTACTATGATCCACATGCAAAAAGGTACTCTTACTCTCCACATAAGCATAATCTTTCTCATTGGTAATAGTGGGAGTAGGACTATCATAAACAACTTGAACACTATAGATTAATTGTGTATTAGGAAGATGGTGTTCAACAAGGGAGTAATTCCCTCCATGATTATGACAAGTTTCATAAGGATAATTTCTCCTTATGTCATAGGTACCTTTATAATCACTATAGATTGGAGTTATAACATCATCATGGTAGAGAAGAGCATTATCATTGCTAGCAACTATATTTGTAAACATGTTGTCTTTATTCTTACTAGCAAAAGAATTATCAATTATCACATTACTAGTGGGTAAAGGATTTGCAATCCTATCATCCCCAAGCTTAGAGCTTCCCATATCATCACTTTCAGAGTTGGTACCAAAAAGATTTTCAAGATCATAAGTAGCATTATCATCATTTTCCCAATCACAATAAGTAACATGCATATCATAATCAAAATCATCTTCAATAGTACCTACGGACGTATCATCAAGATGATAATTAAGGCAATAAACTTCACCTTCTTCTTTAAACTTACAACCGTTAGGATAAAAGTTGATGGGAGGAATATGCTCAGGCCAGGTTGATACCCATTCTTCTTCTTTCTTGCTCCTCTTCCTCCTCCTCTTCTTTTTCTTCTTCTTCATCTTAGGAGGGAGTGGTTGGAGATGAAGCTTCTCCACATATCCTGGTTTATCATTAGAAACAATAGGGGAAACTTGGGAGAAACTCTCCTTTTTATTAGCAGAAATATAAGAGACATTTTTATACTTTGGTAAAGTCCCCTCCTTTCGAATCTTACTTATGTAGTCATTTTCATGGCAATTAACAACACAATAGAGATGACAATTTTGCAAAGTGTTTTTTATTCCTATGGCATTAACATATAGCCAAGAAGTCTTTTCTGATAACTCCTCACACATCAAAAATAACATAAGCTCATCATAAAGATCAGAGGTGATCATGTTATCACACAACTGGTTAACAGTTATGTTTTGAAAGTGCATGCATTGAAAATTAAAGTGACCCTCTATACGGCAAAGTTCACAAGTAAAAGGATAAAGGTCACACAATTCTCTAGCAATTTCATTTAAATCTCTGACCCAAGTGATTGTTCTTTCATGCTTATGTTGCTTACAATACTTCTCTTCTTCAATCATAGGCCTTTCACAAGGTCTATCCACTCCACAAAAATTAACATGCTTATATAAAACTTCATTTTTAGGAATTGGATCATGCATGTTGCAATCATCATGAACCATTTCATTTTCTTTGCAATTCTCTTTAAAAGGTTTATGATGCTTGATCCAATCCTCCTTAGGCATATTAAGATGTGAAGCGAAGGATTTGAGGAAATCAACAAGGAGTTGAGAATCAAGCCCAAACTTAGCACTAAACTTATTAAAACTTGTAGTTTCAACAAAGGACTTAATGCAATCATACTCATAAATTATACCTGACTCTTTACCTTTGTCGATCTCCCAATCTTCAGTGTTGCGTTGAATTCTTTCAAGGAGTTCCCATTTAGCATCAATCTTTTCGTTTGTGAAAGAACCCATAGAGGAAGCATCGAGCAAATCTTTATCCTGTCGAGAAAGCCTCGCATAGAAATTAGTAATAATCATATCTTTGGGGAGCCCATGGTTAGGACATTTTAGCATTAACATTTTTAGTCTCCCCCAAGCTTGAGCTATGATCTCTCCGTCATGAGGATAGAAATTATAAACATAATTCCTATTCTCATGGACTTCATGAAGAGGATAAAACTTGGAGTAAAAGAGAGACATAAGCTCTTGCCAATCAAGCAAGTGCGAGTTATCGAGAAGCTTATACCAATCTGAAGCTTTATCTATAAGTGATACGGCGAACAATTTCCTCATGACAAACTCCCTTGATACACCTGCAAGCTTAAATAATGAACATAGTTGTGACAAATATAGCAAGTGTTCACCGGGATGTCTGTCTCCTGCATAACGATTAGCCAAAACATAATTGATAATACCAACTGGTATTTTATAGGGCACAATTTCAGTAGGGGGAGGAGCAACCACCACAGGTGTTGGGCGTCTTCCCGCAAGCAACGATCCAATAGCAAGGTTGTCCATAAACATAACTAGTGAAATAAAAACAAGAAAACAAAAAGATTTAATTGCAAGATCTAAAGATATACCTTCAAGCGCTCACCTCCCCGGCAACGGCGCCAGAAATAGCTTGATGTCTACACACGCTTCTACTCTTGTAGACTATGTTGGGCCCCCAAGCGCAGAGGTTTGTAGGACAGCAGCAATTTCCCTCAAGTGGATGACCTAAGGTTTATCGAACTCAGGTTGAAGATGGTCTCTCTCAAGCAACCCTGCAACTAAGATACAAGAAGTCTCTTGTGTCCCCAACACACCTAATACAACTAGGAGTTGTATAGATGCACTAGTTCGGCGAAGAGATGTTTAATGGCAAGTGATATGGATGGCAAAACAAAGTAATATAAATCTGTAATAAAAAGTGCAAGAAGCAAACAAGTGGTAAACGTGAGCACAAATGGTATTGCAATGGTGGAAACAAGGCCTAGGGATCATACTTTCACTAGTGGCAACTCCCAACAACATTAACATAATCGAATCACATGATATTTCCCATAAAACATGCAATGGAGACGCACCCGGAAGTCATTCCTCTGTGGTCAAGAGAGGACGAGAATTATGTAGGGCTACAAAAGCACACCTCAAAGTTCGTAGTTCTCAATCTATGGATTTCTCAATGTCACCGCGGCCATCCAAAGAGAGTCCCACAATCACCACAACATATCTAAAGGATAGTCAAAGACAAGCACCAAGAGACTCTCAATCTTCAATCAACACACAAGAGAGGAAATCACTCATGAAGATATTTTTCTAATCCATGTCCAATAGACCGCTGTCACCTTGGTCTCGGGGATTATACTAGATAAAGACAAGTGAGTACATCAATCCAATACATAGAGGAAGGGGAAATATCATGGGATCACCCTAGATTAACATAGCCTATGATCACAACGAAGATCACATCATCGGAGAGAGAGATAACCACATAGCTACACGTACGAACCCTCGGCCCCGGAGAAGACTACTCATACATGGACATGGTGAGGAGGAGGTTGATGATGGTGTTGATGGAGAGGTGCAGCCCCGCGAGGAGGAGACGGCCGGCGACAGCCACGGAGGCGACGGCGGCGGCCCTTGGGGGCGGCGGCGGCGGCCCTCGGGGCGGCGGCGGCCCTAGGGGGCAGCGGCTCCTTGGCCCCCCTTATTCCTTGTGGATGGTGCTGCGATGGTGCTGGTCCTCCCCTCCAAGACGGCGGCTTGGGAGAAGGAAAATTCGTGGCCCTTGGTGACCTAGGTTTCCTATCTTTATATAGACTCTCGGATTCCCGTCATCAGATTTTGGGCCTCAGTAAAACGGGCTTTACTCGGCCGTCCGGACTCCGATTTGGAAGAATTTTATATCCAGAAGCATCGTCTCGAAATTCCCCACAACTTTCGCAACTATACTTTTTCCGTTTGACGTCGTCTTCGGGCTGGAACGTGACCATCTTTAAAAAACGTTCTCAGACAGATTTCAGGAAAGTCAGAGTCCTACTCCAATACGACTCCTTTTGCGTTTTTGTCAATTTCCAAGTAATTCCTACACAATAAAGTGTAAAACAAGAACATTGTGCTTTTGCAACCATTGGTAGGTAAGTCCAAATATGATCAAAAGTGTATAGAAGGGCATAAATATCATAGCAATATCACACAAAAAGGACATGGAGCAAGCAGAAATTATAGATACGTTTTGAACGTATCACACACGGCTAAAAGAATTCAACTTGTGTGTCTTTGGGTGCCCCCCTGCCCCCGTATATAAAGGAGCAAGGGGGGAGGCCGGCCGGCCCTCTATGGTGCGGCTAGAGAAGCAATCCTACTAGGAATAGGATTGCAATCCTATTCCTAGTAGGAGTCCACCAAGAAGGAGAGGGGGAAGGAAGGAGAGGGAGAGGGAGAGGAAAAGAGGGGCCGCGCCCCCCTCCCCTAGTCCTATTCGGACTACCCCTAGGGAGTGGGCGCGCCACCTCCTGGCTGCTGCCCTCTCTCTCCCCTATGGCCCACCAGGGCCCATCATTCCCCCGGG
>LR738715.1:17074630-17108116 GCA_902687465.1 Secale cereale | reverse complement strand
CCCCCCCCCACCGGCACTCCGGTAAATTCCGAAACTTTCCAGAACACTTCCGGTGTCCGAATATAGTCGTCCAATATATCAATCTTTACGTCTCGGACATTCCGAGACTCCTTGTCATGTCTGTGATCTCATCCGGGACTTCGAACTACCTTCGGTACATCAAAACTCATAAACTCATAATACCGATCGTCATCAAACGTTAAGTGTGCGGACCCTACGGGTTCGAGAACTATGTAGACATGACCGAGACTCATCTCCGGTCAATAACCAATAGCGGAACCTGGATGCTCATATTGGCTCCTACATATTCTAAGAAGATCTTTATCGGTCAAACCGCATAACAACATACGTTGTTCCTTTTGTCATCGGTATGTTACTTGCCCGAGATTCGATCGTCGGTATCTCTATACCTAGTTCAATCTCGTTACCGGCAAGTCTCTTTACTCGTTATGTAATATATCATCTCGTGACTAACTCATTAGTCTTTTGCTTGCAAGGCTTATTATGATGTGCATTATCGAGAGGGCCCAGAGATACCTCTCCGACACTCGGAGTGACAAATCCTAGTCTTGATCTATGCCAACACCACGAATACTTTCGGAGACACCTGTAGAGCATCTTTATGATCACCCAGTTACGTTGTGACGTTTGATAGCAGACAAGGTGTTCCTACGGTATTCGGGAGTTGCATAATCTCATAATCAGAGGAACATGTATAGGTCATGAAGAAAGCAATAGCAGTAAAACTAAACGATCATAGTGCTATGCTAACGGATGGGTCTAGTCCATCACATCATTCTCCTAATGATGTGATCCCGTTGATCAAATGACAACTCATGTCTATGGCTAGGAAACATAGCCATCTTTGATCAATGAGCTAGTCTAGTAGAGGCATACTAGGGACATACTATTTTGTCTATGTATTCACACATGTATCAAGTTTCCTGTTAATACAATTCTAGCATAAATAAAAGACATTTATCATGATATAAGGAAATACAAATAACATCTTTATTATTGCCTCTAGGTCATATTTCCTTCAGTCTCCCACTTGAACTAGAGTCAATAATCTAGATTACAAAGTGATGATCCTCACACCCATGGAGTCCTGGTGCTGATCATGTTTTGCCCGTCGAAGAGGCTTAGTCAACAGGTCTGCAACATTCAGATCCGTATGTATCTTGCAAATCTCTATGTCTCCCTCCTTGACTAGATCGTGGATGGAATTGAAGCGTCTTTTGATGTGCTTTGTTCTCTTGTGAAACCTGAATTCCTTCGCCAAGGCTATTGCTCCAGTGTTGTCACAAAAGATTTTCATTGGACCCGATGCACTAGGTATTACACCTAGATCGGATATGAACTCCTTCATCCAGACTCCTTCATTTGCTACTTCCGAAGCAGCTATGTATTTTGCTTCACACGTAGATCCCGCCACGACGCTCTGCTTGGAACTGCACCAACTGACAGCTCCACCGTTCAATAAAAATACATATCCGGTTTGTGACTTAGAGTCATCCGGATCAGTGTCAAAGCTAGAATCGATGTAGCCGTTTACGACGAGCTCTTTGTCACCTCCATATACGAGAAACATATCATTTGTCCTTTTCAGGTATTTCAGGATGTTCTTGACCGCTGTCCAGTGATCCACTCCTGGATTACTTCGGTACCTCCCTGCTAGACTTATAGCAAGGCACACATCAGGTCTGGTACACAGCATTGCATACATGATAGATCCTATGGCTGAGGCATAGGGAATGACTTTCATTTTCTCTCTATCTTCTGAAGTGGTCGGGCATTGAGTCTTACTCAACTTCATACCTTGTAACACAGGCAAGAACCCTTTCTTTGACTGATCCATTTTGAACTTCTTCAAAACTTTATCAAGGTATGTGCTTTGTGAAAGTCAAATTAAGCGTCTTGATCTATCTCTATAGATCTTGATGCCCAATATATAAGCAGCTTCACCGAGGTCTTTCATTGAAAAACTCTTATTCAAGTATCCTTTTATGCTATCCAGAAATTCTATATCATTTCCAATCAACAATATGTCATCCACATATAATATTAGAAATGCTACAGAGCTCCCACTCACTTTCTTGTAAATACAGGCTTCTCCAAAAGTCTGTATAAAACCATATGCTTTGATTACCTCATCAAAGCATATATTCCAACTCCGAGATGCTTGCACCAGTCCATAGATGGATTGCTGGAGCTTGCATAATTCGTTAGCACCTTTTGGATCGACAAAACCTTCTGGTTGCATCATATACAACTCTTCTTTAAGATATCCATTTAGGAACGCAGTTTTGACATCCATTTGCCAGATTTCATAATCATAAAATGCGGCAATTGCTAACATGATTCGGACAGACTTAAGCATCGCTATAGGTGAGAAAGTCTCATCGTAGTCAACTCCTTGAACTTGTCGAAACCCTTTCGCAACAAGTCGAGCTTTGTAAATAGTAACATTACCGTCTGCGTCGGTCTTCCTCTTGAAGATCCATTTATTTTCGATGGCTTGCCGATCATCGGGCAAGTCAACCAAAGTCCACACTTTGTTCTCATACATGGATCCCATCTTAGATTTCATGGCCTCAAGCCATTTTGCGGAATCTGGGCTCATCATCGCTTCCTCATAGTTCGTAGGTTCATCATGGTCTAGTAACATGACTTCCAGAACTGGGTTGCCGTACCACTCTGGTGCGGAACGTACTCTGGTTGATCTACGACGTTCAGCAGAAACTTGATCTGAAGTTTCATGATCATCATCATTAGCTTCCTCACTGATTGGTGTAGGAATCACTGGAACAATTTTCTATAATGTACTACTTTCCAATTCAGGAGAAGGTACAATTACCTCATCAAGTTCTACTTTCCTCCCACTCACTTCTTTCGAGAGAAACTCCATCTCTAGAAAGGATCCATTCTTAGCAACGAATATCTTGCCTTCGGATCTGTGATACAAGGTGTACCCAACAGTCTCTTTTGGGTATCCTATGAAGACACATTTCTCCGATTTGGGTTCGAGCTTATCAGGTTGAAGATTTTTCACATAAGCATCGCAGCCCCAAACTTTAAGAAACGACAACTTTGGTTTCTTGCCAAACCATAGTTCATAAGGTGTCGTTTCAATGGATTTAGATGGTGCCCTATTTAACGTGAATGCAGCTGTCTCTAAAGCATAACCCCAAAACGATAGTGGTAAATCGGTAAGAGACATCATAGATCGCACCATATCCAATAAAGTATGGTTACGACGTTCAGACACACCATTACGCTGTGGTGTTCCGGGTGGCGTGAGTTGTAAAACTATTCCACATTGTTTCAAATGAAGACCAAACTCGTAACTCAAATATTCTCCTCCACGATCAGATCGTAGAAACTTTATTTTCTCGTTACGATGATTCTCTACTTCACTCTGAAATTCTTTGAACTTTTCAAACGTTACAGACTTGTGCTTCATTAAGTAGATATTCCCATATCTGCTTAAATCATCAGTGAAGGTCAGAAAATAACGATACCCGCCGCGAGCTTCAACACTCATTGGTCCACATACATCAGGATGTATGCTTTCCAACAAATCTGTTGCTCGCTCCATAGTTCCGGAGAACGGAGTTTTAGTCATCTTGCCCATGAGGCATGGTTCGCAAGCACCAAGTCATTCATAATCAAGTGATTCCAAAAGTCCATCAGTTTGGAGTTTCTTCATGCGCTTTACACCAATATGACCTAAACGGCAGTGCCACAAATAAGTTGCACTATCATTATTAACCTTGCATCTTTTGGTTTCAATATTATGAATATGTGTATCACTACAATCGAGATCCAATAAGAATAGACCACTCCTCAAGGGTGCATGACCATAAAAGATATTATTCATAAAAATAGAACAACCATTATTCTCTGATTTAAATGAATAACTGTCTCGCAACAAACAAGATCCAGATATAATGTTCATGCTCAACGCTAGCACCAAATAACAATTATTTAGGTCTAAAACTAATCCCGAAGGTAGATGTAGAGGTAGCGTGCCGACGGCGATCACATCGACTTTGGAACCATTTCCCACGCGCATCGTCACCTCGTCCTTAGCCAATCTTCTTTTAATCCGTAGTCCCTGTTTCGAGTTACAAATATTAGCAACCGAACCGGTATCAAATACCCAGGTACTACTACGAGCATTAGTAAGGTACACATCAATAACATGTATATCACATATACCTTTGTGCACCTTGCCATCCTTCTTATCCGCCAAATACTTGGGGCAGTTCCGCTTCCAGTGTCCAGTCCCTTTGCAGTAGAAGCACTCAGTTTCAGGCTTGGCTCCATACTTGGGTTTCTTCGCGGAAGTAGCAACTGTCTTGCTATTCTTCTTGAAGTTCCCCTTCTTTCCCTTGCCCTTTTTCCTGAAACTAGTGGTCTTGTTAACCATCAACACTTGATGCTCCTTTTTGATTTCTACCTCCGCAGCCTTGAGCATAGCGAAGAGCTCGAGAATTGTCTTTTGCATCCCTTGCATATTATAGTTCATCACGAAGCCTTTATAGAAGAACTCTATCAATAACACTATCCTCGTCAACTTTGCAACCAAGTTGAGTCATATGATTGTAGTACCTAGACATTCTGAGCAAGTGTTCGCTGATAGAACTATTCTCCTCCATCTTGCAGCTGTAGAACTTATTGGAAATCTCATATTTCTCAATCAGGGCATTTGCTTGAAATATTAACATCAACTCTTGGAACATCTCATATGGTCCATGACGTTCAAAACGTCGTTGAAGTCCCGGTTCTAAGCCGTAAAACATGGCACACTGAACTATCGTGTAGTCATCAAACCGCGACTGCCAGATGTTCAAAGCGTCTACATTAGCGGGAGGGGGCTTGTCACCTTGCAGTGCTTCAAGGACATAATTCTTCTGTGCAGCAATGAGGATAATCCTCAAGTTACGGACCCAGTCCGTGTAATTGCTACCATCATCTTTCAACTTAGCTTTCTCTAGGAATGCATTAAAATTCAAAGGAACGGTAGCACGGGCCATTGATCTACAACAACATAGATATGCAAAAAACTATCAGGACTAACTTCATGATAAATTAAAGTTCAATTTAATCATATTACTTAAAGAACTCCCACTTAGATAGACATCCCTCCGGTCATCTAAATGATCACGTGATCCAAATCAACTAAACCATGTCCGATCATCACGTGAGATGGAGTAGTTTGAATGGTGAACATCTTATGTTGATCATATCTACTATATGATTCACGCTCAACCTTTCGGTTTCCAGTGTTCCGAGGCCATATCTGCATATGCTAGGCTCATCAAGTTTAACCCGAGTATTCTGCGTGTGCAAAACTGGCTTACACCCGTTGTATTTGAACATAGAGCTTATCACACCAGATCATCACGTGGTGTCTCGGCACGACGAACTTTCGCAACGGTGCATACTCAGGGAGAACACTTATACCTTGAAATTTAGTAAGAGATCATCTTATAATGCTACCGTCGTTCTAAGCAAAATAAGAAGCATAATAAGATAAACATCACATGCAATCAAAATATGTGACATGATATGGTCATCATCATCTTGTGCTTTTGATCTCCATCTCCAAAGCACCGTCATGATCACCTTCGTCACCGGCGCGACACCTTGATCTCCATCGTAGCATCATTGTCGTCTCGCCAACTATTGCTTCTACGACTATCACTACCGCTTAGTGATAAAGTAAAGCAATTACATGGCAATTGCATTTCATACAATAAAGCGACAACCATATGGCTCCTGCCAGTTGCCGATAACTTTACAAAACATGATCATCTCATACAAAACCGTATATCTCATCATGTCTTGACCATATCACATCACAACATGCCCTGCAAAAACAAGTTAGACGTCCTCTACTTTGTTGTTGCAATTTTTACGTGGCTGCTACGGGCTTAGGAAGAACCGTTATTACCTACGCATACAAAAACCACAACGATGTTTCATCAAGTATGTGATGTTTTAACCTTCACAAGGACCGGGCGTAGCCACACTTGATTCAGCTAAAGTGAGAGAGACAGACACCCGCCAGTCACCTTTAAGCAATGAGTGCTCATAACGGTGAAACCAGTCTCGCATAAGCGTACGCGTAATGTCGGTCCGGGCCGCTTCATCTCACAATACCGCCGAAGCAAAGTATGACATGCTGGTAAGCAGTATGACTAGTATCTCCCACAACTCAGTGTGTTCTACTCATGCATATCATCTACGCATAGACCTGGCTCTGATACCACTGTTGGGGAACGTAGTACTTTAAAATTTTCCTACGATCACGCAAGATCTATCTACTAGATGCATAGCAATGAGAGGGGAGAGTGTGTCTACATACCCTCGTAGACCGGGAGCGGAAGCGTCAAGTGACGCGGTTGATGTAGTCGAACTTCTTCGCGATCCAACTGATCAAGCACCGAACGTACGGCACCTCCGCGTTCAGCACACGTTCAGCTTGATGACGTCCCACGAGCTCTTGATCCAGTTGAGCTTCACGGGAGAGTTTCGTCAGCACGACGGCGTGGTGACGGATATGATGTATCTACCGGCGTAGGGCTTCGCCTAAGCACTGCAACAGTATGACCGAGGTGTGTTTCTGTGGAGGGGGGGCACCGCACACGGCTAAAACAATTCAACGTGTGTGTCTTTGGGTGCCCCCCTGCCCCCGTATATAAAGGAGCAAGGGGGGAGGCCGGCCGGCCCTCTATGGTGCGGCTAGAGAAGCAATCCTACTAGGAATAGGATTGCAATCCTATTCCTAGTAGGAGTCCACCAAGAAGGAGAGGGGGAAGGAAGGAGAGGGAGAGGGAGAGGGAAAGAGGGGCCGCGGCTACCCCTAGGGAGGGGGCGTGCCACCTCCTGGCTGCTGCCCTCTCTCTCCCCTATGGCCCACCAGGGCCCATCATTCCCCCGGCGGTAAATTCCGAAACTTTCCAGAACACTTCCGCTGTCCGAATATAGTCGTCCAATATACCAATCTTTACGTCTCGAACATTCCGAGACTCCTCGTCATGTCCGTGATCTCATCCGGGACTCCGAACTACCTTCGGTGCATCAAAACTCATAAACTCATAATACCGATCGTCATCAAACGTTAAGCGTGCGGACCCTACGGGTTCGAGAACTATGTAGACATGACCGAGACTCATCTCCGGTCAATAACCAATAGCGGAACCTGGATGCTCATATTGGCTCCTACATATTCTACGAAGATCTTTATCGGTCAAACCGCATAACAACATACATTGTTCCTTTTGTCATCGGTATGTTACTTGCCCGAGATTCGATCGTCGGTATCTCTATACCTAGTTCAATCTCGTTACCGGCAAGTCTCTTTACTCGTTCCGTAATACATCATCTCGTGACTAACTCATTAGTCTTTTGCTTGCAAGGCTTATTATGATGTGCATTACCGAGAGGGCCCAGAGATACCTCTCCGACACTCGGAGTGACAAATCTTAGTCTTGATCTATGCCAACACCACGAATACTTTCGGAGACACCTGTAGAGCATATTTATGATCACCCAGTTACGTTGTGACGTTTGATAGCACACAAGGTGTTCCTACGGTATTCGGGAGTTGCATAATCTCATAGTCATAGGAACATGTATAAGTCATGAAGAAAGCAATAGCAGTAAAACTAAACGATCATAGTGCTATGCTAACGGATGGGTCTAGTCCATCACATCATTCTCCTAATGATGTGATCCCGTTGATCAAATGACAACTCATGTCTATGGCTAGGAAACATAGCCATCTTTGATCAATGAGCAAGTCTAGTAGAGGCATACTAGGGACATACTATTTTGTCTATGTATTCACACATGTATCAAGTTTCCGGTTAATACAATTCTAGCATGAATAAGAGACATTTATCATGATATAAGGAAATACAAATAACATCTTTATTATTGCCTCTAGGGCATATTTCCTTCACCAAGACCCCCTCCACAACAGCCCACCAACCCAGCACAACCCTTCCCATCATCTCGGTCGTCGAATCGTGATCGCGTGGCCGAAAACCGCACCCCATTTGGCGTCTCCTAGCTCCCTATGCCTATAAAAACGTCCACACCCCTCCATTTTCGGGCGAACCCTAGTCCATTTTTCCGGTGCCGCGCATATCCACCGCACGCCGGACGTGTCCGCCGGCGCCGGACACGTCCGCCACCGCCCCCTCGGCCAGTGGCAGGCCGTCACGTGGCCCGTCCGCTTCTCCGCCGCCGCGGGCCCGCGAGGCCCGCCTCGGGCCCTCCGCCGCCGTCTCTCGGGCCGATCTGCTCCGTGCCCCGCCGCCGATCCCCGACGCGGCCCAGCGCCGCCGACCGCCGCGCGGGTCGCCGGACCTGCACCGGCCGACGCCGGCTCCGCCGCCGCCCGGCGCCGGCAAGCCGCCTCCGCGCCGCCCCGCGGCCTTCTCCGCCGTCGCGCCCCGCGGCCTCTCCGCCGCCGCACCCGCCGGCCGGCCTCGCCGCCCCGGCCTCGCCCCGCCGGCCGCCGCTCCCTCACCGCTCCGGCGAGCCGCCGTCCACCCGCGCCGCATCTTCTCCGGCTCCGGCCGCCGGAACCGCCGCCGTCCCGATCCACTCCACTGGGATCAGATCCACCACTCCCTCCATCCAAACGCCCCCGCTCCGTCTTGGATCTCCTCGTCCCGCACGGATCCATCTCGCGTTGACTTTTGGAGGTATAAAAAAACACTAAGTCCTAGATCTGTAATATTTTGTTGCCTCCTTTGCATGGCTGTAACTTTGCGCTCGTAGATCCGTTTTGGGCGTGTGATATATCAAAATGATCGTGGTGATGTGCTCTACATTTTGTTCCATTGTGGCATGCTTGTTTGAGTTCATCTAGAGGTCCTAATCTTCGTTACAAGTGTGCTACTTGTTATAAACTGTCGCAACTTGTTATTTCCATGCCATTCTTTGAGATGTGATAACTTGGTGCATCTTTATCCAAATGAAGTAAATGATATGTCAAAATGTTCATTGTGAAATGCTCTACATGATGGTTGCTGTAGCATTCATGTTAGGGTTCGTATTGCCATGTTAATCTTGGTTGCAAAAGTGCATGTGGCTGTTAAGTTATGAAACATGTTAAGAGATGCTGATTTGAAGTGCTCATTGCTATTGATGTGTTTGTCTCCATGTCACATGTCTATATGTTTTAGAATCTCCATCATATGGTCTTTGCTGTGGTGCAAACCACTTTCCATGATATGCCTTGAGGTGACTTAAACATGCTTGTAAACATGCCATGCCAACATATCTGTTTTATACTTAGTGAAAATTATGTTAAGTCTGGAATCTGTTATAACCTGATGCTATGTTTGCTTGATGCCCTAGTCAAATTCATGCTTGTTTTGGAGTGGCCAATGATCATTCCTTGTTGTCCATGTTATTGTCTATCCATCCATGGCCTCACTTGCACTTTTGGCTTGCTGTAGCTTATTTATTTCTTGCACTAAAGTTGCTATAAATTATAACTGTCAGGTTTTTAACAGCATGATCAATTTGGTGTAGCTTGTTGCTATTGATCCATGCCTCCTCCAATGGAGTTGTTTGATGTATGATATGTCTATTTAATGTCCATGCTACTTGTCACCATGTTTGAGTGTTGTAGAGTATATATTTATTGCTCCAAAGTTGCTATGTGGCTGTTAATTTCAGCTTTGCATTGTATCTTGTTTCGTGTGTATGTGTTGAACCGTAGCTCCGTTTTCAGCGTGCCCTATATGAAACTTGTGTGTTTTTGCATGAATAATAATACTATCATGTTGTTAACATGTTTGGAGTGTGTTTTCTTGATGTTTGGGTGCATCTTGCACCGTTGCCATGCTTGTCTTGTTTTGCACATATATTCTAGACCGTAGCTCCGAATTAAACAAACTTTATATGAAACTTGACTTGAATTTCGTGTAGATCATCATGGTGCATGTTAGATTGCTGTTTAACAACTTGAACTTAAGGTTTGTTCAGATCTGGACCAATTTCAAAATATGCATATGAGGACTTACCGGATTCGCTATATGTTGATTCCGGCATCATTTAAAACTTGTTGTTTTGTGTTGTTCTTGTTTGCTTCATCCCTTGCCATAAATGCATCATACTTGCATCATGTGGATTGTGCATTGCACCTTGTTTGATATCGTGCCATGTTGTGTTCTTGTGTGAGTAGAGCCGGGAGACGAGACCGAGAACGAGGTTCCTACCGAGGTTGAGTACGAGGAGCCGTATTACGATCCCATCGACGACTCGACAGGCAAGCTGACCTGACCCAGATATCATTCCTATCTTTGCCTATTGCTAGATGTCTCGCTCTTTAGATTATTGCCTCGATTCCCATGTTTGTTTGTCAGCCTCCTATTGTAACCATGAATCTCTCTAACCACCCAACCTACCAAACCTTTGTTTGGCTACGTAAGCTTCGCTCAGCCCCTCTTATAGCATTGCAAGTTGCAGGAGAAGATTTGAAGATTCTTGCTTCATGTTGAAGTTATTGTTGGGATATCACACTATATAATCTGTTTAACTAAATCATCTATATACTTGGCAATCGGTGGAAGGCTAAGCCTCTTGCTTGGTGTTTTGTTCCACTCATGCCTCCCTAGGAACCGTTTAAACCGGTGTTATGTTCCTTGATTATGCGTCCCTAACACGGTTGGGGTTTATGGGCCCCCCGTTGATAACCCGCTTAGTGCTAAAGCTTTTCCAGCAAGTCCCAACATTGGTTCTACATTTGCCTAACAACTAAAACTTGCATAGGGAGTTATAAACCCTCTTCTTAATCAACAACCCGGGCCAGTGCTCCACATGAGTGTTGGTCCAAACTGGGGGTTCTGCGGGGCCACCTCGAGGGAACTCAAGGGCTGGTAAAAACCTGTAGAATCTCCCATCCGGTCGTGCCCTGAGACGAGATACGCGCGTCTACTATCAGGGTGTCAGCACGCCGGGAGGATTTGCTGGATTAGTTTTACCTTAGTCGGAATATCTTGAGCACGGGATTCCGAGAATACTCGGGTCTTCCCACCTTGGAGTTGCGACTCCGCAGATCGTGAGCTTGTAATGGTCTAAGTTGGGACACCCCTGCAGGGTTTTGAACTTTCGAAAGCCGGGCCCGCGGTTATGTGGTAGATGGGAATTTGTTAATATCCGGTTGTAGAAAACTTGACACCATGGTCAGAACACACTACCAGCGTAAGTAACCGTGACGGTCATTTTCCGAAAGTGGTTCGGGAAGTGAACACGGTGTGGTTATGTTTGGTGTGCTTAGATAGGATCACTTCGTGATCACCTTGACGCTCGTGGCACTTCTCTTCTCGCTCTAAACACGTAAGCTAGTGCTAGTGCAGCTCCAACCTTTTGTTCTTTAAGCCTTGTTCCACACCCAAGGCTTAGATAGTTTTGTTACCCGGGAACGGGATTGTTGAGTCCTCTGTGGCTCACAGATTCTACACAACACCAGATGCAGGTACTATGACGAACTACACAGGTGACGGCACCGAGCTGTACTGGGAGTTCGATGAAGAATGTAGTCGATATTGTGTGCACTATCCCGATGATTAGTAGTGGCTTCTACTAGGGGCGATTCGGACCTTGTTGCTTTATTTATTTGGTATCTTTCATTTGGATCTTCGTCCGTAGTCGGACTGTGATGTTATTTGGATGATTATTTGCTTATGTAATGTATTGTGTGACGTGGCGAGTGTAAGCCAACTACTCTTTTGCAATTATCATCCCTATTTTTACATGAGTCGTGCAAAGATACCATACTTGAGATCATTCTAGTATGAGCTTATCCCTTTAAGTCGTGCCTCGACATGTAGTAGTTATAATCTCATGCTGGTCATTACAAGTTGGTATTCAGAGCCTTCTCCGACCTAGAAGCCCCCACTGATTGATCGAATCGTTGACGGTTGAGTCTAGGCACACACTTGAAAATGTTTTGAGTCCTATATATATCGGAGAGTAGGATTTCTTTTGCTCCTCATCTCTTTTCACTCTGGTGAGGACTCCTGACGATTACTTGTCTCTTCTACTCTCAAAATTTCACAAAAAAGGTTTTTTAGGATCACGCGAGTATTGTTTGGATTGTTCCGATGTCTTTGTGACGAGAACATTGTTCTCAATGCCTCCTGTCATTTAGGGGTTGTGGCAGTGTCCCGGGGAGTTGAGCTTCGAGGTGTTATCGTCACAAATATATCGCAGCAGTTCTGGAATACTTAAGACGGCCGACATCGAAAACTCTCCTATGCGGTTAGTGGCAAGATAACCCCGACATCACCCAGTACTGGGGAGGTAGTTCGGGAGTATTGCCATAGCTTGTATAGCAGATGCGTTTCGAAGGTCCGAGGTAAACGGTTTCCGGAAATAACTGGTTATGTGTTGAAGGATGGATACAGCTGGATGTAGGATTAGAGTTGAGTGCGCGATGCTTCCCCTGTATCCCCAACACCTGATTGCATAACTGGAAACTTTCAGAAATTAATAGGTGGGTTCATCTAGTAGTTCGTAGGCATTCTTCCAACGAATGCATGATATGGAGTTCGGGGTTCTACATTGAGTGAAGTAGTTTTATGGGTGTTTGTTCCGATCGGGAGTTGCATCTTATAGGGTCCTTGGCTATGCTGATCCGGGGATTGCAAAACCCTTTTATAACACGTTCCATAAGCTTTCAGCACGAATATGTCGAACGAAGCTTCTATCTTATATTTGTTCTATCTGCTCCTTGTTGTTTTTTTTCATTTACCTTTTGTTCTCCCAAGTGGCTTATCGTGAAGATTGTTGTATCATTAAACTGTGGATTACATTCGTTCATCTTGTCCGAATGTTCTTGTGAAGAGTTCAGCTTATATTTTCAATCAATGGCTAATAGTTGTCATCTCATTCAGGATGGCTCCTAAAAGGGTTCCCAACGCTAACCCAGAGGGTGAAGAAGTTCCTCATCGTCCTCCTTCTCCTCCTCCTCTGTCTGAAGCCTGGAGAGCAATTATGCAAGCGACGAACCAGAACACCCAGATGCTTATGGAAATGATGCAGAACATTCAAGCAAATCAAGCAAATCAAGGTGGTCATGGGAGCCAAGGCCAAGGCAATTTGTTCAACCAACCTCACTTTGCAACTCTCAACCAATTCCTGGCAAACCAACCAAAGGCATTCAGTTACTGTGTGGACCCGCTAGATGCTGAAGACTTGATAACAGACATCAAGAAGCATTTCGAGTGCAGTAACGTGAGACCTGAGGACTATGTGAAGTTTGCCGCCTTCCAACTCAAGGACCAAGCCGCTGAATGGTGGCATCAGTACAAAGATTCCAGAGAGGGACATGAAATCTCGTGGACTGACTTCTGCAAGGATTTTTGCTCTCACCAGATTCCAACTAGTGTCATCGAAGGTATGCGTGGGCAATTCCAACCTGAAGCAAGGCTACATGTCTGTTTATCAATACAATGTCAAGTTCCAGAACCTTGCCCGCTATGCCAAGCAAGACATCTCAGATGCCAAGAGTAAGATTTATCAGTTCCGTGGTGGTCTGAAGGATGAACTCCAAATAGCTCTCACCTTGTTTGAGCCGGAAGAATTTGATCAATTCTATAACATGGCGCTTAAGCAAGAGGCAGCCCAGCTCAAGATGGAAGCTTCCAAAAAGAGGATCAGAGACGCTGTTCACTCCTCCTCTTCTTCCCAAGTGGTTGCAAAGCAGCAAAAGTTTTGGCTTCCACCTCCTCAAGTGATCCGACCTTCCAACAACAACAACAAGCATTCTGGTGGCCATGGTTTCTCCCACCCACCCAACCCAAGCAATCAGTCAAAGAATCACTTTCAAGCTTCGAAGTCAAGTGCTCCTTATCACCGTCCTCTCTCGGAAGTGGTTTGCAACAAGTGCACTTAGAAGGGTCATTATACTAACAAGTGCCCCAACCCAAGGCGCCTTCCGCCTCCACCATCTGTCAGCACTGCTATTGTCAAGCACAACCCCAAGGCAGCAAGAGTAAATCTGATGAATGCAGCTCAAGCAGAGAATTCTTCAGATGTGATACATGGTAACCTTTCAGTCAATCTCAATCTGCTAAAGTTTTGTTTGATTCTGGTGCTTCAAATTCTTTCATGTCATGTCCATTTGCATCCAAGCATAATGTGAACACAACGGCTTTACCAAGGCAATTAGCAATTTCTTCTCCGGCAAAACTGATGCATTCTAGCTTGTATGCTCCGGATATTTCTATTTATATGGGTGATTATCGCTTTCTGGTTTCTCCGGTTATTCTCGGCAACTCCGACATTGATCTTATTCTTGGGATGGATTGGCTCTCCAAGCATGATGCAAACATTGATTGTGCAAATAAGGAAGTCAAGATTACTCATCCTGACGAAGACGTGATTATCTTCGCCTCTCGAGATAACACGATCAGGCTATTCTCTCTCAATGACAAGGGCGAGATTAATGCCATCTCTCAAATTTCGGTGGTCAATGAATATGAAGATGTTTTTCCTGAAGAGCTTCCAGGCATGCCTCCGCATCGTCAAGTTGAATTCATCATTGAACTTGAGCCCGGTACCAAGCCAGCATGTCGGCGTCCGTACAAGCTTTCCCCTGAAGAGTTAAAGGAGTTGAAGAGACAACTCGATGAGCAAGAGCGTATGGGTCTAATCAGGCCTAGCACTTCTCCTTGGGGCTGTGGTGTTCTATTTGTCAAGAAGAAGGATGGCACGGAGCGCCTTTGCGTTGATTACCGGCCATTGAACAAGAAGACTATAAAGAACAAGTATCCACTCCCCAACATCAATGAATTGTTCGAGCAGCTCAAAGGAGCAAAAGTGTTCTCAAAGCTCGATCTCCGGATGGGTTATCACCAGATCCGTATCCGTGAAGAAGATATTCACAAGACTGCATTCAGAACAAGCTACTGCTCCTTTGAATACACAGTCATGTCTTTTGGCCTCGCAAATGCTCCACCCACCTTCTCGAGGATGATGCACTACATATTCAACCCCTACACCAATGAATTCGTTCTCGTCTATCTGGATGACATCTTGGTATTCTCCAAGAATGAAGAAGACCATTGCAAGCACCTCCCTTTGGTTCTCGACAGACTCCGTGAACACAAGTTCTATGCGAAGTTCTCCAAATGCGAATTCTGGCTCGATAAGGTCTTATATCTTGGCCATATCATCTCTTCTGAGGGTATTGCTGTCAACCCCGAGAAAGTTGAAGCGATTGTCAACTGAGAACCCCCTCAGAACGTCAAGCAACTCCGAAGCTTCCTTGGTCTCGCTAGCTATTGCAGAAGGTTCGTTGAGAACTTCTCCAAGATTGCCAAACCTCTCTCCAACTTGCTGCAGAAGAATGTCAAGTACAGCTGGTCTCCGGATTGTGATGTGGCATTCAAAACACTCAAAGAAAAGCTCATCTCTGCTCTGGTTCTTACTCCTCCGTATGAGTCCAAGCCCTACGAAGTATTCTGTGATGCTTCTCTTCAAGGACTTGGTGGTGTTCTAATGCAAGACAAGAAAATGGTGGCATACACTTCTCATCAATTGAAGCCAAATGAGAAGAACTACCCCACACATGATCTCGAGCTAGCAGCAGTGGTACATGCCTTGATCATGTGGAGACACCTTCTGTTGGGCAGAAAAGTGGACATCTTCACCAATCACCAGAGCTTGAAGTACATCTTCACACAGCCGAACCTGAACCTTCGACAGACTCGTTGGGTTGAGATGATCCAAGAGTATGATCCAAGCATCGAATACACACCTGGCAAGGCCAATGTCATTGCAGATGCCTTGAGCAGAAAGGCATATTGCAACAGTCTCCTTATCAAGCCGTTCCAGCCCGAGCTTTGTCAATCTTTCAGGAAACTCAACCTCCAAGTTGTTCCGCAAGGCTTTCTTGCAAATCTTCAAGTGGCTCCTACCTTGGAAGATCAGATCAGTGAGGCCCAGCTCAGTGATGCTATGGTGCAGAAAGTGAAACATGGTATTGCTAAGGGTACTCCCAAATACAAGTGCTATCGCATTAATGAGAAAGACACCTTGTTCTTTGAGGACAGACTTGTGGTTCCCAAGGGTGATCTCAGGAAGCTCTTAATGAACGAAGCACATGACTCCCTCCTCTCCATTCATCCCGGAAGTTCCAAGATGTACCAAGACCTCAAGCAATATTACTGGTGGACTCGCATGAAAAGGGAGATTGCCCAATTCGTGAATGAATGTGATGTCTGCAGAAGAGTGAAAGCAGAGCATCAACGTCCAGCCGGTCTCCTCCAACCTCTTCCTATTCCCGAGTGGAAATTCGACCACATTGAAATGTATTTCGTCACTGGGTTTCCCAAGTCCAAGAAGGGGAACGATGCTATCTTTGTTGTGATTGACAAGCTAACCAAAGTAGCTCACTTCCTTCCAGTCAAGGAATCCATCAATGCAGCTCAGTTGGCAGAGTTGTACACTTCCAGAATTGTGTCGTTACATGGCATTCCTCATGTTATATCCTCAGACCGTGGAAGTTTGTTCACATCCAAGTTCTGTGACTCCTTTCAGTCGGCCATGGGAACTAAGTTCCGTTTCAGCACTGCGTTTCGCCCTCAGACTAGTGGTCAAGTCGAAAGAGTGAACCAGATCCTCGAAGACATGCTCAGAGCTTGTGTCATCTCTTTTGGCATGAAGTGGGAAGATTGTCTTCAGTTTGCCGAGTTCTCTTACAACAACAGTTTCCAAGCAAGTGCCGGCAAAGCTCCGTTTGAAATCCTCTATGACAGAAAGTGACGTACCCCTCTCAACTGGTCTGAGACTGGTGAACGTCAACTCCTTGGCAATGACTTAATCTCAGAAGTAGAAGAAATGTGCAAAGTCATACGTGAGAATCTCAAGGCCGCTCAGTCGCGTCAAAAGAGCTACTATGACGGCAAGCATCGTGATTTGGCTTTCGACATTGGAGATCATGTCTATGTCCGTGTTTCTCATATGAAAGGAACCCAAAGATTTGGTATCAAAGGAAAGCTTGCTCCTAGATACGTGGGCCCTTTCAAGATCCTTGGAAAAAGAGGCGATCTAGCCTATCAACTTGAGCTTCCATCCAACTTTGCAAATGTTCATGATGTGTTTCACGTGTCTCAACTCCACAAGTGCTTCAAGACACCTGAACGCACCATTCTGTTCGAGGAGATTGATCTTCAACAAGACTTGTCTTACCGTG
Source organism: Secale cereale (assembly GCA_902687465.1). Taxonomy (NCBI): domain Eukaryota; kingdom Viridiplantae; phylum Streptophyta; class Magnoliopsida; order Poales; family Poaceae; genus Secale; species Secale cereale. Next base: position 17,090,886 of record LR738715.1, on the reverse strand, counting down.
AGCACCCCGTTGCTATTCTTGAGGAAACTGAGCGCAAGACCCACAACAAGTCAATCAAGTTCTTGAAAGTTAAGTGGTCACAACATACCGATCGAGAAGCTACGTGGGAACGAGAAGATCACCTTCATTCCGAGTATCCTTCCTTCTTCCAGTCCTAGATCTCAGGACGAGATATTTTCGTAGTAGAGGAGAGTTTGTAATGCCCCAGATGTAACACTTCCAAATATGGCAATATATGAACTTTGGCTTCATCAATTCCTTTCTGGGCTCTTCTTTCATTTCGGGTTTCTTCGTTTTGTCGTGTGCGTGTGTGCATTTCATCCATGTCATGTTGTCATGTGCATTGCATTGCATTTGTGTTGTCACTTGCACCCGGTCCCACTCGTCTCTTCTCGTTGTCCGTTTCGAGTTCCGGCGCTCACACACGTGCCCGTGGCATCCCCGAGTCCTTCTTTCGTGTGTGGCCATGTAACATTTCCGGAATGACGTGAGGCTTGTCGTGCGTTGTTGTTTTGGTATGTGTAGGCCGCCTGTCAAGTTTCGTCGTGTTTGGAGTTCGTTTGGTACTTCAACGGTTAACCTAGTGGGCTAAAAAATCTCTTCTTTAAGGCCCAAGACCCCCTCCACAACAGCCCACCAACCCAGCACAACCCTTCCCATCATCTCGGTGGTCGAATCGTGATCGCGTGGCCGAAAACCGCACCCCATTTGGAGTCTCGTAGCTCCCTATGCCTATAAAAATGTCCACACCCCTCCATTTTCGGGCGAACCCTAGTCCATCCCTTTTTTTCCCGTGCCCCACAGATCCACCGCGCGCCGGACGTGTCCGCCGGCGCCGGACACGTCCGCCGCCGCCCCCTCGGCCAATGGCAGGCCGCCACTTGGCCCGTCTGCTTCTCCGCCGCCGCGGGCCCGCGAGGCCCGCCTCCGGCCCTCCGTCGCCGCCTCGCGGGCAGATCTCCTCCGTGCCCCGCCGCCGATCCCCGGCACGGCCCCGCGCCGTCGGCCGCCGCGAGGGTCGCCGGACCCGCACCGGTGGACGCCGGCTCCGCCGCCGCCCGGCGCCGCCGAGCCGCCTCCGCGCCGCCCCGCGGCCTTCCCCGCCGCCGCACCCGCCGGCCGGCCTCGCCGCCCCGGGCTCGCCCCGCTGGCCGCCGCTCACTCACCGCTCCGGCGAGCCGCCGGCCACCCGCGCCGCCATCTTCTCCGGCTCCGGCCGCTGGAACCGCCGCCGTCCCGATCCACTCCACTGGGATCAGATCCACCACTCCCTCCATCCAAACGCCCCCGCTCCGTCCCGGATCTCCTCGTCCCGCATGGATCCATCCCGCATTGACTTTTGGAGGTATAAAAAAATCACTAAGTCCCAGATCTGCAATATTTTGTTGCCTCCTTTGCATGGTCGTAACTTTGCGCTCGTAGATCGGTTTTGGGCGTGTGATATATCAAAATGATCGTGGTGATGTGCTCTACATTTTGTTCCATTGTGGCATGCTTGTTTGAGTTCATCTAGAGTTCCTAATCTTCGTGACAAGAGTGCTACTTGTTATAAACTGCTGCAACTTGTTATTTTCATGCCATGTTCGAGATGTGATGACTTGGTGCATGTTTATCCAAATGAAGCAAATGATTTGTCAAAATGTTCATTGTGAAATGCTCTATATGATGGTTGCTGTAGCATTCATGTTAGGGTTCGTATTTCCATGTTAATATTGGTTGCAAAAGTGCATGTGGCTGTTAAGTTATGAAACATGTTAAGAGATGCTGATTTGAAGTGCTCGTTGCTATTGATGTGTTTGTCTCCATGTCACATGTCTATATGTTTTAGAATCTCCATCATATGGTCTTTGCTGTGGTGCAAACCACTTTCCATGATATGCCTTGAGGTGACTTAAACATGCTTGTAAACATGCCATGCCAACATATCTGTTGTATACTTAATGAAAATTATGCTTAGTCTGGAATGTGTTATAACCTGATGCTATGTTTGCTTGATGCCCTAGTCAAATTCATGCTTGTTTTGGAGTGGCCAATGATCATTCCTTGTTGTCCATGTTATTGTCTATTCATCCATGCCCTCACTTGCACTTTTGGCTTGCTGTAGCTTATTTATTTCTTGCACTCAAGTTGCTATAAATTATAATTGTCAGGTTTTTAACAGCGTGATCAATTTGGTGTAGCTTGTTGCTATTGATCCATGCCTTCTATGGAGTTGCTCCAATGGAGTTGTTTGTTGTAGGATATGTCTACTTCATGTACATGCTTCTTGTCACCATGTTTGAGTGCTGTAGAGTATATATTTCTTGCACCAAAGTTGCTATGTGGCTGTTAATTTCAGCTTTGCATTGTAACTTGTTTCGTGTGTATGTGTTGAACCGTTGCTCCGTTTTGAGCGTGCCCTATATGAAACTTGTGTGTTTTTGCATGAAGAATAATAATATCACGTTGTTAACATGTTTGGAGTGTGTTTTCTTGATGTTTGGGTGCATCTTGCACCGTTGCCATGCTTGTCTTGTTTTGCACATATCTTCTAGACCGTAGCTCCGAATTAAACAAACTTTATATGAAACTTGACTAGAATTTTGTGTAGATCATCATGGTGCATGTTAACTTGCTGTTTAACAACTTTAACTTAAGGTTTGTTCAGATCTGGGCCAATTTCAAAATATGCATGTGAGGACTTACCGGATTCGCTATATGTTGATTCCGACCTCATTTAAACTTGTTGTTTTGTGTTGTTCTTGTGTGCTTCATCCCTTGCCATAAATGCATCATACGTGCATCATGTGGATTGTGCATTGCACCTTGTTTGATATCATGCCATGTTGTGTTCTTGTGTGAGTAGAGCCGGGAGACGAGACCGAGAACGAGGTTCCTACCGAGGTTGAGTACGAGGACCCGTCTTACGTTCCCATTGACGACTCGACAGGCAAGATGACCTGACCCAGATATCATTACTATCTTTGCCTATTGCTAGATGTCTCGCTCTTTAGCTTATTGCCTCGATGCCCATGTTTGTTTGTCAGCCTCCTATTGTAACCATGAATCTCTCTAACCACCCAACCTAGCAAACCTTTGTTTGGCTACGTAAGACTCGCTCAGCCCCTCTTATAGCATTGCTAGTTGCAGGAGAAGATTTCAAGATTCTTGCTTCATGTTGAAGTTATTGTTGGGATATCACACTATATAACCTGTTTAAGTAAATCATCTATATACTTGGCAATGGGTGGAAAGCTAAGCCTCTTGCTTGGTGTTTCTTTCCACTCATGCCTCCCTAGGAACCGTTTAAACCGGTGTTATGTTCCTTGATTATGCGTCCCTAACACGGTTGGGGTTTATGGGCCCCCCTTGATAACCCGCTTAGCGCTAAAGCTTTTCCAGCAAGTCCCAACATTGGTTCTACATTTGCCTAACAACTAAAACTTGCATAGGGAGTTATAAACCCTCTTCTTAATCAACAACCCAGGCCAGTGCTCCACATGAGTGTTGGTCCAAACTGGGGGTTCTGCGGGGCCACCTCAAGGGAACTCAAGGGCTGGTAAAAACCTATAGAATCGCCCATCCGTTCATGGTCTGAGACGAGATACGCGCGGCTACTATCAGGGTGTCGGCACGCCGGGAGGATTTGCTAGATTAGTTTTACCTTAGTCGGAATATCTTGAGCACGGGATTCCGAGAATACTCGGGTCTTCCCATCTTGGAGTTGCGACTCCGCAGATCGTGAGCTTGTAATGGGCTAGGTTGGGACACCCCTGCAGGGTTTTGAACTTTCGAAAGCCGTGCCCGTGGTTATGTGGCAGATGGGAATTTGTTAATATCCGGTTGTAGAAAACTTGACACAATGTTCAGAACACACTACCAGCGTGAGTAACCGTGATGGTCATTTTCCGAAAGGGGTTCGGGAAGTGAACACGGTGGGGTTATGTTTGGCGTGCCTAGATAGGATCACTTCGTGATCACCTTGACGCTCGTGGCACTTCTCTTCTCGCTCTAAACATGTAAGCTAGTGCTAGTGCAGCTGCAACCTTTTGTTCTTCAAGCCTTGTTCCATAACCAAGGCTTAGATAGTTTTGTTACCCGGGAACGGGATTGCTGAGTCCTCTGTGGCTCACAGATTCTACACAACACCAGATGCAGGTACTATGGTGAACTACACAGGTGACGGCACCGAGCTGTACTGGGAGTTCGATGAAGAACGTAGTCGATACTATGTGCACTATCCCGATGATTAGTAGTGGCTTCTACTAGGGGAGATTCGGACCTTGTGGCTTTATTTATTTGGTATCTTTCATTTGGATCTTCGTCCGTAGTCGGACTGTGATGTTATTTGGATGATGATTTTCTTATGTAATGTATTGTGTGACGTGGCGAGTGTAAGCCAACTACTCTTTTGCAATTTTCATCCCTATTTTTACATGAGTCGTGCAAGGATACCATACTTGAGATCATTCTAGTATGAGCTTATACCTTTAAGTCATGCCTCGACACGTAGGAGGTATAATCTCATGTTGGGCATTACAGTAAAGCGGAGGACAGCTCAGACTTTGTGGCAAATACCAACGCTCAGGACAACGGGTAGCGCCGCAAGGGTAAACCGCCCCCACGCAGCGGGAGGCCACCTATTAATCTAGATCGCTAGTTGAAAATGCCTAGGCCACGGTACAGAGGAAAACCCGGCTACGCATATCTGGAAAGACTGTTTCATTATGCAAGAGCTTGTGAAACAGGCCAAATATAACCACGGGCCCCCCGGCGGGTCAGGTCCCGGTTTTCAAGGCCCGGGTTATCAAGGTGGTGGATCCGGTTTAGGATACCACAGCGGTAACAATAACCACAGTGGCAACAATCAGCCTCAACATAACCAGCAACATGGTCAGGGTGGATACAACAACCAAGGGAATCAACGGCGTCAGCAGCAGCATCAATTCGGATATCAGAATAATCCGAAGGAGCTGAGCAGTGGGCAGTATCACGTCTTCACCACAAGTTTATGCAAACGGGATCAAAAGGTTTTGAAGAGGGCAGTACACTCCGTTGAACCGGCGGCACCACGTTTTTTACGTTGGTCTGAGCAACCCATTGTGTGGAGCAGAGAAGATCATCCACCACGGGTTGATAATCCGGGTCAGTTGGCTCTGGTGGTGGCACCACAGGTGGGTGGTTATAAGTTCACCAAAGTACTTATGGATGGAGGCAGCAGCATCAACATCTTATACTATGAGACTTTTCGACGTATGGGGCTGACAGATAAGAAGCTCCGACAGTCCAACACAGTGTTCCATGGGGTGGTGCCCGGTAAATCGGCTTATCCAGTTGGAAAAATCAATCTGGAAGTTACCTTTGGGAATGAGCATGACTCTAGATCGGAAACTGTGACCTTTGAGGTTGTAAAGATCAGGAGCCCATACCATGCTCTGTTTGGGAGACCGGTTTACGCCAAGTTCATGGCTAGGCCGTGTTACGTTTATCTGCAGCTCAAGATGCCAGGCCACAAAGGAACTATCACGGTTCATGGGAGCCGTAAGATTGCATTGGAGTGCGAGGAAGGAGATGCGGCGTATGCTGAGGCGGTTTGCGCTACGGAAGAGTTAAAATTTTATAAGGACAATGTTGATCCGGCAGACATGTCCCTGCTGAAAAAGCCAACTACAGAGCATGATCCGGCGTTGAAGTTCAAATCGGCGGAGGAAACCACGCAGGTTGACTTTGTTTCGGGCGATTCATCCAAGCAGTTCACCATCAGCGCTAACCTAGACCCCAAATAGGAAAGCGCGCTCATCGAGTTCATCCGTGAGAACTGGGATATCTTTGCATGGAAACCTTCTGACACGCCAGGCATACCGAGGGAACTCGCTGAGCACAGTCTTAATATTGATCCGAAGTTTAAACCGGTCAAGCAGTATCTGCGCCGCTTCAATGAGGAGAGGCGCAAGGCTATAGGTGAAGAAGTGGCTAGGCTCTTGGCCGCAGGCTTCATAGTTGAGGTGTTTCATCCAGAGTGGTTGGCTAATCCGGTACTGGTGCTCAAGAAAAATGGAACATGGAGGATGTGTGTTGATTACACAGACTTGAACAAAGCTTGCCCAACTGATCGTTTTGCTCTCCCCCGTATTGATCAAATTATTGATGCTACGGCGGGATGTGAGCGGCTAAGTTTTTTGGATGCATATTCAGGTTATCATCAGATCAAGATGGCAGTTAAAGACCAGGAGAAAACAGCTTTCATAACTCCCTTTGGAGCTTTCTGCTATATATCCATGCCTTTTGGGCTTAAGAGTGCCCAAGCAACCTACCAGCGTTGTGTGCAGAACTGCCTACAAGGGCAGATTGGAAGAAATGTCCATGCATATGTTGATGACATTGTGGTGAAATCCAGGAAGGAGGAAACGCTGATAGAGGATTTAAAAGAAACCTTTGACAACCTCCGAGTTTATAAAATGATGCTCAATCCGGAGAAATGCGTCTTTGGTGTTCCGGCGGGCAAGCTCCTTGGATTCTTAGTGTCAAACAGAGGGATTGAAGCTAATCCGGAAAAGATCAAGGCGATCACGTCTTTGGCTAAACCGGTGTGTATCAATGATGTCCAGCGCGTGGCGGGCCACATTGCAGCACTGAGTCGGTTCATCAGCCGTTTAGGAGAGAAGGCAATCCCGCTCTATCAGATGATGAAAAAGATGGACCGGTTTGTTTGGAGTGATGCTGCAAACACTGCTTTCGAGGATCTGAAGAGGCAATTGGCAGAACCACCGGTCCTTGCTGCCCCGGTTGAAAATGAGCCACTGCTGTTATACGTGGCCGCCAATGCCCATGCAGTCAGCGTGGCCATTGTGGTGGAACGCAAAGAGGCAGGCAAAGAATATCTAGTTCAACGGCCGGTTTACTACATCAGTGAGGTGCTCATTGAGTCGAAACAGAGATATCCACACTGGCAGAAGCTGGTATATGGAGTGTTCATGGCAAACCGGAAGTTGAAGCACTATTTCCAGGGCCACCCAATCACTGTTGTCAGTTCAGCTCCGTTAGGGGATATAATCCAGAACAGAGAAGCCACAGGAAGGGTGGCGAAGTGGGCCATTGAGCTTAGTCCGCACGGATTAAAGTATGTGCCCCGTACTGCTATAAAGTCCCAAGCACTGGTGGATTTCATTAATGATTGGACAGAGTTACAAGCACCTGAGGAGAAGCCGGATCATACATACTGGACTATTCACTTCGACAGCTCAAGACAATTGGAGGGCTCGGGGGCTGGAGTCGTGTTAACTTTCCCACGAGGTGATAAGTTCTGTTACGTCCTCCGTTTAATGTTCCCATGTACTAACAATGCTGCTGAGTATGAAGCTCTCCTCCATGGTCTACGGATGGCCAAGGAGATGAACTTGAGTCGGGTTAAGTGCTTTGGTGATTCAGATCTGGTGGCACAACAAGTATCGGGCAAATGGGACTCCAAGGATCCGCTCATGGCAGCATATCGACGAGAAGTGGACGCAGTCGTAGGATACTTCAAGGGATACCAGGTGGATCACATAGACCGGCAAAAAAATGAAGCAGCCGATGCGTTAAGCCGGCTGGGCTCTCAGCGTAAGCCGGTTCCACCTAATACTTTCTTGGATGAATTGCATAATCCTTCAGTACAGATACCTTCAGAGGAGGACTTGGCTGTTCCTGATCCGGAAGCACAGTTAGTCGCAGCACTTCATGTCATTCCGGATTGGACACTCCCTTACTTGGCGTACATGAGCCGAGGTGAGTTACCAGAGGACGAGGTCGAGGCCCGGTAGATAATCCGGCGGTCTAAGTCTATGACCATCATCAATGGAGAACTTCATCACCGCAGTGTTTCTGGGGCGTTTCAACGGTGTGTATCATCAGAGGAAGGCTGCGATATTCTTCGAGAGATTCATGAAGGGGGTTGCGGTCATCACGCCGGTTCAAAATCCTTGGTATCTAAAGCTTTTCGTCATGGGTTCTACTGGTTGACGGCTCACGCCGACGCAGAGGACTTGGTCAGAAAATGTGACGCTTGCCAGAAATTCTCACGGCCTGCTCATGTACCGGCGCAGGAGCTGAGGATGATTCCAATTACCTGGCCGTTTGCGACTTGGGGGCTTGATATGATTGGACCCTCTAAAAGATCCCAAGATAAGAAAACCCACCTGTTGGTAGCAGTGGACAAATTCACAAAGTGGGTTGAAGCAGAGCCTGTCAGTAATTGTGATGCGGCAACAGCGGTTCAGTTCATCAAAAAGGTGATTTTCCGGTTTGGCTTTCCACACAGCATTATAACTGATAATGGTACCAACCTATCTAAAGGGGATATGGAGGAGTTCTTGTTGGGGAACGTAGCAGAATTCAAAAAATTTCCTACGCTTCACCAAGATCAATCTAAGGAGTCATCTAGCAACGAGCATAAAGGAGTGCATCTACATACCCTTTGTAGATCGCGAGCGGAAGCGTTCGAAGGAACGTGGATGATGGAGTCGTACTCGTCGTGATCCTCGTCACCGATGATCCCAGCGCCGAACGGACGACACCTCCGCGTTCAACACACGTACGGTACAGCGACGTCTCCTCCTTCTTGATCCAGCAAGGGGGGAGGACAGGTTGATGGAGATCCAGCAGCACGACGGCGTGGTGGTGGATGCAACGGGAAAACTACAGGGCTTCGCCGAGACCCTCCGGGAGGAGGAAGAGGTGTAACGGGGGGAGAGGCGTCAGGGGCTGAGGTGCGGCTGCCCTCTCTCCCCCCACTATATATAGGGGGCCAGGGGGGGCGCCGGCCCTAGGAGATCCAATCTCCTAGGGGGGCGGCGGCCAAGGGGGGTGGCTTGCCCCCCAAGCACTAGTAGAAAACAGGGCATTGGTCTAGCCCATTAGCCCCGGTTCAATCTAGAACCGGGTCCAATGGGGGTACTGGACCCGGTTCGTTAGCCCAGGGGGGCCGGCCGGGCCACGTGAGCCATTGGTCCCGGTTCGTCTGGACCTATTGGTCCCGATTGTTGCTAAAAATCGGGACCAATGGCTCTTGCTCCTGGCCCAGCACTATTGGTCCCGGTTGGTGTTATGAACCGGGACCAAAGGCACCCCTTTAGTCCCGGTTTGTAGCACCAACCGGGACCAGTGAGTTGCCTATATATACCCCCTCACTCAAGAGCAGAGCTCACTGCTCTGTTTTTTTTTTCTGGCCGAGGGGGAGAGGGGTTAGTGGTGCTCTAGCTCATCTCCTATGCACACAACGTGTTCGGTGGAATGCCCGAGCCACACTAGTTAAGCTTTTCTCCTCTCGAAGCTCTATTTTCTCCGAGATTTGTCTAGGTTTAGCGGTCCGTCACGTCCCGTCCCCGTCTTCGCCGCCGTCGATCGCCCCCGCCGATCTCGTCACCGGCACCACCGTGGTGAGCCTCTTGTTATGTCCATGCTTTTCTTACTTTTATTATTGCTTTAGATAGATATTTGTCTAATTTTCTTACGTTTATTATTGCTTGTTATTATATAGTGCGATGGTTTTGATATCCGCCCACGTGGGCCCTCGTCCGGTCTACGATTCGGATGTGGTATATTATCTTTAATTTATAACTATTTGTTTTAGTGTTTATGATAGTTATGCCGACCAACCTGACATGCATAGATGTTTTATTATGTCTAGGAGGTAGTTGAACCGGAAATTACAACTGACCCTCTTGTGGAGAGGTTAAATTTAGTTGAAGAGGAAAACATTTCGTTAAAGAAAAAATTGGAAAAAATGGAGGAGGAGAAGATGGAATTGGAGTTGCATGTTGCGGAAGTTATCGATGATCACAAGATCAAGATGGACCCTATTGTCGAGAGGTTAAATTTAGTTGAAGAAGAAAACAAATTCTTGAAGGAAAAAATATAAAAAATTGTGGACGAGAAAATGATATTGGAGTTGCATGTTGCGGATGTCGTCGATGATCACAAGATCAAGATGGATGCAATGCGGTTGAAGATTAAAAAGATTAGAAAATATGCCATTCATACCGAGGCTTGGTATCATTATGTCGTTGGATCAATTGTTACCTTGGTTGCGATTATGATAGCATTTGTTTTCGCGTTGAAATGTTTTACATAGTTTCGATGTGTATGGAGAGCTATATGTTGTTAGATGAGAACTATATATGTATGTACTTTGGTTTTAATGCGATGATTAACTTTTATCCATTTGGTCACTTAATTATCTATTTATGATGTTCTGTAATGGTTTTTGACACACTTAATTATATATAAATGCACGCAGATGAACCGGCAATGGATGTACGGTGACAGACACACCTCCGAGTACATTAAGGGCGTGCGTGAGTTTCTAAATGCGGCTGAGGCAAACAAGCAGAATGGTTTTATGTGTTGTCCATGCACTAAATGTGTGAATACGATGTCTTACTCTAACCGGAAAATCCTTCACTCCCACCTGCTTTACAAGGGTTTCATGCCACACTATAATGTTTGGACGAGGCACGGAGAAATAGGGGTTATGATGGAAGACGGCGAAGAAGAAGAGTACGATGACAACTATGTGCCCTCTGAATACGGTGATGCTGCAATGGGGGGAGCTGGTGAAGATCAAGAGGAACCAGACGATGTGCCCAATGATGCTGCAACGGGTGAAGCTGCTGAAGATCAAGAGGAACCAAATGATGATCTTCGCCGGGTCATTGTCGATGCAAGGACACAATGCGAAAGTCAAAAGGAGAAGCTGAAGTTCGATCGCATGTTATAGGATCACAAAAAATGGTTGTACCCCAATTGCGAAGATGGCAACACAAAGCTCGGTACCGTACTGGAATTGCTGCAGTGGAAGGCAGAGAATGCTGTGGCTGACAAAGGATTTGAGAAGCTACTGAAAATATTGAAGAAGAAGCTTCCGAAGGATAACGAATTGCCCGACAGTACATACGCAGCAAAGAAGGTCGTATGCCCTCTAGGGTTGGAGGTGCAGAAGATACATGCATGCCCTAATGACTGCATCCTCTAACGCGGTGCATACAAGGATCTGAACGCATGCCCGGTATGTGGTGCATTGCGGTATAAGATCAGACGAGATGACCCTGGTGATGTTAATGGCGAGCCCGCCAGGAAGAGGGTTCCTGCGAAGGTGATGTGATATGCTCCTATAATACCACGGTTGAAACGTTTGTTTAGAAACAGAGAGCATTCCAAGTTGATGCGATGGCACAGTGAGGACCGTAAGAAAGACGGGAAGTTGAGAGCACCCGCTGACGGGTCGCAATGGAGAAAAATCGAGAGAAAGTACTGGGAGGAGTTTGCAAAGGACGCAAGGAACATATGGTTTGCTTTAAGCGCGGATGGCATTAATCCTTTCGGGGAGCAGAGCAGCAATCACGGCACCTGGCCCGTGACTCTATGTATGTATAACCTTCCTCCTTGGATGTGCATGAAGTGGAAGTTCATTATGATGCCAGTTCTCATCCAAGGCCCTAAGCAACCCGGCAACGACATTGATGTGTACCTAAGGCCATTAGTTGAAGAACTTTTACAGCTGTGGAATGGAAACGGTGTACGTGCGTGGGATGAGCACAAACAGGAGGAATTTGACCTAAAGGCGTTGTTGTTCGTGACCATCAATGATTGGCCCGCTCTCAGTAACCTTTCAGGACAGACAAACAAAGGATACCACGCATGCACGCACTGTTTAGATGACACTGAAAGTATATACCTGGACAAGTGCAGGAAGAATGTGTACCTGGGCCATCGTCGATTTCTTCCGACCAACCATCAATGTCGAAAGAAAGGCAAGCATTTCAAAGGCGAGGCAGATCACCGGAAGAAGCCCGCCATGCGTACCGGTGATCACGTACTTGCTATGGTCAATGATTTACACGTAATCTTTGGAAAGGGCCCCGGCGCACTAGCTGTTCCGAATGACGATGAGGGACACGCAACCATGTGGAAGAAGAAATCTATATTTTGGGACCTACCCTACTGGAAAGACCTAGAGGTCCGCTCTTCAATCGACGTGATGCACGTGACGAAGAACCTTTGCGTGAACCTGCTAGGCTTCTTGGGCGTGTATGGAAAGACAAAAGATACAGCTGAGGCACGGGAGGACCTGCAACGTTTGCACGAAAAAGACGGCATCCCTCCGAAGCAGTATGAAGGTCCTGCCAGCTATGCTCTTACGAAAGAAGAGAAAGAAATCTTCTTTGAATGCCTTCTCAGTATGAAGGTCCCGACTGGCTTCTCGTCAAATATAAAGGGAATAATAAATATGGCAGAGAAAAAGTTCCAGAACCTAAAGTCTCATGACTGCCATGTGATTATGACGCAACTGCTTCCGGTTGCATTGAGGGGGCTTCTACCGGAAAACGTCCGATTAGCCATTGTGAAGCTATGTGCATTCCTCAATGCAATCTCTCAGAAGGTGATCGATCCAGAAATCGTACCAAGGCTAAGGAGTGATGTGGCGCAATGTCTTGTCAGTTTCGAGCTTGTGTTCCCACCATCCTTCTTCAATATCATGACACACGTCCTAGTTCATCTAGTCGACGAGATTGTCATTCTGGGGCCCGTATTTCTACACAATATGTTCCCCTTTGAGAGGTTCATGGGAGTCCTAAAGAAATATGTCCGTAACCGCGCAAGGCCAGAAGGAAGCATCTCCATGGGCCATCAAACAGAGGATGTCATCGGGTTTTGTGTTGACTTCATTCCTGGCCTTAATAAGATAGGTCTCCCTAAATCGCGGTACGAGGGGGTCTGTCTGGAAAAGGCACGCTTGGAAGGGACTCAATAATATGCAGGGACGGATATTCTTGGTCTCAAGCACACTACACAGTTCTACAGAACTCTACATTGGTGACCCCGTATGTCGATGAACACAAGAACAGTCTGCGCTCCAAACACCCGGAGCAGTGCGACGACTGGATTACACGTGAACACATCAGGACTTTCAGCAGTTGGTTGGAAACACGTCTCAGAGGTGACAACACTGTTTGTGATGAGTTGTACTTGTTGTCCAGGGGACCATCTTCGACTGTATTGATTTACAAAGGATACGAGATAAATGGGAATACATTTTACACGATTGTCCAAGATCAAAAGAGCACCAACCAAAACAGCGGTGTCCGCTTTGATGCAACAACCAAGAGGGGAAAGGACACATATTATGGTTACATAGTGGACATATGGGAACTTGACTACGGACATGATTTTAAGGTCCCTTTGTTGAAGTGCAAATGGGTCAATCTGTCAGGAGGCGGGGTACAGGTAGACCCACAGTACGGAATGACAACAGTGGATCTGAAAAATCTTGGAGACACTGACGAACCGTTCGTCCTAGCCAATGATGTGGCACAGGTTATCTATGTGAAGGACATGTCTACCAGACCGAGAAAAAGAAAAGATAAGGAAGCGAATACATCATACGATGAGCCAAAGCGCCACATAGTTCTTTCAGGAAAAAGGGACATCCTGGGAATGGAGGGCAAGACAGACATGTCTGAAGATTATGAAAAGTTTCATGAAATTCCTCCCTTCATAGTCAAGGCTGACCCAAGCATCCTGATAAACGATGAAGATTATACATGGTTACGGCGCAATAAGCAAAAGACACAAGCGAAGAAAAAATGAAGACTTTTTTCCGCAACTATTATGATGATACCATGCCAACTTTGTAACAAACGAGTATGATACCATTGTCCGTTTGTACTATTCAAATTTGCACTAACAGAAAGTTTGTAATTGGTTTTACCAGAAAGAATTAAAAAATAAAACAAAAAACAAAAGAAAATAAATAATGCAGAAAACAAAAAAACTTGCAAAAAGATAAAAAATAGCAACAATAAGTATTTCATTGTAAGTAGAAACAAAATAAAATAAATAAAGCAACAAAGAAAACAAATAATTTCAAATTTAAACTATTCAAATTTGAATACTACTTGCACTAACAGAAAGTTTGTAATTGGTTTTACCAGAAAGAATTAAAAAATTAAACAAATAACAAAAGAAAATAAATAATGCAGAAAACAAAAAAAAACTTGAAAAAAAATAGCAACAATAAGTATTTTTTTGTAAGTAGAAACAAATAAAATAAATAAAGCAACAAAGAAAACAAATAAATAAAAATAGCAACAGTAAGTATTTTGTAGAAAGTAGTAACAAAACTAAAAATAAAGCAACAAAGAAAAAAATATAAAAAATGCCACCTACTGGGCCCACACGGCCTGAATACGACTAGAAACCCAACCATGGGCCAGGATTCAGGCCCGTAGAAAGCCCAGCAAGCCCACAGGCAAAGCAGTGTCAGTTTAGGCCCTTAGGCCTGCAGTTTAGAGGAGTTCGAGAGGAGAGAGGCAGCGGGGCTTATAAACTGGTGCTGGCCTCTCTCAACTAGCGAGGTGGGACTAAACTTCCCACCGCACCGCAGCAAGGCCTTTCGTCCCGGTTGGTGGCACCAACCGGGACTAAAGGGTGGCATTAGTCCCGGTTGGTGGCTCAAACCGGGACTAATACCCCCCTTTAGTCCCGGTTACTGCCACCAACCGGGACTAAAGGCCCCTCCTTCCCGCCCTTTGGGATGCTGAAAAGTGGCCTTTAGTCCCGGTTGGTGGCAGCAACCGGGACTAAAGGGGTGTATTAGTCCCGGTTTCAGCCACCAACCGGGACTAATGCCCCTCCTATATAACCAGGACTTGCGAAATTTTGGGAAGTTTCCTTCTTCCGCGCCCCCGACGCCTCCCTCTCCTTCCCCGCCCCCGTCGCCCCGTCGCCGTCGCCGTCGCCCCCGTCGCCCCGTCGCCGTCGCCGTCGCCCCCGACGCCGCCCCGATGCCGCCTCGTCGCCGTCGCCCCGCCCCGCCCCGCGCCGTCGCCGCGCCCCGGCCCGTCGCCATCGCGCCGCGCGCCGCGCCCCGCCGCCGTCGCGCCGGCGCGCCCCGACGCCGCCTCGTCGCCGCCACGCCCCGCCCCCGTCGCGTCGCCCAGCCCCGCCGCGCGATGTGAGCTAGGGCTCCCTTTTTTTATGTTTATATAAAATTGCTGTATATATATATAGTTGCTGTGTATATATGTATATATGTGTATATATTTTTTATATGTTTATATAAATTGTTGTATATATAGTTGCTGTATATATATGTATGTGTATATATTTTTTTTTCTTAGGAATTTGCTAAATATATATGTTAAATATATATATGTATGTGTATATAAATATATTTTTTCTTAGGAAGTTGTTGTATGTGATGTATATATATGTGTATGTGTCTATATAGTTTTTTGTTTATATATGCTAAATATATATAGAAAGTTTTATATATGCAAAAGTTACAAATTTAGAAAAAGAAGGATAGGAAGAAGAAAATAAGAAAGAGGAAAGAAAGAAGAAGAGGAGAGGAAGAAGATGAGAGAAATAAATAAGAAGAAGAAAAAAAAAGAAAAAAAGAGGAGAAGAAGAAAGGAATAGAGGAGAAGAAGAGAAATTTTCTCTTCTTCTCCACTATTCCTTTCTTCTTCTCCTTTTTTTTCTTTTTTTTCTTTGATCTTCTCCTCTAGCGGTTCCTTTTTTCTTCTTCTTCCTCTTTTTTTATTGGATATGTCTATGTCGATATACACCCTCCCCGATAACTTCGACATTAGGGGGGCCGGGGTCGAGGGTCGTCGAGGGACCGAGGGACCGGTCGAGAGATCGCCGAGGGGCCGAGGGTCGTCGAGGGGTACGGTCGAGAGGCCGAAGGTCGAGGGGTTGAGAGGTTGCCTAGCAGTCGGGGGTCTAGGGTTGTGGATCGCCGAGCAGTCGAGGGTCAAAGTATTGAAGAATTCCATGACTTCATCATTTGCCAGAAGTAACCGGGGCATTTTGGTACAAAGTTATGCAAATTTATTCTAGAACGGAGTTCCTGATAGAATAATCCGTCTTTTGTTACGAATTATCCTATCTGGGACTCCGTTCCAAAATAACTTTGGAGAGCTTCGTACCATCATGCTACTGTTACTTTCGCCTAATGATGAATTATTGGTTTTGTTGAATCCTTTGACACTCGACAAAATGTGACATGAGGGGGTCTAGGGTTGTGGATCGCCGAGCAGTCGGGGGTCGAGGGGTCGAGAAAGGTTGCCTAGCTAGTGTCAAAGTATTGAAGAATTCCATGACTTCATCGTTTGCCTGAAGTAACCGGGGCATGTTGGTACGAAGTTATGCAAAGATGTTCTGGAACGAAGTTCCTGATAGGATAATCCGTCTTTTGTTACGGATTATCTTATCTGGGACTTCATTCCAAAACAACT
>LR738715.1:17028136-17073300 GCA_902687465.1 Secale cereale | reverse complement strand
TAGCTAGTTTCAAAGTATTGAAGAATTCCATGACTTCATCATTTGCCAGAAGTAACCGGGGCATGTTGGTACGAAGTTATGCAAAGATGTTCTGGAACGGAGTTCCTGATATGATAATCCGTCTTTTGTTACGGATTATCTTATCTGGGACTCCGTTCCAAAACAACTTTGGAGAGCTTCGTACCATCATGCTACTGTTACTTTCGCCTAATGATGAAGTATTGGTTTGTTGAATCCTTTGACACTAGACAAAATGTGACATGAGGGTGTCTAGGGTTGTGGATTGCCGAGAAGTCGGTGGTCGAGGGGTCGAGAGAGGTTGCCTAGCTAGTGTCAAAGTATTGAAGAATTCCATGACTTCATCATTTGCCAGAAGTAACCGGGGCATTTTGGTACGAAGTTATGCAAAGTTGTTCTGGAACGAAGTCCCTGATAGGATAATCCGTCTTTTGTTACCAATTATCTTATCCGGGGACTCCGTTCCAAAACAACTTTGGAGAGCTTCGTACCATCATGCTACTGTTACTTTCGCCTAATGATGAAGTATTGGTTTTGTTGAATCCTTTGACACTCTAGACAAAATGTGACATGAGGGGGTCTAGGGTTTGTGGATCGCCGAGCAGTCGAGGGTCGAAGCTAGTTCTACGTTTGCCATTAATATATCCATCTGTCATGTTTGAATAATAATTGGCATGTTGTAAATATTTGTAGAAACAATGGACCACAACACCCGAGACCTAGCACAAGAAGCGATGTTGATGGACCTAATCGCAGACGGACAAAATGCCGTCTTGTCGTTTCTCAACGACACCGATGACCAGGTCGAAAAAGAGCTGCAGCTGGAAGATCTAGGCTATGATATTGATGGATCCGGTGACCCAATGCACATGGAAGAATTAGTAGACCGTGAGGACGGCTCCGGTGACACAATGCCGGTGCAAGAAGGAGACCGTGATGCTGGCTCCGGTGACCGAACCGAGTCCGGCCAGGAGGTATATATGTTAGTTAAGCATGTGCTGACTAGTTAATTGATGCATTCATTAACTCTCGTCTTTGTTCCTTTTTCTAGCCCTCCGGATCGAGCAAATCTTCGGTAAAGAGACGAGGAGCGAAGAAAAAGTTGAGGCCGGATGAAAAGTTTGAGATCTCAGAAATCTCGCGCTCCGGCGAGCCGACTGCACCCATCCGGACAAAGAACGCATTTGTTAATCAGTGCGGGGTTCTGGTTAGGGACAAGATCCCGATCAGCATCCATCAATGGTTAAAGCCGGCTGCAGACGACGCTCAGGTGACTTATGTCACTGATATGCAGAAAGAAGATCTTTGGACTGAGCTGAAGTCAAATTTCGTCCTACCGCGAGAGGTTGATCCGGCGAACCCAGTTAAAGAGGAGTTAATCAAGTCTGCTGCACTTTCGAAGATGGCAGATCAATTCAGGGCATGGAAGAAAAAACTGAATACATTTGTCAAAGATAAAAAGACTCCAGAATTCGTGGGCATATATGAGAAGATCAAAGATGACTGGCCCGCATTTGTGGCCCATAGGAAGTCGGAAAAGAGTCAGAAGATGTCAGAGACAAACCGGATAAATGCTGCGAAGAAGAAGCATCACCATCGCACGGGGTCGGGCGGCTACCTCGTAGCCCGGCCTAAGTGGGCCAAGGCTGAGAATGATCTGCTTCAGAAAGGGATCGAACCAGAGACAATGCACTGGCCAGAACGTTGCCGGACTTGGTTCTTCGGGGCTGGCGGAACCTTGGACCCTGTAACAGGGTGGTGCATTTGGACGGACAAGCAATTGGAAACACCACTCAAGAAGATGCAGCAGTATATCAAAGCAGCGCATGAAGGGACGTTCTTCCCCGACAGAGAGAACGACGAGCTGACAATGGCCCTCGGGAATCCTGAGCACCCTGGACGGACACGAGGCACGCCAGGCTCCCTTTCGTGGCGTGATGGGTTTCCGGACGCAGGAGGCTACAAATGCCACGACAGGAGGAAGAAAATGGAGCAGACCGAAATCCAGGCGCTGCGGGCCAGAATACAAGCGATAGAGGAACGGGAAGCAAATCGGGAGAAAAGAATTGCCGAAGCTTACCCCGAAGCTACCCCGCCATCTCAGCGGAGAAGCAGCGTGGCTTCCATCGAGCTGCTTCAGCCAGAGCCTGCCTTGACGGCTACTGCCAGGAATCCTGTGGATGCTATCACGCAGGCACAAAATTGCCACCTTATGGCACAGTGGATGAATCTGAAGGTCAAGGCGGCTGCTGGCTTTGTTTATCCTTCTGGACCCGACGACACTTTTCACTGCCGGCCGATTCCAGAAGGATATGCTAGGGTGATGGTCGACGAAATAACGGAGGGATTTGAGGAGCTCCAGCTTGACCATCCTACTGGTGAAGGGGAGACTCGGCTGGGTTCTTCACTGAAGACTCCATGGCTATGGCGGAAGGACCTAATCAACATTCTCAACTGGACGCCTCCGCCTCCTCCTCCTCCTCCGGCGAGTCAGGGCACTCCGCCTCCTCCACCGCCTCCTCCTCCGGCGAGTGACCATCAGGGCACTCCGGCTCCTTCTCCGGCGCGTGGCGGCACTCCGCCTCCTTCGCCGTCGGCGCGTGGCGGCACTCCGCCTCCTTCGCCGCCGGCGCGCCCGAGCAGCCAGCCTGCTCCTCCTTCTCCGCCTAATCAGCAAGGGCGGAAGAGACCTGCCGCCGCTCCGGCTGCTCCTGCTCCGGCGCGTAAGCAAGTAAAAAAGACAGCCGCTTCGTCTGGTCCGGCGACGTCTACCAGTACAGCCAGAGGCGGGAGGCGATGCAGATTCGGTCCTTCTCTCACGACTCTAGAGAAGTTACCGTACGAGAGGTCCGACGAGGAAAACACGAAGATCGCTCAAGGCGAAGTGAAGGACTTTTTTGAAGGGTTGAAAGCACAGAGACATCCACCTCCGGAGGAGAAGATAGATGCGGTGAAAGCAAAGCGCACACTTGCTGCCCTGAAGCAACCAGCGCAAAGTAAGCCGCAGGACAACTATGACCGCATGATCCAAAAGTCATATCAAGCAGCGAAGCGGTCGGGAAGTACTAAAAGTGATCAGAGGTTAGCAGAAGGGCGAGCTGGGAAACAAATTGCCCAGCTCGGCGAACAAGCGGACCAATCGTGCCCCCCGCTCAAGGTGTCTAGCGACATGGTCGCTAATGATCCGAGGATGGTGCCCGGTTATACCAATCTTGCAGATTACACGTCCGACGATGTACACTATGATTTCTTGGAAGTGCAGATAGAAAGATACGAGTACAAAAAGCCTCTCGTCAAAAATGAAAGATCTCTATCAACGAATATGCGAAGATTGCATGATTGGTACTTGAAAATCTCCAGAGAGTCTGGGGGGAGGGATAGCTTGTATGTGAGAGTTAAACCGGAGCATGACCTCGTTGGAACTGACCTGTTGCCTATTCCATTTGAGGAGTTCTATCAGTTTTTCAATCAATTGGCCCTCGATAAAGCAACGGTCACCTGCTACTGTCTGTAAGTAGTACTACTTCTGTCATTAAGTCTCTCTATATAGCTGATCTTCATTGGATGTATTTATAATTATCCTCACTATATTATACAGATTGAAGATCGTCGAATTGAAGAAAAGACAAGTAGGTGATATTGGGTTTATTAACACATACCTCATAGATGCAACCGAGGTTAAATTGCGTCCCGACGATACCGAGACCAACTTGCTACGATCGTTGGTGGTAAATGAAAACAAAGATATAATACTCTTTCCTTACAACTTCAAGTGAGTGTTACTGTCTTGTGCATATTTGGTTTCCCTTATATATCAGTCAAGGTTATGGTGATGTAATTGATGATCTCATGCATTCGTGCGCAGCTTCCACTATATTCTCTTAGAGATTAAGCTTGAGAAGGGAGTAGTAACTGTCTTGGACTCTAAACGTAAAGATCCCGAGGAGTATGCGGACATGACTCAAATGCTAGCCAGGTAAGTTAAATCGATCAATATTATCCACCATGCATATATATCAGCAACTTCATTTCTGATATCAACTAATTGTTTTCTTTGTCTGGCAGGGTTTGGAGAAAATTCACCAAAAAAGCTCCGGGACTGCCGAAGAAGCTACAATTTAGATACCCGAAAGTAAGTACTATATAGTAGCATGTTCCGCGCGCGCATCTCCTATATCTTGATTCAAGCGCTAGTTTTATAAATACCAATTTGGCATTATTGCTTATCAGTTTGATTGACCTCTATTTCTTGTAAAGTGGTTGTGGCAGGAACCCGGGAATGATTATTGTGGATACTACATTTGCGAGTCCATCCGCCACACGACCTGTGAGCGGGGCTACACTGAAGAACAATTTGAAGTGCGTAAGCAATCAATAATATTCACAAATTTATAGCATCATTTCATGTATTGACCCCCTACTTCAAATTAGATGTTTCGGATGCGGGATGAACTCCTAACACCAGATCGTCTGCGAGCAATTCAAGAGGAATTGGCGGCATTCTTCCTTGAACACGTGATCGCTGAAGACGGAGAATACTATGTGGACCATGCATCCATATGATAGGAGATTATTTTTGTAAGAGATAATTATTGTATATATGTGCCCGGTAGTGTCGGATAGATATACGAGAACTTGTTGTTCGACCAATCTCTCGGAGAAGGAGAGGTGGTCGATATTACTTCTCTCTGTATGCATATATATATATATATATATATATATATATATATATATATATATATGTTGATTATACGATCTTCTGTTTCCTTCGTTTGCTTAGTAGCTAGCAGCTAGCTAGCTAGCTAGCGTGACTCTAGTCCTCTCTATATACGTATGTGTAGTATGTAGCGTCGACCAAGCACGGACATAAGAGAGGACACTTCTCTCTATTAATTAGCTAGCTAACACAATATATGAAACACCTAAATTAACCCCCCAAAACCTAAAACCCCCCCTCCCCTTTCAAAAAAAAAACAAAAACCACAGCCACAGAAATGCTGACGCGTGGATGCCTTTTGGTCCCGGTTGGTACCACCAACCGGGACTAAAGCCCCTCCTGCCTGGGCTCGGTGCACAGGCCACGTGGACACCCTTCTGCCCCGGTTCTGGATTGAACCGGGACTAAAGGGTCAGAGCATTAGTACCGACCCTCTTGTCCCGGTTCTGGAACCGGGGCTAAAAGGCCCAAATGAACCGGGTCTGATGACCCTTTATCTACAAGTGAAGCCTAGGAGGGCGCCCCCACCCCTAGGGTTTCAACCCTAGGCGCATGGGGGAGGCCCAAGGGTGCGCAATCCCACTAAGGGCTGGTCCCCCTCCCCCTACGGCCCACGAGGCCCTCCGAGATGGGTGGCCCCACCCGGTGGACCCCCGGGACCCTTTCGGTGGTCCCGGTACACTAACGGTGACCCCCGGAACTCTCCCGATGGCCGAAACTGGACTTCCTATATATCATTCTTTACCTCCGGACCATTCCGGAACTCCTCGTGACGTCCGGGATCTCATCCAGGACTCCGAACAACATTCGGGTTACCGTGTGCATATATCTCTACAACCCTAGCGTCACCGAACCTTAAGTGTGTAGACCCTACGGGTTCGGGAGACACGTAGACATGACCGAGACGACTCTCCGGTCAATAACCAACAGCGGGATCGGGATACCCATGTTGGTTCCCACGTGTTCCTCGATGATCTCATCGGATGAACCACGATGTCAAGGATGCACTTAATCCCGTATGCAATTCCCTTTGTCTATCGGTACGGTACTTGCCCGAGATTCGATCGTCGGTATACCGATACCTTGTTCAATATCGTCATGGCAAGTCTCTTTACTCGTTCCGTAATCCATCATCCCGTGAATAACTCCTTAGTCACATTGAGCTCATTATGATGATGTCTTACCGAGTGGGCCCAGAGATACCTCTCCGTCATACGGACTGACAAATCCCAGTCACGGTTCGTGCCAACCCAACAGACACTTCTCGGAGATACCTGTTGCGTACCTTTATAGCCACCAAGTTACGTTGTGACGTTTGGCACACCCAAAGTATTCCTGCGGTATCCGGGAGTTGCACAACCTCATGGTCTAAGGAACAGATACTTGACACTGGAAAAGCTTAAGCATTACGAACTACACGATCTTGTGCTAGGCTTAGGATTGGGTCTTGTCCGTCACATCATTCTCCTAATGATGTGATCCCGTTATCAATGACATCCAATGTCCATGGTCAGGAAACCGTGACCATCTGTTGATCAACGAGCTTGTAACTAGAGGCTTACCAGGGACACGTTGTGGTCTATGTATTCACACATGTATCGCTGTTTCCGCACAATACAATTCAAGCATGAATAACAAACAATTATCATGAACAAGGAAATATAATAATAACCATTTTATTATTGCCTCTAGGGCATCTTTCCAACAGTCTCTCACTTGCACTAGAGTCAATAATCTAGTTACATCGTGATGAATCGAACACCCATAGAGTTCTGGTGTTGATCATGTTTTTGCCCGTGGAAGAGGTTTAGTCAACGGATCTGCGACATTCAGATCCGTATGCACTTTACAAATATCTATGTCTCCATCCTGAACGTAATTCCGGATGGAGTTGAAACGGCGCTTGATGTGCTTGGTCTTCTTGAGAAACGTGGGCTCCTTGGCAATGGCAATAGCTCCAGTGTTGTCATAGAAGAGAGTCATCGGGCTTGACGCGCTTGGAATGACTCCTAGGTCGGTGATGAACTCCTTCATCCAGACTCCTTCTTGCGCTGCTTCGCAAGCAGCTATGTACTCCGCTTCACATGTAGAATGTGCCACGACGCGCTGCTTGCAACAGCACCAGCTGACTGCTCCACCATTCAAAATATACACGTATCCGGTTTGTGACTTGGAGTCATCCAGATCTGTCTCGAAGCTAGCATCGATGTAACCCTTTACGACAAGCTCTTCGTCACCTCCATAAACGAGAAACATATCCTTAGTCCTCTTCAGGTACTTCAGGATGTTCTTGACCGCTGTCCAGTGTTCCATACCGGGATCACTTTGGTAGCTCCCTACCAAACTTATGGCAAGGTTCACATCAGGTCTGGTACACAGCATGGCATACATAATAGAACCTATGGCTGAGGCATAGGGGATGACACTCATCTTTTCTCTATCTTCTGCCGTGGTCGGGGACTGAGCCGTGCTCAATCTCATACCTTGCAAAACAGGCAAGAACGCTTCCTTGGACTGATCCATATTGAACTTCTTCAATATCTTGTCAGTATGTGCTTTGTGAAAGACCAATGAGGCGTCTCGATCTATTTCTATAGATCTTGATGCCTAATATATAAGCAGCTTCTCCAAGGTCCTTCATTGAAAAACTCTTATTCAAGTAGGCCTTTATGCTCTCCAAGAATTCTATATCATTTCCCATCTGTAGTATGTCATCCACATATAATATGGGAAATGCTACAGAGCTCCCACTCACTTTCTTGTAGATACAGGCTTCTCCCCAAGTCTGTATAAAGCCAAACGCTTTGATCACATCATTAAAGTGAATATTCCAACTCCGAGATGCTTGCACCAGCCCGTAGATCGAGCGCTGGAGCTTGCATACCTTGTTAGCATTCTCTGGATCGACAAAACCTTCCGGCTGCATCATATACAGCTCTTCCTTGAGGAAGCCATTAAGGAATGCTGTTTTGACGTCCATTTGCCATATCTCATAATCATAGAATGCGGCAATTGCTAACATGATTTGGACGGACTTCAGCATCGCTATAGGAGAGAAAGTCTCGTCGTAGTCAATCCCTTGAACTTGTCGATAGCCCTTAGCGACAAGCCGAGCCTTATAGATGGTCACATTACCATCCGCGTATGTCTTCTTCTTAAATATCCATTTATTTTCTATGGCGTGCCTCTCATCGGGCAAGTCCACCAAAGTCCATACTTTGTTTTCATACATGGATCCTATCTCGGATTTCATGGCTTCGAGCCATTTGTTGGAATCCGGGCCCGCCATTGCTTCTTCATAGTTCAAAGGTTCACCGTTGTCTAACAACATGATTTCCATGACAGGCCGGGTTGCCGTACCACTCTGGTGCGGAACGTGTCCTTGTGGACCTTCGAAGTTCAGTAGTAACTTGATATGTATCTTCATGATCATCATCATTGACTTCCTCCCCTGTCGGTGCAGGCACCTCAGGAACAACTTCCTGCGCTGCACTACTTTCCGGTTCGGGAAGGGTGACGGTCACCTCATCAAGTTCTACTTTTCTCCCACTCACTTCTTTCGAGAGAAACTCTTTCTCCAGAAAGGATCCATTCTTGGCAACGAAGACCTTGCCTTCGGATCTGAGGTAGAAGGTGTACCCAATCGTTTCCTTTGGGTATCCTATGAAGACGCATTTTTCCGATTTGGGTTCGATCTTTTCAGGTTGAAGTTTCTTGACATAAGCATCGCAACCCCAAACTTTTAGAAACGACAACTTAGGTTTCTTGCCAAACCAAAGTTCATACGGTGTCGTCTCAACGGATTTCGGCGGAGCCCTATTTAAAGTGAATGCGGCCGTCTCTAAAGCATAACCCCAAAAAGATAGCGGTAAGTCGGTGAGAGACATCATAGATCGCACCATGTCCATTAGAGTACGATTTCGACGTTCGGACACAGCATTACGCTGAGGTGTTCCGGGCGGTGTCAATTGTGAAACAATTCCACAGTTCCTTAGGTGCGTGCCAAATTCATGACTTAAATATTCACCCCCACGATCCGATCGTAAGAACTTTATTTTTCTGTCACGTTGATTCTCAACCTCATTCTGAAATTCCTTGAACTTTTCAAAGGTCTCAGACTTGTGTTTCATTAAGTAGACATACCCATATCTACTCAAGTCATCTGTGAGCGTGAGAACATAACGATAGCCTCCGCGAGCTTCAGCGCTCATTGGACTGCACACATCGGTATGTATGATTTCCAATAAGTTGGTCGCTCGCTCCATTGTTCCGGAGAACGGAGTCTTGGTCATCTTGCCCAAGAGGCATGGTTCGCACATGTCAAATGATTCATAATCAAGAGACTCTAGAAGTCCATCTGTATGGAGCTTCTTCATACGTTTGACATCAATATGACCAAGGCGGCAATGCCACAAGTATGTGGGACTATCATTATCAACTTTACATCTTTTGGCATTCACACTATGAATATGTGTATCATCACGTTCGAGGTTCATCAAAAATAAACCATTGACCAGTGGGGCATGACCATAAAACATATCTCTCAAATAAATAGAACAACCATTATTCTCGAATTTAAATGAGTAGCCGTCTCGCATCCAACGAGATCCAGATACAATGTTCATGCTCAACGCTGGTACTAAATAACGATTATTAAGGTTTAAAACTAATCCCGAGGGTAGATGTAGAGGCAGCGTGCCGACGGCGATCACATCGACCTTGGAACCATTCCCGACGCGCATCGTCACCTCATCCTTCGCCAGTCTCCGCTTATTCGGCAGCTCCTGCTTTGAGTTACAAATGTGAGCAACTGCACTGGTATCAAATACCAAGGAGCTACTACGAGCGCTGGTAAGGTTCACACCAATAACATGTATATCACATATACCTTTGACGTTGCCGGCCTTCTTGTCTGCTAAGTATTTGGGGCAGTTTCGCTTCCAGTGACTCGTTCCCTTGCAATAAAAGCACTCAGTCTCAGGCTTGGGTCCATTCTTTGGCTTCTTCCCGGCAACTGGCTTACCGGGCGCGGCAACTCCTTTGCCGTCCTTCTTGAAGTTCTTCTTACCCTTGCCCTTCTTGAACTTAGTGGTTTTATTCACCATCAACACTTGATGCTCTTTCTTGATATCCACCTCCGCTGATTTCAGCATTGAATACACCTCGGGAATGGACTTCTCCATCCCTTGCATATTGAAGTTCAACACGAAGCTCTTGTAGCTAGGTGGGAGCGACTGAAGGATTCTGTCAACGACCGCTTCGTCTGGGAGATTCATTCCCAACTGAGACAAGCGGTTGTGCAACCCAGACAACTTGAGTATGTGCTCACTGACAGAACTATTTTCCTCCATCTTACAGCTGTAGAATGCGTTGGAGACATCATATCTCTCAACTCGGGCATGAGCCTGGAAAACCATTTTCAGCTCTTGGAACATCTCATATGCTCCATGGTGCTCGAAACGCTTTTGGAGCCCCGATTCTAAGCTGTAGAGCATGCCGTACTTAACCAGGGAGTAATCATCACAACGCGACTGCCAAGCGTTCATAACATCTTGGTTTGTTAGGGCGGGAGCATCACCTAGCGGTGCTTCTAGGACATAAGTTTTCTTGGCAGCTATGAGGATGATCCTCATGTTACTGACCCAATCCGTATAGTTGCTACCATCGTCTTTCAGCTTGGTTTTCTCTAGGAACGCATTGAAGTTGAGGGTAACATGAGCGTGGGCCATTTGATCTACAAGACATATTGTAAAGAATTTAGACTAAGTTCATGACAATTAAGTTCATCTAATCAAATTTAATGAACTCCCACTCAGATTGACATCTCTCTAGTCACCTAAGTGATACATGATCCAAATTGACTAGCCCGTGTCCGATCATCATGTGAGACGGACTAGTCATCAACGGTGAACATCTTCATGTTGATCGTATCTTCTATACGACTCATGTTCGACCTTTCGGTCTTCCATGTTCCGAGGCCATGTCTGTACATGCTAGGCTCGTCAAGTAAACCCTAAGTGTATTGTGTGTGTAAATCTGGCTTACACCCGTCGTATGCGAACGTTAGAGCCTATCACACCCGATCATCACGTGGTGCTTCGGAACAACGATCCTTAGCAACGGTGCACAGTTAGGGGAAACACAATTCTTGAAATTTTAGTGAGAGATCATCTATTTTACTACCATCGTTCTAAGTAAACAAGATGCATAAACATGATAAACATCACATGCAATCAAATAAAGTGACATGATATGGCCAATATCATTTTGCTCCTTTGATCTCCATTTTCGGGGCACCATGATCATCTTTGTCACCGGCATGACACCATGATCTCCATCATCATGATCACCATCATCGTGTCTTCATGAACTCGTCTCGCCAAATATTACTTCTACTACTACGGCTAATGTTTAGCAATAAAGTAAAGTAATTACATGGCGTTATTCAATGACACGCGGGTCATACAATAATTAAGACAACTCCTATGGCTCCTGCCGATTGTCATTTTCATCGACATGCAAGTCATGATTCCCTATTACAAGAACATGATCAATCTCATACATCACATATATCATTCATCACATCTTCTTGGCCATATCACATCACATAGCACATGCTGCAAGAACAAGTTAGACGTCCTCTAATTGTTGTTGCAAGTTTTTACGTGGTTGCTATAGGTTTCTAGCAAGAACGTTTCTTACCTACGCCAAAACCACAACGTGATATGTCAATTTCTATTTACCCTTCATAAGGACCCTTTTCATCGAGTCCGATCCGACTAAAGTGGGAGAGACAGACACCCGCCAGCATCCTTATGCAACTAGTGCATGTCAGTCGGTGGAACCAGTCTCACGTAAGCGTACGTGTAAGGTCGGTCCAGGCCGCTTCATCCCACGATGCCGCCGAATCAAGATTGGACTAGTAGCGGCAAGAGAATTGAACAAAATCAACGCCCACAACTTGTTTGTGTTCTACTCGTGCAAGATGCTACGTAAAGACCTAGCTCAGATGCCACTGTTGGGGAACGTAGGAGAATTCAAAAACTTTCCTACGCTTCACCAAGATCAATCTAAGGAGTCATCTAGCAACGAGCATAAAGGAGTGCATCTACATACCCTTTGTAGATCGCGAGCGGAAGTGTTCGAAGGAACGTGGATGATGGAGTCGTACTCGTCGTGATCCTCGTCACCGATGATCCCAGCGCCGAACGGACTGCACCTCCGCGTTCAACACACGTACGGTACAGCGACGTCTCCTCCTTCTTGATCCAGCAAGGGGGGAGGAGAGGTTGATGGAGATCCAGCAGCACGACGGCGTGGTGGTGGATGCAACGGGAAAACTGCAGGGCTTCGCCGAGACCCTGCGGGAGGAGGAAGAGGTGTAACGGCGGGGAGAGGCACCAGGGGCTGAGGTGCGGCTGCCCTCTCTCCCCCACTATATATAGGGGGCCAGGGGGGCGCCGGCCCTAGGAGATCCAATCTCCTAGGGGGCGGCGGCCAAGGGGGTGGCTTGCCCCCCAAGCCTAGGGGGCGCCCCCACCCCTAGGGTTTCAACCCTAGGCGCATAGGGGGAGGCCCAAGGGCGGTGCACCAGCCCACTAAGGGCTGGTCCCCCTCCCCCTACGGCCCACGGGGCCCTCCGGGATGGGTGGCCCCACCCGGTGGACCCCCGGGACCCTTCCGGTGGTCCCGGTACACTACCGGTGACCCCCGGAACTCTCCCGATGGCCGAAATTGGACTTCCTATATATCATTCTTTACCTCCGGACCATTCCGGAACTCCTCGTGATGTCCGGGATCTCATCCGGGACTCCGAACAACATTCGGGTTACCGTGTGCATATATCTCTACAACCCTAGCGTCACCGAACCTTAAGTGTGTAGACCCTACGGGTTCGGGAGACACATAGACATGTCCGAGACGACTCTCCGGTCAATAACTAACAGCGGGATCTGGATACCCATGTTGGTTCCCACGTGTTCCTCGATGATCTCATCGGACGAACCACGATGTCAAGGATTCACTTAATACCGTATGCAATTCCCTTTGTCTATCGGTATGGTACTTGCCCGAGATTCGATCGTCGGTATACCGATACCTTGTTCAATCTCGTCATGGCAAGTCTCTTTACTCGTTCCGTAATCCATCATCCTGTGACTAACTCCTTCGTCACATTGAGCTCATTATGATGATGTCTTACCGAGTGGGCCCAGAGATACCGCTCCATCATACGGAGTGACAAATCCCAGTCTCGGTTCGTGCCAACCCAACAGACACTTTCGGAGATACCCGTTGCGTACCTTTATAGCCACCAAGTTACGTTGTGACGTTTGGCACACCCAAAGTATTCCTACGTTATCCGGGAGTTGCACAACCTCATGCTCTAAGGAACAGATACTTCACACTGGAAAAGCTTAAGCATTACGAACTACACGATCTTGTGCTAGGCTTAGGATTGGGTCTTGTCCATCACATCATTCTCCTAATGATGTGATCCCGTTATCAATGACATCCAATGTCCATGGTCAGGAAACCGTCACCATCTGTTGATCAACGAGCTAGTAACTAGAGGCTTACCAGGGACACGTTGTGGTCTATGTATTCACACATGTATCGTTGTTTCCGCACAATACAATTCAAGCATGAATAACAGACAATTATCATGAACAAGGAAATATAATAATAACCATTTTATTATTGCCTCTAGGGCATATTTTCAACAGTTCTGTCAAAGAGAACATATTCGCCTTGATGTATCATCAGTAGCTCACCCTCAGTCCAATGGCCAAGCTGAGAGAGCCAACCAAGAGATCTTGAGAGGCATCAAGCCCCGGCTTATGGTTCCTTTGCAAAGAACACCGGGTTGTTGGGTAAAGGAGTTGCCTTCTGTCTTATGGAGCATCAACACTACACCTAACAAATCTACAGGGTACACGCCTTTCTTCATGGTGTACGGTGCTGAAGCAGTCCTCCCTAGTGATATCCGCACGACTCACCATGGGTGGCAGCTTACATTGAAGCGGATAATGAACAAGCACGACAAGACAGCTTGGACCGGCTGGACGAGGAACGGGACACGGCAGCAGCGTGATCAGCGATTTACCAGCAAGACCTGCGCTAGTACCATAATCGCCGGGTCAAGACCAGGACGTTTAAGGAAGGAAATCTGGTGCTCCGGCTCATCCAGGACCAGATAGATATGCACAAGCTATCCCCACCTTGGGAAGGACCCTTCGTGGTCAACAAAAACCTGCACAACGGATCATACTACCTTGTCGACGTTCGAGAACATAAGGACTCACGTACGACAGAGGAGGAGACCAAGCGGCCGTGGAACATCGCTCTTCTTCGACCCTACTACACTTGAGCCATTGGCTCCGCTTTATGTACAATGTATATATTATGATTAATAAAATAAACCGGCGCCCCCGGTACACCGGGGAATCAGCCATCTTTTTCGGAAAAGAGTATCACATGGGGGTTTCGAAAGAAACTTTCCATGGCCTCTTAAACCGGCGCCCCTGATAGAATCAGGGAATCAGCCGTGTCTTTCATACAAAAGAGTATCACATGGGGGCTTCGAAAGAAACCTTCCATGGCCTCTTAAACCGGCGCCCTTGACAAATCAAGGAATCAGCCGTGTTCTTTACACAAAGAAGTATCACATGGGGGTTTCTAAAGAAGCTTTCCATGGCCTCCTAAACCGGCGCCCTTGACAAATCAAGGAATCAGCCATCTTATTTATATGAACAAGAGTCACATGGGGGCTTCAGCGGGCAAGGAAGTTTTCGAAGGTCTCTTGAGCCGGCGGCGGTATGAAGCCCATCATAAGAGCACTGCTCTGGTTGCTTCGGCAATTTACACATGATGATGAGGGGTAAAAGAGGGTTTGATGCCTAGCACAACTCAAACATATGCCCCGACGAGCAAACGGCTCACACATTACCTGGGGGCTCTCAGCGAGTTGAATACCCTTGTAGTGAACATGGCTTGGAAGCCCGGTGCATACACCTAAAACCCCAGATTAACCTGCATGCATCAAGTAAATCACGCCGTACAGGTAAACCTGGTATGACCCGTCAAACCTGTCACAAGTCAATCCTTCGGGATCCTGAACTTGGTCACGTTAAATTGACGATCATTGAGTTGATTACCCAAAGACAAAATCTTTACGAGATTTTGAAACATTGGGTAGCTATGTACATCGATGATTTGGTTAAGGATTGCGGAGCATATTGACAGGCTTTGCTAAAATGGTTAATGAGAGTAGCCTGGCAGCTCATAAAAAGCCTCGAATTTGGAGCCTGGCAGCTCGTAAAAAGCCTCGACAACATGGTCTTATTTGCCCAAAAACCTTATTTTTATTTTTTATGTTTTCACAAATCTTTATCTTCAAAGGTCATTGGTTTTTTAACCAAGTCCATTGATGCGAGACTGGACAACTACAACGTTGACCATACGTCTACAGAGTTAAAAGTCTGGGTTATGAACACCAGCGAGAGTTAAACCGGCGTTCATCGTAACCCGGATCGGCCATCATGCTAAGCCAACAAGAGAGCCAAGGGCTTCATCAGCACCCGCGCTTTAAATTATTCGCACCGGGTTAAGGTCTACAAGCACACTTAATCACAGGTATTGGATATGTTTGTGTTTTATATGCAGTTCAAGCTATTTATTTGAAACATGTATCAGGGCAGTATAATCCGTTCGGTGGTAAAATGCCAGGACATCTTTTAGCATTGTTCATGCTGACACAGGTAATATAAACTGTCAAAGCATTGCAAGCAGGAGATAAATTGGGGATCTCCAATCAAAGTAATACCATAACAGTGGGACAAAGGCAGTATCTCGACTATTCTATTACAAGGCACCTGCAGGCCCGAAAGAATCAAGGTTTCTTGCAAAGTGTTCAGCATCTAAAAATTAAACCGGAGCCGGTTTAGGATTCTTCCTCGGCACGCTGTGAAGATTGAGGGTCAGCTTGCTCCGGATCTTCATCGACTTCTGGCAGCTGCTGGAAATCAGGAGTGCTCCAATCAATCTTGGCGAGGGCCCGGAAATACACTTCATCGTTTATAAGATCTGACGGGTCAATATCAGGAGCAAAGGTATGCTTACGAACGGGTGGGATCAGGTTTTCGGTGTCATAAACCGGCCGCTCCACCCGCGCATTCTCTAGGTCGTAACCCGGATGATACCTTGTTAAATCCGCTTCGTCAGCAAGCTTACTGGCAAGAGGGCGCATGTCTTTGGTTAAAGAACGAAGATCTTCAGAAGAGAAGGCCGACCCGTCCTCTTTCATGCTGGGATAACCATTCATGGCCTCCGCCGGATCAAAATCGGGGACCCATGCCTTGGCCCGGGTTAACACCATGAGAGAGCCAGCTCATGCAGCAGATTTCTTCTTCTCAACAAGTCGAGCAGGCAAGACAGATAACTTTTCCAGAGTGCCTTGGATGGTGGTCGGCGCCGGTTTATTGTGGGACATAGCACTGATAGCCCTTTGAGCACCGGAGTAGAGTTGCTCCACCAGGGTGTAAGCAGCCTTCAGTTTCTTCCGAACATCATCTTCAAGATGAGTTATGCGCCTCCCTATATACAATTGGAGAGTTAAACCGGAGTAGGATAAGATTGCAAGGATACAAATATACGAAGACAGATACTCACCGAAGATAGCAGATGTCATATCATCTATATGTTGTTTTAACCCGGATAGCTCCTGCGTCACCGGGTTGAAAGCAGCTTCAGCATCCTTAGCTCTCTTTTCTAGAGCAGCCCTTTGCACCTCCCATGTGGACCGCTCTGCTTCAAAATCTTTCTTGAGTTTTTCCATGTTATCTAAAGCAAGGACAAGTTCTTCCTTAGTTTTGGTTGAAGCAGTCTCATGGAAGGCCAAGCTATTCCGAAGTTCAGTCGCCTCCAAAGCTCTCCAGTTCAAATCAGCCTGCAGGAAAAAGGAAAGTGTTAGAAGGATAGTTCAATCAAAGTCTCAAGCACATAACAAGTTATGCACTCGACACTTGGGGGCTAATGTACAATTGAAGTAAAAGAAGGCAACTTTTTCAGACAAGTCCCAAGCACATAAACAAGTTATGTCCTTGGCACTTGGGGGCTAATGTACGTTCATTCTCATACATAAGAGAAGTCCCGGTTCACCTACAGTGAAGTAAACCGACACTTGGGGGCTACTATGGCCTAAAGGTATAATTGCAAAATACAAGCAGAAACAGAAGGCAAAAGGAAAGAAAGTTGCCTCGTATTTCTCCTTCATCATGTTGACTAAACCGGCCTCATAGTCGCGGCTGGTGAAGAGCCGGTTTAGATACCCAGAGTGGAGCTCCTGGGCACTAAGCTGAGTATAACTTGACAAGTTGATGTCTACGCCCGCTTCTACTCTTGTAGCCTATGTTGGGCCTCCAAGCGCAGAGGTTTGTAGGAGAGCAGCAATTTCCCTCAAGTGGATGACCTAAGGTTTATCGAACTCAGGGAAGTAGAGGTTGAAGATGGTCTCTCTCAAGCAACCCTGCAACTAAGATACAAGAAGTCTCTTGTGTCCCCAACACACCTAATACAACTAGGAGTTGTATAGGTGCACTAGTTCGGCGAAGAGATGTTAAATGGAAAGTGATATGGATGATAGGAGTGGCAAAGCAAAGTAATATAAATTTGTAATAAAAAGTGCAGCAAGCAAACAAGTGGTAAACGTGAGCACAAATGGTATTGCAATGGTGGAAACAAGGCCTAGGCTTCATACTTTCACTAGTGGCAACTCCCAACAACATTAACATAATCGAATCACATGATATTTCCCATAAAACATGCAAAGGGGACACACTCGGAGGTCATTCCTTCGTGGTCAAGAGAGGACGAGAATTATGTAGGGCTACAAAAGCACACCTCAAAGTTCGTAGTTCTCAATCTAAGGATTTCCCAATGTCACCGCGGCCATCCAAAGAGAGTCCCACAATCATCACAACATATCTAAAGGATAGTCAACGACAAGCACCAAGAGACTCTCAATCTTCAATCAACACACAAGAGAGGAAATCACTCATGAAAATACTTTTCTAATCCATGTCCAATAGACCGCTGTCACCTTGGTCTCGGGGATTATACTAGATAAAGACAAGTGAGTACATCAATCCAATACATAGAGGAAGGGGAAATATCATGGGATCACCCTAGATTAACATAGCCTATGATCACAACGAAGATCACATCATGGGAGAGAGAATTGACCACATAGCTACTGGTAGAAACCTCAGCCCCGAGGAGGAACTACTCCTACATCATGGAGGGAGGAAGCAACGTCGATGGAGATGAATCCGGGGGCACTTCCCCGTCCCGGCAGGGTGCCGACACAGGAATTCTGGTCCCCCGAAGCTTGATGGCGATGGCGGCGGAGATCGGAATTGCGTCTGGAGAAAAAGGGTCCGGAATCAGGGTTTCTGCGACGGGTGTTAAATATATGCCAAAGGGGGGCATCAGCGGAGGTCTAGGGGGTCAGGCGCCCCCCCGGCGCGGCCAGGAGGGGGCTGCCTGGGCAGGCCGCCTGGAGCCCCTGTGGCCCCCCTCTGGCCCTACTTTGGCCGCATGGAAGCTTCCGGAACGCTGATTTTTTATATAATTTTTCCGGGATTTTTCGGGCAGTTTACGTGATGGGAAAACCTGAAATACAAAAACAGCAGAAAACAGAAACTGGCACTGGGGTGCACTGAGTTAATAGGTTAGTCCAAATATGATCAAAAGTGTATGGAAGTGTATAAATATCATAGCAATATCACCCAAAAGAGGCATGGAGCAAGCAGAAATTATAGATACGTTTTGGATGTATCAACATCCCCAAGCTTAATTCCTGCTCGTCCTCGAGTAGGTAAATGATAACAAGTATAATTTCTGTGGTGACATGCTATTAACCATATAAGGACTTTTCAGAGTCGCATGACAAAAGCTTACTGAGATTATGAGTCTGTAGTAATTAAGTTGCCTCATGAGAAAACCACAAAGAACTGAAAGTTTTACAATATGATACTGAAACACTCAATAAGATATGTAGTGAGCATGCATGGTGTGCAAATATGACAAAGTGATATCTCGCTTGCCCCCTTTAGTGAAGCAAAACATAAATGCAGGGGCACCCCCAAGGTTTAATTGATGACTAGATACAATGATTTCAGAATAAACGATATCATAATCATGCAAAAGACAATGGTACTTTGGGACAATGCACATTACACTCAGAATGACAATCATGCTCTCAATAGTTGGTGCTTTAAAGAAGGTGGAGACTCTCGAACCGTGGCTTTTGTCGGCAAGGTTGAAAACCCGTGGTCGGAAACAAAGACAAAACATGTACCAGAGCTCTTTGTTTTAAAAACAGAGGTAATAATATATTTTTTTAGATTATGCATGTTTCGTCAACGAATGTTACCAGACAACTCAATCACTTCTTGAGATGGACAAGTTTCGAGGAACGGCTCCCGAATGAGGACGATCACATCCTATTAATCTCCTTTGTTTATCACTGCCAAAGTTTTCTGATTTCTCATGAACAAAGCGTGAAGGAGGGTTTGTTTGTTATATTATTTTTGAGCCGGGCGCACTCTTTGCCAGTTCCTTCTCGTGTTATGGGTTTGCACATTAGACATGCGATCCCGGGGTGAAGCTTGTCCAACTTAAAAAGATCATGAATTAACTACTACTTCCTCATGAGCTAAAACAGAGGCACAAAATAGAAATGTTTTTTTGAATAATTTTGAGATGGTACATGAAAGTCTTCGTTAGGAATGGCAGGTAAATACCATGTATAGGAAGGTATGGTGGACTCATATGGCATAACTGGTTTAAAGGATTTGGGATGCACAAGCAGTCAGTCTGCTTAGTACAGGCGAAGGTTAGCAAAAGACTGGGAGCGACCAACTAAAAGAGCAATGACGGTCATAATCATGCAAAGCGACAAAGCAACATTGAATCAGGCATGGAAGTTATATCGCTACTCAGAAACTAAAGATCATCAAGGCTTGACAGACTTTCTTTACAGTCTTAAATATGCGTGAGCATACGCCAAGTCAATCAAAATAAATTCTTGAAGGAAGATATTACTAAACCATACCACATCATAGGCAAACAAATCATGTTGGTACTCCAATAACACATTGGGAACCCCCCCCCCCAGCTATTTGAGACTAACCATAAGAAAACATGAACTACTAAGCACCATTATTCACGTAGCATTTTTATCATAGACATATCAACCAATGCAACAGAAGCAAACTCTCTTAATAAGATAAGCATGATAACTAAAGAGAGTTCAAGCAACCAACTAAACAAAAGCTCTTTAGAAAGATAAGCATGAAAACTAAGAGCTGAACATGATAGTAGCTATTGAAAGACCAAGAACATACACAGCAAAGATAGACATGAAAATTCTATGTTATGTTCTAGGTAGAAGTGGAGCGTGTTTCTCTCCCACACAAACAAAGCTGAGTTCCGACTCGTTATGAAAAGCTAAAGCAAACTAAAAAGCAAGACGCTCCAAGCATAGCACATAACACATGAAGTGATAAAAATATAGTGGAACGAAAGACGAACTGATAATGTTGATGGAGAAGGGGATGCATGGGGGCATCCCCAAGCTTAGACGCTTGAGTCTCCTTGAATATTTCTTGGGGGTGCACGGGGGCATCCCCAAGCTTGAGCGCTTGGCACTCCTGAATCTTTTTATCATCTTCCCTCGCACACTTGAAAACTCCCTTCATACATAACTCATCATAATCTGATTAGCGAGGTTAGTACCCATAATAAAACAATTGTTCCTTGCTGGAAATAAAGATATTCTTGAAGGTCTACTGTTTCTCAAGATTGCCAAAAGGTTTTTGCAAAGAAAAAGCAAGCTCAAGGTTTGCAAAATGAAGGAAAGGCAAAACAGGACAGAATCTGTGAAAAACAGAACAGCAGGTAGTAAATGATTTTTCCGGGGCACTTCTGCAACTCTAATCAAAAAACTCAGAACAGACGCACGAAAGACAATTGTGTAGAGCACGCTGTAGAAAAAATTCAGACCAAAAAGATGATCTGGTGATTTTATACGAATTTTTCTATCCAAGGACAGAATCTGTTTCCTGGACAGCACGTCACAACTTTTGAACTTTCTTGCAATCAGAGGCTACACTTGGCACAAAGTTGAAAAGTAAAGATACAATGATGATTCTACTGTAGTAACAACATCAAGACACAACAAAAGCAAAATAAAATTTTATTCATGTGGGCTGCCTCCCAAAAGCGCTTTCTTTTATGCCTTAAAGCTAGGCATAAGACTTTAATGATGCTCTCGTAGGAATAAGAGTTGAAGAACAAAAGAGAGCATCAAGAAGCAAATACCAAACACATTTAAGCCTAACATGCTTCCTATGTATAGGAATATTGCAATAGAATAATTCATTGAAGCACAAAGCAATAAGCATAGGAAGACAAAACAAGTGCAACTTCAAAATATTCACCATAAAGAGAGGAAACTTCTTATTATTAAGATATTTAGAACCAAGTCTCCCTCTCTCATTATAAATTTCAGTGGCATCATGGATGAACTCAACAATATAAGAATCACATAAAGCATTGTTACCATGATCCACATGCAAAAAGGTACTCTTACTCTCCACATAAGCATAATCTTTCTCATTGGTAATAGTGGGAGTAGGACTATCATAAACAACTTGAACACTATAGATTAATTGTGTATTAGGAAGATGGTGTTCAACAAGGGAGTAATTCCTACCATGGTTATGACAAGTTTCATAAGGATAATTTGTCCTTATGTCATAGGTACCTTTATAATCACTATAGATTGGAGTTATAACATCATCATGGTAGAGAAGAGCATTATCATTGCTAGCAACTATATTTGTAAACGTGTTGTCTTTATTCTTACTAGCAAAAGAATTATCAATTATCACATCACTAGTGGGTAAAGGATTTGCAATCCTATCATCCCCAAGCTTAGATCTTCCCATATCATCACTTTCAGAGTTGGTACCAAAAAGATTTTCAAGATCATAAGTAGCATTATCATCATTTTCCCAATCACAATAAGTAACATGCATATCATAATCAAAATCATCTTCAATAGTACCTACGGACGTATCATCAAGATGATAATTAAGGCAATAAACTTCACCTTCTTCTTTAAACTTACAACCGTTAGGATAAAAGTTGATGGGAGGAATATGCTCAGGCCAGGTTGATACCCATTCTTCTTCTTTCTTGCTCCTCTTCCTCCTCCTCTTCTTTTTCTTCTTCTTAACCTTAGGAGGGAGTGGTTGGAGATGAAGCTTCTCCACATATCCTGGTTTATCATTAGAAACAATAGGGGAAAGTTGGGAGAAACTCTCCTTTTTATTAGCAGAAATATAAGAGACATTTTTATACTTTGGTAAAGTCCCCTCCTTTCTAATCTTACTTATGTAATCATTTTCATGGCAATTAACAACACAATAGAAATGGCAATTTTGCAAAGTGTTTTTTTATTCATATGGCATTAACATCTAGCCAAGAAGTCTTTTCTGATAACTCTTCACACATCAAAAATAACATAAGCTCATCATAAAAATCAGAGGTGATAATGTTATCACACAACCGGTTAACAGTTATGTTTTGAAAGTTCATGCATTGAAAATTAAAGTGACCCTCTATACGGCAAAGTTCACAAGTAAAAGGATAAAGGTCACACAATTCTCTAGCAATTTCATTTAAATCTCTGACCCAAGTGATTGTTCCTTCATGCTTATGTTGCTTACAATACTTCTCTTCTTCAATCATAGGCCTTTCACAAGGTCTATCCACTCCACAAAAATTAACATGCTTATATAAAACTTCATTTTTAGGAATTGGATCATGCATGTTGCAATCATCATGAACAATTTCATTTTCTTTGCAAGTCTCTTTAAAAGGTTTATAATACTTGATCCAATCCTCCTTAGGCATATTAAGATGTGAAGCAAAAGAATTGAGGAAATCAACAAGGAGTTGAGAATCAAGTCCAAACTTAGCACTAAACTTATTAAAACTCGTAGTTTCAACCAAGGACTTAATGCAATCATACTCATAAATTATACCTGACTCTTTACCTTTGTCGATCTCCCAATCTTCAGTGTTGCGTTGAATTCTTTCAAGGAGTTCCCATTTAGCATCAGTCTTTTCGTTTGTGAAAGAACCCATAGAGGAAGCATCGAGCAAATCTTTATCCTGTCGAGAGAGCCTCGCATAGAAATTAGTAATAATCATATCTTTGGGGAGCCCATGGTTAGGACTTATTAGCATTAATGTTTTCAGTCTCCCCCAAGCTTGAGCTATGCTCTCTCCGTCATGAGGATAGAAATTATAAACATAATATCTATTCTTATGGACTTCATGAAGAGGATAAAACTTAGTATAAAAGAGAGACATAAGCTCTTGCCAATCAAGCAAGTGCGAGTTATCGAGAAGCTTATACCAATCTAAATCCTTATCTATAAGTGATACGGCGAACAATTTCCTCATGACAAACTCCCTTGATACACCTGCAAGCTTAAATAATGAACATAATTGTGACAGATATAGCAAGTGTTCACAGGGATGTCTGTCTCCTCCATAACGATTAGCCAAGACATAATCGATAATACCAGCTGGTATTTTATAGGGCACAATTTCAGTAGGGGGAGGAGCAACCACCACAGGTGTGGGCCGTCTTCCCGCAAGCAACGATCCAATAGCAAGGTTGTCCATAAGCATAACTAGTGAAATAAAAACAAGAAACAAAAAGATTTAATTGCAAGATCTAAAGATATACCTTCAAGCACTCACCTTCCCGGCAACGGCGCCAGAAATAGCTTGATGTCTACACATGCTTCTACTCTTGTAGACTATGTTGGGCATCCAAGCGCAGAGGTTTGTAGGACAGCAGCAATTTCCCTCAAGTGGATGACCTAAGGTTTATCGAACTCAGGGAAGTAGAGGTTGAAGATGGTCTCTCTCAAGCAACCCTGCAACTAAGATACAAGAAGTCTCTTGTGTCCCCAACACACCTAATACAACTAGGAGTTGTATAGGTGCACTAGTTCCGCGAAGAGATGTTAAATGGCAAGTGATATGGATGATAGGAGTGGCAAAGCAAAGTAATATAAATCTGTAATAAAAAGTGCAGCAAGCAAACAAGTGGTAAACGTGAGCACAAATGGTATTGCAATGGTGGAAACAAGGCCTAGGCTTCATACTTTCACTAGTGGCAACTCCCAACAACATTAACATAATCGAATCACATGATATTTCCCATAAAACATGCAAAGGGGACACACTCGGAGGTCATTCCTTCGTGGTCAAGAGAGGACGAGAATTATGTAGGGCTACAAAAGCACACCTCAAAGTTCGTAGTTCTCAATCTAAGGATTTCCCAATGTCACCGCGGCCATCCAAAGAGAGTCCCACAATCACCACAACATATCTAAAGGATAGTCAAAGACAAGCACCGAGAGACTCTCAATCTTCAATCAACACACAAGAGAGGAAATCACTCATGAAAATACTTTTCTAATCCATGTCCAATAGACCGCTGTCACCTTGGTCTCGGGGATTATACTAGATAAAGACAAGTGAGTACATCAATCCAATACATATAGGAAGGGGAAATATCATGGGATCACCCTAGATTAACATAGCCTATGATCACAACGAAGATCACATCATGGGAGAGAGAATTGACCACATAGCTACTGGTAGAAACCTCAGCCCCGCGGAGGAACTACTCCCGCATCATGGAGGGAGGAAGCAACGTCGATGGAGATGAATCCGGGGGCACTTCCCCGTCCCGGCAGGGTGTCGGCACAGGAATTCTGGTCCCCCGAAGCTTGATGGCGATGGCGGCGGAGATCGGAATTGCGTCTGGAGAAAAGGGGTCCGGAATCAGGGTTTCTGCGACGGGTGTTAAATATATGCCAAAGGGGGGCATCAGCGGAGGTCTGGGTGGCCCAGGCGCCCCCCCCCCCCCCCGGCGCGGCCAGGAGGGGGCCGCCTGGGCAGGCCGCCTGGAGCCCCTGTGGCCCCCCTCTGGCCCTACTTTGGCCGCATGGAAGCTTCCGGAACGCTGATTTTTTATATAATTTTTCCGGGATTTTTCTGGCAGTTTACGTGATGGGAAAACCTGAAATACAAAAACAGCAGAAAACAGAAACTGGCACTGGGTGCACTGAGTTAATAGGTTAGTCCAAATATGATCAAAAGTGTATGGAAGTGTATAAATATCATAGCAATATCACCCAAAAGAGGCATGGAGCAAGCAGAAATTATAGATACGTTTTGGACGTATCACAAGTCTATACTCCACTTGCCTTTATCTTGCTGAAGCTTTTCCTCCTTGGCAGTATGTCTAGCCAAGACAGCAGGCTCTGTGGGAGCAGAGAAGCCTATCCCAGTTATCTCAACATCTTCTGTCGAGGCAGCGGTTCGCTGGAGGGGATCAGCGGTGCGCACCGGACTAACAGGAGCCGGGCTAGCCCGAGGAGGACTAACCCGGACAGGGCTTGCCGGTTCAGCTGTGTTCTCCATAGTATCACCCCCTAGAACAGCAAGATCTTCATGATCCATAGGGGAGGGATCATTGTGCTGAACTTCAACATTTTCCTCTAGAGGGTTGGCTGTTTCAAGATCTTCAGCCGGTTCAGCGGTGGTATGTTCGGTAGCCGGTTTATTTAATTTCGCCTTTTGCTAGGCTTGGGCATACTGATAAAGGTTAAAAGAGCAATGAAAACCACAAAGTTAAAACGGAAAGATAAACCGGATATTTGGAAAGATGACTTACCCAGGAACGGTCTTAAGCACCGGGACTTGAGTAGCGGTCGATTCGCCAGAAGAAAACAGAGGAGCTTCCTGGTAGTTGGGATCAAACGGTTTAAGAGGTTTGCGAATAAGACCTGCTTTTGGATGAAGAAGGGTTGGAGTAAGCAAAACCTCTGAGCGGCGTCTGCGAGCTGGCGTATGGGGTAATCCGGATGATTCAACCACATGACCACTATGACGGGTGGTCCGGCGAGCCTCATGCTGTTGTTTCTTCAAAAGAAAGTTGGGATCCAATTGAGCATAAGGGTGAGAAAATGGATACTTCCGGGATGCCCGGCGAATCTTGGGTGGCAACGGTTCTGAATCAGATGAGAGAGAAATTACCTCAACTTCATCCGCTTTACTTCCCTCCGCCAGATCCTGAGAGAAGACATTATTAACATAAATTCAGACAAAGGGAAATCAAAGGACATAAGAGTCATGCAGTACCTCAGAAGCCGGATCATCTTCCTCAGGGTTTGAACTGGAAACGTCAGCAGTTTTCTTCTTCTTTACGGCTAAGCTCTTCTTACGGGTTGGCTTCGCCGGTTTATCTTGAGCTTTCCTCTTCCAGAAGGGATCATTGGCCTGTGTAAAGGAATAGGAGCATGTTGAATACAAGTGATATGAACGGATTAAAGCAAATAGGAAGGGACAGAACAGTCTTACCGATGGTGGTTTGTTGTTTGTGCAGAAAGGAGCTAAATCGGTCCAGCTGCATTCTTCTAGGGGAATATTCAACATCTTCTTTGCAGAATCAGTAACGTCATTGTCAGAAAGCACTATCTTTGTGTGACGCTGAGGATCTTCCGGATTGCCAGTATATTCACACATTAAGCTTGAGCGTCGGCTTAATGGAAGAATACTCCAAGAGAGCCAGCATCGAACGAAGTCAACCCCGGTTAAACTGTTAGCTACGAAAGCCCTGAGCTTGGAAAGTTGAGGCGCATATCGAGCCCGGTCTTGGGCGCTCAGACGCAGCGGGAAAGGATGACCCGGCGTCACGCGGTAAGCACGATAGCCCAGCAGCGGATTTTCTCCCTCGGGTGAAGTATCCTTGCAATAGAACCAAGTCTGGTTCCATTCTTTGGGATGGGTGTGAAGAGTGGCGTGAGGAAAGCTTACAGCCTTCCTCTTTTGGATGCTCACACCACCAAGTTCAGTATGAGGCCCGTCCAAAAACTCAGTTCGGCGGTTCAGATGGAAGAAATCCCGGAACAGCTCCAT
Organism: Secale cereale; assembly: GCA_902687465.1. Classification (NCBI taxonomy): domain Eukaryota; kingdom Viridiplantae; phylum Streptophyta; class Magnoliopsida; order Poales; family Poaceae; genus Secale; species Secale cereale. Next base: position 17,046,494 of record LR738715.1, on the reverse strand, counting down.
AGATGGCTCTTCTTGTAAATATGCTTCCGAGAAGACTTGGAAGTTGCAGATGTTCGATATGGAGTTGGGACCCAGATCTTGTGGATAGAGTTCAAAATCAGCTAAAACGACGCGGAAGAACTTTGAACCGGGAGGGCTAAAACCCCGGGCCAAGTGATCGAAAAAGACTATGATCTCTCCCTCCTTAGGCTTAGGAGGACACTCCTTTCCAGGGGGCCGCCAGTGCAGAACCTCTTTAGGACCAAGAACGCCAATTTAAGCCGCCTTTACCAAGTCGTCCTCGGTAATCCGGGAAGGGACCCAATTGCAAGCAACGAACTGTTCAGCCATCTTTTCCAATACGGGAGTGCTGAAAAGTACAATACAAGACCCGGTTTTACAAATCTACTGGATGCAAACCGGCGTGTTCTGTGAAAGTATTGACCTAATTGACGGTTTAAGCAAGGGACTAATGGTACCCACTGATCCGGAGTGAGCATGAACGAGACAACTACTGGTTTATGACAATAGAAGGAGAAAGTTAAACCGTCAATTACGGAATGCAGGCTTAAATCTAAACCGTCAGTGCAGGCATATGAGGCGCAGGTTATAGTTGAACCGGTGATATAAGCAGATAAAAAGCTGCAGATCTAAGTGTGAGAAACAACTTTCACAGGAAGCAGAGGTAAAATATGGATCTAAGGCGTAGGAAAAAAGGCAAAATAATTCAAGTCATATTCAGCGAAAGCAACGCAAGTTTTCTACAGATCCAATCTAAACTAGCAGTATTGGAGAAACTAAAGTTATGACGATGGAGCGGAAGCGTACGCACGAGGGTTGACCTAACAAGTTTTACATCTACAGCTAAAAATGGCCTACGGCGATGAACTACGAAGAACAAGGGTTCACGGCGAGCTACAGAGAAACCCTAGAGCTAAGATCTATTGGGAGGAGAAATAACATACCTGAAGAGGCGGAAGGACGGCAGCGAATATCTGGACGCGCTCAAGTTGATGCAGCGGCCAGGCTTGCTGATGACGGTGAGTTCGAAGGACGGCGGCGGAGGCTTGAGCGCTGGAGGCAGAGGAAGACGAAGCAGGAAGGGGTAAAAGAGATGGCCCTCGGTCTCATTTATAGGCCGAAGAGATAAAATGGCAGGCGCGGGAATCGAGGAGACCGAAAATCGGATATGGATTGAGCTGTCGCCTCGATCTTCGGAGTGGTAATAAAGAAAGGTAACAAACAGATGCGGGCGTTAAATGCGCAGACGATGTCATGACAAATTGAAGCGATTCCAGGAGATGACGTCATGGCCGGTTTATGAAGTGTACAAGAGCTACAGAAAGGGAAATTTGTACAAGATTGTGAAGATTGACATGAACAAGTTCAAATCAATCTGGGGCCTAATGTCAGGGATATGACTATCAGGTATAAACCAGCTAGGAGGGTCCGGATTACGTTATTAAGATTATATTATCAAAGCCCAGTGGAGTATGTAGTAGAAGGTTATAGCCCACGGAGGTTCAGGGCCCATGTATAAGGCCCGTGGTTTGTAAACCGTCGTACTATGTAACTTGGGATGTAAGATAGAAAGAGTAGAGACCGAGGCGGACACTTTTATGAGCCGGCCTCGGGACTCTGTAAACTGGACCGGGCGTCGCCTCCTATATAAAGGGACGACCCGACGACGGTTCAAGAACAAGAAACAACAGCTCGAGACTTAGGCAAAGCGGATTCGCTCCCTGGTCATCGAAGCCCAAGCAATACCACACCAAACTAGACGTAGGCTTTTACCTTCATCTAAGGGGCCGAACTAGTATAAACTCCCTGTGTCCTTCGTCCGCTTTAACCCCTTTAAGCTAACCCGGGCGATGGCCTCACAACTAAGTCCTTTTGCTAGGACATCTACCGTGCTAAATCCACGACAAGATGCATGTTGGATACCGGTCTTGAGGTGGAGTAATATATAGTAGTAGATGCAGTTGGATTACGGTCTACTTATCACGGATGTAATACCTATGTGAGATTAGAGCATCTCCAATGCCGATCTGCAAATTCCTCCAGTATATGTCTGTTTTTGTGTCCGGGCGTGGTCCGCGGACATGATACAGGAGTGAGCCATCTGACGCTGATTACAAAGTATTCGGCTGGGAGGAGAAAAACTAGGTGGGGATCATGCATGTGGTTGGATATTGCAGTGTGAAGTCCGTTGGGAGGAGAGAGAGGTGAGGAGGACCAGGCATGTGCGGAGAGAGACAAGAGAGGAGTGATACATCTCCAACGTATCTACAATTTTTGATTGTTCCATGCTATTATATTATCTATTTTGGATGTTTAATTGGCTTTAATATGCACTTTTATATTATTTTTGGGACTAACCTACTAACCAAAGGCCCAGTGCAAATTGTTGTTTTTTGCCTATTTCAGTGTTTCGTAGAAAAGGAATATCAAATGGAATCCAAACGGAATGAAACATTTGCGAGGATCGTTTTTGGAACAAACGCAATCGAGGAGATTTGGAGTACAAGTACGGGAAGCCATGAGGCAGGAGGGCGTGCCCAGCGGGTAGGCGTGCCCCCACCCTCATGGCCCGCTCGTAGCTCCACCGCCTATATATACTCATATACGTTGAAAACATTCAAGAGCACCACGAAACCCTATTTCCACCGCCGCAACCTTCTGTACCTGTGAGATTCCATCTTGGGGCTTTTCCGGCGCTCCGCCGGAGGGGGAATCCATCACGGAGGGCTTCTACATCAACACCATAGCCTCTCCGATGATGTGTGAGTAGTTTACCACAGACCTTCGGGTCCATAGTTATTAGCTAGATGGCTTCTTCTCTCTCTTTGGATCTCAATACAAAGTTCTCCTCAATATTCTTGTAGATCTATTCGATGTAATACTTTTTGCGGTGTGTTTGTCGAGATCCGATGAATTGTGGTTTTATGATCAAGATTATCTATGAACAATATTTGGTTCTTCTCTGACTTCTTATATGCATGATTTAATATCTTTGCAAGTCTCTTCGAATTATCAGTTTGGTTTGGCCTACTAGATTGATCTTTCTTGCAATGGAAGAAGTGCTTAGCTTTGGGTTCAATCTTGCGGTGTCCTTTCCCAGTGACAGCAGGGGCAGCAAGGCACATATTGTATTGTTGCCATCGAGGATAAAAAGTTGGGGTTTATGTGATATTGCATGAGTTTATCCCTCTACATCATGTCATCTTGCTTAATATGTTACTCTGTTCTTATGAACTTAATACTCTAGGTGTATGCTGGATAGCGGTCGATGTGTAGAGTAATAGTAGTAGATGCAGAATCGTTTCGGTCTACTTGTCACGGACATGATGCCTATATACACGATCAAGCCTAGATATTCTCATAACTATGCGATTTTCTATCAATTGCTCGACGGTAATTTGTTCACCCACCGTAAAATATGCTATCTTGAGAGAAGCCACTAGTGAAACCTATGTCCCCGGCTCTATTTTCCAACATATTAATCTCCCGTCAACTAGCTATTTTTATCGTAGTTTATTTTGTAATCTTTACTTTTCAATCTATACAACAAAAATACCAAAAATATTTATCTTATTATCTCTATTAGATCTCACTTTTGCAAGTGGCCATGAAGGGATTGACAACCCCTTTATCGTGTTGGTTGCAAGGTTCTTGATTGTTTGTGCAGGTACTAGGCGATTTGCGTGTAGTCTCCTACTCCATTGATACCTTGATTCTCAAAAACTGAGGGAAATACTTTCGCTACTTTGCTACATCACCCTTACCTCTTCAAGGGAAAACGAATGCATGCTCAAGAGATAGCAAGGAGGACCATGCAAAGGCTTTTATTTGGTCAAGTGGATGAACTCGGGTTGTTTTTAGGGAGATATAAGCAACATGTGTACATTTCTCTCATTGCTATTGAATTTAGTTTCAGTTGCTGGATTGTAGACGCTTTTACTCGGAATGGTGGATATTAGAGCAACTCCAAGTGGGCTATCCAAATGGACGGCGATTTTGTCCGCTTTTTGTCCGTTTGGGTCGGTCGCCCGCCCGGCATCCGCCCTGTTTTAGATTTGCATCAGCAGTGCGCCCAACGCGCCGACCCAATTTCATGTCCGCACACAATTTTGTAAAAAGGCCCGCGGCCATGGATCATGCCAGCGGCTATGTCTCATGCCGGCACCATGCCAGCGGCCATAGAATAAACACCACACAGTTCATGCTGGCGCACTTGCCAGCGGCCAGCACAAATGCCAGCACACAATAAGGGGTGGGACTTGAGTTCAACCACGCCATTGCGGCCCCGTGGTTATGACAGCACACCTGCCGGCATACAAAAAAGGGACGTCGCTCTCCGCCATAGATCACTCATCGTCGAACTTGAGCATGTCGGCCTGCATCTTCTCAAACCTCGACCTCTTCCTTGGCGACATGGTGTTGAGATCCACCTTCATGATCTCCACCCCGGTCATCAAGCTCGTGAGAGCCACCTCTTTCACCTTGGTCTTGGCGTTGGCGGCCTCGATCTCTAGCATCTTGGATTGCTTCCCCATCTCCAGCTCAAGCATCTGGGCCTACTTCTTGGCATCCATCTCGAGCCTCCTTATGTGGATCTCCATGAAGGCATCCATTTGCTCCGCTTTGCAACGCCGGCGCTCCTCATCCCTTGAGTCCTTCTTTGTCATCATGCCCTCCACGGTTGCGATCAAGGTGTTCGACGCCGCGTCCCACTTGTCCTCCTTCTTGGAGTTGGTCTTACCCCGCGACCGTGCCTTCTCGCCGTCCCCAACCTCTCCCACGGCTTCCATCCCCACACGCGACTTGAGCGCGGCATATTCCGCCTTGAACTTCTCCTGGTCTTTGATGATCCTAAAGCAATGGGAGAGGTTGAAGCACTTGCCATCATGTTGGACCTTAAATGCCTCCAAAGCTTGAAATGCCTATAAATGTATTTCATGCAAGCATATTGGCCAATGGTATACAAATGAACATGAAAACATAAACGGAATGACACAACATAGGTGTTCTTGCTAGCATACCATGTCTTGAACCGATGCCGCTCAGGGGGCGGGCCTTCACACTCTCAAAAGTGGCACAAAACTTGTTGCACTCTTGTTGGATCACCCTCCAACGCTTCGAAATGGACACCCACCCATGCGGTGCTTGCCGTGGCCACGGCGGCGTTGACGAGGCGGTGCCGGCTAGGGTTTAACCCTAGCATATAGAGCGCCTCCCTCGTTGCCGCCGCGACGCGGGCGTTGGTGAGCTCCTGCTGCGCGGCGGCGGCCGCCTCGATTGCTTCCTCCCTCGCGTTCGCTGCGTGCCTCCGTCCCTTCCTCTTGGCCAACTCCCTTGCCCGTTATTCGGGCATCAGCTTCTTCTTCGGCTTTGGCGCGGCGGTGGTCTTACGGGGGGCGCGAGGCTTGCCTTTGCCGGCGGGGGCGGTTGTCATGTCAGACGAGGCGAGGGAGGTGAGGCCAGCGGCAGCATCGAGGTCGTCGTCCATGGCGGGTTGGGGCGGGAGCGCGCGCGGGTGGGAGAGTTTTGGGGGGAAATGGAGGGATTGGAGGGAAATGGCGGGCCTGGCGGGAAGAGAAGGCAAGCGCGTGTGTCCGTCTCATGTCCGCGCCGACGAAAATCCGGCTCAAAAGTAGGCGGGGAATGGGTGGGCAGGCGAACGAAAAGCAAACGCACGTCCGTTTGGATCGGCGAGTTGGCCGACTTTTCTGTCAGCGCCGAACCAAACGGACGCAAGCAGACGAAATGAGTCGCCCCGTTGGAGTTGTGCGCAAGCGGACGTAATCCGAGCTAAGAATGCCTCAAAAACCTGCTAGTGTAAGAGCAGTAGGAAGTGTAGTGCCCGCTCCTTCTGTTTTATTACGAAGTGTACTTTCTCGGCTATTTTAAAAATCTTATTGTATATTCATTTTTCTTTCATTTTTGATTTTTTTTGTTATTTAGATTTATTATATATATGTTATTTATGATTTACTTTTGCCATTTTATTCAATTATTCTGATGCCTTTTCATCTTTTATATTTTTGCTCCAGCTTCTTTCCTATTTTCTCTTTCATTATATTTTTTATTTTTTTCATTATATTTGTTACCTCTTTATATTTATTTATATTTATATTAATTGTCTCATATTTTAGTGAGTAACTCTTGTATTTGCATCTCATATTCTATTTACACTACTGTACAGAATGTTCATTTAATATTTGTTTCGTGCACTTTGTTTCCCCATTATAATCCAATATTCTGATGATTTTCCATCTTCTATATTTTCTTCCAGTTCCTTTTTCATCTTTTGTTTTTCTTATGGTTTTATTTTTTATTGTTGACCTTTTGATTTATTTCTAATTTTATATTTAACTAATTGTCTCCTTTTTTTTCCATTTATCTTCTGTTTTTTTTACTATACCATTTATCATCTGCTGACTTGCTTTCGATTTTGAACCTCATATTCTATATGTACTACTGTACAAAATGTTCAGTTAATATATATTTTTCATTTTATTCCATTATTCCGACCCTTTTTCCTTCTAATATTTTTGTTCCAATTTTGTTTTGTTTTTTCTTCTCTTTTCTTTTTAATGTTTTTATTGTCCATTTTTAGCTCTAGATTTATGACTATTTTTTATTCATAATCATTTATCTCATTTTTTGTTCCTTTTGTGTTCAGACCTTATTCCATGCCAACGTGAAACCATTGTCTTATCACCGCAGATCGAAGACCAAAACCTGAATTTATTTCAAACTCTACCACCACTAGACAGAAGCACAGGGGTCCCCACCCCCTACCGTCATCGGAGCGATAGACGGAGGAAGAGGGGTTTCCTGGAGTCGCCGGGTGAGATGGTAGATCATGTGCCACCCTGCTCCTAGGTCACGTTACAAGTGAGGAAAGTACTCCCTCCATTCTCAAATATTTGTCTTTCAAGAAATTTAAACAAATAATTACATATAAAACAAAATGAGTGAATATACACTTCAAAATATGTCTACATACAACCGTATGTTGTAGTTCATTTGAAATGTCTAGAAAAACAAATATATGGGAACGGAGGGAGTAGGTCCGAAGTTTTAGCAGGGACATTTTCTAATCCTAATTTTAACCACCATTCTTTAATCCTAATTCCACCCCCATCCTTTAATTCCCAATATATTGTGGAAGAACACAAATATTTCCTTGATTCACACAAAACATTTTTATCTCTCAATTTTATTTAACAATTGTTTGCGGTTATACTTGTTTTTATGGTAGAGTATGTGTCATGATGATAAGGGTACTCTGCCCGGAGCATTTATATTTAGCCAAGAGAATATTTCCAGAAACGGCGATGCAAAAACGATGGCGCCCGTTGGAGGCGGGCGTGCGCTCTGCCGTTCTCTGAGCACCACGAGCGGAGTCAGTGGAGCGCGGTACCCTCACTTTCCCCTGCCTCGCCTCCTTCTTCCACCGCCGGCGCTCTGCAAAATCTGTGGGCTGGTCCGACCGATGAAGCCAGCGGCCGCGGTGCGTGTAATGGCCGTGGCGGTGCTCCTGGCAGCTGCCGCACCTGCTGTGGGGAAGCAAGCGAGTGCGCCGGCGCCGGCGCCCACGCTGAGGCTGGAGCGCACCGTGCCGCTGTCCGCGGCGCGCCTGGAGCAAATCCAGAAGCAGGGCAGGGCGCGGCTGGCTAAAAGGAGCGGCGTGCCGGAGTTGGACCTGCTGCGCTTGCCCGGGTCAGCTTCTCTGCTCACTTGCTCTCTTTTGGCTTCTGCTAGCTCAACCGGCGGCGGCCGAGCCCGGGCAGCTGCCCCTGTCTGAAGCTGCAGTATAGTATGGGCTGTAGCTTGTAGCGCGTTGTTTCTTTTGATCAGCACAGTGGCATGCAGTCATGCAGAGAACAGTGGTATACGGGGGATTGGGGTGGGCCATTTCTCTGATTTTCCTGGGGATTTTTCTCAGTTTTTTACCGGTCGATGCTCGGTGAGGTTGACCGTTTCATTTCAATCTAACTAGTACAACGTAAAACTGCAGCTAGGGGGTACAAACATGAGATTGACAAACTACTGTAGAAACTAGCAAAGCAAAATCAAAGAGAACAGAGGATAACTGACATGCTCGCCTCTGTTCAGTTTCTGAATGCACATTTTCTCTTCTTTCTGTACAAGAGGTGATTTAGCTTCCAAACTCTGAAACTCTGATGAAGCACTTCATCTCGCAACAGAACCTGATCGTTTCAGAATCAGGCGGCAGCATTTCTTCTACAGTCGACCACTCTGAACTTTCTCTGAATTAGTTAGTAATCTGCAACTGGGACTGTTACTTCTTTCCTTTCAATCTATAGCGTAAACTTTGGCTAGAATCCATTATGCCAACCGTCTGCAATGCCAACATTTGGTCTAGTGTCCCCATGGTAAAACAGAGCAGGATACTGATTGTGAAAAGGGCCTTTGCTAGTCCATTTGTCCACCAAAAAAAGGTGTTGTTTGGCCATTACAAATCTGAACCATGGCTTCTCTGTATCCCAGAAACTAGCATGTTAATTTGGTGCCATGCCCGTGTTCATAACGATGTCTCATCACTAAGATCTTTACCATTGAACAGTGCCTTCATACCCTCATGGCATGTAATAAATTTATTTTCTTCTGCCAATGCAGCAAGAACAAAACGAAACTATCTTTTCGCCCGTCGCATGTCAGTCCTATGATTGATCAACTTCATCTTATGACATTCCTTTTTTATTATTATATCTGAAGTTTGAACTTGCAGGATCTATTATACCCGCGTGACGTTGGGTAACCCACCAAAAGAGTACTCTCTGCAATTCGACACCGGTAGCAACCTCATGTGGCTTAGATGCAGCCCCTGCACTGATTGCTCGACGACAGGTCTACTTGATGTAAGACGACCATTCTCCCATATCTAATCCATTTGATTGGAAAAGGCATCTACTTTTGGATTATATTTTCTCTCCCTTGTGATGCACTCATGCTTTATCATTCTACTTATTTCAGGCCTCCTTGTACAGCCCCAACAATTCCTCAACATCAGCCAACATATCATGCTCTGATGATATCTGTAAAGATGCCCTAAAAACAGGGCATTCCGTCTGTCCAGCCTCGGATACTCTAAGCAACCAGTGTCGTTATTCGCAGGCGTATGCTGATGGAACTACCACGGAAGGGTATTACGTGTCTGATATCATGCGTTTCGACACTCTCATGGAAAATAAAAATGAGCCGGCCACCGTCTCTTCTGCCTCTGTCATTTTTGGGTACATTATATTTCTCTTTGAGTAATGCATCTTATAAATTCCCTATGAGCCTAATAGACTTTACGAAAGTTATTGCTAATAACTATCAACTTATAACAGATGTAGCAACTCGTTGTCAGGGCCAGCGCCAACAGATGGATTTATGGGGTTTGGAAAGGATGCGCCATCTGTTGTATTGCAGCTGAGCTCTCAGGGGGTTTCTCCTAAGGCCTTCTCTCACTGCTTGACAAGTTCAGACGAGGGCGGTGGCTTCCTTGTTCTTGGTCAAGTTGTCGAGCCTGGACTTGTATTTACTCCGCTTGTTCCATCACAGTAGGTTCCTTTTCCTGGAGGAATTTCGACCACAGAATTTCAAATCATAATTGCACGGCTCTATTTTGGTCCCTGTGTGGTGGTAAGTAGTATAGATGATAAAATGGTGTTGTTGAAATGTAATAACTGATTCAGCCAATTACAACATCATTGCCTTATCTCGTCTAACACCTTATCTTGATCTTCCTAGAGTACAACTGCTAGTTGAATTTATTTACATAATATTTAATTTGCCAACACTAAATTTTAATTTAGTTGTACAATATTTTAATTTGCAAATATTATGTGTACATTGATGCTCTTTTTCCCCATCCATTTCATTTTTCTCAAAACATGTGCTGACCTATGCCATTAGAGCGTTAGAGGCAACAAATAAAACTAGCTAATATTTGTGCCGTGCAAAGTAGAGTCTACCATTCCCAATATAACTTCCTGAATTTCATACCAACTACGTTTTCTGAATAAAATATAGGCCTCGTTACAGCCTGAACATGAAGAGCATTGCTGTCAATGGTAAAAGGGTCCATATAAACTCTTCCTTGTTTACAACATCACATACGCAAGGAACTTTTGTGGATTCAGGGGCGCCATCGTTTTACCTTGTGGACGAAGTGTATGATCGACTTCTTAAGGCAGTGAGTTCTTCATGTGACGCATTTTTTTTTATTTGTCGAAGAACAATAATTGACGCATTTTTTTTGTTTCTTTGTCGAAGAACAATAATTGATCAGTTAAGATTATTTGTTTAATTTAATTTTGCCACTGCGGCCATAATAATTAGTATTTGTTTATTTGCAGATAAATCATTCTATTCCTCGATCTGCACAGTCTTATCTAACAAATACTGGAACCCAATGTTATAAAGTTTCCAGCAGGTAATTTTTTAAAAATAAGTTAAAGAATTCATGCTCTTCAATTTTGTAAATTATCTGACAAATTATTTTAATTATCCACTAGCAATGTCTCGCTACTTCCGGTAGTGACACTATATTTTGAGGGTGATGCTCCAATGACAGTGGGGCCAAAAAACTATCTTGTGCTTGACGGTTATTATGTAAGTTCCCAAATATTACGATGCTAGCCTTATTAATATTCTTTGCAATTGCATATCTGGTGAACTAGTAGTGGAGACTTTGCCTCAAATAATTTAATATCATGTTTTCCAGGATGACCTTGAAATATGGTGCATTGCCTTTGAACGGAGCAAGGAAATCGAGGGTTACGAGCATACCACGGTACTTGGAGGTTAGTCGTCCACTATAAGCTGCACATCTAGCTATGAGATTTTTTGAGACTCTTGTTCTGTCATAGTTAGTCTAAAATGAGTCCCAGGTTGATCATGGCTTTTGAGTCCATGTTTGTTGTTTTAATCTCTAGTATTATATTGATATGAACACTGACCATGCACTCATGCAAGTGTGCAACCTGTCCTTAATTACTTGAAAAGACATTCAAGAACTAGAATCACATTTGCAATTAATTATAGTAAATTGTCCAATCATGAGATCTTAAGCACAATATTATTCTTGCTAACGGATAAGCCCCTCTTGTATCAGATCTTGTCTTACGTGATAAATTATTTGTGTATGACTTGGACAAGATGCGCTTGGGTTGGGTGGACTATAACTGTAAGATTAGATTCCTCTCCAACAAGGAAAATTCTTGAATTTGTGCCTCCACATGTTTTGATACCTTATTGCTATTATCGCAGGCTCGCTACTCAACAAGACCACACTGGTTGTGAGCGTCAGCGGCTCTAGGAGACGACATGCGCCATCGTACTTTGGCCGATTGATAGCTATTGGAGTTGCTTTCCTCAATACTAACATCATCTCATTGACGCGGCGGCTCGATGGCTATTAGGGTCACCGACGGGAGTACTAACAATGGAGCGGTGATGTGTCAAGATGAATGTGGGCTGAACCTTCAAAGGCACTCGATCTAGAGAGAGTAGATGGGACTGGGAGTGGCCCCATAATAAATCACGCACAACTATCTCATTGAAATATATGGTTTGAACAGGTCGGGACCTTTAGTACTCCTTCAATCCCAAAATAAGTGACTCAACTTTGTACTAAGTTGAGTCACTTTTGAGTCACTTATTTTGGGACGGAGGGAGTATGTACCAAAATATGGCAGCTCATGACTGGGGGTGTGAGTCGTACATGTCGCGCTTTGGCATCGAAGCGCCTGGAGTTTGTGTATTGCATCTCATTGATGTGTATGGTGTCCCAGATCTGACAAAAAAAAAATCTAACTTGCCCTGATTTAATAGCGCACAAAGTCAATTATCGACATATTCTCATAATATCATAGGGTGAAACTAGGGATGGAATCACTCATGCAACCTGCAGCACTGTGATGGGATGTGCTAGCGGAAGGAATTGCTCGTACTTGGTGAATGTTTCAGTAACGATGAGGATCATATCAAACCTGTTATACCCCATATACAGCGAGCCCTGCTCCGGTGCTCCCCCCTAACCTAATTTCTGAGGGGTATTCTTGTCCCCGGGAGTTTGTTTTTTTCCTGGCCTGCCGTAGCCCAGATCCAAGCCTTGACTAGCCCTGTATAACCCACACCGTATACGTACAGTACCTTGCTCCGAAAAAAAAATCACACAACTCCACGACCACGTAAGACCTGCCGAATCCAATCATTCATGTAGCTCCATCAATCTCGCGAGCATTCACGCAGCTCCATAATTCACGCAGTATATCTCCAGCGGCGACGATCTCGTCGGACAGCGGGTGCGGCAACGTCGTGAATCTCCAGTGCTCACAGGTACCACATCCCGCGTCCCCCATTTAGTCTCCCTCGCGGCAACATCGAACGACTGCCACCGTCAGTGGTAGTGGTTAACCTAGCGGGACGGGTAACCTAGCTACCCGGCGGCGTAGGCTGTTGTGGATCTTGTTCCGGTAGTGCTGCTCCTCGTGATCTGGGTTTCTTCAGTCTAGGGCTAACGTAGAGTCGGTTGCCGTCGGCTGTGTGGACCCTGACTATCGTTATTTGATGTGGCGGCTAACCTAGGTATCCGGCGGCAGAGGTAATCACAGATCTAGCTAGGTTTTGTAGTGTTGCTCCTCGCGATTGAAAGTGATCATGACGGGTGTCGTGGCCATCTTCCTTACTAGGTTTGCAAGATCTGAACGCCCTCGGTTGGGGTACTTTACATAACATCCGTGATCGTGTGCTATGTGTTGTATATTTCAGTATTGATAATGTTTGCACATGTGATGATACATATTATTTGTTGTAGGAAATGGCGGACGATGAGTTAGCTGATATCATGGTAGACATGGAGTTTGGAGAACTGATGAAAGACTGGATATAAGATTGGTCGGATGATGAAAATTCAGATCATGGAGATCGGTCAGAGAATGGGAACGAATGGGAAGATCTTAATGTGAGTAGCATTATCATGTTGTAATTTTTTGGTGGCATCCAACAACATTATATTTTTGTGTTGAAAATTTATAGATGGATGAGATTGATGATGGTGAGGAAAACAACTTGGAGCTCTCGAATGAAGATTACATTAGTCAGGTACGGAAGTGGAATTTTTTGTTGGCATGCAAATTGAATTTTTTCTGGAATATTTTATGATAAGTAATTATGTATTTGTGTTGTATTTTTCAGCTCATTTCCAAACGTCATAATGCGTACGACTATTATGGTGAATCCGACACGGAGACATGCCTTAACGACGAATCATTAGATGCACCTGATTCTGGGGAGTCACAGTTGTCGGTCATCATGAGTGAGGTATGTATGTAATCAATGTTGTATGAAAGTAATGTTAAACCATAGAAAACTGTTTTCATGGCTATGTTTTGATTGTGTAGGTGACACAAGATGATGGGGCCAAGAATGTCCAAGATACTGCCAGTGCAGATGATAAGAGGGATATGTTAATGCAGGTAATGGAAATGACTTTTATGTCTCACGATGCTGCGTTTGATTTCTACAACAGTTATGCTAAAGATAATGGATTCGGCATTAGAAAGAGTAAGGTCAGGTATAGCAAAACCGAGTCACATCATATGCGTTATAGGCGGTTTGTTTGTTCGAGACAAGGGAAACGTGACAACAAGTTGCTAACCGAGGAAGGACACAGTCGTAGGCTTAGAGGCGAGACACGCTGCTTTTGCGAAGCACACCTGACCGTCAAGCTTGACCAAAAGCGTGGGGTTTGGTATGTTGATAGTTTTGAGGACAAGCATCTTGATCTTGTGATCATTGACGACTTCCACAACATGTAACTCCAATTCCATCTTCTCCTCCTCAATTTTTTCAATTTTTTCTTCAAGTAAATGTTTTCCTTCTCAACTAAATTTAACATCTCCACAAGAGGGTCGGTTGGAATTTCCGGTTCACACACCTCCTAGATAAAAACATCTATGTCACGTTGGTCGGCATAATTGTCATAAACACTAAAGCAAATAGTTATAAATTAAAGATAATATACCACATCCGAATCATAGACAGAACGAGGGCCGACTTGGGCGGATACCAAAACCATCGCACTATATAATAACAAGCAATAATAAAAGTAAGAAAATTAGACAAGTATCTATCTAAAGTAACAATTTTTTTCTTTCAGAAAGAAGATAAGAACAAGAGGCTAACCCCGGTGGTGCCGGCGACGAGATCGGCGCGGGCGATCGACGACGGTGAAGACGGGGACGGGATGTGATGGACCGCTAAACCTAGACAAATCTTGGAGAAAACGGAGCTTGAAGGTCGAGCTTCGAGAGGAGAAAGCTTAACTAGTGTGGCTCGGGCATTTCATCGAACACCTCATGTGCATAAGAGGTGAGCTAGAGCACCACAAAGCTCTCCCTTCGCCGGCAAGAAAAAACATAGCAGTGTGGACTGCTCTGCTGTGGCGATGGGGTATATATAGGCAACTCATTGGTTCCGGTTCGTGGCACGAACCGGGACTTAAGGCCCCCCTTCTGTCCCGATTCCAGCCACGAACCGGGACCAATGGGTGTGGGCCAGGATCGAGGACCATTGGTCTCGGTTCGTGCCTGGAACCGGGACAAATGGGTCCAGACGAACCGGGACAGATGCCCCACGAGGCCCGGCCGGCCTCCTGGGCGCTTGAACCGGGACGTATGCCCCCATGGGTCACGGTGCGTGACTGAACCGGGACTAATGGGCTGGTCAGGCCCCAACCAAAGCTCTGTTTTCTACTAGTGTGTCTTCAGAGATCCGTCGTCGCCTCATCTCTCTGAGAAGAATACAAACCTAGAAAAACTCAGAAAAGCATCCAAAAACGAAGCCCTCCCGCCAGCAAAAGTCGGTATCCCCCACGTCTCAATGGCCCTAAGGCAACATGAGACGAGGCAGACCGGCGTCACCAGCGGCGGGAGGTACGAAAAACCCTAGCGGTGGTTGGGTACGAGGGCTCTTTCCCTGGCGGCGCTCACGGCTTGCGTACCGTGCTGCGAGAAGTTTCTTATACCTATTGTTGTTGAATACCTTCAAATGGTGCAGTTGGTGAACTTCACCACGAAGAACAGGAATATAATATGCCATGGTGGTTCATGAGGTGAATATACTAATGGGTGAAAGAGAGTGTGCGGTTATTCATATCTCTAGAGAGCAAAATAAGACCAGCCATGTTCTCGCTGATTTTGGTTGAATGGACGATCATACTATCACTAGTTTGTGTAGGGAAGAACTCCTTAATTTGCTATTGTGTAATACCATCTTTTTATCGCGCAAAAAAGTGAGTAATACCATCTTTTTACCCCTGATAAAAAAAAGGATTAGGCAGAGTGGGGAATTTCGTTACAAGTTCTTTGCCATATCTCTCCTGCTCACCCCTCGCTTTCACACGCCAAGGTTGAGTTTTTTTTTTTTTTTTCGAAAGGAATGGGAGGCATCAGGTCCAGTAACAAGACTCTTGGCCCAATGGCCAAGGGCCGCAGCCCAATACACTATCAGATGTAGCCTAAGTCAATCTAGAGGTTTTTTTTAACATAGTATACACGCAATCGCTCATACATACGCGTGTACACTCACCACTATGAACGCACACACGCACACCCTACCCCTAAGAGCACATTCGAGAGACTAAGCCGGCATATCTTCTTGAGATTTACGAAGTCATACTAGACGCCTCGTCGTCAACGGGAACTTCTCCTTCCCCTGAAAATGAATCGCTGGAAATCCTGAAATAAATCTAGGAATAATGTAAACACCAGGACTTGAACACTGGTGGGCTGGGGATACCACTGTCCCTCTAACCATCCAACCACATGTTGGTTTGCATCTAGAGGTCTCTTAGTGCTAAAAAAAAGACATCTATTATTATGATATGCATTATGTCTCAAAAAATATTATGGTAGGAATTGATATACAACAATATATTTCCCTCATGTAATCAATTGACACTATCCAGTCCGGGATGTTTACCAAATAAGCATATCGTGGTCAGATATCACATTAATTATTACGAAATTTGGATTCCTAATTCCGGCAAGCGTACCACCCGTGCTTCCCTATAAATGCCCACATGTACAAGTATAAACCAGGCGACACACATACATTGCTTCCTTATACCTAGCTAGATCTCAAATTAAGCCGAAGCTAGCTTGTGTTCGGTACTCTGTTGCTCGGCTGATCATGGCTGGCAGGCTCGCCGCCAGTGTCGTCATGTCCGTGTTCATATTGACACTCCTCCTTGCGGCTTCCGGTAAGCAATACAGTTGCATGTGCATGATCCTTAGATTTGTTAGGGATAAATTATCTCAATTTGTACGTTCCAGTATGTATGTTACTTTTTGTGTTATGACAAAATCTTTCTTTTCCGAACATGGTTGTAGATGCGCGAAATTGCGAGCACCAACCAGCAGATCCTTATTGCATCACTCCAGAGGCTTGCGCCCAAAAGTGCAAAGCCGCGGGATATCATGGGGGAATATGCGAGAATGGATTATGCGCCTGTCTCTCATGCGCACTAGATGCAAAATCGACAAACTCAAAGCCTTAGGACGCTGAGTCGACCCCTTGTTATATTTTTATATCAGAGATTTTTTTTGGTGACATTGTGGAACCCAACCAGTGGGGTTGTATGGAAAAATAAAATATTATTGGCGATATGAAATGTGTTTATGTTTTTGGACTTCACGCTACATAGAGATTTTGAACTGTGGATCAAACAAAGTAACTAAATACTACTCCCTCCGTCCCAAAATAAGTGACTCAACTTTGTACTAGCTTTAATACAAATTTAGTACAAAGTTGAGTCACTTATTTTGGGACGGGGGGAGTACTAGCGGAAAGGCCGTGCATTGCAACGGAAGAAAAATACAACACGCTTTTAATTTATATAATAAATGGTCTATAATCTGAGAATTTATAACTACGGCCCAAACAAAGATGGGAAACGCTTACTACCATATGTCTGATAGGAAGCTATTGTCAGACCCCTCGCGCGCTGTTGATGTGCGTTGCATCGGATGGCCAAGATAGACCCAGCGTAATCCCGATTTTAATGCAGCCACGTACGCCTAATCCCCACAACCCCTATGCCCTCTCTCCTGCTTCATCCCAGCTCGCCGCAAATCTCTCCTTCCACCGCGACGGGCGCCGCACATGTTCGCATCACCAGCGCCGCTCAGATCTGTTTCCCTGCACCCCGTGCTTCAAGTCCACCTCAAGAGTGTTCTCACCGTCTACCTCGCCGCCCAGATTGGATCACCCCAACGCCGGCAATTGTTGATGCGCCCCCCAGTCCACCTCGCCGATGCGCATTACCGACGATATGTGTTCTTGCCCGCCAGGACTACCATGTTGTTTGCTAGGCCAGGTTGCACGGAAGGCACCCGTCGGCCCCAGAACCAGCAGTGCCAATGGTCCTTTAACCCACTTGGACGCCTCTCCGCCGAATCGAGGGTAGATATGTTCAATGTGTGTCATTTTTTTTTTGACTGCTACTGGGTGTGAATTTGTTCTGCCTATTGTGTATTTTATCAGTAATAAAGTATCAACCAGTTTAGGTATATTTGGTTTTTCGATCGCACGAACTTGCATAGCTATGTTTGCAGCAATCTTAGTTAATTTTGGTTTTCAAATTCATATGCTTCCAATTAAGATAATGTAGGTTGACATAGCGATCCTATCATGCTTCCTACGCATGGATCTTCCAATAAGTACGTATACATGTTTATTCATAAGTACCATGGTTTTGGTGCTTCACCTTGTGTGTTTATCGTTTGCTTCAATGGGTTTAATCTTGTGCTTCCACACCATGTTCAATTTGCTTCATTTTCATGCTTCATATTGTTTGTAGGCTTCATGTTTGTGCTTCAATATAAAAAAATCTCATGCTTTCTAATGTCCTCATATACAATGCCTGCCACCCCTTCCTGATCTTAATTCGAAGCATCAGAGTCAACTTTTTGTATCAGCTGTTTTGTTGTCAAACCATGCGATCTATGTTGCATTTTTCTTTCCTCTTCCTTACTCTCTTGTCCAATTGTTGTTGCAAGCAACAGATGTTTATATTTGCTAATGAATATCTGTTCATTTTCCACTAGTAGATAAAGGGGATTTAGCCCCGGTTCATTTGGCCTTTTAGCCCCGGTTCTGGAACCGGGGCAACAGGGTCGGTACTAATGCTCTGACCCTTTAGTCCCGGTTCAATCCAGAACCGGGGCAAAAGGGTGTCCACGTGGCCTGTGCACCGAGTCCAGGCAGGAGGGGCTTTAGTCCCGGTTGGTGGTACCAACCGGGACCAAAAGGCATGCATGTGTCAGCATTTCTGTAGCTGTGGTTTTTTTTTTTG
>LR738715.1:16950110-17028126 GCA_902687465.1 Secale cereale | reverse complement strand
AGGGGAGGGGGGGTTTTAGGTTTTGGGGGTTAATTTAGGTGTTTGATATATTGTGTTAGCTAGCTAATTAATAGAGAGAAGTGTTCTCTCTTATGTCCGTGCTTTTGGTCGACGCTACATACTACACATACGTATATATATGGACTAGAGTCACGCTAGCTAGCTAGCTAGCTGCTAGCTATACTAAGCAAACGAAGGAACAGAAGATCTCGTATATATAATCAACATATATATATATGCATACAGAGAGAAGTAATAATATCGACCACCTCTCCTTCTCCGAGAGATTGGTCGAACAACAAGTTCTCGTATATCTATCGATCCGACACTACCGGGCACATATATACAATAATTATCTTTTACAAAAATAATCTCCTAACACATGGATGCAGGGTCCACATAGTATTCTCCGTCTTCAGCGATCACGTGTTCAAGGAAGAATGCCGCCAATTCCTCTTGAATTGCTCGCAGACGATCTGGTGTTAGGAGTTCATCCCGCATCCGAAACATCTAATTTGAAGTAGGGGGTCAATACATGAAATGATGCTATAAATTTGTGAATATTATTGATTACTTACGCACTTTAAATTGTTCATCAGTGTAGCCCCGCTCACAGGTCGTGTGGCGGATGGACTCGCAAATGTAGTATCCACAATAATCATTCCCGGGTTCCTGCCACAACCACTTTACAAGAAATAGAGCTCAATCAAACTGATAAGCAAGAATGCCAAATTGGTATTGATGAAACTAGCTAGCGCTTGAATCAAGATATAGGAGATGCGCGCGCGGAACATGCTACTATATAGTACTTACTTTCGGGTATCTAAATTGTAGCTTCTTCGGCAGTCCCGGAGCTTTTTTGCTGAATGTTTTCCAAGCCCTGCCAGACAAAGGAAACAATTAGTTGATATCAGAAATGAAGTTGCTGATATATATGCATGGTGGATAATATTGATCGATTTAACTTACCTGGCTAGCATTTGAGTCATGTCCGCATACTCCTCGGGATCTTTACGTTTAGAGTCGAAGACAGTTACTATTCCCTTCTCAAGCTTAATCTCTAAGAGAATATAGTGGAAGCTGCGCACGAATGCATGAGATCATTACATCACTATAAACTTGACTGATATATATAAGGGAAACCAAATATGCACAAGACATTAACACTCACTTGAAGTTGTAAGGAAAGAGTATTATATCTTTGTTTTCATTTACCACCAACGATCGTAGCAAGTTGGTCTCGGTATCGCCGGGACGCAATTTAACCTCGGTTGCATCTATGAGGTATGTGTTAATAAACCCAATATCACCTACTTGTATTTTCTTCAATTCGACGATCTTCAATCTGCATAATATAGTGAGGATAATTATAAATACATGCAATGAAGATCAGCTATATAGAGAGACTTAATGACAGAAGTAGTACTACTTACAGACAGTAGCAGGTGATCGTTGTTTTATCGAGGGCCAATTGATTGAAAAATTGATAGAACTCCTCAAATGGAACAGGCAACAGGTCAATTCCAACGAGGTCATGCTCAGGTTTAACTCTCAAGTACAAGTTATTCCTCCCCCCAGACTCTCTGCAGACTTTCATGTACCAATCATGCAATCTTCGCATATTCGTTGATAGAGATCTTTCATTTTTTACGAGAGGCTTTTTGTACTCGTATCTTTCTATCTACACGTCCATGAAATCATAGTGTACATCGTCGGACGCGTAATCTGCAAGATTGGTATAACCGGGCACCATCCTCGGATCATTAGCGACCATGTCGCTAGACACCTTGAGCGGGGGGCACGATTGGTTCGCTTGTTCGCCGAGCTGGGCAATTTGTTTCCTAGCTCGCCCTTCTGCTAACCTCTGATCACTTTTTGTACTTCCGGACCGCTTGGCATCTTGAAATGTCTTTTGAATAATGCGGTCATAGTTGCCCTTCGGCTTACTTTTCGCTGGTTGCTTCAGGGCAGCAAGAGTGCGCTTTGCTTTCACCGCATCTATCTTCTCCTCTGGAGGTGGATGTCTCTGTGCTTTCAACCCTTCAAAAAAGTCCTTCACTTCGCCTTCAGCGATCTTCGTGTTTTCCTCGTCGGACCTCTCGTACGGCAACTTCTCTAGAGGCGTGAGAGAAGGACCGAATCTGCATCGCCTCCCGCCTCTGGCTGTACTGGTAGACGTCGCCGGACCAGACGAAGCGGCTGTCTTTTTTACTTGCTTAGGCGCCAGAGCAGGAGCAGCCGGAGCGGCGGCAGGTCTCTTCCGCCCTTGCTGATTAGGCGAAGGAGGAGCTGGCTGTCTGCTCGGGCGCGCCGGCGGCGAAGGAGGCGGAGTGCCGCCACGCGCCGGCGGCGAAGGAGGCGGTGTGCCGCCACGCGCCGGAGAAGGAGCCGGAGTGCCCTGATGGTCACTCGCCGGAGAAGGAGCCGGAGTGCCCTGATGGTCACTCGCCGGAGGAGGAGGCGGTGGAGGAGGCGGAGTGCCCTGACTCGTCGGAGGAGGAGGAGGAGGCGGAGGCGTCCAGTTCAGAATGTTGATTAGGTCCTTCCGCCATAGGCATGGAGTCTTCAGTGAAGAACCCAGCCGAGTCTCCCCTTCACCGGTAGGGTGGTCAAGCTGGAGCTCCTCAAATCCCTCCGTTATTTCGTCGACCATCACCCTAGCATATCCTTCTGGAATCGGCCGGCAGTGAAAAGTGTCGTCTGGTCCAGAAGGATAAACAGAGCCAGCAGTCGCCTTGACCTTCAGATTCATCCACTGTGCCATAAGGTGGCAATTTTGTGCCTCCGTGATAGCATCCACAGGATTCCTGGCAGTAGCCGTCAAGGCAAGCTCTGGCTGAAGCAGCTCGGTGGAAGCCACGCTGCTTCTCCGCTGAGATGGCGGGGTAGCTTCGGGGGAAGCTTCGGCAATTCTTTCCCGATCTGCTTCCCGTTCCTCTATCGCTTGTACTCTGGCCCGCAGCGCCTGGATTTCGGTCATCTCCATTTTCTTCCTCCTGTCGTGGCATTTGTAGCCTCCTGCGTCCGGAAACCCAGCACGCCACGGAAGGGAGCCTGGCGTGCCTCGTGTCCGTCCAGGGTGCTCAGGATTCCCGAGGGCCATTGTCAGCTCGTCGTTCTCTCTGTCGGGGATGAACGTCCCTGCATGCGCTGCTTTGATATACTGCCGCATCTTCCTGAGTGGTGTTTCCAATTGCTTGTCCGTCCAAATGCACCACCCTGTTACAGGGTCCAAGGATCCGCCAGCCCCGAAGAACCAAGTCCGGTAACGTTCTGGCCAGTGCATTGTCTCTGGTTCGATCCCTTTCTGAAGCAGATCATTCTCAGCCCTGGCCCACTTAGGCCGGGCTACGAGGTAGCCGCCCGACCCCGTGCGATGGTGATGCATCTTCTTTGCAGCATTTATCCGGTTTGTCTCCGACATCTTCTGACTCTTTTCCGACTTCTTATGGGACACAAATGCGGGCCAGTCATCTTTGATCTTCTCATATATGCCCACGAATTCTGGAGTCGTTTTCTCTCTGACAAACGTATTCAGTTTTTTCTTCCATGCCCTGAATTGGTCTGCCATCTTCGAAAGTGCATAAGACTTGATTAAGTCCTCTTTAACTGGCTTCGCCGGATCAACCTCTCGCGGTAGGACGAAGTTTGACTTCAGCTCAGTCCAAAGATCTTCTTTCTGCATATCTGTGACATAAGTCACCTGAGCGTCGTTTGCAGCCGGCTTTAACCATTGATGGATGCTGATCGGGATCTTGTCCCTAACCAGAACCCCGCACTGATTAACAAATGCGTTCTTTGTGCGGATGGGTGCAATCGGCTCGCCGGAGCGCGAGATTTCTGAGATCTCAAACTTTTCATTCGGCCTCAACTTTTTCTTCGCTCCTCGTCTCTTTACCGAAGATTTGCTCGATCCGGAGGGCTAGAAAAGGAACAAAGACGAGAGTTAATGAATGAATCAATTAACTAGTCAGCACATGCTTAACTAACATATATACCTCCTGGCCGGACTCGGTTCGGTCACCGGAGCCAGCATCACGGTCTCCTTCTTGCACCGGCATTGGGTCACCGGAGCCGTCCTCACGGTCTACTTCTTCCATGTGCATTGGGTCACCGAATTCATCAATATCATAGCCTAGATCTTCCAGCCGCAGCTCTTGTTCGACCTGCTCATCGGTGTCGTTGAGATACGACCTGACGGCATTTTGTCCGTCTGCGATTATGTCCATCAACATCGCTTCTTGTGCTAGGTCTCGGGTGTTGTCGTCCATTGTTTCTACAAATATTTACAACATGCCAATTATTATTCAAACATGACAGATGGATATATTAATGGCAAACGTAGAACTAGATTCAACCCTCGACTGCTCGGCGATCCACAAACCCTAGACCCCCTCATGTCACATTTTGTCTAGCTAGTGTCAAAGGATTCAACAAAACCAATACTTCATCATTAGGCGAAAGTAACAGTAGCATGATGGTACGAAGCTCTCCAAAGTTGTTTTGGAACGAAGTCCCAGATAAGATAATCCGTAACAAAAGACGGATTATCCTATCAGGAACTCCGTTCCAGAACATCTTTGCATAACTTCGTACCAACATGCCCCGGTTACTTCTGGCAAATGATGAAGTCATGGAATTTTTCAATACTTTGACACTAGCTAGGCAACCTCTCTCGACCCCTCGACCCCCGACTGCTCGGCGATCCACAACCCTAGACCCCCTCATGTCACATTTTGTCTAGCTATAGTGTCAAAGGATTCAACAAAACCAATACTTCATCATTAGGCGAAAGTAACAGTAGCATGATGGTACGAAGCTCTCCAAAGTTGTTTTGGAACGAAGTCCCAGATAAGATAATCCGTAACAAAAGACGGATTATCCTATCAGGAACTCCGTTCCAGAACATCTTTGCATAACTTCGTACCAAAATGCCCCGGTTACTTCTGGCAAATGATGAAGTCATGGAATTTTTCAATACTTTGACACTAGCTAGGCAACCTCTCTCGACCCCTCGACCCCCGACTGCTCGGCGATCCACAAACCCTAGACCCCCTCATGTCACATTTTGTCTAGCTAGTGTCAAAGGATTCAACAAAACCAATACTTCATCATTAGGCGAAAGTAACAGTAGCATGATGGTACGAAGCTCTCCAAAGTTATTTTGGAACGGAGTCCCCGATAGGATAATTCGTAACAAAAGACGGATTATTCTATCAGGAACTCCGTTCCAAAATATCTTTGCATAACTTTGTACCAAAATGCCCCGGTTACTTCTGGCTAATGATGAAGTCATGGAATTCTTCAATACTTTGACCCCCGACTGCTCGGCGATCCACAACCCTAGACCCCCGACTGCTAGGCAACCTCTCGACCCCTCGCCCTTCGGCCTCTCGATCGGTCCCTCGACGACCCTCGACCCCTCGACCTTCGGCCTCGGTCCCTCGACGACCCTCGACCCCGGCCCCCCCTAATGTCGAAGTTATCGGGGAGAGGGTGTATACATATCCGATAAAAAAAGAGGAAGAAGAAGAAAAAAGGAACCGCTAGAGGAGAAGATCGAAGGAAAAAAAAGAAAAAAAAAGGAGAAGAAGAAAGGAATAGAGGAGAAGAAGAGAAAATTTCTCTTCTTCTCCTCTATTCCTTTCTTCTTCTCCTCTTTTTTTCTTTTTTTTCTTCTTCTTATTTATTTCTCCTCTTTCTTCCTCTCCTTCTTCTTCTTTCTTTCCTCTTTCTTATTTTCTTCTTTCCTATCCTTCTTTTTCTTTTTTTTCTTCTTCTTATTTATTTCTCCTCTTCTTCCTCTCCTCTTCTTCTTTCTTTCCTCTTTCTTATTTTCTTCTTTCCTATCCTTCTTTTTCTAAATTTGTAACTTTTGCATATATATATATAAAACTTTCTATATATATTTAGCATATATAAACAAAAAACTATATAGCTAGCCACATACACATATATATACATCACATATACACACATCACATATATACAGCAACTTCCTAAGAAAAAATATATTTATATACACATAAATATATATTTAACATATATATTTAGCAAATTCCTAAGAAAAAAAAAGATATACACATACATATAAATACAGCAACTATATATACAGCAACTATATATACTGCAATTTATATAAACATAAAAAAATATACACATATATACATATATATACACAACAACTATATATATATATATACAGCAATATTAAACATATAAAAAAAGGGAGCCGGCCCTCACATCGGCAGGGCTGGGCGGCGCGACGGCGGCGGGGCGGGGCGGCGACGAGGCGGCGTCGGGGCGGGGCGGCGCGACGGCGGCGGGGCGGGGCGCGCGGCGGGGCGGGGCGCGCGGCGGCGCGGGGCGACGGGCCGGCCGGGGCGCGGCGACGGCGCGGGACGGGGCGACGGCGCGGGGCGCGGCGACGGCGCGGGGCGGAGCGACGAGGCGGCGTCGGGGGCGACGGCGACGGGGCGACGGGGGCGACGGCGACGGCGACGGGGACGGAGCAGATCGAGGGCGGCGTCGGGGCGGGGAAGAAGGAGAAACTGAACAAAATTTTCGCAAGTGTAGCTTATATAGGAGGAGTATTAGTCCCGGCTCTTGGCACAAACCGGGACTAATAGCCCCCTTTAGTCACGGTTGCTGTTACCAACCGGGACTAAAGGTCCCTTTTCAGCAGCCCAAAGGGCGGGAAGGTGGGGCCTTTAGTCCCGGTTGGTGGCAGCAACCGGGACTAATGCCACCCTTTAGTCCCGGTTGGTGGCAGCAACCGGGACTAATGCCACCCTTTAGTCCCGGTTGGTGGCAGCAACCGGGACTAAAGGCCTTGCCGCGTTGCGGTGGGAAGTTTAGTCCCACCTCACTAGTTGAGGGAGAGCAGCACCAGTTTATAAGCCCCGCAGCCTCTCTCCTCTCGAACTCCTCTAAACTGCAGGCCTAAGGGCCTAAACTGACACTGCTTTGCCTGTGGACTTGCTGGGCTTTCTACGGGCCTGAATCCTGGCCCATGGTTGGGTTTCTAGTCGTATTCAGGCCGTGTGGGCCCAGCAGGTGGCATATTTTTTCTTTTTTTCTTTGTTGCTTTATTTTTTAGTTTTGTTTCTACTTTCAACAAAATACTTACTGTTGCTATTTTTATTTATTTGTTTTCTTTGTTTCTTTATTTATTTGATTTTGTTTCTACTTACAAAAAAATATTTATTGTTGCTATTTTTTTTTCAAGTTTTTTTGTTTTGTTTTCTGCATTATTTATTTTCTTTTGTAAAACCAATTACAAACTTTCTGTTAGTGCAAGTAGTATTCAAATTTGAATAGTTTAAATTTGAAATTATTTATTTTACTTCCTTTATTTATTTTCTTTGTTGCTTTATTTATTTTATTTTGTTTATACTTAATTACAACAAAATACTTATTGTTGCTATTTATTTCTAAGTTGTTTTTTGCTGTATTTAGAGTTGCTTTATTTATTTTATTTTCTTTGTTTATTTCTATGTTGTTTTTTGCTGTATTTAGAGTTGCTTTATTTATTTTACTTTCTTTATTTATTTTCTTTGTTGCTTTATTTATTTTATTTTGTTTATACTTACAACAAAATACTTATTGTTGCTATTTATTTTTCAAGTTTGTTTTGTTTTGTTTTGTTTTGTTAGTGCAAGTAGTATTGAAATTTGAATAGTACAAACGGACAATGGTATCATACTCGTTTGTTACAAAGTTGGCATGGTATCATCATAATAGTTGCGGAAATAACTCTTCACTTTTTCTTCGCTTGTGTCATTTGCTTATTGCGCCGTAACCATGGATAATCTTCATCGTTTATCAGGATGCTTGGGTCAGCCTTGACTTTGAAGGGAGAAATTTCATGAAACTTTTCATAATCTTCAGACATGTCTGTCTTGCCCTCCACTCCTAGGATGTCCCTTTTTCCTGAAAGAACTATGTGGCGCTTTGGCTCATCGTATGATGTATTCGCTTCCTTATCTTTTCTTTTTCTCGGTCTGGTAGACATGTCCTTCACATAGATAACCTGTGCCACATCATTGGCTAGGACGAACGGTTCGTCATTGTATCCAAGATTTTTCAGATCCACTGTTGTCATTCCGTACTGTGGGTCTACCTGTACCCCGCCTCCTGACAGATTGACCCATTTACACTTAAACAAAGGGACCTTAAAATCATGTCCGTAGTCAAGTTCCCATATGTCCACTATGTAACCATAATATGTGTCCTTTCCCCTCTCGGTTGTTGCATCAAAGCTGACACCGCTGTTTTGGTTGGTGCTCTTTTGATCTTGGACAATCGTGTAAAATGTATTTCCATTTATCTCGTATCCTTTGTAAATCAATACAGTCGAAGATGGTCCCCTGGACAACAAGTACAACTCATCACAAACAGTGTTGTCACCTCTGAGACGTGTTTCCAACCAACTGCTGAAAGTCCTGATGTGTTCACGTGTAATCCAGTCGTCGCACTGCTCCGGGTGTTTGGAGCGCAGACTGTTCTTGTGTTCATCGACATACGGGGTCACCAATGTAGAGTTCTGTAGAACTGTGTAGTGTGCTTGAGACCAAGAATAACCGTCCCTGCATATTATTGAGTCCCTTCCAAGCGTGCCTTTTCCAGTCAGTCTGCCCTCGTACCGCGATTTAGGGAGACCTATCTTATTAAGGCCAGGAATGAAGTCAACACAAAACCCGGTGACATCCTCTGTTTGATGGCCCATGGAGATGCTTCCTTCTGGTCTGGCGCGGTTACGAACATATTTCTTTAGGACTCCCATGAACCTCTCAAAGGGGAACATATTGTGTAGAAATACGGGCCCCAGAATGACAATCTCGTCGACTAGATGAACTAGGACGTGTATCATGATATTGAAGAAGGATGGTGGGAACACAAGCTCGAAACTGACAAGACATTGCGCCACATCACTCCTTAGCCTTGGTACGATTTCTGGATCGATCACCTTCTGAGAGATTGCATTGAGGAATGCACATAGTTTCACAATGGCTAATCGGACGTTTTCCGGTAGAAGCCCCCTCAATGCAACCGGAAGCAGTTGCGTCATAATCACATGGCAGTCATGAGACTTTAGGTTCTGGAACTTTTTCTCTGCCATATTTATTATTCCCTTTATATTCGACGAGAAGCCAGTCGGGACCTTCATACTGAGAAGGCATTCAAAGAAGATTTCTTTCTCTTCTTTCGTAAGAGCCTAGCTGGCAGGACCTTCATACTGCTTCGGAGGGATGCCGTCTTTTTCGTGCAAACGTTGCAGGTCCTCCCGTGCCTCAGCTGTATCTTTTGTCTTTCCATACACGCCCAAGAAGCCTAGCAGGTTCACGCAAAGGTTCTTCGTCACGTGCATCACGTCGATTGAAGAGCGGACCTCTAGGTCTTTCCAGTAGGGTAGGTCCCAAAATATAGATTTCTTCTTCCACATGGGTGCGTGTCCCTCATCGTCATTCGGAACAGCTAGTGCGCCGGGGCCCTTTCCGAAGATTACGTGTAAATCATTGACCATAGCAAGTACGTGATCACCGGTACGCATGGCGGGCTTCTTCCGGTGACCTGCCTCGCCTTTGAAATGCTTGCCTTTCTTTCGACATTGATGGTTGGTCGGAAGAAATCGACGATGGCCCAGGTACACATTCTTCCTGCACTTGTCCAGGTATATACTTTCAGTGTCATCTAAACAGTGCGTGCATGCGTGGTATCCTTTGTTTGTCTGTCCTGAAAGGTTACTGAGAGCGGGCCAATCGTTGATGGTCACGAACAGCAACGCCTTTAGGTCAAATTCCTCCTGTTTGTGCTCATCCCACGCACGTACACCGTTTCCATTCCACAGCTGTAAAAGTTCTTCAACTAATGGCCTTAGGTACACATCAATGTCGTTGCCGGGTTGCTTAGGGCCTTGGATGAGAACTGGCATCATAATGAACTTCAGCTTCATGCACATCCAAGGAGGAAGGTTATACATACATAGAGTCACGGGCCAGGTGCTGTGATTGCTGCTCTGCTCCCCGAAAGGATTAATGCCATCCGCGCTTAGAGCAAACCATACGTTCCTTGCGTCCTTTGCAAACTCCTCCCAGTACTTTCTCTCGATTTTTCTCCATTGCGACCCGTCAGCGGGTGCTCTCAACTTCCCGTCTTTCTTACGGTCCTCACTGTGCCATCGCATCAACTTGGCATGCTCTCTGTTTCTAAACAAACGTTTCAACCGTGGTATTATAGGAGCATACCACATCACCTTTGCAGGAACCCTCTTCCTGGCGGGCTCGCCATCAACATCACCAGGGTCATCTCGTCTGATCTTATACCGCAATGCACCGCATACCGGGCATGCGTTCAGATCGTTGTATGCACCGCGGTAGAGGATGCAGTCATTAGGGCATGCATGTATCTTCTGCACCTCCAATCCTAGAGGGCATACGACCTTCTTTGCTGCGTATGTACTGTCGGGCAATTCGTTATCCTTGGGAAGCTTCTTCTTCAATATTTTCAGTAGCTTCTCAAATCCTTTGTCAGCCACAGCATTCTCTGCCTTCCACTGCAGCAATTCCAGTACGGTACCGAGCTTTGTGTTGCCATCTTCGCAATTGGGGTACAACCCTTTTTTGTGATCCTCTAACATGCGATCGAACTTCAGCTTCTCCTTTTGACTTTCGCATTGTGTCCTTGCATCGACAATGACCCGGCGAAGATCATCATTTGGTTCCTCTTGATCTTCAGCAGCTTCACCCGTTGCAGCATCATTGGGCACATCGTCTGGTTCCTCTTGATCTTCACCAGCTCCCCCCATTGCAGCATCACCGTATTCAGGGGGCACATAGTTGTCATCGTACTCTTCTTCTTCGCCGTCTTCCATCATAACCCCTATTTCACCGTGCCTCGTCCAAACATAATAGTGTGGCATGAAACCCTTGTAAAGCAGGTGGGAGTGAAGGATTTTTCGGTTAGAGTAAGACATCGTATTCACACATTGAGTGCATGGACAACACATAAAACCATTCTGCTTGTTTGCCTCTGCCACATTTAGAAACTCACGCACGCCCTTAATGTACTCGGAGGTGTGTCTGTCACCGTACATCCATTGGCGGTTCATCTGCGTGCATTTATATATAATTAAGTGTGTCAAAAACCATTACAGAACATCATAAATAGATAATTATGTGACCAAATGGATAAAAGTTCATCATCACATTAAAACCAAAGTACATACATATATAGTTCTCATCTAACAACATATATAGCTCTCCATACACATCGAAACTATGTAAAACATTTCAACGCGAAAACAAATGCTATCATAATCGCAACCAAGGTAACAATTGATCCAACGGCATAATGATACCAAGCCTCGGTATGAATGGCATATTTTCTAATCTTTTTAATCTTCAACCGCATTGCATCCATCTTGATCTTGTGATCATCGACGACATCCGCAACATGCAACTCCAATATCATCTTCTCGTCCACAATTTTTTTTATTTTTTCCTTCAAGAATTTGTTTTCTTCTTCAACTAAATTTAACCTCTCGACAATAGGTTCCATCTTGATCTTGTGATCATCGATAACTTCCGCAACATGCAACTCCAATTCCATCTTCTCCTCCTCCATTTTTTCCAATTTTTTCTTTAACGAAATGTTTTCCTCTTCAACTAAATTTAACCTCTCCACAAGAGGGTCGGTTGGAATTTCCGGTTCAACTACCTCCTAGACATAATAAAACATCTATGCATGTCAGGTTGGTCGGCATAACTATCACAAGCACTAAAACAAATAGTTATAAATTAAAGATAATATACCACATCCGAATCGTAGACCGGACGAGGGCCCACGTGGGCGGATATCAAAACCATCGCACTATATAATAACAAGCAATAATAAACGTAAGAAAATTAGACAAATATCTATCTAAAGCAATAATAAAAGTAAGAAAAGCATGGACATAACAAGAGGCTCACCACGGTGGTGCCGGTGACGAGATCGGCGGGGGCGATCGACGGCGGCGAAGACGGGGACGGGACGTGACGGACCGCTAAACCTAGACAAATCTCGAAGAAAATAGAGCTTCGAGAGGAGAAAAGCTTAACTAGTGTGGCTCGGGCATTCCACCGAACATGTTGTGTGCATAGGAGGTGAGCTAGAGCACCACTAACCCCTCTCCCCCTCGGCCAGAAAAAAAACAGAGCAGTGAGCTCTGCTCTTGAGGGAGGGGGTATATATAGGCAACTCACTGGTCCCGGTTGGTGCTACAAACCGGGGCTAAAGGGGTGCCTTTGGTCCCGGTTCATAAAACAAACCGGGACTAATAGTGGTGGGCCAGGAGCAAGAGCCATTGGTCCCGGTTTTTAGCTCCAACCGGGACCAATAGGTCCAGACGAACCGGGACCAATGGCCCACGTGGCCCGGCCGGCCCCCTGGGCTAACGAACCGGGTCCAGTACCCCTATTGGTCCCGGTTCTAGATTGAACCGGGGCTAATGGGCTGGACCAATGCCCTGTTTTCTACTAGTGATTGGTGGGGCGCCCAGGACCTGAACACCAAAGTGATATGCCGGCTCATCAAAATTTGAGCTGTAATTGCGATAACTTTCATTTTTTCCAATCCTGCAGGCCATTTTTGAGGGCCAAGACGACCCTTTTTGGGCTCAAAATTTTCCGCGCACGTGATCCTATGTGTGCACGTATGTAAAATCCTCCAGATCGTAAAAACTAGAAGTCCTATCACCTCAATTCCCCAATAGCTTTCCAACGCCTATGAAAACGACGAAATCGGTGCTTGTTCTCACTTGCTTTGAGAGTCTCGATCAATTCGGACTCTAGGTTGATTTTTGTATTTTCTTTGATCACCGTTTCTTCGCAAGAGTTGGCCTAACACCCTATTGTATCCATACATGGGTGGGGCGCCAAGGACCTAAACACCAAAGTGATATGCCGGCTCATCAAAATTTGAGCTGTAATTGCGATAACTTTCATTTTTTCCAATCCTGCAGGCCATTTTTGAGGGCCAAGACGACCCTTTTTGGTCTCAAAATTATCCTCGCACGTGATCCTGTGTGCGCACGTATGTAAAATCCTCCAGATCATAAAAACTAGAAGTCCTATCACCTCAATTCCCCCATAGCTTTCCAACGCCTATGAAAATGACGA
Source organism: Secale cereale (assembly GCA_902687465.1). NCBI lineage: Eukaryota > Viridiplantae > Streptophyta > Magnoliopsida > Poales > Poaceae > Secale > Secale cereale. The sequence goes on along the minus strand of LR738715.1, from coordinate 17,014,966 downwards.
AATCGAAGCTTGTTCTCACTTGCTTTGAGAGTCTCGATCAATTCGGACTCTAGGTTGATTTTTGTATTTTCTTTGATCACCGTTTCTTCGCGAGAGTTGGCCTAACACCCTATTGTATCCATACATGGGTGGGGCGCCAAGGACCTGAACACCAAAGTGATATGCCGGCTCATCAAAATTTGAGCTGTAATTGCGATAACTTTCATTTTTTCCAATCCTGCAGGCCATTTTGAGGGCCAAGACGACCCTTTTTGGTCTCAAAATTTTCCGCGCACGTGATCCTGTGTGTGCACGTATGTAAAATCCTCCAGATCGTAAAAACTAGAAGTCCTATCACCTCAATTCCCCAATAGCTTTCCAACGCCTATGAAAATGACGAAATCGGAGCTTGTTCTCACTTGCTTTGAGAGTCTCGATCAATTCGGACTCTAGGTTGATTTTTGTATTTTCTTTGATCACCGTTTCTTCGCGAGAGTTGGCCTAACACCCTATTGTATCCATACATGGGTGGGGCGCCCAGGACCTGAACACCAAAGTGATATGCCGGCTCATCAAAATTTGAGCTGTAATTGCGATAACTTTCATTTTTTCCAATCCAGCAAGCCATTTTTGAGGGCCAAGACGACCCTTTTTGGGCTCAGAATTTTCCACGCATGTGATCCTGTGTGTGCACGTATGTAAAATCCTCCAGATCGTAAAGACTAGAAGTCCTATCACCTCAATTCCCCAATAGCTTTCCAACGCCTATGAAAACGACGAAATCGGTGCTTGTTCTCACTTGCTTTGAGAGTCTCGATCAATTCGGACTCTAGGTTGATTTTTGTATTTTCTTTGATCACCGTTTCTTCGCGAGAGTTGGCCTAACACCCTATTGTATCCATACATGGGTGGGGCGCCAAGGACCTTGTCGGTGTACTAAGGTAGGGGTACCTCAGTACCCCAACTTGTGCACGGGCAGTTGCAGCTTCCCGCGGCAAGGTTTACTGCTGGCTCGCCGGAGACCTTCCTGCTCCTTATCTAACCATTCAAAGACAAAGTATACAAGACAGAAGATCGAGATCCCCGGCAAGAGGAGCTTGCCGGGAAGGCCGTCCCAGGCTCAAGGTTGCTTAACTAGCACGAGGCCCTGGCAAGAGGAGCTTGTCAGGACGAACAGAAGATTTTATCTTAGAAGACCCAGCAAAGGCTCGGGGAGCGGCAAGCTTCCGGGCCCGGCAAGATCGAGATCCCCGGCAAGGTGCTTGCCGGGGGAGGAGCCCGGCAAGGTGCTTGCCGGGGGAGGTGCGCTGTGTGCCCGCGCTCCAGCTCATCAGCCCACGCGTCGCCCTGGGGCCACTCCAGGGACGCGTGGCGGATGGCTGTGCAGCCTGGGGGACACGGTGGCACTCCACGGCGGTGGATCCATCGCCGTGGCAGACGGAGACGCAACGGCGGGAGCTTTTGGGGTCGACGGCGACGGGCATTAAATGCCCTTGTCCCCCACTGTCAAAGTAGGTATAGACCACTGTTCTGCACTGTAGCTCCACTGTTCCCGCACTGTTCCAACTACCACATCTTTTACATTTTTACCCCTTTCTCCTACGTTGACACCTGTCGGTGACCCCTTGCACTATAAAAGGAGGCCCATGCACAACGTGGAGGGGGTTCGAAACCTAGATCATTCTCACGCTCGTGTAGCTGCTTCTTCAAGCTCCGAGCGCCCAACTCAATACACAACCAAGCAGGAGTAGGGTTTTACGCATCCGTGCGGCCCGAACCTGGGTAAAACTGCCCGTGCGTCTGCCTCGATCTGCTCTTCGTGCTCCCTCCGCCCTCGTACCGCACAGACAAGGGGCTCCGGTCCCATAGGTGTTCGTGGTGGACAGTTTCCCCCGACATCTTTGGCGCGCCAGGTAGTGATCCTTGGCGACGGCCGGGTAGACGCGCGTGCGGGGGTGCGCTGGAGTCTCCTTGGACCAGAACCAATAATATTTGCTCCAGAGTTCCCGCACGCCGAGCCTCGGCGAGAAGACGATGTGCTCCTTCCGGTACGCGGCGAGCTTCGCCGCCTGATCTGACTTCTCCCGCTTGGACTTCTCCGCCTTCGCCTTGTCGGTCTTTGGGGCCATGGCGGACGCGGTGGAAGGAAGGGGGCGAAGAGCTTGGTGGTGGCGGAGGAGTAGAGGCAAAGAGCAGAGGAATCTGAGGAAGAAGACGATGGTAATGAGTGCGCAGGGAGGGGAACCGCGCCGCTCTCTCTGCTTTTATGGGGGAGTGGGGGGCGTTTCGCCCTCCCCATTAAAGAAATCGTGGGCACGTCCCATCCCACGGCGCCGCAATCGACGCGTGCCGTTACCGTGGGGTGCGGCGGATAGGGAAGTGGATTCGGCGCGCCGCGGGCCGCGGGTGCCCGTGCACTGTTTTGGGCCTGGCCCAACAGCGCTCGGCACCGTGTGTGGCCCAGGCCCGGGGGCTCCTGTCGGTGTACTAAGGTAGGGGTACCTCAGTACCCCAACTTGTGCACGGGCAGTTGCAGCTTCCCGCGGCAAGGTTTGCTGCTGGCTCGCCGGAGACCTTCCTGTTCCTTATCTAACCATTCAAAGACAAAGTATACAAGACAGAAGACCAAGACCCCGGCAAGAGGAGCTTGCCGGGAAGGCCGTTCCAGGCTCAAGATTGCTTAACTAGCACGAGGCCCTGGCAAGAGGAGCTTGTCAGGACGAACAGAAGATTTTATCTTAGAAGACCCAGCAAGGGCTCGGGGAGCGGCAAGCTTCCGGGCCCGGCAAGGTCGAGATCCCCGGCAAGGTGCTTGCCGGGGGAGGTGCCCGGCAAGGTGCTTGCCGGGGGAGGTGCGCTGTGTGCCCGCGCTCCAGCTCATCAGCCCACGCGTCGCCCTGGGGCCACTCCAGGGACGCGTGGCGGATGGCTGTGCAGCCTGGGGGACACGGTGGCACTCCACGGCAGTGGATCCATCGCCGTGGCAGACGGAGACGCAACGGCGGGAGCTTTTGGGGTCGACGGCGACGGGCATTAAATGCCCTTGTCCCCCACTGTTAGAGTAGGTATAGGCCACTGTTCTGTACTGTAGACCACTGTTCCCGCACTGTTCCAACTACCACATCTTTTACATTTTTACCCCTTTCTCCTACGTTGACACCTGTCGGTGACCCCTTGCACTATAAAAGGAGGCCCATGCACAACGTGGAGGGGGTTCGAAACCTAGATCATTCTCACGCTCGTGTAGCTGCTTCTTCAAGCTCCGAGCGCCCAACTCAATACACAACCAAGCAGGAGTAGGGTTTTACGCATCCGTGCGGCCCGAACCTGGGTAAAACTGCCCGTGCGTCTGCCTCGATCTGCTCTTCGTGCTCCCTCCGCCCTCGTACCGCACAGACAAGGGGCTCCGGTCCCATAGGTGTTCGTGGTGGACAGTTTCCCCCGACAATCCTGGCCCATGGTTGGGTTTCTAGTCGTATTCAGGCCGTGTGGGCCCAGCAGGTGGCATATTTTTTCTTTTTTTCTTTGTTGCTTTATTTTTTAGTTTTGTTTCTACTTTCAACAAAATACTTACTGTTGCTATTTTTATTTATTTGTTTTCTTTGTTGCTTTATTTATTTGATTTTGTTTCTACTTACAAAAAAATATTTATTGTTGCTATTTTTTTTTCAAGTTTTTTTGTTTTGTTTTCTGCATTATTTATTTTCTTTTGTAAAACCAATTACGAACTTTCTGTTAGTGCAAGTAGTATTCAAATTTGAATAGTTTAAATTTGAAATTATTTGTTTTCTTTGTTGCTTTATTTATTTTATTTTGTTTCTTTTCAGCAGCCCAAAGGGCGGGAAGGAGGGACCTTTAGTCCCGGTTGGTGGCAGCAACCGGGACTAAAGGGGGGCATTAGTCCCGGTTGGTGGCAGCAACCGGGACCAAAGGCCCTGAGCTGGCGCGGGTGCGGTGGGATGTTTAGTCCCACCTCGCTAGCTGAGGGAGCTCGAGAGTGGTTTATAAGGGCTGCTGCTCCCACCCTCTCGAGCTCCTCTCAAATGCAGGCTTCTGGGCCTAACTCTGCGCGCTGCCCTGTGAGCTTGCTGGTCCTTATATTACAGGTGGATCCTGTGCTATAGGCCTTGCAGGCTCACTGGGCAGCGCCCAATATTTTTTTTTCCTTTTTTGCTTTATTTATTTCTAAGTTGTTTTTTGCTGTATTTAGAGTTGCTTTATTTATTTTATTTTCTTTGTTTATTTCTAAGTTGTTTTTTGCTGTATTTAGAGTTGCTTTATTTATTTTACTTCCTTTATTTATTTTCTTTGTTGCTTTATTTATTTTATTTTGTTTATACTTAATTACAACAAAATACTTATTGTTGCTATTTATTTCTAAGTTGTTTTTTGCTGTATTTAGAGTTGCTTTATTTATTTTATTTTCTTTGTTTATTTCTAAGTTGTTTTTTGCTGTATTTAGAGTTGCTTTATTTATTTTACTTTCTTTATTTATTTTCTTTGTTGCTTTATTTATTTTATTTTGTTTATACTTAAAACAAAATACTTATTGTTGCTATTTATTTTTCAAGTTTGTTTTGTTTTGTTTTGTTTTGTTAGTGCAAGTAGTATTGAAATTTGAATAGTACAAACGGACAATGGTATCATACTCGTTTGTTACAAAGTTGGCATGGTATCATCATAATAGTTGCGGAAATAACTCTTCACTTTTTCTTCGCTTGTATCATTTGCTTATTGCGCCGTAACCATGGATAATCTTCATCGTTTATCAGGATGCTTGGGTCAGCCTTGACTTTGAAGGAAGGAATTTCATGAAACTTTTCATAATCTTCAGACATGTCTGTCTTGCCCTCCACTCCCAGGATGTCCCTTTTTCCTGAAAGAACTATGTGGCGCTTTGGCTCATCGTATGATGTATTCGCTTCCTTATCTTTTCTTTTTCTCGGTCTGGTAGACATGTCCTTCACATAGATAACCTGTGCCACATCATTGGCTAGGACGAACGGTTCGTCAGTGTATCCAAGATTTTTCAGATCCACTGTTGTCATTCCGTACTGTGGGTCTACCTGTACCCCGCCTCCTGACAGATTGACCCATTTACACTTAAACAAAGGGACCTTAAAATCATGTCCGTAGTCAAGTTCCCATATGTCCACTATGTAACCATAATATGTGTCCTTTCCCCTCTCGGTTGTTGCATCAAAGCGGACACCGCTGTTTTGGTTGGTGCTCTTTTGATCTTGGACAATCGTGTAAAATGTATTCCCATTTATCTCGTATCCTTTGTAAATCAATACAGTCAAAGATGGTCCCCTGGACAACAAGTACAACTCATCACAAACAGTGTTGTCACCTCTGAGACGTGTTTCCAACCAACTGCTGAAAGTCATGATGTGTTCACGTGTAATCCAGTCGTCGCACTGCTCCGGGTGTTTGGAGCGCAGACTGTTCTTGTGTTCATCGACATACGGGGTCACCAATGTAGAGTTCTGTAGAACTGTGTAGTGTGCTTGAGACCAAGAATAACCGTCCCTGCATATTATTGAGTCCCTTCCAAGCGTGCCTTTTCCAGTCAGTCTGCCCTCGTACCGCGATTTAGGGAGACCTATCTTATTAAGGCCAGGAATGAAGTCAACACAAAACCCGATGACATCCTCTGTTTGATGGCCCATGGAGATGCTTCCTTCTGGTCTGGCGCGGTTACGGACATATTTCTTTAGGACTCCCATGAACCTCTCAAAGGGGAACATATTGTGTAGAAATACGGGCCCCAGAATGACAATCTCGTCGACTAGATGAACTAGGACGTGTGTCATGATATTGAAGAAGGATGGTGGGAACACAAGCTCGAAACTGACAAGACATTGCGTCACATCACTCCTTAGCCTTGGTACGATTTCTGGATCGATCACCTTCTGAGAGATTGCATTGAGGAATGCACATAGTTTCACAATGGCTAATCGAACGTTTTCCGGTAGAAGCCCCCTCAATGCAACCGGAAGCAGTTGCGTCATAATCACATGGCAGTCATGAGACTTTAGGTTCTGGAACTTTTTCTCTGCCATATTTATTATTCCCTTTATATTCGACGAGAAGCCAGTCGGGACCTTCATACTGAGAAGGCATTCAAAGAAGATTTCTTTCTCTTCTTTCGTAAGAGCATAGCTGGCAGGACCTTCATACTGCTTCGGAGGGATGCCGTCTTTTTCGTGCAAACGTTGCAGGTCCTCCCGTGCCTCAGCTGTATCTTTTGTCTTTCCATACACGCCCAAGAAGCCTAGCAGGTTCACGCAAAGGTTCTTCGTCACGTGCATCACGTCGATTGAAGAGCGGACCTCTAGGTCTTTCCAGTAGGGTAGGTCCCAAAATATAGATTTCTTCTTCCACATGGGTGCGTGTCCCTCATCGTCATTCGGAACAGCTAGTGCGCCGGGGCCCTTTCCGAAGATTACATGTAAATCATTGACCATAGCAAGTACGTGATCACCGGTACGCATGGCGGGCTTCTTCCGGTGATCTGCCTCGCCTTTGAAATGCTTGCCTTTCTTTCGACATTGATGGTTGGTCGGAAGAAATCGACGATGGCCCAGTTACACATTCTTCCTGCACTTGTCCAGGTATATACTTTCAGTGTCATCTAAACAGTGCGTGCATGCGTGGTATCCTTTGTTTGTCTGTCCTGAAAGGTTACTGAGAGCGGGCCAATCGTTGATGGTCACGAACAGCAACGCCTTTAGGTCAAATTCCTCCTGTTTGTGCTCATCCCACGCACGTACACCGTTTCCATTCCACAGCTGTAAAAGTTCTTCAACTAATGGCCTTAGGTACACATCAATTTCGTTGCCGGGTTGCTTAGGGCCTTGGATGAGAACTGGCATCATAATGAACTTCCGCTTCATGCACATCCAAGGAGGAAGGTTATACATACATAGAGTCACGGGCCAGGTGCTGTGATTGCTGCTCTGCTCCCCGAAAGGATTAATGCCATCCGCGCTTAGAGCAAACCATACGTTCCTTGCGTCCTTTGCAAACTCCTCCCAGTACTTTCTCTCGATTTTTCTCCATTGCGACCCGTCAGCGGGTGCTCTCAACTTCCCGTCTTTCTTACGGTCCTCACTGTGCCATCGCATCAACTTGGCATGCTCTCTGTTTCTAAACAAACGTTTCAACCGTGGTATTATAGGAGCATACCACATCACCTTCGCAGGAACCCTCTTCCTGGCGGGCTCGCCATCAACATCACCAGGGTCATCTCGTCTGATCTTATACCGCAATGCACCGCATACCGGGCATGCGTTCAGATCGTTGTATGCACCGCGGTAGAGGATGCAGTCATTAGGGCATGCATGTATCTTCTGCACCTCCAATCCTAGAGGGCATACGACCTTCTTTGCTGTGTATGTACTGTCGGGCAATTCGTTATCCTTCGGAAGCTTCTTCTTCAATATTTTCAGTAGCTTCTCAAATCCTTTGTCAGCCACAGCATTCTCTGCCTTCCACTGCAGCAATTCCAGTACGGTACCGAGCTTTGTGTTGCCATCTTCGTAATTGGGGTACAACCCTTTTTTGTGATCCTCTAACATGCGATCGAACTTCAGCTTCTCCTTTTGACTTTCGCATTGTGTCCTTGCATCGACAATGACCCGGCGAAGATCATCATTTGGTTCCTCTTGATCTTCAGCAGCTTCACCCGTTGCAGCATCATTGGGCACATCGTCTGTTTCCTCTTGATCTTCACCAGCTCCCCCCATTGCAGCATCACCGTATTCAGGGGGCACATAGTTGTCATCGTACTCTTCTTCTTCGCCGTCTTCCATCATAACCCCTATTTCTCCGTGCCTCGTCCAAACATTATAGTGTGGCATGAAACCCTTGTAAAGCAGGTGGGAGTGAAGGATTTTTCGGTTAGAGTAAGACATCGTATTCACACATTTAGTGCATGGACAACACATAAAACCATTCTGCTTGTTCGCCTCTGCCGCATTTAGAAACTCACGCACGCCCTTAATGTACTCGGAGGTGTGTCTGTCACCGTACATCCATTGGCGGTTCATCTGCGTGCATTTATATATAATTAAGTGTGTCAAAAACCATTACAGAACATCATAAATAGATAATTAAGTGACCAAATGGATAAAAGTTCATCATCACATTAAAACCAAAGTACATACATATATAGTTCTCATCTAACAACATATAGCTCTCCATACACATCGAAACTATGTAAAACATTTCAACGCGAAAACAAATGCTATCATAATTGCAACCAAGGTAACAATTGATCCAACGGCATAATGATACCAAGCCTCGGTATTAATGGCATATTTTCTAATCTTTTTAATCTTCAACCGCATTGCATCCATCTTGATCTTGTGATCATCGACGACATCCGCAACATGCAACTCCAATATCATCTTCTCGTCCACAATTTTTTTTATTTTTTCCTTCAAGAATTTGTTTTCTTCTTCAACTAAATTTAACCTCTCGACAATAGGGTCCATCTTGATCTTGTGATCATCGATAACTTCCGCAACATGCAACTCCAATTCCATCTTCTCCTCCTCCATTTTTTCCAATTTTTTCTTTAACGAAATGTTTTCCTCTTCAACTAAATTTAACCTCTCCACAAGAGGGTCGGTTGGAATTTCCTGTTCAACTACCTCCTAGACATAATAAAACATCTATGCATGTCAGGTTGGTCGGCATAACTATCATAAGCACTAAAACAAATAGTTATAAATTAAAGATAATATACCACATCCGAATCGTAGACCGGACGAGGGCCCACGTGGGCGGATATCAAAACCATCGCACTATATAATAACAAGCAATAATAAACGTAAGAAAATTAGACAAATATCTATCTAAAGCAATAATAAAAGTAAGAAAAGCATGGACATAACAAGAGGCTCACCACGGGGGTGCCGGTGACGAGATCGGCGGGGGCGATCGACGGCGGCGAAGACGGGGACGGGACGTGACGGACCGCTAAACCTAGACAAATCTCGAAGAAAATAGAGCTTCGAGAGGAGAAAAGCTTAACTAGTGTGGCTCGGGCATTCCACCGAACATGTTGTGTGCATAGGAGGTGAGCTAGAGCACCACTAACCCCTCTCCCCCTCGGCCAGAAAAAAAACAGAGCAGTGAGCTCTGCTCTTGAGTGAGGGGGTATATATAGGCAACTCACTGGTCCCGGTTGGTGCTACAAACCGGGGCTAAAGGGGTGCCTTTGGTCCCGGTTCATAAAACAAACCGGGACTAATAGTGGTGGGCCAGGAGCAAGAGCCATTGGTCCCGGTTTTTAGCTCCAACCGGGACCAATAGGTCCAGACGAACCGGGACCAATGGCCCACGTGGCCCGGCCGGCCCCCTGGGCTAACGAACCGGGTCCAGTACCCCTATTGGTCCCGGTTCTAGATTGAACCGGGGCTAATGGGCTGGACCAATGCCCTGTTTTCTACTAGTGTTCAGTGCACATCTAGGTATCATTAAGTAGAGGAAAACCGTGAGGATTTTGAAGACTCGCTTTGCGGCAATTCGATTCGATGATGTAGTGTTAGGCCGCAAGACTGCTGGAAAACCTATGTCATTGCTTCAGGGTGCAATAATACTCTGGAAGTTGGCCCTTTTCTTACCCCCGGGATCCAGGAAAATGGTGGCTGCGTGATAGAGCAAGCAGAAGCGTGCTGCTATGCTGCTGGACGTGATTCGCTAGTTCTGACAACAGCTGCTCGACGTTGCGAGGTGTTGTGCCGAAGGCAATTTAATGGTCAGGTGTATAGAAAAAGTAGGAAGCAATTACCAATTTGTTTAAAAGTAGATGTTTGATGCGTGGAAGCAAATTGGCTGGAAGTATTTCTATGTCCGTCAAATCATACTGCATTTGGTAGTAGAAATTTTTATTTTATTTTCAAACAAATCCAAAATTGTTTGAAGTATTTCTAATAGTGACATTGGAAATATTTTTCTCTTTGGGAGTAAATTACTATTTTGTCGATAGCAATTCTCTAGTGGATGAAAACTAGATAACGATGTTCACCAAACAAGTATAATGTTTTTCTCTTTGATGGAAGCAAATTGATATTTGGTTAGAAGCAATTCTCCAATCGACGGAAGCAAGCAATGCTTTTATATTAAAATGATGAAAAAATCCCATTCAACATGAAAGTATTTTTTTTTTTTGGTGAAGGGAAACACAAATTTTATTCTAAAGGAAGCAAACTGTTATGCGGGCACAAAATGAATGTCGGAGCAGATATTAGTTCCAGAAGCAAATTTGAATGAAATTGGTAAAAATATTTGCTTCCTACAAATACGCAAGTGGTTTCCTCAAATCAAGCACGGGAGGTGCAGATTAGTAGGTAATCCCAGTAATTGGCCGCCCACATTAGTACGTGATTTGTGGAAGCAGTTTAATGCAAATTTGCAGTACATGCGAATAACCACCCCGGCTTGTTACAGCGGGCCATCAGATGTACGTATCAGATCATTTCAATTCCTATGGCTCATGACTGGTCTGATGGGAAGCAGGGATCACTAGTCTGATCCCTAGCGGTGCCCAACAAAGATGATCTTAACCTATAAAAGCGCAGTTTAAGATTCTACAGGTGTTCTATTTCAACACGGCTTGCATGTAGATTTAATCCGTAGACAGAAACGGGCAAGTGATCATGCATTTATTTATGTCATGTTCGGAATTGGGTGTCTTTACGGGCTAGTAAAGAAGAATGACAAAAAAATGATGACGCATTAGCACACTACGAAGACATGTGTGCATCAATGGCAGTTTTCAGTTTAAGAATCACCAGCTTATGGTAACTCTTGAACATTTTGTTCACATGCATATTTCTTAAATGCATGAAGAGTTGTTAAAAAAGGTTGTTAAAAAGATACATGATTTTTTAATCATAAAAAGAGTTTTTTTAATGGAAAAGAACATTATTGTATGGTCTCCTGTGGACGCGGGTACTTGCGCCCCTATTTCATCACTGTTTCTTGTCATACATGTCATAGGTACCTTGTTTCATCATTATTTATATCTTATCAAACTTGTCATTTATTTATTTTTTTGTCATGCATGCCTCCTTTTTGTTTCATGCATGTCCTCTTTTTTCTCTCTCTTACATATAGGAGAATAGCGCAACATCTCATCTTTATGGGATCTCCTCTGCATTTTCTCTTTATTTCTTTTATAGCGGACATCCCACCTTTATTAGGTCCTTCTTTTATTTCTTATCATGCATGTCCTTATTTATTGGGTGTCTCTAGCAAATTTATCTTCAATTTCATGTCCAATACTGATTTTGTCGAGGTGTTCTTCGCCAATCTGAATCAGTACCGATATGAAAAAAAGATAAATAATTAATTGTTGATTAACGTTGCAGCCTAGATAGTATTTTGTGAATTGTTAATAAGTAAAATAACATCATATTCAGATTCTACATATTTTTCTAATCAAATTTCATATATAACATGTCAAATTTGGAGTTACGGTTTAGAAGATATGTATTGCGGGTTTAATGTTAGAAAAATTGTTTTTATCTTTTTACCTACTAATAAACCAGCGAGTGTTTCTGGTTGTACGTCGTCGCCAGTTTTACAAAAACGTCCCTGGAGTTTTTTATATTCAACCCGTAGTACGTTTTTAAGTGGATATAACTGAGAAAACGTTTCGTGTTTACAAAAAGGACCCTGCATTTTGAGTATTCAACCCGCGCCCCCCTTGGAAAAAAGCCTACACTACTAGGAAAAGGGCTATAGATGAAATTGATACTAATGGCGCACCAGACAAGCAGTGCGCCATTAGTATATAGTAATGGCGCACCAACAACAGATACGCCATTAGAGTTCAAACTATTAATGGCGCACCAGGCCCAGCGTGCGCCATTAGTATCAAAAAGTTTTTTTTTTGAACTAGTGCGCCTGTCCAAACATACTAATGGCGCATCGGGACGAAGTGCGCCATTACTAGTTGTAACTAGTAATGGCGCACCAGCAGTAAAGTGCGCCATTAATGTTATTTTTTTATGATATTTTTTTTTATGAAACTACTAATGGCGCACTGTCCCACAGTGCGCCATTACTAGTTTAAACTAGTAATGGCGCACTGTGCGACAGTGCGCCATTAGTATGTTTTTTTCTTTTGCAAAATTAGTAATGGCGCACCTACTATAAATGCGCCATCACTAACATTGATTACTAATGGCGCATTTATAGTGGGTGCGTCATTAGTAAGTGGGCAGCAACAAGATATTTTGGACAGCCTCTCCTACCCACACTCACTTTCTCCCCCACTTCATTCTCTCCACCTCCTCCTCCTCTCGGGTCCCTCCTTTTTTTTACCTCATTCCATCATATATTCATTCAAATTAAGTGGTTAAATTACCTTGTTTTGATAGGTAAGTAAGGGGGAAGCTATATTTATGTTGTTCTCCATACAACAATGTGCACATGCACTTTTTATGGCCTAGCTAGATCTATGTATGTTCGTGGTGTTGCATATGTTTGTTGTGTTGCATATGTGTTTGTGTTTGGAGGTGTACCGGTATTTGAAATGCGATAGTTGCCAATATTTTCCTGGAATGTTGATTCATTTCCGTTTCGGTGAGAATTTTGGCATTAAGGATTCTTTTTTGTCCTATTTTTAGGGAAGTCATGGAAAAAAAATCTTGGTTCTAAAATATCGTTTTGCTCTACCCCGCAGGCGACCATGGTGCGCACGATGACCGAAGGCATCGTGAATAGGTTTTTGAGGTCCGCGAAGGCCGAGATGCTTCAAAAGAACGAGACGGAGATAAGATGTCCGTGTTGAAGATGCAAGCTGAAGAGCCTTATTGCGGACCCGGATTCCGGGCAGGTGCGGGACCACCTGCTCTTGCGTGGTTTCATGGATGGCTATCGATGGCAAGGTGATCAAGATGACTACGAAGTCGTCCATGGGGGCCGGGCAAGAAATGAGGAAGGGCAACAAGACAACCACCGCGGCTCGGGCGGGCGAGAAGACGAAGAATTCCCAGGAGATGATCACGACGGTGATGCTGTACACAGTCATCATGTAGAAGATGCAGGACATGATGATGAGGAAGATGCCGGAGCAGACGACGGGCATGATCATGAAGATGATGATGCCGGCGGAGCAGGCGACGCTGGACCATCGATGGGCTGGGTGCAGGACCCTCATATTCAAGAGCTGCTTCTCAAGCAGACCGATAACGCAAGAGCTGCCGCCCGAGAGAAAGCCAAGATGGATCAACTTGAGTTAGACGCGGTTACTCCATTGTATGAAGGATGCAGGCGCGAGGATACCCGCCTGAAAGTAACGCTCATGGCTCTGGAGATGAAGGTAAAACACAAAATGACCGACGCATGCTTCGACGAGAACATGTCATTCTGGCACGAACGTCTTTCCAAGGGGAACAAGTGCCCCACCAGTTTGGAGGAGGCGAGGAAAATCGTGTGTCCTCTGGATTTACCGCACGTGAAATACCATGTGTGCATGAACAATTGCATCATTTATCGGGACGAGCACGCGGAGTCTACCATATGTCCGGTGTGCGGCATCACTCGATACAAGAAGAGGAAGAAAGCTCCTCGAAAAGTGGTGTGGTACTTTCCGATCACTCCTCGTCTGCAGCGGTATTTCGTGGACTCTAAGGTAGCAAAGCTCCTGCGTTGGCACGCGGATAGGGAGGAGAAGAAGCGAGAAGATGACGCAAATGATCCGGAGATAGATAAAAACACAAGATGCTGAGTCACCCTAAGGATGCGAGCCAGTGGCAAGCGTTGAACTTCGAAGACCTAGAATTTGGGAACGATCCAAGGAACATTGTGCTGGGCGCGAGCACCGATGGAGTCAATCCGTTTGGCAGCCAGAGAAGCACACATAGCACCTGGCCTGTGTTTGTGTGGATGTACAACCTTCCCCCTGGTTGTGCATGAAGAGGAAGTACATTCACATGAGTATGCTAATTGAAGGACCGAAACAACCAGGGAACGACATCAATCTGTATCTGGGGCTGCTGAAAGAGGAGCTAGACACGCTGTGGAAAACGCCAGCCAATACGTGGGACGCCGCAAAGAAAAAATATTTCCCTATGAGACCCGCGCTGCTCACGACCGTGCACGAGTATCTCGGTTACGGATATGTCGCGGGGCAGGTGGTCCACGGATTTTCTGGATGCGTCAGGTGCATGGATGACACAACGTATCGCCAGCTAGATAGAGATCCCGGGTCTTCGAAAACCGTGTTCCTGGGACATCGAAGGTGGCTTCGCGACGATGACCTGTGGAGAAAACGCAAGGATCTGTTCGATGGTGAAACCGAACCCCGAGGATGCCCGCGTGCGAGGAGCGGCGAGGAAATAGACGAGTTGTTGAAAAATTGGAAAGATTGCCCACTGCCGGGAAAGAAGCAAAAGGCGCCAGAGCCAGGGAAGAAGCAAAAGGCGCCAGAGTCGCTGCTGAAGGTATGGAAAACGAGGTCTGTTTTCTGGGACTTGCCGTACAGGAAGATCCACCATGTGCCTCACAGCCTTGATGTAATGCATATCACGAAGAACGTGTGCGAGAGTCTGCTTGGTACCTTGCTCAACATGCCAGAGAGGACCAAAGATGGGCCGAAAGCAAGGGCAGACTTGAAATCAATGGGCATCAGGCAGGAGCTTCACGCTATATATGATGATCATGATGATGATGATGATGATGATGATGAGGCGAAGCAGGACACGGAAAGTCGTCGCAAAGGCAAAAAGGCCAAGAAGACCGGAAATGACTACCCTCCCGCGTGCTTCACTCTAAGTCAGGAGGAGATCGAGCAGTTTTTCACCTGCCTCGTAGGAGTACAACTTCCTTACGGTTACGCGGGGAAGATAAGCAGATACCTAGACCGGGCGAAGCTGAAGTTCAGCGGAATGAAGTCTCACGACTGTCACGTGCTGATGACGCAGATACTTCCAGTTGCAATCCGTGGGATCATGGACGCGCACGTCCGTGAAACCCTATTTGGCCTATGCAACTTTTTCGACGTCATCTCTCGGAAGTCTGTTGGCGTGAGGCAACTCAGAAGGCTACAGGAAGAGATCGTGGTGATACTATGCGAGCTTGAGATGTACTTCCCGCCCGCATTCTTCGACGTTATGGTGCATCTGCTGGTCCATATCGTGGACGATATCATTCAACTCGGGCCGACGTTCCTGCACAGCATGATGCCGTTCGAAAGGATGAATGGTGTCATCAAAGGATACGTTCGCAACATGTCACGTCCAGAGGGAAGCATAGCCAGGGGCTTTCTGACTGAAGAGTGCATCTCCTATTGCACGAATTATCTAGGCATCGAGAACCCCGTTGGTCTGCCCGTCAACAGGCACCTCGACAGGCTCGCTGGATGGGGTCACCGTGAGGGTCGCCGCGAAATGCATGTCGACTTCGAGGGTCGACTCGCCGACTTTGAAAGAGCAAACCTAGTCGCGCTACAACACATAGACATGGTCAATCCTTGGGTGGTAGAGCACAAAACCTTTATTGAGAAGACGTACAATGACCGAGGCTAACAGAGGACGGACGGAGATATAATCAAAGAGCACAACTCATGTTTCACGCGTTGGTTCAAGCAGAAGCTTCTGTCGTACCCTTTACATGATGACTCTTCCGCGGAAGAACAACTCATATTCGCCTTGTCATAGGGCGCTGAGCACAACCTGATGACCTATGAGGCGTACGATATCAACGGCTACACATTCTACACCGAGGCCAAGGACATGAAGAGCGATGGTTATCAGAACTCCGGGGTAACGATGGAATCCTACACCGGTAATGACAAGGACAGATACTACGGAAGGATCGAGGAGATCTGGGAGCTGAGCTACGCTGGAGAGAAGGTCCCGATGTTCTGTGTCAGCTGGGCCAAGAGCGTCCTAAAAGAAGACCGGTATTTCACCACCATGGTTATACCCGAAGCCAAATCCAAGACCGCGGGCGCAAACGTCACCACGAAAAATGAGCCATGGGTACTGGCTTCCCAAGTTGACCAATGCTTCTTCATTACCGATCCGTCAAAGCCCAGTCGTGTTGTCGTGAGGAGAGGCAAAAGGAAGATCATCGGAATGGATGGAGTAGCCAATGAGCAAGACTTCGACAAGTACGGCGACCCGAGGATCGAACATGGCGACGATGATGAAGTAGCAGCTTACACCACAAGAAGAAGCAGGACCACCCCACCTAAAGGACGTCCGTTCCACAGAAGAACTCCATTTGCGAAAAAGAAGGGCAAGAAGATTGTGAACAGATAGCTAGCTAAGATCGATTGTATTTAAATCGTACCCTTCATTTCTCGATTGTATTTCATGGGCACTTTTTGAACTATCATGAATATTTTTAAATTTCATGGACACTCGATCTCGACCCCCCCTCCATCTCGATCGCTATCCCACCTCGCCAGATTCGGTCCCCCTCGCCGCCGAGCACCCCCCGGTCCACCGGCCGCCGCCGCCGACCCCCCGCACCCTCGATTCCCCTACTCAACCGCCGCCGCCGACCCATGATATATTCAAAATAATAAATTTGATGATATTTTTTCATATTCATAAATATTTTCAAATAACAAATTTGATGATATTTTTTAAAAAATTATTACTTTTTTATAAAAAAAATATTACTGTTATGATTTAAACAAGTTTGAACATATTTAAACACAAATAAGTGTCAAACATCAATATTTTAAAAGCAAAAAAAAATTGGGGAGCCTGGGAATCAAACCCAGGACCTCCTGGTGGGTGTGCAGAGTGCTGACCAGTCGGGCTAGTGCGGGGGTTCTGTTAGGTAGTGGGTTAGGTGGAATATATAGCTTTCTGTCGGGCTACTAACTAGAACACAATACTAATGGCGCACCTGGGGGTGGTGCGCCATTAGAGTCTACATACTTATGGCGCACAGAGCTGCGGTGCGCCATTAGTAATCCCCCCATACTTATGGGGCCGGCCGCACCCTCCTCTCTCTCCCTCTCGCCAGATCTCCCCCCTCTCCCCGACGCCTCTCTCTCCCTCACCCGCCGACGCCTCTCTCTCCGGCCGCACCCGCCGACGCCCTCGACGCCCGCGCCACCGACTCCCCGGACGCCCGGAGCTACGCCGCCGCCGCCCGCGCCCCCGACGCCCCGGCCCCGACGCCCCGGCCTCGACGCCCCGGCCTCCCCCAGGTGCGTGGCCATCTCCGGCCGCCTCCTCCAGATCCTCGCCGACCACGGGCCCCTCACCGTCGCAAACACCAAGGTATAAAGCTCCAAACTCCCCATGGCATCCCCCTCCTACCTACCAGTCCTTGCATTCTTCCATCCAATCGCCTATTATTAGGTTAGGTGTGGTGTTGGTCTCCACGACTTGAACCCAAATTCACTAGCTACTAGCAGGCTAGCAGTTTCCTTTCGCCCTAATTCCGCTAGTGAACTCTGGTTTTACCAAGCAGGCAAGCAGTGTAATACTGCAAACGCAAGAATTGGGTTGGTCAGTTAGGAATTCGGCGAACTAAGTGACTACTTTTTCAAAGTGGTGCATTATAAACAAGCAGCCGCTCTCATTCCATCCAAAAGTGGATAAATGGACCTAAAGTAGTGCATTATAAACCAGCAGGCAGCAGCAGCAGCTTGTCGAGTTTTCTACTTTCTAGGCATACTAGATGAGGCAGATGAACCACCGAGAAGCAGAAATTGGGAAAATCATGGCGTGGTTTCTCTCTTGTAGCCTTGCAAAGCAGAAAGGAAATGGCACTAGCAAGGAAGCCATGCATAGATTGATTTTCGTGCCCTGTCTGTCTCGTTCATCAGATCAACCTAGCTAGTCAGCTAAGCTTAGCTTAACTTAGCTACTCCCGGTCCCGGACATAAACGTAAGATCACGGCGCCCTAACCTGTCACTTCCCATTAGTGCAAAGGTTTCGCCGTCGACAACCTGTGTGTGGACAGATGTACACGACCTCCTCTTCTGATGATGTGTATCTACCCCCACAACATAAGCTAGCTTGACCTGTTCTATTCAGGGTAGAGCAATGCGATGTTTCAGTTAATGTTCCTTTCTTTCTTGAAAAGATATTCTCAAGTATGATTGTTTTAGTACTACTATATACGTAGTACGTGGTGATGTTTCTGGAATTAAACGCATGCTTTCCCTCACCTACTGGGGATGCCATCAGATAGTAGCTAGAGCACTCCATCTGATGTAAATACAGTATGAAAGGTGGCATTACCCTCCTGTTTACTTCTCTTTTTGGATGAGCTAATTGAGCTAGTCCCACCAGATCCACAACAAAACTTTTCGGTGCGTGATCGATTGTGACAGTCAGAAGTTTGGTTAATTTGTTTCCCGGGGAGAACGATCATCATCAGCAACTAAACAACGTAGTATGACCAGTGCGGCATATGAATAACGGCACCATGCGGCCTTTTACACTCTAGGCAAGATGATTCATCGTGTGGTCTGAGGACTCCTGCTTATTAGTGGCATTTGCCTCCTGCTTAATTATTAGTGCTCTTTTGGAAGGTGCTAATTGGGATAGTCCCACCAGAAAACATTTGGGTGGTCCTGCTTCCTGCTTGTTTATAATGCACCACTTTGATTAGGAATTTTGAAACTAATTGTGTCCCCTGAAATTGAAAAAAAGGGTGAAAAGCAATTGATTTTACCCAAAATCAAGACGGGTAAGGAAAGATGGGAGAGTTACTGGAACATGGGACCCATGGGTTGACTTAGACTATGCTAAAAGAGGCTCGCGTGTCACCCTTTTAAACGAGTTCTGACATAGTAGTATTTCTCAAAAGAAGATGACCAACTCTTCATATTTGATAAATCCTCTCTTGCTCAACCACTCTCACGTATCTCACTCGTTTAGGTTAACTTCTATTTTTCTGTGTGGAAAGAAATCATCTTATTGGAGGCTCTGCCCTTATGAGGTCAAGGATAGCCACTGTTACTTAAATATGCCATATTGCTGCTGCTTTCTAATTAATACTGGCAGCAACATCAATTTTTGAGTTGTTGTCAGTTTGCTATCAAGCCGTGACTGTATGTCACACTAGGTTTTAGGTTTTAGGTTTTTTTTTCATGTACACTAGTACTACTTGTATGTCACACTAGCACAATGATAATAATGGTGGTCATGTATTTGGTTCCTTGTTGTAAATATTTGAACTTCAAACTATTGTTTTACAAGCTTCTGCAACTTTTTCTTAACTGTTGATGCTGCTGTTATGCCTGTATTCACTGCTGTTGCTACTGTACTTGTCATGATGTTGTACTTGTGATGATGCTACTTGTGATCTTATGAAATGACCCATTGGCGACTTCATTAGGCGGGGATAATGATTTTACAGGTACCCCGAGAGGCCCTTGAGTTTGCTGGAATGTCGATTAACTTCCGTTCCGGCAAATTCGGGTACTCCATATGTCCTATTTTCAGCAAAGGTCATGCTGAAATTTTCCGTGAATTTTAGCATGACTTTGCTAAAAATAGGACATATAGGGTACTTGTGACTAATGCATGGGCCGGGGTATCTTAGTAGTTAATTAAGTAGGATCAAATGCCCCTTTATTCTACCTGCATTAAACCATAGGCGGCAATAGAGCCAAGTGATTAGGCCCAACTTAGAATTCTCCTTCCCAGCTTAGCGTTTAGGATGCCTCGGTGTCGACAAACCATAAATTATAAAACCTTGGCTTTTAGGGTGCCTCGGTGTCGATAAAAACCGAAATGATGAAAGCTTAGGCTTTTAGGGTGCCTCAGCGTCGAAAAACCCTCAATTATAAAAGCTTAGCTTTTAGGATGCCTCGGTGTCGACAAACCCTAAACGATGAGACCATGATCTTGTTCCTTGACAATAACCAACTTTTTGACCAAACTTTGTTCCTATTTAGAGAGAAACATGGCCAACAACGATGAGGCCGGCGGTTCGGGCGGCAAGGCATTCTGGGAGCTGTCCCAGGAGATGGACGAACAACCTCACTTGTATGAGGACGCCGCCTTCCCCACCGATCCTGAGACCACTGATGGTACCGCCGAGGATGACCCCACTGATGGTGCCGCCGAGGATGCCACCACTGATGGTGCCGCCGAGGATGCCACCACTGATGATGGCGGCGCACGCACAGATGGCAGCCAACCGAAGAGGCAACGGAAGGACCGGCGCCCGACCGTGCTCCGCACCCTCAAGGAGGAAGTTACTGAAGTGGACTCCGACGGGAATCCAACGGCGCCCGAACGAATAGTCAAGGGGTACTCGCTTCAGCTCGGGTGCATTCTCCGGAGCACCGTCTCGATCAACACCGAGAACCTGAGGCATCCTGACCGAGGAAATTTGCGCAACCTCCTCTTCACGAAGCTGCACGAACGATACAAGTTCCCCGCTCAATTTGAAAACACAAGCCTCAAAGGGAATAAAGTGAACAATGCTGCCCTCACGAGGATGAGCAAGGCCCTGTCTACTTGGAAAAACAATGTGAAGAGAATGATCGAGCAAGGTGAGAGTTATGAGAAGATCAAGGAGAAAAATCCTTCGATCACCGAAGATGACTACAACGACTTCAAGATCAATTGCTCGAGCACCGCACACTCCGAATCAAGTCAGTGGGGGAAAGAAATGCAGGAGCTCAACTTAGGGGAACACACACTCGGTCCCGGCGGTTACAGAGTGGCGGAGCCTATATGGGACAAGGAGGAGGCGGACCGTGCCGAGCAAGGCCTACCGCCCCTCTTCGATAAATACGGTGACAAGCAGACCAGGAACTTTGTCAGGGCCCGGTACAAGAAGGACCCGAAAACAAAGGAGCTTACCACGGATCCGAAGACCAGGGCGCTTGAGCTTGTTCTGGTAAGGAACACACCCCCGCGTAATTAGCTCCATATGGTTGCATTATAATTAATGAAGCCAAATTTCTAAATGATTCACATTCCTTCCGCAGGCGACTGAAAGCAGTAGCGCGGGGTCGACTAAGAGCAACCCTTGGGACACGACTCTAAATAGGGCGTTGAATGTAATGAAGAACAAGGATAAGCTCGATAAGCCGACGTCAGCTGGTGGGCGAAAGGAGAAAAAGACCAGCTCGGAAAGCCAGGCGCGCGAGGTTCAAGAACTCAAGGCATAGGTGGCGCGGATTCCGGAGATTGTCCAAGAGCAAGTGATACGTCCAAAACGTATCTATAATTTCTGCTTGCTCCATGCCTCTTTTGGGTGATATTTCTATGTTATTTATACACTTCCATACACTTTTGATCATATTTGGACTAACCTATTAACTCAGTGCACCCCAGTGCCAGTTTCTGTTTTCGGCTGTTTTTGTATTTCAGGTTTTCACATTACGAGAACTGCCAGAAAAAATCCAAAAAAATTATATAAAAAAACAGTGTTCCAGAAGCTACCAGGCACCCGAAGCACAGCCGGAGGGGGGCCACCAGGGCCCCAGGCACCCTGGTGGCGCCCCCCCCGGGCCGTGCCGAGGGGGCGCCTGGGCCCCCCGAGCCTCGTCTGATGCCCTCCTTTGGCATATATTTAAAGCGTCTCCCGAAACCCTCGAGACGGGAACTCTTTTTCGCGATCTCATCTTTGTTCCGCCGCCGCCGCCGCTTCCAAGATCGGGAGCACCAGGAGAACTCTTCCCGGCACCCTGCCGGAGGGGAGGATCACCACTGGGAGCTTCTCCACCACCATGGACGCCTCCCGGATGAGTTGTGAGTAGTCTCCCTTGGATCATGGGTCCATGACCACTAGCTATGTGATGTTCTCCTCCCGTTCTTGTGCTTCACTAATTAGTCCTCGTGAGCTGCCCTACATGATCGAGGCACATATGTAATCCTTATGCTTTTGCTATGATGAGTTTGCTGGGATCCGATGGATTGTGAGATTATGTTCAGATTGTGTTTGAGTAATATATTTGATTCACCTCTTTTATATTTATGTTCGTAAGTAATTCTTGCATGTTCTCCGTTGTTATTTATTGCTTTGGCCAAGTAGTAGGTAGTGACTCCAAGAGGGAACGTTATGCTTGATTGTGGGTTCATGCCCCTCGATGACTAGTTTGAGTGACAGAAACATGAGTCTAGGGGATGTGCTGTTGCCACAAGGGGGAAAACAACGGTGCTTGTGCCCGCGGGTGCAAGGATTGTTTACTTTACGCAAAGTTCTTTTAATGCAGTTGTCTGTTGCTTTGAGTTTACACTATGGGTGGGACTCGCATCTTAATACCAGCGAGATGTTCTGGATAGATATCTCAAGGTGGATGATTAGTAGTAGATGCAGATGGATTTCGGTCTACTTACCTCGGGGTACCGCCCATGCTTTGAACCTCTACCTTTCTTGCAACTTAGTCAGCATTGGTTTGCGCACATGGTCCTGTCAATTGCCCAGCTGTAATTCGTTTACCTCACATAGCTGTTTTATCGTCTTTTGGGAGAGAGACATCACTAGTGAACATCATGAGACTCCGGTCCATATTACCATCATTGATCACATCCGCTATTTACTTTCCGCTTTTTACTTACTATTGCAATTATACCTATCACTATTATCACTTGCGTTTGATCCTTTGTAAACTACAAGGCCGGAGGGATTGACAACCTCTCTGTACTCGTTGGGAGCAAAGTTATTTGTATTTGTGTGCAGGTCCACGTTGATTGCTAATATGCGCCGTTAGCAGTTGACACCTTCTTGTTGAAACTGGGAGTCTCAGGGAAATCGATCCTTGGTATTGCCAAGGGAAAACTTCTGCTACACTGCATCTCAAACCTTCCACTTGGGGTAACCAACGAGGGGTGAGAAGCCACCTAGCAGCAAGTGCAACAACAGCTCGGAGCGACGATCACCGCCATTGTGCCTAGCTTGATCGAGGGGTTGCAGGCATGGATTGCGGGCGGCCAACAGGGGCCGCCCCCGATTCCCAGCTTCACGGCCAGCAACTCGCAGAACGCGATGGCGGGGCCATTGGTGTCTCCGGCGGAGGCGGCATTGGTGTCTCCGACGCCGGCACGGGAGCTTAATGCACCCGGGTGTACGCCGGCCGGCACCTCTGCAGCAAGCGGCCCCTCCGTCAACTGCACGCCCGCCGTTGGCGGTGCCTCGACATTAGCCGAGCTCGACGCCATCATCACGGTAACTAATTAAGCCTCTCTCGGCCGAGGACTTCATCTCCTTGCCTTTGACTGGGCATCCCTGACACCCTACATGTTTTCGCAGGGCGCCGCCGACGTTCCGTGCACTCTCCTGCACTTCGTGAACAACGAGTTGGTCGATGTCGCCAAGGGCAAAATCGTTCAACCGGGCAACCCCTTGTTCCACGATACCCAGATGCCACCCAACTTGTTTAGGGTTCAACTGGTTCAGGTGCTGCCAGGCTGCGACGAGGTGTTACCTTCGATTCGACCCGTCGGGGCCGACGATGATGACGTGATGACCCTCAGCGCCTGCCTGAGCTGACCCATGCTTTGGCCGAAGAGCCAGATTCGTTTGGGGGCGGGGGACACCACCCCAAAGACAACACCGCCAGTCGTGTCGGCGCCAAGTCGTCCCCATGGCAAGACCGCCGCAACGGTGCCGGAAATCCCTATGCCACTGGATCCAAACATGCATATGGCACAGGATCAGAACGATGACGACGACGATACATTTGCCAACGTCGATCAGTACTTTGCCGATCATGGTGGGTACGGTGGCGACTTCATAGGGCCTCCTTCTCAAGAACCCAACCCAACAAAAGACGTGCCCGATCTAGCTGGTACCGCGGAGAAGCCAAGTTGCAACAGGCGTCGTCTGCCGTTCAGCTCTCAGGAGACGCCTCTAGCTGCCGACTTCACCGAGCCTCAGATAGGCGAGGTGCGAAATATTATCAGCCCCAACACACTCAAGAAGGCGGTCTCTGAGCAGAACTCGGTCCCAATTCAGGAGAAGAAGAAGGCACGCAAAAGAAAAACTAACAAGGGTGCGAGCCAGCCGGCACCGAGTACGATCCGTGCTCAGGACGGGCCACCTTCACCTGAGGATGTAATGAGGAGGGTTCATGTGGCGGGTAGGCCGATGCTACCGAGAAATATGCTCGATGCTGCAACCGGTGCTATGCGGAGTCTGCATGACAGTGTTCTTTCTTTGGAGAAGCGGCGTCTCAAAGAGAAGGATGTGGCATACCCGGTTTTCGCGGCCAAGGTGCCAGAGGGCAAGGGCTTTGTGGATAACTCCATCGGGGGTACGATCGTCCTGCGGGTTGATGACATCCACGCTATGTTGAACCTTCTTCCGCTGCACTACACCTTCGTTCAGCTATTTTCGCTGAGTATGGAGATGCGGATCATTCGCGACAAGACCCCGGACATCGTGATAGTCGACCCCTTCTACATGCGTGCCAAGATCTTGGGCAGCGCTGGGGACCGGCAAGTCGCGAGTTCTTACCTCGAAGGCGTCATTCTGGCAAACCGAGATAAGGATAACTTCCTCGTGCCTTACTTTCCCGAGTAAGTCCTCCGCCTCAACCGCCCCGTAACATATGAATTCTTAGATTTCGATCGTTCTTCTTTTAACATTCCGTGTTTTCTGCAGTGACACACATTGCACGCTCATCCTCCTAAGCCCCAAATATTCCATGGCCACGTATTTTGACCCGGAAAATCAGTCGAAAGTAGACTACACAAATGTCAAGAAGGTTCTTGATGATGTTCTCCCCGGCTACGCTAAATCTGGAGGCACCTTCACCAGGCCTATTCGTAAGTACGGCAAGCACGTGTTCTCCCACAATACGACGTTCTGCTGCGTCAAGCAGCCGCCTGGCGGTCAGAAGGGTGCCTACTACGCCATCCATCACATGCGGGCGATCGTACGGGACCATCATCAACTTCTGCTACCGAGTAAACTCAAAGATTGGGCCGCGAGCGTGTCGGCAATCCAGGACGCGGACATCAGACAAGAATTCTTTCGCATCCAGTCGGAGTTTGCGGAAATCATCCATCAAGATGTCCTTCGTACCTCGGGGCAGTTCTACCTCAGAAATCAACCGTCGAACAGTGACATCGACACAATGCTACAAATGCAGGCTGACAACGCCCGTGATTTCATGACTCCCACGATAGACGGCGGCTTCATCCACGCTCCGGTCCCTTGAGTCGAGTCGAAAGCAGTGATGCTGTGTCTAGTTCTGAAACATCGATTGGCTCATGTTGTAATTAAACTTTAATGAACTTATAGTATGTCTCTTTGGTTTCGAGAGTCGTTCAACTTAGATGTAATCGGTGCTATTAATGTCTTGCTTTTCTCTTTCGATCGTTCTGTTGCATACTTATATATTGCTTATGTATTGTCTGTGAATTGGTACTAACGTTTCGTTTGGCTAGTGCATTGCAATGTCGTCGTATGTCGTGTACAAGGGTAAGGTTCCCGGAGTCTACGACGACTGGGAGGAGTGTCGGAGACAGTTTCACCGATTCAGCGGTAACAGTTACAAAGGGTACACCACTAGGGCCGAGGCCGAATCTAGATACGCCCGCTATCTAGCGGGAGAGGGGAGGGAGCGTTGGAGGAACCGGATGAAGACGAGTTTCATCGTGATGATGCTCATCGTGATGATCGCAGCTCTCTTCTATGTGATGATAGTTTAGATGATCGATATCGACTTGTAATGTGAAGACAAACTCGCTACTCGCGGTCTTGAGACTTGTAATATATTGTTCTATCTTTGTTCGGTCTTTTCAATTCGGAGACTAATATGATGAATTGTATTCAGAGACTAATCTTCTATTGTATTCGATGAATTTGTTGTTGATGTGTGCTGTCTATATTCTGTGCAATTATACATTTTGTAATCTGTGCAAAAAAAACAGAAAAATAATATTAAAAAAACCTAATATTCATACTAATGGCGCATCACAACACAGTGTGCCATTACTATGCCAAAGGATACTAATGGCGCATCACCAGACAGTGCGCCATTACTATGCGGACATTACTAATGGCGCATCCTGCTGTAGTGCGCCATTAGTATGCCAAAGCACCTGGGTACACATGGCCCATGGGAGGCATTCTAATGGCGCACTACTGTGCATACTAATGGCGCATCAGCGGTGCGCCATTAGTATACCAGATACTAGGTGCGCCATTAGTAAAGTATACTAATGGCATGGCACTAATGGCGCACCACTAATGCGCCATTAATGGTCAAATTAGGTGCGCCATTAGTAGGCCTTTTCCTAGTAGTGCTACCCGCACGACCCACACAACCCCCAATCCCGTCTCCACCACGAGCGCGCCGCCACCCCTGCCACACCGTCGCACGCCGACGGACTCCCCCTCGCCGTCGCGCCGCCGGAACCCATCCCGCCATCGCGCCGCCGGAACCCACCCCGCCGTCGTGCAACGGCGTTCCCGAGGCACGAGCGAGTACAGAGGGGGCCGGGACCAGAGGCCGGATGCGAAAGCTGGAGCGTCGTGCGACACCTTGCCGCGGTCGCGGCCCTCACCGTCGCCTTCCCTCCTCTGTGGCCTGGCTGCGTCGTGGTCGTCGGGACTACTTGCCGTGGACGCGGTGGTTGACATCTACGGCTAGCCGTAGACCAGCACCTCGCTGCCTCCACAAAGTATGGATGCACCATCTTCTGCTGCGGAGCGTGTGCTACTCCAGAGTAATTTGCAGTGTTGTGGCATATATGCTCGGTGCAAGAAGCTTCTGATTTTGATTTACAGGTGATGCTGGGGATTCATCTGGAATCTAATTTTGACAGGTCAAAACTGTTTTGTTGGCTGCTGGCTTCATGTGCTGTTATAGTTCGCTACAGACAGGTACATAAGTTCCCTACAGCTACAAGTTTGGTGTACCATAATGTGTCATCTAATCAATTTTGAGGTTTGGTATTGATTCATTGATCCCCTTTCCTAGGATTCATTATTGGAAATTCCTAGGATTCATTATTGGAAATTGATCTTGGGCTATGGAACCAAGATGATCTACTCAGGGCCAATTCTTTTTCTAACTTTTTTGGGCTTCCAGAATAAGCTGCCTCCTATCCAGCTTATTCTAAAAGCTCAACCATAATTTTTATTTTAGAAGCCTACTAATCTACTCTTAACTACTAGGCTTTTAAAAAAATAAATTTGTTTGGGCTTCTAGAATAAGCTGGGTAGGGGTAGCTTATTTCAGATTATTATAGAAGCCACCAAAAGAACTGGCCCTCAATAAGTTTTCTTACCACTATATATCTTTTTTGTGTACTAAATCACTGATTAATTACTACACTTAGCAAGAGTTTCCTTTACAAACAAAGCTAGCGTTCGAGGGTGTGGAGGAGGTGAAACACATGGGGTCACCATCACCCTTTCCCTCTAGATCTGGTGCGTGTACTTTAACCTGGATATTCAGAGACGTCTTGAAAGGAAAACAATTTAGACCTTAGTTGTATATTTGATGAAGCTATCTAATTTGGACTTGAAATTACACTGTAAAATTTCCTTTCAACTGCTAATTCAATTTACAAATTTTTGAACTTTACTTCTGCCACCATATGCTCCCAGTCATCCCCGCTGCATGTACGTCGCTGGTTCATCCCGATGCTTGCCAACCTCTTCGCGACTGCCGTAGTTTGGCACCAGGCTACCTACTGGCGATGTTGCCCCGCATCCCGTTGCCAGCTACTGCTCCTTACGGGTCCGCGAGTACCCGCATGATTGGATGCCTTACAGCACGCACGCTCCTTCCTGATCTGATTTGTTCTCATGGCAAATCACTTCCTCGCCAATTCCTCAAAGTTCGCAAACAGTTTTTATTTCATATATTTATTTTTGGCAACTCCTAATGTTTTGCATTGTTTTACAGGGACCAATAGTTGGATGAAAAAAATAGAGATTTGCGATGAAGAGTGAGAGCAGAGAGATGAGATATAAAGAGATCAGAGAGAGAGAGAGAGAGAGAGAGGCATTGACTGCTGCACATTTAGATAGATGCATGGTGCTTCTTGTATGATGTATGTTGTTACTAATTGGTGCACATTTAGATAGAGAACATATATGTAGCTTTGCTACTGATTGCTGCTGTTATTGCTACAGCCTCATCAATCAATAGTACCTAATTTATATCCAGATAATTTGCATATGTCATGAAGGGAAAAAGACGTCACTGAGCCGTTTGTTTCTAATTGCAAGGTTAAATAATTATGTGTGTTCTAACTCTATGGGACAATCTGAAGTTATTTGGCTCATCGTCGTGCCACAAGTTTCCGACATCACCGTGCCTGTACACGATCGACTTCACTAGAAATCTGTCTGCACGTACTTCATCGTCCGCCGGAACTTTGTCTGACCTGAGGTACGTACTACAGTCTCATGAATTTGAATGTGTCATCAACTATTACTTATTAGTTATGTATATGTTCTTTAGTACTCCCTCCGTCCGAAAATACTTGTCATCAAAATGAACAAAAAGGGATGTATCTAGAACTAAAATACATCTAGATACATTCCCTTCTATTCATTTTGATGACAAGTATTTCCAGACGGAGGGAGTATATTGTAAGCTCCGAACAAGACAATGCCTAAAAGGGTCAGACATTACTTTTCCATGCCATTCAGTTTTTTCAGTTGAGTTGGCTACTTAAATTTCCACTATGTTAATTCTTCCGTTTGCAATTT
Organism: Secale cereale; assembly: GCA_902687465.1. Lineage (NCBI taxonomy): Eukaryota > Viridiplantae > Streptophyta > Magnoliopsida > Poales > Poaceae > Secale > Secale cereale. The sequence goes on along the minus strand of LR738715.1, from coordinate 16,986,354 downwards.
CTCATTGGTGTTCATGTAATTACCCTGCAGTCGTTCTTAGTAGTGCCTAACATCTGATTGTTGTGCTTACATAAAACTGGAACTTTTTTGGAATTTGTAAGGTTTCAGACAACAAGCCGGTGAGAGCTTATGGTTCAGTTAGAACCTACCTCTTTCTCTATCCTGATGCGATTTATAATGTTCTACCCTGGTGAGCATATGAGGCTGTAGTACTGGGTTTATGCTCAGAAGTTAAATTGCTTGCTGATTAATTCGTGTCATATTATTCACATCAAACACCAGCATTTTTCTTATCCAAGTACATTTGATTTTGTAGGCAGGGGGATTCAATACCAAGATTTATGATTTGGCATAAGTGAGATGACATATAGGTGAGTATGTTGTTCTGACTTTATGATACGAGTGTTTTGCACAAATATTTCTCAATAATGAGCATATGTTCTTTTCTGATGTTGCATTAGTAAAATTTTTGAAACTGATGTATCTGTGACAAAAATATTGAAGTTATGGACATGTTAATAATTGGTTATCAAGCAAAGGTACATTCACTAAATGTTAGTGGTTATCGGAAGAAGAACTCAGTTCATTTACCGCTGCAGTAAAAAGTGGCACAACTGATTTTGTTCAGATACTAAATTTGCTTGCATGCTATTTCTATAGGCATTTCCTACATATTGAGGGGTATGTGTGATATCTTTTCTAAGGCCATGATATATTTTCAGGTAGCTTTTCTTAATAAGGTCAATGGCTTGCGTACTGTACTTCTATAGATCCTTTCTTTCATAATGAGCTATGTGCATACTCTCTTTCCTTAAGTCAATATTTGATCAGGGAAGCTACTCAGTATTTTTGTTAAAGTTAGTATAACATGTCCCATAAATTCAGAAGTTAGTATAACATGACAATGAGGTTGCATCATGAGTCTGAAACCAAGCCTCTCCTGTTCACATAATGATCTCCTCACAAAACCAAAATCATTTATTGATTTATGTACAATTGTACTATACTCATTCTCCTGTCAGATTGAGAATGTGGTTCATGTAGAAAGGACTACATGCAAAAATAAGGATCATAGTAATACTTTTCCAATGATTCTCTCGGAGGTCATGTCTTCATGTTATTCAAGGATTTTGATATCCGAAAGTTATGACAATATAGATAGGGAGATAGCCTTCCGTGTCCCGGAGGCCACTGTAGGCTGCACTGAAGAGCACACAGCAGGTAGACGGATGCGGCGATCCTTGATGTGCTTTGCTGCTGTCATTTTTTTTATCAAGGACGCCACTGTCCAAGTCGTTCTTCTGCCTTGGTTAGTGGCGCTTCTCTTCCATTCCACATACGAACACCCATGGAGAAGCTCATTTATAAAACATCTATCTGTGAATGAATTTCTCATATATTACCATCTGCAATGGACATGATAATGGTAGAACACTTGTGATGATGGACAGATGTTTAAGGTTTTATTTTCCTGTTGCAACGCACGGGCATCACACCAAGGATTTTTTATTTCACTTTACTTGGTATATGAACTAATCCTGAATGGAAAATAGTTTGTGCTGCTATAGATTATAAACATTGCTAGCTTCTTGTGTGTAGGCTTGTTCTGTGCTAGACTACCAAAAAATGTTTTGCTTCGATAATTTTTATTTATGTACTAACAATGTTATGGGTCCATGTTCACATTGAAGCTTATAGTACATGTTTTCATTCTAAGCCATTATATAGTTCTTCGTTTTGGAAATTGTCTAGCCTGACATTTTTCAGAATTTGTACAAGTCTTTTAACAAATTTTGGTATCCTTTGGACAGGAAGCTTTAGAAAGCTGGCGGCTGATGGGGATTATAAGAACTTAAATGCCAGAGAAGTCGTGCTCCCCTTTCCGACGATGACTCTTGATACAAACGCCTCCCTTTTTTGTACTTAGAATGACTGGTGTCTGACACAAACTCACTATTATAGTCAAGAGTCAAGACCATCGTTGTGCAATGCTCTGGGTCTTGTCGGACAGGAACCGCGCTCCGCGACAGGCGAAACCTAATTCATGTTAATTATGTTTGCTTCGTTACGAAGCGGGGAGTAGGAGGTTAGGGGTGATGGTGGCTGTCTGGACGATGCCCTGAGGACCTTCTGACCGAGCTTAGCATCCTGTAGGCCTCGCGCTCCCCGAGGCTACCACACCTTGCCGACGTGCGGTCTATCATGGTGGCAGTGGATGGGGTCTGGGCGGTCATCATGGCGGAGATGAGGCGGATCTTACGCAATGTCGTACGTGTTGTTATGGCGTTTTACGTGATGCGATCCCGTTGCAACGCACAGGCAATTCTCTTAGTATAAAATAGCGAAACGGACTAAGAATATCTATTTCTTTTATTAGTAGGTATAGAAGGTAGATCATCTAAGATTTCGCGTTAGGGTAAGAATAGCGGAAGGTGTGAGTGCACGATCATTCATGCTGCCTCCTATGTGCTACTAATTCCTTTCACAAGAACAAAAAAATGTGCTACTAATTCAATCATGTTTGTGTAGAAGACTCTTTGTTGAGTATCGCGCATGGAATGGACAATCATGTCAGGTGCGCTTCTTCGGCGGCCGCTTGGGCATGTCCTGCGCTGGTTTGTTGCTTGTGTACTACTCCCTACATCCCATATTATAAGATGTTATTACATTTGATATACAAAATAGATATAATAACGTCTTATATTATGAGGCGGAGAGAGTATTTCTAAAAATGTTTTGCACCAAAAACACTTTTGAAAATATGAAGTGTAACAGTGCATTAAAGAAACGCACGCATGTTAAGCAAAATGTAATGGTATATTAAAAATGAGAGTGCCTAGAAATCATCTAGATGAGACATAATTTGGTCTCATTCACATGGAAAACATAAACAGGCACAAAGAAGTATCAACCCACATCAACACACACGCATATTATAGCATCACATCCAATGGCTATAAAAGTGAATGAGAGATAACTATATCTCAGTTGGATGAGTTCTAGCAAAACTGATTAAAAATTCAGGAGAAATATATTGACGCATCGCTTGGCTAAATAAAAATGATCCGTACGGAGGAACTTTATCATCATGAGATGTGCTCCACCGTCCATTTACAACGTTCATATGTGTCAAATAAAATGTCCCCGTAAAAACTTGTGTTAAACAAAATTGACAAGTACCCAGTACGTGTGGCACACGCGCGCAGCGCGTAGTTTATAGTGCACATGCACGCCACGCCACGCACGTGTACACTAGCATGGACCATGCAAAAAGAAAGTGTACAGTAGCATGGACTCACGTAGCACGCCCGCCTCTATTGCCGCCTTCTCCACGCCAAGTTCCCCGTTACCTCGCCATGCAGCTCATGTGACCCCATCGTCAAATTGTCCGCCGTTGCCGGTGTCGACCCCGCTGTGCTGACACCCGAGATCACCTACCCGTTGCTCTACCACTGTGCCGTGTTTTCCTTGTCGACCATCGGACCATGTACCTCATGGCCTTTCGCGTCTCTTTCGGGCAGCCCATCGCCTTGCGTCCTCGTGCAGTTCTTCGCCAGCGCCCACCGCGTCAAGGAGCAGCGGGATGAGACGCATACCCACTTCGTCTGCGTGACATGGCCACGCGGGTCGATCTCCTCGCCGTGTGCGCAGGATGGTGTAGCGCGGTTGCCGAAGTTAAGTACTCTACGACCTTGCTGCCTCAGCCTCGTTGACGGTGTGTGTGCATGCTGTGTGCTAACTAGTGTGTGCGTGCGTGCGTGCTGCGTGGGTGTGTTTCCGCAGCGTGCTCGCTTCATGGGTGTGGCTCGTGGGCCGACGTCGTCTTGTGTTGTAGTGTGCTTTGTGTACATGTTATAATAAGGGTTTACTCAAAAAAAAATCCTCAGCAAGCCGGGGCTCAATTTGATAGTGTTTTCATAGGGTAATTAAAACTTCCTCTCCCAAATCACTCTACCCGCAAAATAAAAAACCCTCTGCCAAACGATGAACAAGGTTACCTTGATCTTCCGAAATCACTTAATTAAGGAGCAATTCTTGCAAAGCTCACTCTCACCTCCCCATGTTGCAAGTGTGCCACTTGTCGCTACCTGAGAGTTTTTCTTTTTTTCGTAAATCCATTTACTCAAAACGTTTTATCTCTTAAATTGTGCGTCCAAATCTCGAACCGTTTTCACAGTTGGATTCCTCGGGTCGAGATCATCAAAACTATATCTCATGTTGATAGGTTTTGATGAACTTTATTTTCACGAAAAAAACCAGACGAAAAACCGAATTGGGAGCACACATTTTTTCCTTTCTGAAATAGCCACGATCGTGCCTCTCATGGTAGCAAACATATGCCTCTCGTTGAAGAAAATCCGTGCTTCTCGTAGAAGATTTTTTTTTTTCATTTTCGAGAGGCACGCCTCACGCGGAAGCAAATCCATGCCTCTCATCCACTGGCGGATCCTCTTGGGGACCATATGTTGAAATCTGAGATGGGCCTAGAGCCCATATGACAATTTCAGATTTGATCTCTAAGGGCCCATGTAGGTGGCATGACAAAGTGGTGGGAAGTTTAGTCCCACCATGCTAGTGGAAGGAGAGTTGGAGTGGTTTATAAGGGATTCTCTCCCTCATGCTATTGGAGCTTGAGAAGAGATGAGGCCCTCGCGCACTCCTCCTCCTCGCCTCGACGCGACGCTCCGCTCCGCTCCGCGGGTTGCGGGATTGAGCCGAGCTCACTCCTATGCGCTTCTTTTTGCCGGTCAGGAACGGAGAGTCTTTGACAGGTAGGGCCACGATCTGAGACGTCGGATCGTGGGCTACCGACTTGGACGTGGGTTCGGCCCACGTTTCGCCACGCGCGGCCGCACATATATATGTGGGGCGCTGCCAACCCTAGCCGCCGAAACACACAGTGGTAAGGGATTTCTGTCAGGTGTCTGGGGAGGTGATTCTGGGGAACTTCAAAGAAGCTATAATTGTCATGCTCCTCAAAGTAAACTGTCCGGAGTTGCTATCCCAGTTCCGCCCTATCAGTCTATGTAACGTTCTGTACAAAATTGCAGCGAAGGTACTACTAACAGATTAGAGTTGAATTCTCAGTGGAGGATGTCATTGGCCATCTGAGTGTTGAGCAGAACTCAAGGGCAAAGGACTCGAACGGGAAAGCGGTTGAGGGGACTACTGTCGCCAACATGGTGAACCAGAGGAACTCCAACTCCCACAAGCCCAAGGGAAAGAACGGTGTCCAACACAATGCCGACTTTAAGAAGAAGGGTAAGAAGACCTTCAAGAAGAACAAGAAGGATGAGGGCTGCTTTACTTGTGGTTCGGCTGAACATTGGGCCAACAAGTGCCCAAACAAGTACAAGAAGCCAGGACAGGACTCCAAGTCTGTCAACATGATTGTGGGCAACAATGACAATGGTGCATCTGGGTACGGTAATTTATTTACTGTTTTTTCAGTGTTTCAGCCCAACGATTGGTGGGTGGACACGGGTGCAGGAGTTCATGTGTGTGCTGACATTTCATTGTTCACTTCTTACCAGGTCACAGGCCATGGGTCCGTATTGATGGGGAATGGCGCGAGTGCTTCTGTTCATGATGTTGGCACGGTCGATCTGAAGTTTACTTCGGGAAGGATCGTGCAGCTGAAGAACGTGCAGCATGTCCCCGCCATCAAGAAGAACCTCGTTAGTGGCTCCCTTCTATGTAGAGAAGGGTTTAAGTTGGTTTTCGAGTCTAATAAATTAGTTGTTACGAAATATGGACTCTTTGTTGGAAAAGGTTATGAGAGCGGAGGAATGTTCCGCCTTTCCCTCGCAGATTTTTGTAATAAAGCCGTGAACCATATTCATTCGAATGTTAATGAATCAGAAGTTTGGCATTCACGTCTTTGTCACATTAGTTTTGGTGTTATGACGCGGCTAGCTAAGTTGGATTTAATCCCGAGTTTCACTTTAGCCAAAGGTTCTAAGTGCCTTTCATGTGTGCAAGCTAAGCAACCTCGCAAGCCTCACAAGGCCGCGGAGGAGAGACACTTGGCACCATTAGAACTCATACATTCTGATCTTTGTGAGATGAATGGTGTGTTGACTAAAGGTGGAAAGAAATACTTCATGACATTGATAGATGATTCCACTAGATATTGCTATGTTTATCTGTTAAATACTAAAGATGAGGATCTACACTACTTTAAAATCTATAAGGCAGAAGTTGAGAAACAACTTGAAAAACAAATTAAACGAGTCCGGTCAGATCGTGGTGGAGAGTACTTCTCGAGTGAGTTTGACTCCTTTTGTGCGGAACACGGCATTATTCATGAGAGGACGCCTCCCTATTCACCCCAGTCAAACGGGGTTGCCGAGCGGAAAAACCGTACTCTAACTGATTTGGTTAACGCCATGTTAGATACGTCGGGTTTACCCAAGGCATGGTGGGGGGAGGCTATATTGACGGCATGTCATGTCCTGAATAAAGTTCCGACAAAGGACAATGAGATCACTCCCTATGAGAAATGGGCGAAGAGAAGGACGACACTCTCGTACTTACGTACTTGGGGCTGTTTGGCGAAAGTCAATGTGCCGATCCCCAAAAAACGCAAGCTTGGACCGAAGACCGTGGACTGCGTTAATTTGGGCTACGCTAAGAATAGTGTTGGCTATAGATTTCTAGTAGTGAAATCTGAGGTACCTGACCAAAAGGTTAGTACAATTATGGAGTCTAAGGATGCTACATTCTTCGAGGATATATTTCCTATGAGAGATAGGCAAAGCACTTCTAGACAGGAATCTGAGGAGACTCTTGAGCCTGCCATTCCTATGGAATACTATGAACGAACACATGATGAAAATCCTGAGGAGGATGACGAGGAAACCCTTGGTAGGGGAAAGAGACAAAGGACTGCAAAGACCTTTGGTGATGATTTCTTCGTGTACCTCGTGGATGATGCTCCCACTTCTATTTCAGAAGCGTATGCCTCTCCAGAATCTGACTACTGGAAGGAAGCTGTCCGTAGCGAGATGGATTCCATCATGGCTAACGGGACATGGGAGATTACTGAGCGTCCCTATGGTTGCAAACCATTGGGATGTAAGTGGGTGTTCAAAAAGAAGCTTAGGCCCGATGGTACGATTGAAAAGTACAAGGCTAGGCTTGTGGCCAAGGGCTATGACCAAAAGGAAGAGGAAGATTTCTTTGATACTTATTCACCTGTGACCAGACTGACCACCATTCGAGTATTACTCTCGTTGGCGGCCTCGCATGGTCTTCTCGTCCACCAGATGGATGTTAAGACAACTTTCCTTAATGGAGAGCTAAACGAGGAAATCTACATGCAACAGCCAGATGGCTTTGTGATAGATGGTCAGGAAGGAAAAGTGTGTAGGTTGATAAAATCTTTATATGACCTGAAACAAGCACCTAAGCAATGGCATGATAAGTTTAATACAACACTGACATCTGTTGGTTTCGGTGTTAATGAAGCTGACAAATGTGTATACTATCGCCATGGTGGGGGCGAAGTAGTTATACTGTGCTTGTATGTTGATGACATACTGATATTCGGAACCAACCTCAAAGTAATTGAGGAGGTCAAGTCGTTTCTATCTCAGAACTTTGAGATGAAAGACCTTGGTGTGGCTGATGTTATCTTGAACATCAAGCTACTGAGAGATAATGAGGGTGGGATTACACTTTTGCAATCCCACTATGTTGAGAAGGTGTTGAGTCGTTTTGGATACTCGGACTGCACACCATCTCAAACACCATATGATCCTAGCGTGTTGATTCGAAAATCCAAAGGCACGGCTATAGATCAATTGAGATACTCTCAAATCATTGGTTCACTGATGTACCTAGCTAGCGCTACGAGGCCTGACATCGCTTTTGCTGTGAGCAAACTGAGTCGGTTTGTATCAAAACCGGGTGATGTACATTGGCATGCTGTTGAAAGAGTTATGCGTTATCTGAAGGGTACTATGAACTATGGACTTCACTATACCGGATACCCGTCGGTACTTGAAGGGTATAGTGATGCGAATTGGATCTCTGATGCTGATGAGATGAAGGCCACAACTGGGTATATGTTTACTCTTGGAGGTGGCGCTGTTTCCTGGAAGTCTTGCAAGCAAACGATCTTAACGAGATCGACAATGGAAGCAGAATTAACAGCATTAGACGCATCTGGTGTCGAAGCGGGATGGCTTCGAGATCTCTTGATGGACTTGCCATTGGTTGATAAACCAGTTCCGGCTATCCTTATGAATTGTGACAATCAGACCGTCATCACCAAGGTGAAGAGTTCAAAGGACAACATGAAGTCCAACAAACACATAAGAATGAGATTAAAAGCTGTCAGAAAATTGAGAAACTCCGGAGTGATAGCGTTGGAATATGTCCATACGGCTAAGAATCTGGCAGATCCCTTTACAAAAGGGCTATCACGTGTTGTGATAGATAATGCATCGAGGGAGATGGGCATGAGACCCACATGAGTTGCCATGGTGGTAACCCAACCTATGTGATCGGAGATCCCGTGAAGTAGGACCTGGGAAAACAAGCCAGTGGTGAACTGAGGAGAGTAACTATACTAACCCACTCCGCTGGAGATGCAATACTCTCAATACTGTATGGGAGGATGACTACTGTCTTAATGTGTTCCAAGGCTTATATGTATAAGCAAGATGCTATCCTACAGAGCGATCTTTGGAGGAACACACCTATATGAGCCCGACTGCTGGTCACAATCTATGAGATTGGGGTGATCTCTAGTAAGCTCATGAACAGGCCAGGAGTGTGACTTATATGCTCCACCCGAGGGGTCAGCCTTCGGCAGCCTAGTATCAGTAAGACATGTGGTGAAACTTCTTTACGCCAAACTGACATTTCAAGGCTTAGTCCATTGTTCAGTTGTGAAGGAGTGTAGCTACTTGCTCTAGGTGAAGCTCAACCTTAACAGGTCTTCGCTGAAACACTGGTATATCGAAACAGTAATTGGGACAAGAGCACACAATGGGCCCTCGAGATCTGGTGGGGGGTTGTTGAAATCTGAGATGGGCCTAGAGCCCATATGACAATTTCAGATTTGATCTCTAAGGGCCCATGTAGGTGGCATGACAAAGTGGTGGGAAGTTTAGTCCCACCATGCTAGTGGAAGGAGAGTTGGAGTGGTTTATAAGGGATTCTCTCCCTCATGCTATTAGAGCTTGAGAAGAGATGAGGCCCTCGCGCACTCCTCCTCCTCCGCTCGCCTCGCCACGCCACGCCACGACGCGCCGCGCCGCGGGTTGCGGGTTGCGGGATTGAGCCGAGCCGAGCTCACTCCCATGCGCTTCTTTTTGCCGGTCGGGAACGGAGAGTCTTTGACAGGTAGGGCCACGATCTGAGACGTCGGATCGTGGGCTACCGACTTGGACGTGGGTTCGGTCCACGCGCGGCCGCACATATATATGTGGGGCGCTGCCAACCCTAGCCGCCGAAACACAGAACGCATCTGCCTCCACACCCGCCGTCGTCCCTTTGCTGCTGCTGCTGCCGCCGGTGACTCCATCCCGTCCGCCGCGTACACGGTCGACGGGAGAGCAGGTCTCCGAAGCCTCGCCTCTCTGGATCCTGTACGGGAGAGGGGCGAATAGGTTTTTGGGAAGCGACTACGCGACTGCTCGCCGTTCATCTACTTCCTCTACGTCCGCGTCGCCCTCGTCATCACCATGGCCACCGACGCCGAACGTGCCGCCGCCCAGAAGATCGAAGCCGACAAGAAGGCAGCCGAGGACGCTGCTGCCGTCACCGCTGCCGCGGCCTCTGCATGGCCTACTGGAGGGTATAACTCGTTTATCCCGCTCCTACTGTTTTCTGTTTTAGGCATGCTAGCGTTATACGTAGATCTGTCTACAATTAGCGTAGTATGTGTTTGCATGATTGAATATCAGTATGCTATTACTTGTGTCAATACCATGCTAGTAGTTAATTCGTGGATTAAATTAATCGAAAAATTGCCTATTTACTCAACACCATACTGGGCCATGGCCCGGTCTATCAAAAGTACAAAAAATAATTAGCAGTGCATGTGCCCATTTGATCCATTCCATCCGAATTGTTTATCTGGGCCGATAACAGCTGTCATCAACTCTCTCCTTGCTACTTTGTGGGCCGGATGTTGGCGCTGGGCAATGCCAAGTGACAGAGATGGTGCAGGCAATGCACTAGCAAACTACGCCCAATAAAAACCTCCAAATTTTGAAGAAAAAAACTTCAAATTACTCCAATCCTCAGGAAAAAAAAGTCCACCTAGCTTTCAAATTCTTTTGACTCTAAAATAAATCCCTAGTAGGTCTCAAATTATTTTGACTCTACAAATAAAGTCTGAAAGACCGTGTATTTATTTGTGCTTGATTATCTTTGCTTCACATTTAAAATGTCGGACCCTCCTATATTTTGTGTCACGCTCCGCCACTGCTCTCATCGATGGAGAAAAAAGTGTTTTCCCCATTTTCAAGAGGCACGGCCGTGTCTCTCGCGGAAACAAACCCGTGCCTCTCGCAGAAGCAAATCTGTGTCTCTCGTGTAAGGAAAAAAATAAAACACATTTTTTTTCTGTTTTCGAGAGGTACGTCCGTGCCTCTTGCGGAAGCAAACCCGTGCCTCTCGAGGAAGTAAATCCGTGCCTCTCACGAAATGAAAAAAAGAACAAGTGGTTTTTCGCGCAAATTTTTTTAAAAAAAAATTATTGTCCAAAAGCTGAGAAAGACAAATGAAAACCAAAAAGTCATAAAAATGGAAAAACTCATCTTAAAAGCCGAAAACACGTGCGAAAAAAAACAAAATAGGCGTGATCTTAGCCCATCACAAGTGACCTTTGGGGAGACTCCCAAATGAGCGCTCTTTCATTAGTTGCCCTCTTGATCTACTGAAAGGCCTTCATCATCTCCTTGATGTCCTCAATCACCGGCCCATTGACAAGCAGATTCTTGGTAGGGTTATTGAGACCTTTTACGGTGCATCAAATTAATTTGGGCCGTTAATTTCTATGCCTTGGAAGGCCCAGATGAGCCAATAGTACTACAGATTTTTGGTAGTATATTTGACTAGTTAGGGGTATTTTGGGTACTCTAATGTTTATCAATCACACTGGCAGGTTCCTTCCCCGCCATGGCGCGGTCCACACCGACCAGTACTTTTCGGCCGGCGACGCACGATGAAGACGATGAAACAAAGTTACTCTAGAAAAGCTACGCTACTGGACTCGCAAGTCGCAGCACAAGCACGTCACACGTACGCAAGTACGCAACAATCAGATCGCTGATTTCTCTTTTAACACACCTACGTAGACGCTTGTTGATGGCCACGGGCACGTATCATCTCCCGTGTTTTTCTTTATTGCCTCAACTCAGTAGGCGAGTACAAGGCCGATGCTGGCGAGCAAAACTCCATGAAGGCGGATCAGAGAGGCACGCGATACAGTAGGCCTTCTTCATGGGTCTTTCCGGCACATTTCTGCTGCTCCGGCAGGGACGCCTCCTGGGACGACGAGCTGCTTTGACAGGAGGCGCATCTCATGGCCTACATGTGCCGGATCTGCACCTTGTGCCTCACCTGCGAGGCTGCTCCGGCAACCCGAAGGAGCAGTGACGACGAGGTCGCAGACGCACTCGCCCGTGGCTCTGCATCGGATACGATGGGTTAATTTAATTAATTAGATCATTAATTATGATTAGAACTAACAAAGAATAAATCTATCTCTAATCAGAAATTACCAATATGTCCTAGAGCGAAAATTTGACCCATCTATACTGGCCGTTGGCAGGGACGGATTAAGGGGGGGACGAGGGGGGGCGAGACCCCCCCAACGATCGACTCACCCCTCGGTACCGATAGGCTATTCCGTAATCTTTCTGCGTACGTACATGTACGTAAACTGCTTTGCCCCCCCTATCCCTCGACCTTGGTAATTAACATGAATCCTCAGCCACGTAACTTTTTTTTTTTGAGAAATCCTCAGCCCATCTAACTGGTACAGGCGTAGAGCCCACTAAATATGTAGCACACAAATGCCAAGCAGGCCATCCTGGAAAACAAAGAGGCCCTTAGTTACCGCACGATGCTAGTCTGTTGGTTTCCTCGCCGGATCGAGATTGATACGATACTACCTGCTGGCCGCTCCGATCCGATCTCTCCGTCGTGCCGCCATCAAGAAACGGAGAAGAGAAAGGATACGCCGGGACAGGCAGGCGCCGTTGCGCCGATCCACGGCCACGCTGCCGGTTGCCAGCAGCCCGGACACACGGCAGTTTAGCGGCAACAATTCAATGAGAAAAGGTAATTTACGTTTACATCGGATTAGTTCATGCCTTCAGTAAAAACAATAAAAGTATAGTCTTTCAAACATTCTGATCCAAACACAAACGTGAAGAGGAAGAGGAAGAGAGCCGAATCACCAGTTATAAAATTTCCAGTTATTTATTTATGCTTTTGTAGACATGATGAGGAAGATAGCCGAATCGATTCAGAAAAATTTCAAACTAGTTGATTCAAGCTCTCAACAATCGGAACATGATGCTGCTATGCAATATCGCGAAGCGAACCAACCTAATCCTAACTGAGGCAAAGACTTCCATTGATGCCATCATGGGATAAGCAATAATTATTTAATTTCAAACATTTAGAACTTTTTAATACATTATATCTGATAATCATTCTCCGTTGATTGCATCAGGTGGTTAATGTTTCAAGCATCTCCCTTTAGAGGAAATGGTGAATAACAAGATTCCACGAACCAAGGTAATAGTCGGGCCATAATTTAATTGATATGCTAGATCCTAATAAGAAATTATGGAACTAACAAAATTTCACAGATTACATCTCTTGTGTCGTTGTTGTCTATCTATCAATGCTCAGATTTGCATCTCCTTCTCCTCTTATCTGTGTAATATATATTGATTAATTCTGTTAACAAATTAGTGGGAAGTGGGTTAACCTAAGGAGAAAAAAAATCTCTTGTGCCAGTCTTTGCCCCCCCTATGGTCAAAACCTGGCTCCGTCCCTGGCCGTTGGATCTACCAAAATACTACCCATCATAATGGGTAGTATGATGTACCGTAAAAAATCTCTTATTAAACAACGATACCACACCTTGACAATCAAGTTCGACATGCACTCTTGCTATATTCCTCTCCTTTGCTAGTTGCAGTCTCGACCTACATGCAACAACTTCAGCAGCTTTAGGGTCCGATGTTGCGGGATAACAGAAACTTACTTCTGGATGGAACACTCCGTTATGGTCGCACAACACCACCCCTCCTCCAGCGTTGGCCTGCTGTTTAGAGATTGCCCCATCTGAGTGTAATTTTAGCCACCCAGTGTCAAGGTGGTGTCCAACGTTGCTTCGTCTCAGGCTTCTTTATATTTAGTGCCCGAGCTGACTGCGCCTCTTCCCACTCATTTGCATAGCTAATCACAACATTCATCACCATTTGAGGTTTACAAATTTTCTTACCATCTCGTGCTTCATTCCTCGCTAACCACAATCCATATATTGCATTAAGCATCAGTACTCGCTCCTCAACACCTGCCTATGTGAGCCATGTCAGTAGCCATCTTGAGGTCGTGCACTAAGAGCCATCCATCGTTGGAGGGGTCACCACCGGTGCTCCCGTTGTTGAACGCAACATTTTCAAAAAACACATGGAGTGAGGACATGACTAGAAGCGATGTTGCATCGTTTCTTCCCTGCCGCATTGGAACCAAGTGCTAGTCAATCCCTCAACAAACGCTAGAAGTGGACTTTCACGTTGCCCGGGACATTGGTATCCAATAGATAATGTCTCCGGCCATCCGGTTTTAAACCTTGGTTAGTGTCATCCTTAAATGGTACCCTGACCTTACCGAATACACTCCATTTTTTGTATAGTTCCAAGCCATGTAGTCCTCAACGCCCAGTCCACCTAGAGGGATTTGTTGAATGCCCTTTGCATCATCAGCTGAAAACGCAGTTTCAAATTTGGGTTTGTCCCATTTTTCATCATCCGGCATCAATAGACCAACAACCTTTGTCACCCCTTGTAGGTAGACCTTGCCCAGTGGCTTGAGGCTACCATGCCAAGGGATCCAATTATCATGATGGATGTTAAGTTTTGAACCATGGCCAATACACCAAATCATACTTTCCCTTAATAATTCTCTGCCATATATGATGCTCCTGAAAGTGAAGTAAGCCCCTTGAGGACAAGTGGCATTCATTATATGACCCACCTTGAAGTATCTAGCTTTTAGGACTCTAGCACATATGGACATTGGATTTTGTAGCAACCTCCATGCTTGTTTAGCAAGCAGGGCTTTGTCATGCCCCTTTCAATCTCATCATCCGTGACCGCTGCCGTCAGCGTCACGTTCATTTCCCTAGAGACCAACTGGTCGATATGTTGCAGCAAACGGTCAGCCTCGTGCGAGCCCTCTAAAGCGAATATATCATACCATGTACGGAAGGACTTGCTAGCTACAGTAACTAGTACTCCCTAGAGTCACTAACATGAGTACTAGTCAGCTAGTAGTAGTACTACTAGCTAAGGTAGCTACTGTTAAAAGTGGCAGCAGCTACTCACACAAGTTTTATGTAACACTTTTGCTTTGAAAAGATTATGAAACTACAGATGTTTACTTTCGACATGTACGAAACATCTATGTATACTTCTATCCAGTTGCCATATTGCTTAATTGTCTAAAGTGATTTGTTTTGCTTTGTATAGCTGGTTGCCAGTATATTACTACCAAATGTTATATTGTTACACAAAAACTTTTCAGCAGTAATAAAACCTAGTTGCCACATTATTTTTAACGTGCTTGTCAGTTTAGTTTCACCAAGTTGTCATGTTGTTACATAAAAGCTTTCTAATGCTTGTAAATATCTAGTTGCCATGTTGTTTTGCCACACTTGTCAGTTTAATTCTAACCAATTTCCATGTTTTTTCACAAATCTTGTTAGTGGTTGTAGGATCTAAGTTACCACCGTGTTTTGTTGTGCTTACCGGTTTAATTCAAACTAGTTGTCATGTTTCATAAATCCTGGATGTAGCTGCAAACTCACTTAGTGGTAAATGCTAAAAGACTGTATGCATGCAAAGCATATATAGCATAGAGAAAGGAGGCCCACGCAGTGGTAGCACTAGCTTTTTTTGTTTTCTATAGATGGGCAACGCTAGCTAGTAGGCAGCCACTGTTCAATGCATAGCCAAGAACTAGCCACATGTATCTGCTTAGGACTTGTTCTCAAATTCTAAAAAAAAACTTAGTTACCAAAATATTTATATTTAGTTGTCAGATAACAGACTAGTTGTCTGATTATAATATGTTCATGATTTTTGAAAAGTTCACCAATGCTTAAAAAAGTTTAAAAAACATCGATTTTTGCCAAAAAGTTAATCAATTTTTGAAAGAAGTTAAAAAGTTCATCAAATTTGGAAGAAAAAAAATCATTGATTTTGTAGAAAATAATCATGAAGAAAGGAAGTTTCACAAATTTTAAAAAGTTAAAAAATCAAGAAGGAATAGAAAACAAAAAAATGTAACTAATCACAACAAAGTGAATTGGTCGTGTGGTTGTCGTGTCTTACACTTAAATCGCTCACTACGGGTTCGAATCTCAGCTCTCACAGACCTTTTGCAGTTTAGAAACAGAAGAAAAGAAGTCCAAAGATAAGGGATTAAGGAATGCCAAATGCGGTCCCCGGGGCTAGACCCGGGTACCGTAAAAACTGGCTATGGTGTCGTCACTGCTAACGGATCGGCAGGGCCGGCCCTGTATTAAGAGTAACTTTCAACCACACACCTTTAGTTTCAAATTTGACTATAATAATTCGACTCACTCCATCTATCGTAATAAGAACCAAATTCGAACTGACTCCATCGACAACAATAATTTTAAATAGATAGCAAAATAAAACTAACATGACATGATTACCTTAAATAAGAACCAAATTCGACTGACTTCATCGACAACAGTAATACTTCAGTGCTTCAGAAAACGTTTCTTCGGGCGCTTCTTGATGCAAAGTCATTAAGGGGCACAATCAAAATCAACATTGTACAAATTATCCTTCTCAATACAGCACATAACCACTTTCTGTCAACAAACACACCATACTTAACTTTCGGGAGTAAAAAACATATGAAAAGTATCTACCAATGGTGTCCTTCTCGAACTCCAGATCTGGTAGTCTAATAGGTCCTTTCTCAATTAAAATATCGAATGATTGGAATCCTAGACGTACATGGATGAATAGTTGAATAATACTTGAATATGTACATGCTAAATAAAGAAAAAAATATACAAATGAAAATGTCAAATTGGGGTTGGGAGCATGGATCTGGTCATCATGAACATGGATGGATCATGGATACGTACTGATTCTATGGTGTGCTCACGTCGTTGCAGACTTGCAGTCGGCCAAGCAGTGGACTTGCGGCCTTCCCGGATGCCGGATGGCCAGGCTGCCGGACTGCCGTGCGGCGGCGGCGCGCGCAGCGGTGATAGCCAGCGGCGGTAGACGAGAGGAGGAAGACGATTAGACAGATGAACCGATGAGAGGAACTGACGAAGAAAAACGACCAGGCAGCCGTTCCTCGCATCTGGCACCGATCACGAGCGTGACGCATGGCTAATCGATTGCTAGTTATCTCATGGGGCCGGGCCTAGCCCATCTGGCCATCTCATTTGGTTTCTTTTGAAAAATAAATACCTATTTTTTGCTGGGCTATAGTATACATACATACTACATCATGGCCCCCCTCCGCCTGGGCCCTGGGCCGTCGCCTCGTCGGCCATACACCAGGGCCGGCCCTGCAGGTCGGCCCAGTTAAGCTCGCAAATAGGAGCTCCCAACGGAATCCATGCGGATAAGTCGCTCGTGTCGCCCCACCCCGCGGGCGGCCCGGGCAAAGCCCTAGCCGCCACACCAGCCTTTCCCAGATCTGCCCCCCTTCCCTCATCGCCGCCGGGGCCTTCCTCTTCTTCCCTCTCACGAGGCCATGGCGGTGCGGGGCCGCTCGGCCAAGCTGAGGCGCGGGCGCGTGGCATGCACGGCGGGCAGCCGTGGCGAGCGGGCGCCGGGGCGCCAGGGAGGCGCGCGTGGCGAGCTGGCGTCGGTAGGCGCGGCGCGCTCGGCGAGCAGGCGGCGGCGCGCGGCGGGAGTGGAGAGCAGGCGGCGGTGCGCGGCTGGCGCGGAGAGCAGGAGCGGTGGGTGCGGCATGCGAGTGCTGCTCACTCTTGCGCCGTGGGTGCAGGGGCTCTACGGCCGGTTTTGGCCAGATCTGGCCTCTGCCAACCTGTGGCTGGAGGGCTGGCTCGAGGAGGCATCAGGCGTCGTTGGAGGGTGGTTGTGTTTTGCGCCTAGTCCGGCGACGTGTGGTGGCTGTAGCGGTGGTGTCGGGGATGCCTGGTGGTTGTCTCTCCTTCAAGCGTGTCCACGCTCGGCTCCTGGAGTTGTGGCGCCGTTCAGTTTGTCGTGCGCTGCAGAAGGCTCGGGCAGGCCAGATCTAGCACGGACAGTCCTGTTCTTGCGCGCGGCGGTGCGAGCCGCACAGTTTGGCCTGGATCATGCCATGTCCTGCGCGCGGTGGTGCGGACCGGCCATGGTCGGCTCTACCTCGACCTTTCATGTGCGCTGCGGTGCGGAGGATCGCCCAGTTTTGCGCGCGGAGGTAGAGGATGGCCAGTTCTGCGCGCGGAGGTAGATGATGTATGTCTTGCATGTGCTTATCTGTGGTGACAATGGGATATCACATGATCCACTTGATGTATGTTTTCGTGATCAACTTGCGGGTTACGTGACCTTGGGAATCTATGCATAGGGGTTGGCACACGTTTTCGTCTTGACTTTCTGGTAGAAACTTTGGGGCACTCTTTGAAGTTCTATGTGTTGGTTGAATAGATATTTCTGAGATTGTGTGATGCATATCGTATAATCATGCCCACGGATACTTGAGGTGACAATGGAGTATCTAGGTGACATTAGAGTTTTGATTGAGTTGTGTCTTAAGGTGTTATTCTAGTACGAACTCTATGATAGATTGAACGTTACTACGGACTCTTGAATAGATCGATTAGAAAGAATAACTTTGAGGTGGTTTCGTACCCTACCATAATCTCTTCGTTTCTTCTCCGCTATTAGTGACTTTGGAGTGACTCTTCATTGCATGTTGAGGGCTAGTAATATGATCCAATTATGTTATCCTTGTTGAGAGAACTTGCACTAGTGAAAGTATGAACCCTAGGCCTTGTCTTCTATCATTGCAACACCGTTTATGCTCATGTTTACCACTTGCTACCTTGCTGTTTTTATATTCTCTTATTACAAAAAACTATATCTACCATCCATATTGCACTTGTATCACCATCTCTTCGCCGAACTAGTGCACCTATACAATTTGCCATTGTATTGGGGTGTGTTGGGGACATAAGAGACTCTTTGTTATTTGGTTGCAGGGTTGTTTGAGAGAGACTGTCTTCATCCTACGCCTCCCACGGATTGATAAACCTTAGATCATCCACCTGAGGGAAATTTGCTACTGTCCTACAAACCTCTGCACTTGGAGGCACAACAACGTCTACAAGAAGAAGGTTACGTAGTAGCCATCAATATCGATGAGGCGTAACCTTTTCATGTAGAATACTCTCTAATTCCTTACGGTTTAAGAGCAGTTTTGATTTTACCGAAATGTGGACACTCTGTTTTCTGCGACACCAAAATCGACGCGTGCACTGCATCGGACAGAAAAACGTACTACTTCAAACTGAAAACCGCACTGCATCAGACAGTCAATTGAACTTCATGATTTCTTTCGTCGGACGTAGATTTTTCTCATACAAGTTTTGTTGTCTTTTTTCCAACTTCTTTTTCGAACGAGAGTGGACCGCAACACTCCCGAAAGTAAACTGTAACACTACCAAAAGTGAACCTCATGATTTCTTGTTATCTTTTTTGCGTACTTATTAATTTTTTACGCGCGTTGACCAAGCGAGTGGACCGCAGTGACTGAGCGAGTGAACTACGTCTAATATAGAAGCGAGCTGCTTTGAGATGGACTTGTTTGTGTTTGCCAAGTGGACCACGGAAAACTTATATAGCGAACAGTGCAAGAGAACAGAGTTAGCTACAAAGCATACACATCTACTGATAGTTTTGAAGGAAATATGCCCTAGAGGCAATAATAAAGATGATTATTTGTATTTCCTTATATCATGATAAATGTCTTTTATTCATGCTAGAATTGTATTAACCGGAAACTTAGTACATGTGTGAATACATAGACAAAACAGTATGTCCCTAGTATGCCTCTACTAGACTAGCTCATTGATCAAAGATGGTTATGTTTCCTAGCCATAGACATGAGTTGTCATTTGATCAACGGGATCACATCATTAGGAGAATGATGTGATGGACAAGACCCATCCGTTAGCATAGCACTATGATCGTTTAGTTTTACTGCTATTGCTTTCTTCATGACTTATACATGTTCCTATGACTATGAGACTATGCAACTCCCGAATACCGTAGGAACACCTTGTGTGCTATCAAACGTCACAACGTAACTGGGTGATCACAAAGATGCTCTACAGGTGTCTCCGAAAGTATTCGTGGTGTTGGCATAGATCAAGATTAGGATTTGTCACTCCGAGTGTCGGAGAGGTATCTCGGGGCCCTCTCGGTAACACACATCATAATAAGCCTTGCAAGCAAAAGACTAATAAGTTAGTCACGAGATAATGTGTTACGGAACGAGTAAAGAGACTTGCCGGTAACGAGATTGAACTAGGTATAGAGATACCGACGATCGAAACTCGGGCAAGTAACATACCGATGACAAAAGGAACAACGTATGTTGTTATGCGGTTTGACCGATAAAGATCTTCGTAGAATATGTAGGAACCAATATGAGCATCCAGGTTCCGCTATTGGTTATTGACCGGAGATGAGTCTCGGTCATGTCTACATAGTTCTCGAACCCGTATGGTCCGCACGCTTAACGTTTGATGACGATCGGTATTATGAGTTTATGAGTTTTGATGTACCGAAAGAGTTTGGAGTCCCGGATGAGACCGGGGACATGACGAGGAGTCTCGAAATGGTCGAGACGTAAAGATCGATATATTGGACGACTATATTCGGACATCGGAAAGGTTCCGAGTGATTCGGGTATTTTTCGGAGTATATGGGCCTTATTGGGCCATACAGGAATAGAGGAGAAAGGCCAAAAGGAAGGAGGCGCGTGCCCCCCCCCCTCTGGTCCGAATTGGACAAGGGGTGCAGCCCCCTTTTCCTTCCCCCTCTCCACCTCTTTCCTTCTCTCCTACTCCGGAAAGGAAAGGGGAATCCTACTAGGACTTGGGAGTCCTAGTAGGACTCCCCACACTTGGCGCGCCCCCTCTAGGGCCGGCCTCTCCCTTGCTCCTTTATATACGGGGCCAGGGGGCACCCTAGGACACACAAGTTGAATTGTTTCAGCCGTATGCGGTGCCCCCTCCACAGAAACACACCTCGGTCATACCGTCGCAGTGCTTAGGCGAAGCCCTGCGCCGGTAGATACATCATATCCGTCACCACGCCGTCGTGCTGACGAAACTCTCCCGTGAAGCTCAACTGGATCAAGAGCTCGTGGGACGTCATCAAGCTAAACGTGTGCTGAACGCGGAGGTGCCGTACGTTCGGTGCTTGATCGGTTGAATCGTGAAGAAGTTCGACTACATCAACCGCGTCACTTGACGCTTCCGCTTCCGGTCTACGAGGGTACGTAGACACACTCTTCCCTCTCGTTGCTATGCATCTGGTAGATAGATCTTGCGTGATCGTAGGAAAATTTTAAAATACTACGTTCCCCAACAGTGGCATCATGAGCCAGGTCTATGCGTAGATGATATGCACGAGTAGAACACAAGTGAGTTGTGGACGATACTAGTCATACTGCTTACCAGCATGTCATACTTTGATTCGGCGGTATTGTTGGATGAAGCGGCCCGGACCGACATTACACGTACGCTTACGCGAGACTGGTTCTACCGACATGCTTCGCACATAGGTGGCTGGCGGGTGTCAGTTTCTCCAACTTTAGTTGAATCAAGTGTGGCTACGCCCGGTCCTTATGAAGGTTAAAACAACACATACTTGACGAAATATCGTTGTGGTTTTGTATGCGTAGGTAAGAACGGTTCTTGCTAAGCCCGTAGCAGCCACGTAAAACTTGCAACAACAAAGTAGAGGACGTCTAACTTGTTTTTGCAGGGCATGTTGTGATGTGATATGGTCAAGACATGATGAGTTATACGGTTTTGTATGAAATGATCATGTTTTGTAAAGTTATCGGCAACTGGCAGGAGCCATATGGTTGTCGCTTTATTGTATGAAATGCAATCGCCATATAATTGCTTTACTTTATCACTAAGCGGTGGCGATAGTCGTAGAAGCAATAGTTGGCGATACGACAACGATGCTGCGATGGAGATCAAGGTGTCGCGCCGGTGACGAAGGTGATCATGACGGTGCTTTGGAGATGGAGATCAAAAGCACAAGATGATGATGGCCATATCATGTCACATATTTTGATTGCATGTGATGTTTATCTTATTATGCTTCTTATTTTGCTTAGTTCGACGGTAGCATTATAAGATGATCCCTTACTAAATTTCAAGGTATAAGTGTTCTCCCTGAGTATGCACCGTTGCGAAAGTTCGTCGTGCCGAGACACCACGTGATGATCGGGTGTGATAAGCTCTACGTTCAAATACAATGGGTTTAAGCCAGTTTTGCACACGCAGAATACTCGGGTTAAACTTGACGAGCCTAGCATATGCAGATATGGCCTCGGAACACTGGAGACCGAAAGGTCGAGCGTGAATCATATAGTAGATATGATTAACATAAGATGTTCACCATTGAAACTACTCCATCTCACGTGATGATCGGACATGGTTTAGTTGATTTGGATCACGTGATCATTTAGATGACTAGAGGGATGTCTATCTAAGTGGGAGTTCTTAAGTAATATGATTAAATTGAACTTTAATTTATCATGAACTTAGTCCTCGTAGTATTAGCATATCTATGTTGTAGATCAATAGCTCGCGATGTTACTCCCCGTTTATTTTTTATATGTTCCTAGAGAAAACTAAGTTGAAAGATGTTAGTAGCAATGATGCGGAATTGTTCCGTGATCTGAAGATTATCCTCATTGCTGCACAGAGAATTATGTCCTTGATGCACCGCTAGTTGACATACCTATTGCAGGAGCAGATGTAGACGTTATGAACGTTTTGACAAAAGCTCGGTATGATGACTACTTGATAGTTTAAGTGCACCATGCTTTACGGCTTAGAACCGGGACTTCAAAAACATTTTGAACGCCACGGAGCATATAAGATGTTCCAAGAGTTGAAATTAGTATTTCATACTCATGCCCGTGTCGAGAGGTATAAGACTTCTGACAGTACTTTGCCTACAAGATGGAGGAGAATAGCTCAACCAGTGAGCATGTGCTCAGATTGTCTGGGTACTACAATTACTTGAATCAAGTGGGAGTTAATCTTCCAGATAAGATAGTAATTGACAAAGTTCTCTAGTCACTATCACCAAGTTAGTAGAACTTCGTGATGAACTATAATATGCAAGGGATGACGAAAGGAATTCCCGAGCTCTTCGCGATGTTGAAGTCGGCGAAGGTAGAAATCATGAAAAAGCGTCAAGTGTTGATGGTTAACAAGACCACTTGTTTCAAGTAAAGGGCAAAGGGATAGAAGGGGAACTTCAAGAAGAAAGACAAGCAAGTTGTCACTCCCGTGAAGAAACCCAAAGCTAAACTCAAGCCTGAAACTAAGTGCTTCTACTGCAAAGGAAATGGTCACTAGAAGTGGAACTGCCCTAGATATTTGGCGGATAAGAAGGATGGCAAAGTGAACAAAGGTATATTTGATATACGGATTACTGATGTGTATTTTACTAGTGTTCATAGCAACCCCTCAGTATTTGATATTGGTTTAGTTGCTAAAGAGTAGTAACTCGAAATGGGAGTTGCATAATGAACAGAAACTAGTTAAAGGATGAAGTGACGATGTGTATTGGAAGTAGTTCCAAGATTGATATGATCATCATCGCACACTCCCTATACTTTCGGGATTAGTGTTGAACCTAAATAAGTGTTATTTGGTGTTTGTGTTGAGCATGAATATGATTTTATCATGTTTATTGCAATACGGTTATTCATGTAAGTTAGAGAATAATTGTTGTTCTGTTTACATGAATAAAACCTTCTATGGTCATACACCCAATGAAAATGGTTTGTTGGATCTCGATCGTGTGATACACATATTCATAATATTGAAGCCAAAAGATGCAAGGTTAATAATGATAGTGCAACTTATTTGTGGCGCTGCCGTTTAGGTCATATTGGTGTAAAGCGCATGAAGAAACTCCATAGTGATGGACTTTTGGAATCACTTGATTATGAATCACTTGGTGCTTGTGAACCATGCCTCATGGGCAAGATGACTAAAACTCCGTTCTCCGGAACCATGGAGCGAGCAACAGAGTTGTTGGAAATCATACATACTGATGTATGCAGACCAATGAGTGTTGAAGCTCGCGGCAGGTATCGTTATTTTCTGACCTTCACTGATGATTTGAGCAGATATGGGTATATCTACTTAATGAAGCACAAGTCTGAAACATTTGAAAAGTTCAAAGAATTTCAGAGTGAAGTGGAGAATCATCGTAACAAGAAAATAAGAGTTTCTACGATATGATCGTAGAGGTAAAATATTTGAGTTAGCGAGTTTGGCCTTCAATAAAAACAATGTGAAATAGTTTCACTACTCACGCCACCTGGAACACCACAGTGTAATGGTGTGTCCGAACGTCATAACCGTACTTTATTAGATATGGTGCGATCGATGATGTCTCTTACCGATCTACCACTATCGCTTTTGGGGTTACGCATTAGAGACAGCTACATTCACGTTAAATAGGGCACCATCTAAATCCGTGGAGATGACACCATATGAACTGTGGTTTGACGAGAAACCTAAGCTGTCATTTCTTTAAGTTTGGGACTGCGATGCTTATGTGAAAAAGTTTCAACATGATAAGCTCGAACCCAAATCGGAGAAGTAAATCTTCATAGGATACCCAAAAAGAAACTGTTGGGTACACCTTCTATCACAGATCCTAAGGCAAGGTCTTTTTTGCTAAGAGTGGATCCTTTCTAGAGAAGGAGTTTCTCTCGAAAGAAGTGAGTGGGAGGAAAGTAGAACTTGATGAGGTAACTGTACCTTCTCCCGAATTGGAAGGTAGTACATCATAGAAACTCGTTCCAGTGATTCCTACACCAATTAGTGAGGAAGCTAATGATGATGATCATGAAACTTCAGATCAAGTTTCTGCTGAACTTCGTAGATCAACCAGAGTTCGTTCCGCACCAGAGTGGTACGGCAACCCAGTTCTGGAAGTCATGTTACTAGACCATGATGAACCTACGAACTATGAGGAAGCGATGATGAGCCCAGATTCCGCAAAATGGCTTGAGACCATGAAATCTGAGATGGGATCCATGTATTAGAACAAAGTATGGACTTTGGTTGACTTACCCGATGATCGGCAAGCCATCGAAAATAAATGGATCTTCAAGAGGAAGACCGACGCAAACAGTAATGTTACTGTTTACAAAGCTCGACTTGTTGCGAAAGGGTTTCGACAAGTTCAAGGAGTTGACGATGAGACTTTCTCACCCGTAGCGATGCTTAAGTCTGTCCGAATCATGTTAGTAATTGCCGTATTTTGTGAAATCTGGCAAATGGATAACAAAACTGCATTCCTTAATGAATTTATTAAAGAAGACTTGTATATGATGCAACCAGAAGGTTTTGTCAATCCTAAAGGTGCTAACAAAATGTGCAAGCTCCAGCGATCCATCTATGGACTGGTGCAAGCATCTCGGAGTTGGAATATACGCTTTGATAAGTTGATCAAAGCATATAGATTTATACAGACTTGCGGTGAAGCCTGTATTTACAAGAAGTGAGAGGGAGCACTACAACCTTTCTGATAAGTATATGTGAATGACATATTGTCGATCGGAAATGATGTAGAATTTTCTGGAAAGCATAAAGGAGTGTTTGAAAGGAGTTTTTCAAAGAAAGACCTTGGTGAAGCTGCTTACATATTGGGCATCAAGATCTATAGAGATAGATCAAGACGCTTGATAAGACTTTCGATGAGTACATACCTTGATAAGATTTTGAAGTAGTTCAAAATGGATCAGTCAAAGAAGGAGTTCTTGCCTGACTTGTAAGGTGTGAAGTTGAGTAAGACTCAAAGCAAGACCACGGCAGAAAAATATAGAGAGAATGAAAGTCATTCCCTATGCCTCAGCCATAGGTTCTATAAAGTATGCCATGCTGTGTACAAAACACGTTGTGTACCTTGCCATGAGTTTGACAGGGAGGTACAATAGTGATCCAGGAGTAGATCACTGTACATCGGTCAAAATTATCCTTAGTAATTGGATGACTAAAGGAAATATTTCTCGATTATGGAGGTGATAAAGAGTTCGTCGTAAAGGGTTACGCTGATGCAAGCTTTGACACTAAATCCAGATGACTCTAAGTATCAATCTGGATGCGTATTGAAAGTGGGAGCAATTAGCTAGAGTAGCTCCATGCATTGCAGAGCACTGTAGACATAGAAATTTGCGAAATACATACGGATCTGAATGTGACAGACCCATTGACTAAACTTCTCTCACAAGAAAAACATGATCACACTTTATTACTCTTGGGTATTAATCACATAGCGATGTGAACTAGATTATTGACTCTAGTAAACCCTTTGGGTGTTGGTCACATGGTGATGTGAACTATGGGTGTTATTCACATAACGATGTGAACTATCGGTATTAAATCACATGGCGATGTGAGCTAGATTATTGACTCTAGTGCAAGTGGGAGACTGAAGGAAATATGCCCTAGAGGCAATAATAAAGATGATTATTTGTATTTCCTTATATCATGATAAATGTCTTTTATTCATGCTAGAATTGTATTAACCGGAAACTTAGTACATGTGTGAATACATAGACAAAACAGTATGTCCCTAGTATGCCTCTACTAGACTAGCTCATTGATCAAAGATGGTTATGTTTCCTAGCCATAGACATGAGTTGTCATTTGATCAACGGGATCACATCATTAGGAGAATGATGTGATGGACAAGACCCATCCGTTAGCATAGCACTATGATCGTTTAGTTTTACTGCTATTGCTTTCTTCATGACTTATACATGTTCCTATGAATATGAGATTATGCAACTCCCGAATACCGTAGGAACACCTTGTGTGCTATCAAACGTCACAACGTAACTGGGTGATCACAAAGATGCTCTACAGGTGTCTCCGAAAGTATTCGTGGTGTTGGCATAGATCAAGATTAGGATTTGTCACTCCGAGTGTCGGAGAGGTATCTCTGGGCCCTCTCGGTAACACACATCATAATAAGCCTTGCAAGCAAAAGACTAATGAGTTAGTCACGAGATAATGTGTTACGGAACGAGTAAAGAGACTTGCCGGTAACGAGATTGAACTAGGTATAGAGATACCGACGATCGAATCTCGGGCAAGTAACATACCGATGACAAAAGGAACAACGTATGTTGTTATGCGGTTTGACCGATAAAGATCTTCGTAGAATATGTAGGAACCAATATGAGCATCCAGGTTCCGCTATTGGTTATTGACCGGAGATGAGTCTCGGTCATGTCTACATAGTTCTCGAACCCGTAGGGTCCGCACGCTTAACGTTTGATGACGATCGGTATTATGAGTTTATGAGTTTTGATGTACCGAAGGAGTTCGGAGTCCCGGATGAGACCGGGGACATGACGAGGAGTCTCGAAATGGTCGAGACGTAAAGATCGATATATTGGACGACTATATTCGGACATCGGAAAGGTTCCGAGTGATTCGGGTATTTTTCGGAGTATATGGGCATTATTGGGCCATACGGGAAAAAAGGAGAAAGGCCAAAAGGAAGGAGGCGCGTGCCCCCCTCTGGTCCGAATTGGACAAGGGGTGCAGCCCCCTTTTCCTTCCCCCTCTCCACCTCTTTCCTTCTCTCCTACTCCGGAAAGGAAAGGGGAATCCTACTAGGACTTGGGAGTCCTAGTAGGACTCCCCACACTTGGCGCGCCCCCTCTAGGGCCGGCCTCTCCCTTGCTCCTTTATATACGGGGCCAGGGGGCACCCTAGGACACACAAGTTGAATTGTTCCAACCGTGTGCGGTGCCCCCCTCCACAGAAACACACCTCGGTCATACCGTCGCAGTGCTTAGGCGAAGCCCTGCGCCGGTAGATACATCATATCCGTCACCACGCCGTCGTGCTGACGAAACTCTCCCGTGAAGCTCAACTGGATCAAGAGCTCGTGGGACGTCATCAATTTGAACGTGTGCTGAACGCGGAGGTGTCGTACGTTCGCTGCTTGATCGGTTGAATCGTGAAGAAGTTCGACTACATCAACCGCGTCACTTGACGCTTCCGCTTCCGGTCTACGAGGGTACGTAGACACACTCTTCCCTCTCGTTGCTATGCATCTGGTAGATAGATCTTGCGTGATCGTAGAAATTTTTTAAAATACTACGTTCCCCAACAAGTTTTACACAGCCACACACCCATACAATATCTGCACTCTCCACCGGCCGAATTGCACAAATTTCTACGAGGTACACTTTCACTAAGACAAAACTAATCATCGTGGTAATGAACTGCAGTTTTTACAATGAACTAATGAAGTGCGGTTTTCAACAACAACAAAATTGAGGAACGGACCATCCAGCCGAACTGCATCACTTCACCTTTCCTGCAAAAATAACCACATCGGACTTCATTTGCATTTTTTTCTGTTCAGAAAAGCACAAATTTAATGAAGTGCAGAAGAGCACTATGCGTCTCCTGATGCTCTACTCGCCATGCCTGTAGGAGGCCGCGGGGGAAAGGCAATGCAGTGGGGAGAGGAGGCCCATGGGAACCTCCAGATCGGTCCAGCGAGCTGCACACGATGCGCCCGCGAGCTGCACCTGCACGCGCACGCGAGCTGCATGCCGTGAGTCGCTGGTGCGAGGGCTACCATAGAAGGAAAAGGGAAGGTGGAAAACGGGGACACAGGGAGGCAGTTCGCTCGTGCCGCACCGCAACACCTTGGCAACTGATTTGGCTCGCGGTTTGAGGAAAGAACCGCCGGAACTGAACTTCACACAGGCGCGAGACGCCCCCTGAGATCAGTGGATCCAGTGGCTAGCTCCTTCCCGCCGGTCTGATCCGGCTCGTGGCTCGAGGAAGGAACCGCCGGGATCGACAGATCTGGCGCATTGCTCGAGGACGAACCGCCGGGATCGAATGGGGCCGCAGGGAGTTCGCCGTGGGGGCACGGTGGAAGGCGGCAGCCACTGGGCGAGTCGGCCGGGTCTTTCCCTCTTGTTCTGTTTCCGCCACGATAAAGACGCACGGAAGAACTATGGTATGCCCAGCGCGTGGAGGATCCGTTGAGAGTGTCCCTTGTCTCGGTAGGGAACAGTACCTATTGTCTTGAAAAAAAAAGGTCAGTGCTACGGTCCCCTATTGTTTGATCCAATATTGACCGGTGCGGATCACGTTCTACTACCTCCGGTCCGTGGTTCGACCTCCCGTAGTGGTCCTTGCTTTTCTTTTTGAAAGCTCCGCAGGGCCAATTTTGCGTACTTGCTTAGCGTGCCCCCCTTTCGTCGAGTGCCCCGCCCGGTTCACAGGGCTGTTGGCCTACCAAGCAAGCACTTGCCCGCTGCTCCTGCCGCCTGCCAAGTGGGCTCCGCGCTCCTGCCAGCCCATTGTATCTAAGCACACTGCGGCAAATTGATACAAGTAGCTAAAGATCTCGCATCCGACATCTCCGGCCGAACGGTTAGGCAACACTAGGGCAATAGTTAATAATAAAAACTCCGGACTAGGCAAAAAAGCAAGGACAATAAAGCCTTCAATCGGCATCAAAACCGGGTAACTACTCTCCTCGGAAGATTAACTGGAAAAAGGCCCTTGAACTTTTCAGGCTTGTTATCCTCTATTGTCCCCTACCATCTAAGGTTCGTTCTCTGGTCTATCATCTGCTCCGATTACTAAACTACAAATATATACAGAATATATAATGGAGATCCAGAGAAAGGAGGAGGGTGGGGCCGAGGATGGGGTGAGTTCGCCACGCCGAAGAAGGTGGAGAGGGTGGGGCTTCTGCTCAGGTCGTGGCTGGGCACCGCGGCGGGACTGGTGGTCCGGATGTGTGCGCGGCGACGGAGGTAGATGGTGGCCGGTGGGGTGAGAGATGGCGTGGCGACGCGGGGTGAGAGAAGGCGTAGCTGCCCTAGCTCGCGGCGGTGGACCGTGGAGAGGAAGGTGACGGGGAGGCAGGGATTTGGCCACGGGGGATTCGGGGGTGAGAGGGAGAAGATAGCGGTGGGTTTGACCTCGGAAGGTGGTTGGTTTGTGAGGATATGGATAAGGATGAATGTGGGGCTGCGGGGATTTTTTTTTTTTTGTTGCAGTTCGGTGGAGCTCGCGACCTGTTGCGTTTCGGTGTTATCAGAATAAGTCAGATGTTAGCAGAATAAGACTCTTAAGTGTTATCATAATAGACTCACCTTATATATCTATACCTAATAATAAAGCACGGATTGAATCCGTCGGGTTCACCGTCACAATACACTTCTTCTCGTAAATTTACGCTTTCAGTTTGAATTTAGACATATAGGCGAGGTGGTACTAATTAACAGCTTCTTATGTTTTTTCCTTAATATAAACCCGCAGTCCTATTTTATTGATCTATTTGGGCCAATGAAGGATTTGCTCCAGCTGCGGAAGGATCCCTTGGACGGGCTATGGCCGTAGAACGGCGGCTGGAACATTGTAAGTCACTTCAACTTATTTGTGATTGCATGCGTCGGTACTCATGCCAGTCTGAAGCCCGTAACGCAATCAAGGGAAACATGGTAGTAGTGCTATATAGTAATGCTATATAGAGACACCGATCAATCTGTCCACAACTTTCGGCACCGCATGTCCATGGCACAAGTTAGTGCTAATTGAAAACTCTCGCCCCCCTCCTCCCCTCGCCCCCGCGTAGGCCTCCTCTGACGACACGGGGGTAACCCTAGATCGCGCCGCCTCCCTCGCCTCCTTCCTCTCCCCGTCTCGCCGCTATTGGAGGGGCCGCCGGTGAAGTCCGTGCTGGCTCTAAGGAAGGAGGCGGCGGGGCCTTTCACGGTCGTTCGCGGAGTGGCGTTTCCAGCCGTTTGGGAATGGGGCAAAGATGGTTCGAGGCGACGGCATGCGCGGCATTATTGGTAGTGCGGAGGTGACGCCCCCCCCCCCTCCTGTGTGGCGGGCGTTGGCGACTGGCGTGGTTGGCAGCTTGCGGTGGTGCTTCGGGTAGACTCTAGATCTGGCGCAGTAGGGGCGCAGGGTCTTGTGCGGCGGCGCGGTGGCCACGGCCACCAGCGTCTCAGGAGGAGGCTCTCCTCCTTGCAGCGTTCCAAGTCAGCGGCTTGCTTCGTCCCCTTCGTGTGGCGCTGCTCCGACGGTCTTCTAGGGCTTCAGACTGCGCTGGGAGAAATCCATGCACGGCAGAAGCTATTGCAGACGACGAGGACGTGTGCGGGTGCCGTCTCCTCCATGGAGGCGACGTCTTGGCCATGTCCAGGTCCAGCCGCCGCTCAAGCACTACGGGAACCCTTAGGCCAGCTTGCTGGCCAGGCAGTAACGGTTGCAAGGCGTCGTCCCTTCCTTGGAGGTCCTGTATGGGTGCTCACGGAGGCTATCAAGTTGTTGTTGGAGGTGGTGACCGGGTCAGCTCTTCGGCGCAGATTGGTGCAATGTACAGTTTGGTGTTGGTTTCTGTTGCGAGCATGAGCTCTCGGGTGCAATGTACGTTATCACCGGATACTCTTGGAGGATGTCTTCTTCAATTCCAGCTGGTTCCTGCTGTTCGCTTGTCGGCTCCTAGGCGTGAAGGGTGAAGAGTGTGTTGACTTAGCTTGAGATGTGGCCGGCGTTGTGCTTTTTGGTATTTGGTGTTGGTCGAGACGTGGTCTTGGATCTCTTGTCGTGGTACTCATGATGTTGTGAGGTGTTTGCCAATAGGCGTTGTATCATCCATTTGGCTCTTCTTCATGATACACCTCCCCATGGTGTATCCTTAAAAAAACACAAGGTAGTGCTTTTCGAAGGAAGCAACCTAGCATGTGCACCGGTCATCAATCGACACATCAATTTGGCTACAAGCGAAGAGGATCTCTACAACAATTATGTAATTTATTTTAGGTGTTACTTGGTCAATTTTAAATGCATATATGCACTCATTTTGCAACATTTAGTTGGTACGTTGGCCTATAATTCCAGTATTCAGGTGTGAGCCAAAGGAAACATGGAATCAGCTAGATGCATGCATGCATACATACATACATAGGTGCAGGACATGTGGTTTTTTTCACCCGTTGCAACGCACGTGCATGATTGCTAGTATATATATATATATATATATATATATATATATATATATATATATTGTTACTATTTATTACCCAGGGTGCAGAATAAGTTATTCTTCACCCAAGGTAATCTTATGATCATTTGATAAGTAAATTACATTTGAAATACAAATAGTTACATTCATAGTGATTTACTGCATAAAATTTGTCATAACAAACAAAATGTAGGTCAAAATTGCATTTTATGTACATTTTACACTACATTTTTTACATTTGTAATTTTACGTAACATAAAATATTTTTTACGATGATTATAGGTTTTCTTACGTTCTCTTTTTATATCTAAAATAAGACAAAATTTACGAAACGTAAAATGACGATGCATAGATGTTAAAATAGAGGTGGGTGAAGAATAACTATTCCTCACCCAGGGTGACGAATATATATATATATATATATATATATATATATATATATATATATATATATATATATATATATATGGTTAATAAAGAACGGAGCGTTTCATAGTTCTCCATCCGTCACCCCTTTATATCCGTTAATTTTGTATTAACCATAAAGATTGAAAAGATTGACGGCTGAGATTTAAAAATAATTCTTCTATACATAACGAAAGGAAGTACTCAACTTTAGAGTAGTAGCCGCTGGCTGGCCGAATAAAGGTCAACTAACCATGAAGTTAATCACGATTGTGATTCTTAGCCGGCTTGGACAGTCACCGAATAGGAGTTGTGGTATCTGATTTGGCTGCTTTAATTACTCATGTAATGCCCTTTAATTTGCAGTTTTGCACCCTGATAAAAAAAGAAATAAAGTTGGAATCCGGCGGTCCACGAGATGCCACGGAGGACGTCGGGGTCAGCGAGATGCCGGCGAGACAATCCCCGGTCCTCCGAGTTGGTAAGAGCATCTCTAGTAGAACCCTCAAACCCTTAAATCCAAAATCAGTTTTAAGGGTTGAGAATTGACCATTTTTAGTGCACGATCAAAAGGCAATAATAAAGCAGAGTAAAATAGCCTAGTTTTGAACACTATGAACATGCACGCGGAGGAACAGAGGATACAAAAATGACTTCAGCCGCGGAGGAGCTCGCGCTTGCGGAGGAGCTCGCGCTCGCGCTGCCTGAACGAGGCCGTCTCGCCGCGGAGGAGCTCGCCGCGGAGGCCGCTGCGGATTCCTCCCGCGCGCGCGAACCAACTTCCTCCCGCGCGATGTGGGAAAAGGAGTGCGGGTTGGGGGGAGTTTTTCCTCCCAACCCTCACCTCTATAGGCTGGGAGGAGGTTTGAGGGTTCGACCTCTAATTTTTTTTACGGATTTGAGGGTTTAGGGGTTCTAGTCTACGGGTTTTTTTGGACGAAAACTGTAAAAAAGCGGTTATTTTTAGAGATTTGAGGATTTGAGGGCTCTACTAGACTTGCTCTAACTACCGCAGCTCGGGAGGGAGGGACCTGGGCTTTCAAGTTTCAAACCGATTCCGAAGTGGCCAACAGACGAAATAAGGACGGTACTAGGAGGCTAGCTTGCGATGAGAGGACGAAACGGTGGCCGAGGACCCCGAGTCGAGGTCAGTGTAGAGGAACGTGTCGGGGAAGGCAGGCTCACTGCGTTGGGCGCAGGGAAGCACACCTTCTAAGCTGACCCAAACGTCACCATCTATGCTGGCGGCATGGGCAAAAAGCAGTCAGATTGGAGATTGATGAAGAACATGCCCACCTCACACGCGACTCCACCGGCTATTTACTTTCTGTGATTACTCAATCGAGGCACCGAATGCTCTTCTTAGGTCTCAAAAGAGAGAAAAACTAAGCCAATAACTAGCGGCAATGCCAATAGCCGATTTCCTTATAATAGAGAAAGAAAATTATCCTGAATCACCCCGCTTCTTCAGTGATCCAGCGGTGGCGTTTTCAAATCCGGCAGGAATATAATCTGGCCTCTTAGGCTACCTTGAGTTGACCAGCGCTAAATGAGAACAAGGCGAAGATCTCAGTTTGCTCAAGCGCCCGGCAAGTTTGCACAGGCAACCGCAACAACTTTTGCCAGACACCTATACAGAGATCTGGTACAATTTGTCATGTCTGTTCTCAGTTAGGCAAGACGTTCACCTCATCCCCATCAAATTCAGAATTATTTTTGCATATCTAACCTTGCGCAGCTTTGATGTGAAACGATCAATAATTTTTAGTACATGCTATGCACTACCGACATGGTGGTGTTATGTCATCGCAAGTGACATATAGCTTACGGCTTGCAAGCTCTCTCTATGCAGTCCTGCGCGTCTTGCAGATGGTGCCATTGGAAAAAACAAAGTGTGTAATGCATGTGTTTTAAGGCCAGCTTCCAAGGACAAAGTTTCAAAGTAAATTACCATCAAAAGATGAAACGTTGCTATCTGATTAAGTTTAGAAATTCAATTGACCTGATATAACAAAGGTAATCTTCTTTTCATACATAGATAAATATTATTTTGGAGGTACATGCAAATCCGCTTATTAAGTTTCCCTCTGTATCAAAGAAATTGATTACTACTTTAAGAGCACCTCCAATAGCTTCCTTAAATATCTTCCTGTAAAACTGATTTTTTGGGCTTCCATAAAAGTTTGGAAAAGTTATCACAGAGCAAATTTTGTTACGTCCCCTTAAACCATTTTATTTTATTTCTAATCAAAAAATAGATAATACTCGTCAGTCAGTGACACAAGTGACGGCGGGCGCTACGATGGCCGACGGCAAGGGGCGGTGCGCTATACGCCGGCGCGAGGTGGCGTCACGGCGGGTGGGACGGTCGCGGGATGGTGTAGAGTCGGGCGAAACAAGTAGCGGTTGGCTTGGGCCCAGCTGTTACTAGCCTACTGAAAAGATACGGAAGATGCCGTGGGAAGAAATACCACTTTTACAGGATCCTCGAAAGGTATGGCACTTTATAATTGTTGAAGAGCATTCGTTCATGACCCTAATCCAGCTCATGCATCTTCGTGCTGCCATTGCTGGAGTGCAGAGGGATCAGCTCGAGCCGGACGTGTTTTCTTGGCCGTGTGATAGCTCTGGTACATACACAGCCAGATCGGTCTACCAAAGGCTGTGCCTCGGCCTCATTAGATCGCCCACATATGAATGCATCCGGAGGAGTGGGGCCATTCTTAAATGCAAAATATTCGCTTGGCTGGCAGCTCAATATAGGCTGTGGACTTCGGATAGGAGGGCGAGGCATGGATTGCAGGATAACACAGCTGCTTCCTTCCTATGCCTCCAAGAAGAAGATACAGTCGACCACATTCAAGTGCACTGTAGCTACGCTAAGGAAGTCTGGCACCTTTGCTTTGCAAAGGTGGGCATCAGCGCACCCTACCCGGATCTAAATGGCACCTTCACCACCTGGTG
Source organism: Secale cereale (assembly GCA_902687465.1). Lineage (NCBI taxonomy): Eukaryota > Viridiplantae > Streptophyta > Magnoliopsida > Poales > Poaceae > Secale > Secale cereale. The sequence goes on along the minus strand of LR738715.1, from coordinate 16,951,423 downwards.
GCTCAAGGCGAGGAAGAGCGTTATTGCTAAACATAGGAGAGGGTTTGACACGATGATTATAGTCACAGCTTGGTCTATATGGAAACAGCGCAATGCACTGGTGTTTGGTCGCATCGGGCAGCAGAGGACACCTCATCTACTGGTGGATCAAATTATGGTGGAGCTTAAGGAATGGAAGATGGCGGGAGTTGGTAGATTAGAACCTTTTGTGAGAGAGTAGTCCAGTTAGTCTTAGTGTGGTGTGGGTGTTGCCAGCCGGATGTTCGCATCTTCGGCTAGCCTCTTGTAATTATGCTGCTCCCTTCTATAAAAATATGGTACGTCATTGGCGTATTTTCGAAAAAAAATTGTTGAAGAGGTTATTTTTGCCCCAACTTCTTGTAAACTGCCGTTATTTTATAGATAGAGGAGCCGTTGGAATTGCACTAAGCTTTATAGTTCTAGCGTGCGAGCAAGGTCAGAAGAAAATTTGTAAGCAATGATATTTAAGTTAACTAATTCTTTACAAAGACAATTAACATGTCATTTATAATCAATGATATTTATTTATGGCTCTTTTTTCTTTTTATTTTGTTGGTCTATATCTGAAGGGATGCACATGTCTATGTAAAGAAAAAGAGATTGCAATGGACACCAGCACAAATCCAATGCATCGAGGTCAGTTGTTTCATCCTTTTATGATTTGAGTGTAGCACTTCATACATTACATGAATGATGCTATGAGGAATGCCTCGTTGATAGAGAGGGGGAGTGAGTATATCTCAGTGATGCAGCGAATGTGGTCGTGAGGCATTGGATTAGAGAGTGTATTTTTTTCTCCCGATGCAACGCACGGGCATGTTTAATAGTAATCTATAATACCTAAATAGTTCAACCCCACCAATTATGCTTCCCACTCAACGTGTTTTCCGATATTTATTATGATCGGGAGGTAGCGACCCATGATCTTGGTTTCACTCTTGCTCAATACTCACTAGTGCAGAACCGGGCTATAACACCGGTTCGGAAGGGCCTTTAGTGCCGGTTCTGTAACCGACACTAAAGGGTGTGTGACTAAAGGTCCCCCCTTTAGTACCGGTTCAACATGAACCGCCACTAAAGGGCCACCACGTGGCACGAGCCAGCGTCGGGGCGGGGATTCCTTTAGTACCGATTGGTAACACCAACCTGTACTAAATGGGTTAGGTGGTTTTGGGTTCATGATCTATTTTTCCTTTAATTTTGTGTTTTCCATTTTTTTTCGTTTGCTGGTATTTTACAATGCTACATATTGTACACGTTATGCATATATATATATATATATATATATATAT
>LR738715.1:16899979-16946441 GCA_902687465.1 Secale cereale | reverse complement strand
AATTGACTATTCGTCACCCTGGATGAGAGGAATAGTTATTCTTCACCCCCTCTATATTTACATCAATGCACCGTAATTTTACATTCCGTAAATTTTATCTCATTTCATACATAAAAAGAGAATGTAAAAAAAATAGAATCGCCGTAAAAAATATTTTATGTTACGTAAAATTACGAACGTAAAAGGATAGTGGAAAATATAGATAAAATGCAATTTTCCTGGTCTTATGACCTCAATTTTGTTTTTTGTGTGTCAAATTTTACGTAGTGATTCAATATGAATGTAAATATTTGTATTTCAAATGTAATTTGTAATGAAACGGTCATAAGATTACCTCGTGTGAAGAATAACTTATTCTGCACCCCGGGTGATTGAATAATAAAGCATGGAACGAGTCTGTCGGGTTCACCGTCATTGGATTTTTGCGAAAAAGCCCCTGTTATTTTTTCTGTTCAACCCGCAGTCCCTATGGAAATCAACCTGGAAGAGAGGAAAAAAACCAAGTGGCCCTCCGTCTCGCTCACGAAGGAGCAGTTCGTCTCCAGCACGAACACAATTCGGGAACTAAAAAGTTGATCCGCCGCTGCTTTCCCCCCACAGCCCTGTCTCTTTCGATCTCTCTCACCTGCCATTGCTTTCCACCGTCGACCAATTCCGGACAGCGCCGGGCTCGAGGCGGACGTGCTCTTGCCGGCGTCATGTGTGCTGGGATTGACGCTCCTGTCTCTCCCCTGTCTTGGGTTTGTGGCGTCCGCAGATCGCATCATGGCCTTGCGGTAGCGGCGCCAGTGATTACGGTGCACCCATCTGAATCGACTGAATAAAAAGTAAATACACGAGCACAGCCCCTCCCGGTCTCCTCAATGCGTACGGCAACGCAAGCTAATCATGTTGTCGGCATGGTCGACCGTACCTCTCGATCTCGCCCGTCGACGCCATGGAGCACCCGCGAACCCACCGACGAACTCGCTAAAGACAGAGATAGACTCCTGCGTCATGATCTCCAGGGCCAAGATGCAACTCTGCTAGGTTGAATCGGCGGCAAAGGTCAGCCTCCCATATCCATCTCTTACCACAGCCTCTCGCTTCTCTTCTCTCCGATCTTGTGTGTCACGTGGCATTAGGGCATGCGACGCCAGTAGAGCACGCGGCTGTGGCGGCTTGGTAGACGAAACGGATTTGGGGGTGCGTCGGAAAAGGGCACCGCTCTGGTTTGTAGGTGATGAGGTCGACAAGAGAAGTGTTGGCTGGGAGCAGCTAGCGATTTTCTAATGGAGACTGAACTAGAATTTTTGTCTGTGCCGCTTTTTGCAGATAGTCCATGGTTTGTACAAATAACCACATGTAAATCTTAATTTAGAACCTTATACGTGGAGCAACTAGAAATAGTGCGCATGTGTTTTTCCCTGGCTCCCAGACCCACATTTGATTGTTACTCTAATGTATCACTACTAGAAAAAGGCATGCTAGTGGCGCATCACTTTTGCCTACTAATGGCATACCACTGGTGCGCCATTAGTATAGCTCAGGGTGCGCCATTAGTATATACTCCCTTCGTTCCTAAATATTTGTCTTTCTAGAGATTTTAATAAGTGACTACATACGAAGCAAAATGAATGAATCTACACTCAAAAATATGTCTACATACATTCGTATGTTGTAATCATTTGAAATGTCTAGAAAGACAAATATTTAGGAAAGGAGGGAGTAGTATACTAATGGCGCACCACATAGAAGTGCGCCATTAGTAACAATTTTTTTAGAATTTTTTTTTCAATTTTTTTTTGTTTTTTTTCTTAATCTCTGATCACTATGGCTTAATCACTGGTCAATATGCTTAATCTCAAGTCAAATCGCACTCTACGGTCAAACATCCCGCACCAGCTCACTTCATAGGCACTTGTTGATATATCTATCATATCAATCCTATTAAACCTTCTTGATGTCTAGAACTTTGTTCATGTTCATGAGTATGATGAAATTTTGAAAAAATATTTCAAACTTCCCGGTCATATTACGTATCATATTTGAAAAAAAAATCGAAACCATTTTTTTTCTGTTACTAGTGGCGCACCTAGCAAACGGTGCGCCACTAGTAAGTTTGAAATTTTTTCCATTTTTTCCCCTCTAGATTTTAAAAGCCCCGTAACTTTTTTCTATTAGGTTTTTGGGGATTTTGAAAATGTTTAACAAAGTTCCCCAGTTAAATTCGGATGTAACTTTTTGAGTAGATGCTTTTTCATATAAAAAACTTTTTAATCCGAGTTCGTATGCAAAAGTTATGCCCATTTTACAAATTCCAGAGATATTTTGCAAATAAAGTCGAAATTCATATTTGTAAATTTTTCCCAACAAGTAGACCACATATCACATGGGAAACTTATTTTCTTTTATTTTTTTTGACATTTCCATCATTTTCTTTTATTATTTTTTAAACTGGAAAAGGCGGTCCACGGGGAGGGGTGCAATTGGTGAAATTTTGGACCAAGTTAGTAATGGCGCACCGTGGGAGTGGTGCGCCATTACTAGTTTTGAAAAAAAAAACAAAATTTGAAAAAAATATACTAGTGGCGCACCTGGATGTGGTGCGCCATCCACTGGTGTGCCATTAGTAGTTTTGAAAAAATAAATAAAAAATTTGAAAAACAAATTAAAAAAAAACTTGAAACAAAATTACTAGTGGCGCACCGTGGATGTGGTGCACCATTACTAGTTTAACTACTAATGGCGCACTATCCACTGGTGCGCCATTAGTAGTTTTGAAAAAAAATTAAAAAAAATTGTTACTAATGGCGCACCGTGGATGTGGTGCGCCATTAGTATTTGGACACTAATGGCGCACCGACACATGGTGCGCCATTAGTATATAGTAATAGCGCACCACATGTTTGATGCGCCATTAGTGGCCATATCATCTATAGCCCTTTTCCTAGTAGTGTACAGTTTGAATTTTGTGCTGGCTGATCTTTTTCGCCTTGAAGCATTCCGTGAATTACACCAGAATAGCAGCAACATCAGGCCACTTGAGAGCAGGGGTGTCCCTGGAGTTCTCCTCCCTTAAATGTTCAGCTTCGGACATTGCAACAATAATGCTGGATTATACCGACATGCAGATTGTAAGTTTCATATATTCGGACTGAGATCTTTCTTCCTGTTATTTTGCCGTCAAAACTGAAAAAGAGTGATGCTAATTCGCCAAATGTCGATGTGGTCATCAGCCTGTATGCTCTCAATCTCTTGGCAGATGCATATCATAGTTCTCTAACCTTCGATCACTTTATTCTAACATATCATAGTTTCATATGTCTTTTCCATGCCTGTTATAATGATGTTTTTATTTTCCTTTGTATATTATAACTAGAGAATATTACTATGTGTTATAATTTCTGAAAGATGCCATATTCCTCTATTATAATGGTGTTTGCAGTAGGTGTGTACGCCTATCATTCAAAGAATATGCTCAACAATCTTTTGGATGAACTTATGATCACCACATATATGATCTTATTGAAGCAGGAGTTGGGAACTACAAAATCCATCTGTTCCTAGAATGTCGCGGTTGAAGTGGGGCCTTCAATGGACCTGATAGTTAGGTGGCACCTGCATTTAGTAAAGCCAATTTTTGTTGAGAAATGCACCAACAAAAAAATTTGTGGAAGTTCATTAGATTGTTTAAGTCATATGCTCTTCCAAGATTTTGCGCTTCGTTTATTTCTTCTGATTATAATTCTTTATTTATTTATAACTGGCATTGATATACCGAAGAAAATCCTATGAATTTTTTGCCCCTTCATTGACTATAATATTTTTCAGTCATACCTATATACAAAGAAGTTGTACCTTATATTTTTGTGTTTTTTGGAAACGTCCAAAGGTGTGTTATATATTGTGTTGCATGTGCCTTTCCCCATAGGCTTAATATGTGCATTATTTTCTTTTTTATATCCTTCATCTGAAACTGAGAATATGAACCATTTTGTTGATATGAACATTAGTTGCAAGGTGAATAAATATGGTCGACAATGTGGCTTGATGTACATGAGCATATTTTCTATCTTTGACGCCTTTCATTTTGAATCATTAGAATAATAAAAGAGTTTTGTTTGGAAAATCATTTTTCAGGTTTCTAAACACATTTATTTATTTTGTCTCCGTTGCAACACATATGTTTCCCTAAAGAAAATGACTGTGCAATTGTGTGAATTGAGTGGCTGGTCGTTACTGTTGATTAAATTTCTCACATGAAGAATATTTGCCTGACGCTACAAAAAAAATATGTGATCTGTAACAAGGTTAGTGATCAAATATATCCTTTTTATTGTAAAAAATTAGTCCGCTACTTTGTTCATATTTTTTCTGGGCATTTATGCTTAAGTTTTATTTTGAAGCAAGAACATATTGGGCTATCTACAAGTTAGGAATTGTCCGAAACAGTTTCTGTAACATTGTATATCATGTGTTTGCTCTTTATTCATAACATAATATGCAGCCACACAATTTATATCTTGTTTGTGAATTCCAGAGGGGAAGATGGCCTTCCTGACAGTTAGAGCTTGGTCACTTGCAGATCTAACAGTATAGATAAGCAATACAAGCCAACGAGGAAAATTTATTACGGAAGCTCACTTTGAAAATATAAGAAATTTTAGACACTATCACTTGAGACTTTCTGTTTCTTCCCTACCATTCTCAACCGTGTTACTCCTTTGCAAAAAGATGATGAAATCCTATCTGAAATGTACTGGATGCAGGTTTGCTACCTTTTGTTGTGCATGAAACCAGCGTTGTGTGGTGTCTACGTGGATGCCAGATGCCATGTGTGCTTTTGACTTGATGAAGATGGTGACTACTATTTCTTCTGATGTAGAGAAGTCAATTAATGTTGGCAGGCACTAATGATGTGAGGCTATGATCTCCTTTCTTGCACATCTGCTTGTGACTTGGTGTCTGAAGTTCTCAAGTTGGAACATATTATTCGCATGAACACATGCTTAATTATGTGGTGTGTGGGCTGGGTGCAGTGGTGGCGGAGTCGAAGAAGTGCCGTTGTTGGCTCCCCGATCCAATTTTTATTGGCATCTTTTTATATGGTTGCACTCAGTGTCAACTTGCTCTAACATTAGTTTGCTGAAATTATAGGTAACAACGTTGAGAAGCTGTGATCCGAGTAGCATTATCTTTGGTCACAACAGTGCATTGTGACCTTGTGGTTGGTACGGTTTTGTCACTCCTTTGTCCCCACATGCTTTGGAGATTGTTAATGGTTACTAGCAAGTTTTTTTTCCAAGCAACTAATCATCTACTATTGTCATTTGCATCAGTCTTTGAGAGCATGTAAAGTATTAGGTGGGCCGACACATTGGTGTGTTGTGGATTTGTTAATGAAAGTTTTCTTGGAGTATTGCTTTTGCCTATGTATACGAAATATCCCCATTTTATCTGTTATGGATCTTGCACAAGTCTAAACACGACTTCCAGTGTTAGTCCAAACTGAAAAATATTTTTTTAAAGGTTATACGTCGAGTATGAATCATTATTTTTATTTACTTCCCGTTGCAACGCACGGGCACATTTCCTAGTATATATATTATAAAGATAAAGATAAAGAAATAGATAGAGTCTTCAAAATATTTTATTCCCAAAACTAATAGATCCTACATTTTGGAAGCGACGCAGCTCATGGATGGCAGTAGCTGCCTGTTGTGGGATAAGCTTGGTTGTATTATTTGGCCCTGGAAAGTCACAACTCACAAGGCATGCTTCTTATTTTTGCAGGTCTCGATGAATAATTAATAAAATGGTTGTATGCATCGCCCTGATGCAAAGGCCGGGGACATTCTCTTTTTTGAAAAAAAAACATATGGGACTTCTTCCCGGAGCGTGCTAATATATCGCGTCCACATGCCCCCATAGTCCTCTGTTACTCCATGAAAAGTAAAGATATAGAATGGAGGCGGCGTTTCTGCTCCCGGGCTCAGAAAAAAATCAAAACAAATTCTAGAAAATTTTGAAAAACACCAAAAAAAATGTGTGGTAGATAATTTGATGTGTGAGGTCCTTTTCAAATTTCAACTCATTTGGACATATGAGCAGCTCTCGACAAAAAAGATAACCCTGATTTTTGTCTTTTTTGTCGAGAGCTGCTAAGATGTTCAAATGAGTTAAAATTTAGAGCGGACCTCACGCATCAAATTATCTACCACACATAAAAAATGGATTTTTTAAAAAAATCTAGTATTTGTTTTCATTTGTTTTCTGAGCAGGAGCAGATAGCCTGGGCACCGAGTTGGATTTCCGAGATGTAGACTTCTTTCATTGTTGTTTGATGGGTAAAGGCGAAGGCGATATATGGAATAGGTATACTGGCACCGGTTCGGAATTTGTGAAAGATAGATGAGTCCACCGAGATCCCATTATCTGAGAGAGATTCACAAGCTGTTGCCTCTGTCCTCTAAGCATCACAGGTGGAATCTCCTGAGCATCGTACTGATCACTTTCCCCTATCTCATTCCCCACTACGTCACCGCTCCTCTGCACAATCTTGGGTCCGATCGGCGTCGATGAAGCCAGCTGACACGGCATGTGTAACAACGGTGGTTGTGCTCCTGGCCGCCGTTGCCGCTGCTTTGGCCAATTCTGCTATTGCGCTAACGCCGACGCTTACGTTGCATCGCATGGTGCCTCTGTCAGCGGTGCGGCTGGAGCACCTCCAGGAGATGGACCGGGCGCCGCTATCTAGTAGGAGTGGTGTGCCGGAGTTCGATCTGCTGGGCAAGCCCAGGTGAGTTGATCTGCTCAATTTGCTTTCTCTCTGGCTTCTGTTCGGTTGCATCATGGAAAAAATATGACATTAGTTAGTGGAGCTAGCTCAATTGGCGGTGGTTGGCTATGTCTGAAGCTTCAACCATCTCGCACGATCTATGTTTCCTCTGGCAGAACAGATTGCAATTGTTCGAGGAAAAGTTACCTAGATGGACAGGTGGGGCATATCCCCCCCCCCCTCGTCGCACTTCACCATGTTGTATTTATTCACTAGTTATTTATAGCTGAGTACATATATTTGCACCATATAATCACCTATTGCTATTGTATTAGAATTTTGTTGCTAAATAAAGTTACATTTTTATCTTTATGCCTTTATATTTTTATGATATATGACATATATTACTGAAAGTATTATTATTTTTGTTAAGACTCATTGTCTGACTATGGCCTCCATAATGCTAGGGACAGCCCGGCTAAGATTCTGCAAGCCTCCAACGGGCACCATCTTTTTTGCATTGCCAATTCTGGAAAGATTCTCACCTCTCAGTTTTTCTTTTCATCCTAAGGTTCTTTCCTAGATTGGTATGAGCTCCCAACCGTTTAACAGATAAGTATTTATGAAAATGGTTTTTGCAAAAAGCACTTTTGAAAATATGGTGTACTAGTTGTGCCGTAAAAATATGCATGCATTTAAATCAAAATTTAATGGTGCATTTAATATTGTGGAGAAATATATTCACGCAACTCACATATTTTTTAGGATAAGTGGGAAATTTATCATCATGAGATGTGCTCCACCTTCCATTTAGAATCTTCATGTGTGTCAAATAAAATATCCCAACATAAACCTGTTAAATTTTTTTGACAAATACAAAAAAATTATAGGAATCACAAGAAAAACAGAAGTACAAAGATGTACATATATTTTTGCCTGAAGGACTTGTAAAGACATCGTCACACTTTGGGACGTACTTTCCTCCATGTTTACATGACCTAGAGGCAGGGTGGCCCTGATCTACCACCTCCACTGGCGAGACCACAATCTCAGTCTCTCTCTCTCTCTCTCTCTCTCTCTCTCTCTCTCTCTCTCTCCCTAGGAGGGTGCGGGGACCTGTATGCTTTGGTTGGGTGGTGGCAGAGTTAAGAATAAACCTAACAAATTTATGGTTTGGTCTTCGAGTGACATGGTGATGGTTTTGCCATTGACTTGGAATAAGTTCACCTCGCCTGGTCTTAATTCCGTTGATGCCTCTTCATATTGTCGGGAGGCGTGTGAAGGATGGCGTGTTTCCAAATCTGATTCTTGGGGTGTAGCTTTTTCTGCAAACAACGTGGATGTGCGTCTTGATCATCTGGCTCTAGTTCTTTGACAAAGGTTGGCAGCCTCAACCTTATTGGGGAGCACACAAGAGTTTTTTTCGCAAGCTAGGGTGTTCCACATGCCATCTGCAGCGTTTTCCTCTCTAGGGCGGCAATTTGTTGCTACGCAGATGGCGGCATCCAGCGTCTGATGTCATACATCGATGACTTCTCGACTGCTAATTCAACAACTGCCTAGGTTTCAACAATTTTGTACCGCTAAAATAGAGGCTCAGAGGCAGCGGCGAGGTTTTGCTCATGGAGGGACTTTGGCCCCCGCAAGGACTTGGATCTATTTTTCAATGTCTGTAATGGTGTTTTTGTAGGGGTGCACATGTGCTTCTTAATATATGACATTTGAGCTTTCCATAAGAAAATAGGTGTACATTTATTTTGTAAGTTTTATATCTTTAATGAACAAATATGATAAACTTCACCACATTTAGTTTTCAAATTTTCCTCCCTATGAATTTTATTTAACAAAAAATGTCACTTTTTATAAAACACATAAAGCGGTAAACAAAACAAATGATAACTGAACATTTCGTACAATAAAATAAACAGAAAATGAGGTGCAAACATGAAAGGTACTCACCACAAAACAAATGGAAAAAATAAGAGAAATTATTAAGGATAAAAATAGACGTAAATCTAAAGCTAAAGAATATAAAATGTAGAGTAAAAGCATCAAAAAAATAGAACACGAAGAAAACATGAAAGAGACTAAAACAAAATTTAAACAAAGGAATGCATCCGAATAATGGAGTAAATTGGGAAAAATAAGTCAATAAAACAAATATTAACTGAATTTTTTGTACAATATAATAAAATATGATGTGAAAAAAACTATAGCTACTCACCATAGAAAATAAAGGTAACTAAAGATGAGTACAAGAATTATGAATACATAGACATAAATCTGAAGCTAAAAATTAGAAACATCAATCAAAAAAAGAAAAGAGGAGAACAAAGGAAAGGAATTGGAAAAAATAATAAAAGAAGAAAAAGCACTAGAATAATGGAGTAAAATTGGAAAATAAAGCAAAGGAAAAAAATGTTAATATAACCTTTTGTACAATAGGTTATAGGATAAACAGAATATGAGATGCAAAAACGAGAGTTACTTTTTTGTAGTTACTTGTTAGAAATTAAAGGAAAAAAATAAGACAGAAAAATTAGGAAATCAAATAAAAAATATTGCGAAAAGCAAATAAAAATTAGTATTAAGAGAAAAATTAAATATGTCAGAAACAAAAATATATTGGAGGATAAAATATGAAACAAGCTGGAACAAAATATATATTGGAGGATAAAATATGAAACAAGCTGAAACGAGAGTTACTTTTGATTATTTTGTTTGATCCATCGTGCATAGTTTTTTTTTCGCGGAGACCTTAATTCAAAACCTGATTAGGAAATTCCATCCTAAGCCACGCAGATCTTCCATTGGATAATATTTTGTTTGATCCGTAGTTCAAGACGAGATAAAATTCGTTGCTAGTACTATAATTAGTGCATTTTACTTCAGTGACTAGCTTCATGCCCGTGTGACTGATACACCCAAACTCCGGTTTGGACGATTAATCGACCACTTGTGATTGTTTTATTGCCAACTTGAAACGAAAGGCGTCCATGCACCTAGGCACCGAACTGCCAATATATGAGGTCGACATTGACCTTTTATGTTCCGTACAAATCTTTTGTTTGCATACCTGCGCCCGCAAATAAATAAATACTGCAACCATACCTAGACGACATATTCATTCAATAGAAAAAGTGAGTGTGCATACCCTTAGAAGAATATCTTTTTCTATTTTTGAGAGAAAAAATATCTGTTATTATAAGATAAAATACAGTACAAACTAAAGATCATTTGTCCTAACGACTGTACGTAAAATCTTATGATATATAAAAAAGATCTTACGAACCCTTAAATGCAATTCTATTTATATGATTATTACTAGCACATATGCCCGTGCGCTGCAACGGGAGATTAAATAGTATGCATTTAAAGTAAGTGAGAATTATATGTGCAAGCAAAACTCTGTGTGCACACGAACAAAGAACATTTAGCTTCTCGGTTTCGCCACATGTGAAGAAATCAATCCGCTATTTTTTTATTCATTGATCAAGGTCATTTAAGAGTTTTGTTACGTCATCGTACACCGGAGAAGGCCCATGAATTATTCAGTCGACTTTTCCTTTCAATCCTTTCAATCGAGAGGATTTTAAGGTATAAAATTTCGGAATATTCTAGGAAACATTAACAATTTTTTAAATCCGGAATAGAGTCATGTAACATTGTTCTGCACGTCATTGTCGCAGTATCTGTCCGTGGGTGAGCTCACGGTAGGGTGGTAGACGCTAGAAAAGTGCACGCCAACCACTAAATCATCCGAAACTCAATTCTGCAAGCCGTTTTCGGCCTCCAAAATTATTCCGAAGCAGACAAAGTTTGTGACAGAAGGATACGAATTTTCGATGCGGTCGTTTTGGCAGGTCATGGAGCCCAAACGGAGTTCGTATGGCCAGGGTACGGTCGTTCTACGGATACACCTCAAAAGGATTTCAGCAACGAGGGATATCGTGAATCCGGCTTCCAGGGTAACTTGCTCGCGCCCACGAGCCATTTTGCGTCACTCGAAATGGCCTACTATTTTCGAACAGTACGAATGTAATGTAGAAGAGCTGGTATGCACAGTTTTGTCCAAGAACAACACATGTGCATTGACAAAAATATGGGTGGTAGCGGTATGGGTGATAAACCATGCAAAACGGCAAGTTTTTGGGTGTTCGATGCACCGAAGAGGCTTCTCCTTCCATCCAGACAAGCATGTAGGGCTTGTTGGTGCAGAAATAGAGTCATGTAACATTGTTCTGCACATCATTGTCGCAGTATCTGTCCGTGGGTGAGCTCACGGTAGGGTGGTAGACGCTAGAAGAGTGCACTCCAACCACTAAATCATCCGAAAGTCAATTCTGCAAGCCGTTTTCGGCCTCCAAAATTATTCCGAAACAGACAAAGTGTGTGACAAAAGGATACGAATTTTCGCTGCGGTCGTTTTGGCAGGTCATGGAGCACAAACGGAGTTCGTATGGCCAGGGTACGGTCGTTCTACGGATACACCTCAAATGGATTTCAACAACGAGGGATATCGTGAATCCGGCTTCCAGGGTAACTTGCTCGCGCCCACGAGCCATTTTGCGCCACTCAAAATGGCCTATTATTTTCGAACAGTACGAATGTAATGTAGAAGAGCTGGTATGCACAGTTTTGTCCAAGAACAACACATGTGCATGGACAAAAATGTGGGTTGTAGCGGTATGGGTGATAAACCATGCAAAACGGCAAGTTTTTGGGTGTTCGGTGCACCGAAGAGGCTTCTCCTTCCATCCAGACTAGCATGTAGGGCTTGTTGGTGCAGAAATAGAGTCATGTAACATTGTTCTGCACGTCATTGTCGCAGTATCTGTCCGTGGGTGAGCTCACGGTAGGGTGGTAGACGCTAGAAAAGTGCACGCCAACCACTAAATCATCCGAAACTCAATTCTGCAAGCCGTTTTCGCCTTCTAAATTATTCCGAAACAGACAAAGTTTGTGACAGAAGGATACGAATTTTTGATGCGGTCGTTTTGGCAGGTCATGGAGCCCAAACGGAGTTCGTATGGCCAGGGTACGGTCGTTCTACGGATACACCTCAAATGGATTTCAGCAACGAGGGATATCGTGAATCCGGCTTCCAGGGTAACTTGCTCGCGCCCACGAGCCATTTTGCGCCACTCGAAATGGCCTATTATTTTCGAACAGTACGAATGTAATGTAGAAGAGCTGGTATGCACAATTTTGTGCAAGAACAACACATGTGCATGGACAAAAATGTGGGTGGTAGCGGTATGGGTGATAAACCATGCAAAACGGCAAGTTTTTGGGTGTTCGGTGCACCGAAGAGGCTTCTCCTTCCATCCAGACTAGCATGTAGGGCTTGTTGGTGCAGAAATAGAGCCATGTAACATTGTTCTGCACGTCATTGTCGCAGTATCTGTCCGTGGGTGAGCTCACGGTAGGGTGGTAGACGCTAGAAGAGTGCACGCCAACCACTAAATCATCTGAAACACAATCCCGCAAGCCGTTTTCGGCCTCCGAAATTATTCCAAAACAGACGAAGTTTGTGACAGAAGGATACGAATTTTTGCTGCGGTCGTTTTGGCAGGTCATGGAGCCCAAACGTAGTTCGTATGGCCAGGGTACGATCGTTCTACGGATACACCTCAAATGGATTTCAGCAACGAGGGATATCGTGAATCCGGCTTCCAGGGTAACTTGCTCGCGCCCACGAGCCATTTTGCGCCACTCGAAATGGCCTATTATTTTCGAACAGTACGAATGTAATGTAGAAGAGCTGGTATGCACAATTTTGTGCAAGAACAACACATGTGCATGGACAAAAATGTGGGTGGTAGCGGTATGGGTGATAAACCATGCAAAACGGCAAGTTTTTGGGTGTTCGGTGCACCGAAGAGGCTTCTCCTTCCATCCAGACTAGCATGTAGGGCTTGTTGGTGCAGAAATAGAGTCATGTAACATTGTTCTGCACGTCATTGTCGCAGTATCTGTCCGTGGGTGAGCTCACGGTAGGGTGGTAGACGCTAGAAGAGTGCACGCCAACCACTAAATCATCCGAAACTTAATTCTGCAAGCCGTTTTCGGCCTCCGAAATTATTCCGAAACAGACGAAGTATGTGACAGAAGGATACGAATTTTCGCTGCGGTCATTTTGGCAGGTCATGGAGCCCAAACGAAGTTCGTATGGCCAGGGTTCGTATGGCAGGTCATGCAGAAATAGAGTCATGTAACATTGTTCTGCACGTCATTGTCGCAATATTCTAGGAAATATTAACAATTTTTTAAAATTTCGGAATATTCTAGGAAAATTATGTACACTTTTGGGAAAACATGAAAAAAAATGAAAAGGAACATATTTTCAAATTCACAAAAAATTTCTGAAAACACAATTTTTTTATATTCAAACATTAAGATTATTTGAATTTGCCATTTTTTTAAAAATGGGAACATGTGTTGAAAATTCATAAGTTTTTTAGGAAATGTGTATCTTCTATACACGAAAATATTTTTAATTGTGAAAATTTCTGTAAAACAAGAATATTTTTTAAATTTTGTGAAATTTTGGAAATGCCATTTTCTTTCTAGACATGTCGAACAATTTTGAAAACAATAAAATCTTTTTGAAAAAACGGGAAACTTGATGCAAGTTCCGAATATTTTCAAAATAGCAACGAATGTTTAGAATTCTGAATATTTTACAAATTTTAATTTTTAATTCTGAATATTTTTTGACAGTTTTAATTTACAAAGTAAATTAAAAAAAGTAAACTTGGAAGGGAAAATGATATAGGAAAATGAGATAAAAATAGAAGTAAAACACAGAATCAAAAAATGGACCAGCAGATTATTGGTTGTCCTGTGGGAAACTCTGACTAAAAAACATGAACATTATTTGAATTTGGGAATATTTTCTTTAAATGGGAACATCTATTGGAAATTCATACGATTTTTTGAATTTTTTTATTTTTTATACATTAACGCTATTTTTAATTGTGAAAAATTCTCAAAAAAGGTAATAATTTTTAAATTTGGAGCGTTTTTTTAAATGCCATTTTCATTTCAGAAATCTCCAAAAAAATAGATTTTTTTTCAAAAAATGTGGATCATTTTGCAAGTACCAAATAATGTTTTTCAATAAATAAATAAAATTTTGAAATTATGAATATTTTCTAAAACAAATTTAGTTCTCAATTTTTTTTGAGTATTCTAAATTGACTATGTAAATTATAAAAAACAATTTGGATGGGAAAAAGAGATAGGGAAAGGAGAATAAAAATAGAAGTGAATCACGGAAATAGAAAAAATTGGCCAGCCCATTATTGTTTAACATATGCTAAACTACGGCTATTTGTCGCCTAGTTCGGAGGATAGAAATTACCAGTTGTATGGGCCGAAAAATAAGTGGGCTTGCTTCGCTGTGCCATAGTGCCTGGCCCACGTATGAAAGGGTCAGCAATAGAGTTTATATATATATTTGTAAACAGATCCTTTAGAATGGATATATACCCAATAGTTAGCAAACCAACCGATAAACAAAAGGCCATGCATGCAATAGGTAGCATCTGCATGTATAACTTGATCCTGTAATTAAGGAACGATATTTGTGGTGCTTCCGTCATTCGAAAACATGATTTTTTTTTTTTTGTTGAGGCCGTAAGCCATATACTTCACGTAGTATATACTAGTATATATCATCTTCCAAGGTAAGTACTGCCCTTACATGGGGTATATAGCAATTTATTAATTAGCATGTAATACTTTTTAGGAACTCATATAATATTTTTGTAAGGGAGTATACCATTTTGATTTTATGATGTTGTACATGCACATATTTGTATATTCCACATATTTTCTACAGGGTATAGACCACTTCTCATTTATGGAGTATATATGCCACTTCTCATTTATGGAGTATATGCCACATATTTTGCACTGAAGTGCATACAATATTTTTGTGATGTAGTATACCACATTCCTGGAACTGGTTACAGTAGTTTTTTATTACTCTTCTTGGTAGTGTAATCCTACTATCGAAAGTACTAGTACATAAGGTACTAATTTTAAGTAGATATGACTGTACTGAATCTTCTCTATATAAATTGACGACCAAGTAATATACACTGATTAGATCAGGAGTATATATACTACATTAGAAATCAAAAGGATATTAAAGAGTGAGTACATACCAATTTTTATGATTCAGTATATACTAGTACATTTTCAGGTCAGCTAATACTAATTGCGTTTGACAGTATATACTGCCTTTTTTAGTTAGTACATACCACATTTTTCTAGCCTATGTATACTATATTTTTTTACCTGGTGGAGTTTATAACTTATAGGTATATACTTCTGCTACATGGTTTTTGGACTTTTCGCAAAAGAAAGGTATATACTACTACGTAAGGAGTTCAATTTCTTAAAAAAAGTACATGATTTAAATGAAGTATAATCCACGAAAAAGAGTACAATTTTGTTCTAAGCATCTAGACCTGGTATCCTAGTATGTGGTGCCATGACCCATGAACATAAATTAGAGGAACATGGTCGAATCAATGCGATTGTAGTCTTCGACGTCCGTCAGAGCATTGCAGTAATCCGTGTGACGGGAGGCGTCGTCACACACGGCCCACGGGGTTGTAACATCGATATTCAGTAGCCGCGGGCTGGTTGGATGACCGGCGCGCGCTGCATCTATCAAAACATGGTTGGATCGAATCAGTCGCCTCATATGAAGTCGTGTATGATGAGATTAGCAATTCCAACTCAAGAATCCAATCTGTCAAGCTTAGAGGCAAAGAAGAAAAAAGGAAACTCAATAAAAAAAGGAGAATGAAAAAAGAAAGTGCAGAATATGCACTACGTGCAACAAATGTGCTACAAGCCTACAATTGATGGGAGGTTCTAATGTTTGTTCGATCTGCAAAGTTTGAAGTTCATATGCTGTTTCATTTTAGAGAAACAAAAAGAGAAATCTGCTTGTTGTAACTTAGTTGGGTAGTACGGATTTCAAAACAAGTCTGGAGGGTCGAGGATAAAAGGTTCCGTGTAGCCTGAGCTATAAAGAAACTTTGTGTTAATGAGACGCCAGATGAGATGCCAAAGGAAACGACCAGCTCACTTCCGCAGGATGAAATCAACTAATCAAGTAATTAACGATCAGCTCACTTACCAATATGACAAAATCCGTTCCATGTTAATGGCCACGAAATGAGTTGCCCGCTGCCTCATCCAGTGAATCAAATCGCCAGAAAAATCAAGCGTGTGTTCAGCGGTTGAAGCCGCCGGGGCACGCGTGGGTGAGCTCCGTCGTCGGGTGAGTCGGCCTAACTACGGAGTCACGGCCAGCCGTGCAGTACCAACGCGGGGTACATCCGCCGCACCCGCCGCCACTTATGCATGTATTTGTTGTCACCGCCGCCATGGAAGAGAATATGCCACTCATGGGAGATGGATGAGAGGATTAGACGGAAAGCTCCTACAAAATCGGTGTGCAGGTATTTAGTTCGTTAGGCAAGGACTTATTTAGTACTAATGGGTTTGGAGGATGATACTCGCGTGGACCAATGATGAATCGCGGGTGGAGCTGGGAGTATGTATTTCTAGGAGTATTAACCTATTTTCCTATATATATATGATAACATTCATAAGACCCTTATTTTGCTAACAACGGAGTCTTATTCTGCTAACACCCGAACCGAACCGACCCAAACTACATGAATAAAAAAGAAAACCACACCCCACCCCGCACCCATCCCACTCCTACCCACCTTCTTCCCCCTCCCCGCGCCCAAATCCTAGCCGGCGTCTTAGCCACCAGCGCCACCGTTCTTCCTTCCCTGCTGCCTTCACCTTCCCCTCCCCCACCTCCCCTTCCCACGGACTTCCCACCACCTCCCGCCCCGCACCACCCTCCCTCGGCCCACCACCGCCTTGCCCTAATCCACACATCCTAGACGCGGACGCCTCCACAAATGGCGCGCGCGGGCCACCCTCCCACTGCCGCCTCCCTCCTCTCTGGTGGCCGGTGACGAGGTTACACACCTAGGGTAGGGTCACATGCCTGACCAAGGTACCCCACCCAAGGTCACTACCCCAGAAGAACGAAAGACAAAACCTATGGTGACAGGGACAGTCGACCGAGAAGGCCCAAGAGGACATCCCACTCGACTAAACGACATCTACAAGACGACCCAACCCCACTCGACCAATCCAAGGCACTCGACCTCCGAAGGTCAAAGGTCCCTTAGGACAATAACGGTTTGGTATTTACTCGCCGTAGTGAATGCCTTAAATGCTCTTTACTGCAGGCGTTATCAGTAACGCCTGCCTTAATGTACATTGAACCCTTAGTAACGTGGCACGAGGCTGGGGTCCTGGCGCACTATATAAGCCACCCCCTCCTCCTGTACAGTGGTTCGCATCCTTGTAACTCACATATACACATATCAGTCGACCGCCTCCGGGCACCGAGACGTAGGGCTGTTACTTCCTCCGAGAAGGGCCCGAACTCGTAAACACCTTGTGTACAACTCCACTATAGCTAGGGCCTTGCCTCCCCATTCGTACCCCCTACTCGTATTGTCAGACTTAGAACCACGACAGTTGGCGCCCACCGTGGGGCAAGGCGTCTTAGCGACATCTGGTGAGGTTGCAACTTCTTCTTCGACCTCCTTCGTCATGGTGTCAGGCGGTGGTTTAGCGTTGGGCCGCGAGATCCGGCTCCGCGCGCTCGTTTTCATCGCCGACAACTCCGCATGGCTCCAGGAGGCCCCTCTTGACGTCGAGGCTCTGCCCACCCGGGGGGCTGCGCACTTCCGCGCCAGCACCTGCGGCGTCCTCCTTCGGCAGCCGTTGACTCAGTATTCATCGATCCCTACATCGTCCCCCATCCCCGCCGAACGCCGCCGCAAGCGATCCGGTCACTCACGGCTCCAGCGGTGGATGAAACACACGATAGCCCGTCAAACGGCCACCCCTCAAGTCGCGGCCATCGAGCCCGACGGTACCTCTACGGGCCGGCCGATCTGTCGACTGAGCTCGTGGATTCTGTTTCCAAGTGCGTAAGCAGCGATCCCGCAGCGGAAGTCCTCATGGTCGACTCGCGCCGTAGCCCGCCGGGTTTTCCTCGCGGTGGAGACGGCGGCAGCGGCGGTGGCCGATCACACGACAACGACGGTTACATTCCTCAACCCCTCACCTCCGAGCAAACGGCTGAGCTTTGTCGCCGCGACGAAGATGCACTCTTCACTCCCATCGTGGGAGATTCTCCGGAGGCTCTGGCCTTGGAGGCCACACGCTTGGCCACCATGGCCGAGCGCACGCGCTTGGAAAATATCCAACGCGCACTCGACGAACAGGCCCGTCGACAGGTCCCCGAGTCCAGTCGACGACTGCGGCAATCGCGCCAGCGCAAGACTCAGGTGTTCCGCACGCCAGTCCAGAACCTCAAGGTCGCGGCTCGCATCGCGGAGTCGATTCAACCTTCTCAGTCGGAGGCTGGGAGAGGCCTTCAGCAGATCCGAGCTTTGCTCCGAATGGCTGAAGAGCAAAACGCGGTTGTTTCTCAGTCGCGCAACAGGATTCACAGCAGATCGGTGACTGCAGACACCGTTTGGTCGGCCCATAGTCCAAGATCGCCCCCGAGGCGTGAGGAACGTGGCCCGCAGCAAGACCGGCATCTGGGTCGGAATGACGAGCAACACGACCGTCGACCCGGACATCATGACCGTCGTCGAGTGCCTACACCTCATCCGGGAAGCGGATCGTACTCACCCCGGCGGCACGAGGGCAGGCGCCTGCGCGATGACGAGCGGAGGATTCCCCCAGATCCCCGGAGGCCAGGTTTTGATGCAAGGTCTATCCTTGTGCATGGACGGGTCGACCGGAACAGGGCATTCAGATAAGAGCAAGGCAGAGATCAACCGAGTGGTAGCCGAGCACCTGTCTCTGGACCCGAGTGTTTCTGCAGTGCTATCAGAGCCGCAGAGATCCCCCCAAACTTCAGGTTAGCGGAGGGAGTAAGCAAGTTCACCGGCGAGTCGAAACCAGACACCTGGCTAGAAGACTACCGAGTGGCTGTACAGATCGGAGGCGACAACGACGACGTGGCCATGAAGCACCTTCCTCTGATGCTGGGCGATTCTGCTCGGGCATGGCTCAATCAGTTGGCCCCCGGGAGTATTTATAGTTGGGAAGAGCTCGCGCGAGTGTTCATTTGGACCTTCGAAGGCACCTGCAAGCGGCCTGCTGGACTCGCAGAGCTTCAGCACTGCGCGCAGAAGTCGAATGAAACTTTGAGAGATTACATCCAGCGATGGACCACCTTGCATCACACGGTGGAGAATGTGTCTGAGCACCAGGCAGTTTGCGCTTTCAAGGAAGGCGTGCGTAACCGAGAGCTGAATATGAAGTTTGGTCGAACAGGTGATATGTCCCTGTCGCGGATGATGGAGATTGCCAGTCGGTACGCCAACGGTGAAGAGGCCGACCGGCTCCGCAGCGGCAAGAAACCAGTCGGACAGGATGATCATAATTCCAATAGGAAGAACAAGCGCAAGGACGAGCCAGCTGCTCAGGGCGAGGCTGCAGTGGTCAATCAGGGAAAGGGCAAAGGAAAGCCGAAGGGTTCTTGGGCCCCCAAGAAAGTGAAGGATCAAGCTGGAGATGATGTGCTCGACCAGCCGTGCCCCATACACATGAAGAAAGATGAAGAGGGAAACTTGGTATATCCCAAGCACACCACTCGACAGTGTCGGCTCCTAATGCAGAACTTCCAGAAAGATCAATCGGCTAGGAAGGGAAAGGAATCAGAAGAATCAGAAGACAAGGAAGGGGACGGAGGATACCCCCAGATCAACTCCACTTTGGTGATCTTCGCGGACGTCGAGAGCAAAAGTCGACTGAAAGTCATCAATAGAGAAGTAAATATGGTTGCCCCGGCGGCCCCCACATTTTTGAAATGGTCCAAGACCCCCATGATGACCCACAACCGTAAGGGATCTATTGCAGCGTTTTCGATAAGTAAGAGTGTCGAACCCAACGAGGAGCAGAAGGTATTGATAAGCGATTCTGAGCAAGAAATTACTGCAAGCACTGAAAGATAACTTTTAGGGGTTTTCTCGGTATAAGCAACAGGATAGTAAAAGCAAGTAATATAAAAGGTACTGAGAGTAACAAGTGGCCCAATCCTTTCTTAGCAAAGGAGAGGCCTAGCAACTGAACTTATAAAGACTAAAGCGTTCATGAGGACACACGGGAGAGGTAGTCATGTGCTTTCACCATATTCCGTATTGATACTATGTTATGTGTTGATAAGTGTTGAGTGGGTGGATCTATGCTAGTGCACTCTCTAGACTAAGATGAATGCACTCTTATGATTAAACACCTTGCAAGCATCCGCAAATACAAGATAGAATTTAAGGCAAAAGCCTAACCATAGCAATACGATCGAGGATCCATTATTCCCTTAGGCAAAAGCGTGCGAACTGGGGTTCAGGTTTCTGTCACTCCGGCAACCCACCATAAGCATTCTTTATACACAATGTATTCTCCTAGGTCCTTAATAAGGCGAAGTGTTGGGTGTTCGACTCACACAACACCACTAGTAGAATGACAACGCAACTTAAGTATCAAACAACACATATTACTTCAACAACATATGACTACTAACAACAAGACTTTCCCCATGTCCTCAAGAACTAAGGTAACTACTCACGAGACATAAAAGAGACCATGATCAGCGGGGATAAATATGTGATAAACAATCTGGACATAATAATATTTCTCCAACAAAACTCAATAGCATTCACCACAAAGTAGTAATCAACACCGATGGAGTAGAGAAGATAGGTAGTACAAGTTACAACACGAGTTGTGATTGTAAGATGAGATTTGGATGAAGATGGAGATGGTGCTGATGTTGGGGATGATGTTGATGATGATCTCGATGATGCCCGTGACGATGGTGATGACGATGGCGACGATCTCCCCTTCCGGGAGGTGATCTCCCCGGCGGAATCTACCCGCCGGAGATGCCCTTTTCTTCTCTGTAGGGTTCCGCCTCGAAGCGGCGGTGGAACTCCATAAAAAGTCTTATTTTTAGGGTTTTCGGAGAACGGAGAATATATATGCAAAAGGGGGCATCCGGAGGTGGGCCAGGGGCTCCAGGCGCCCCCCCCGGCGCGGCCAGGGGGGCGCCCCCAGGCCGCCTGGGCACCCTGTGGCCCCCCTCTGGCTCCCCTTTTGCATGCCTTCGTGATTCTTCTAAAAAATATCTCCCGTCAATTTTCAGGTAATTTGGAGGTATTCTTCTTCAGCAACTCAGCGTTCACTTTTTACTGCTGAATCCTGCGTCTACTGTTCCGGCATCGGAGAGTTTGCAAACTGTGTAAAATAGACCAAAACAACATAAGAACATCACCGTAACGTGAAATATATCAATGAATAAGGATAAATTATGATACAAAATAGTGATGCATTTTGGACGTATCAACACCCCCAAGCTTAGACCTCGCTTGTCCCCAAGCGAATATGAACTCGGTAAACCTGTCCACAAGTTTAGAGAGTGAAGTGTCGATAAATAGAATACGGACAAGAAGCATCATAGTTTCTTTACCAACTCAAATACCCTCAACAGCAATCTTCAACTCATAAGGCCCTTATGAAAGAGTGATAACACTTATATTCGAAAGTAGGGCTAAAGAAACTCATTATATCATGGCAAACATGTCCTTTGGTCAAAGAACAACAATAGATTTAACTTTTACTCTTATATTTGATGAGATCAATTGAAGCTTTTTGAAAATAACATGTTAATAGGCAAGAAGTGAAAATGTTAACACAAAGGAAGATGTTTGCCTCAGCTGGGCATGACAAACAACTTACTTATCGAATGATAATGTCAACAAGGATATGATATGACAAATCTTAATGCAGCTTTATATGAATGAATCCTTATCAACATCAAACGTCTGCTCTCTTTGAGAAATAGAAGGAGGTAGAAGTAACTGACTCAACTTAAAATTAAAAGATAGGCCCTGCTCTAGGGTAGTAGGGAAAACTCATGTGCTATCCTCAAATCAAACAGAATGAAAACAAGTTTTTAGGGGTGCATGATTTGTCAACGAATGCTAATAGATAACTCAATTGCTTTTTGAGCTGGACAAGTTTCGAGGAACGGCTCCCGCACGAGGACGATAACATCCTCTTATTCTCCTTTGTTTATCACTGCCAAAGTTTCTGATTTCTCATGAACAAAGCGTGAAGGAGGGTTTGTTTGTTATATTATTTTTAAGCCGGACGCACTCTATGCCAGCTCCTTCTCGTATTATGGGTTTGCACATTATACATGCAATCCCGGGGTGAAGCTTGTCCAACTCAAAAAGACTATGAATTAGCTATTACTTCCTCATGAGCTAGAACAGAGGCACAAAATAAAAGATTTTGAACATTTGAGGATAACACATAAATTATATACTTTTAGGAGGTGGTAGCGGAATACCACGAGTAGGTAGGTATGGTGGACTCATATGGAAGGTATTGGCTTAAGGGTATGGATGCACAAGCAGAATACCGCTTAGTACAGAGTTAGGCTAGCAAAGGTTTTGAGAGAACAGACAATTGATGATGACTAAGATGCAAAGCAATATAAAGCATGAACATCGAAATAAGCATAACACATCAAGTTGTCTTCCTTGTCAGCATAACACTTCAAGCATAATAACATAAAGTTTTGGCTATGTTGATAATTTAAGAAAATCATGCTTGTTGTTATGACCAAAGCTATATTTGCCAAGAGTAAATAAAGTTTCATAGCCATACCTGACATAAGGTCAATACTCCCCATAAGAATCATCATATAAGGTCGATTGCGTGAAGAGAATACCGAGTGCAGCAAAAGGAACCGATAAACTTCTCATTAATATTCCATCATAAACGACTCCACACTCACGGATACAATTCTTCACCGAAGGAGCGATAGACCTCAATGCACACACCTATCTCATATAATAACCTCCCTAGACATGATACGACTCTACTTGACTCTAAAAGACAAAAAGTAAAGATAAGGACACCGGGCACTCCCCCAAGCTTGGAACAAGCCAAGGGAATGCCATTACACCAGGAGATTTCACTCATCATCCTTGTTGGCGTTGATCAAGTAGTCCTTGGCGAAACGCTTCCATGGAAGGGGTTCTCCAGTCTCATATGAGAAGCTCGTCTCCTGAATCCTGCATTCAGCACCCTAACCCATGCGCAGAAACCTTAGTTCATACTCACAGTTCTGGTTATGTAGATCATTAATTTGCCCTTGGAGTTCTATAATTCTGTCTTCAGACGCGGCGATTCTTTCCCACATCTCCTTCATCTCCTTCAGGAAGTAGTTCTTCAGCTCGTTGGTGATGTCAAAGTTAGCTTCGACACCACGCTTGGTCATCTTCTTGTACTCGAAGACTTCTTGCTCCACTTCTTCCAGCCTGGCCTGGATGCTCCCCTCTTTGATAGGTCCCTTCAGATCTTCTTGATGAAGGACACCGTCCTCCATCCGAACAACCTAAGGGTGCTTCTTCACCTCAGCGAGGTAAGGGTTGATGACGTTGATGACGAACTTGTCCTTGGGGGAACTTGGAGAAGCCATGGCACCTAAATTCAGCTGAAAGATTCCCTGGCAGAAACAGATCGAAGAGAAAACACGCGAAATCGCAAGATACGTTGCCGGAACAATCCGGGCAAATATATAGGAAAAATTTATGTATAGAAAGGAAGGTAACGGACCAAAGCGGGGTCGGAGACGGGCTCCAGGGTGCCCAGGCGGCCTGCCGGCGCGGCCCAGGGGGGCGCCAGGGGGGCGCCTGGACTCCCTGGAGGTCGTCTCCGGCTCCACTTCGACTCGGAATTTTACTAATTTTGCAAAAACTCGTAATACGGAACTTTTATGATGGTTTGTGGTGTTTCCTTACCGTACTACATACCTTTTCTTTATTCTGCTTCTGCTGGCGTCTGAAACAGGGCTGCAACATGTTCTTCATGGCTTGTTGTATATATTATATTCACATCAACATCGACAGGGTCTCCTGCTATGTAATGTTTAAGTCTTTGCCCATTCACAACTTGAGGTTTGGTGCCTTCAAAATTATTAATCTTAATTGCACCAGACCGATAAACTTCTTCAATATGAAATGGTCCTTCCCACCTGGAAAGTAGTTTACCTGGAGAAAACCTGAAACGGGATCTAAACAACAAAACTTTATCACCAACATTAAATTCACGTTTCAGAATCTTCCTATCATGCCACTTTTTTACATTTTCCTTAAACATTTTAGCGCTCTCGTAAGCTTCACTTCTCCATTCATCTAGAGAAGTCAAGTTCATGAGACGCTTCTCACCAGCTAGTTTTGGGTCAGCGTTAAGCTCTCTAACAGCCCAGAAAGCTTTGTGCTCTAACTCTAATGGCAAATGGCAAGCCTTGCCATACACCATCTTATAGGGAGACATGCCCATGGGGTTTTTGTAAGCAGTTCTGTATGCCCACAAAGCATCTCCTAACTTGTTTGACCAATCTTTTCTATTTCTGTTTACTGTTTTCTGCAAGATCAACTTAATCTCTCTATTGGTGAGCTCAACTTGCCCACTATTTTGAGGATGATAAGGTGAAGCAATTCTATGATTAACATCATATTTAGCCAAAGCTTTTCTAAAAGCTCAGTGCGTGAAGTGTGATCCTCCATCGGTCATGAGATACCTTGGTACACCAAACCTAGGAAAATTTACATCTTTAAGCATTTTCAAAGATGTCTTGTGATCAGCACTTTCAGTGGGGATTGCTTCAACCCACTTGGTCACATAATCAACAGCTACTAAAATGTGAGTGTACTTGTGCGGAGAAGGGAAAGGACCCATAAAATCAAAACCCTAACAATCGAAAGGTTCAATCACTAGTGAGTAATTCATAGGCATCTCATTCCTTCTACTAATGTTACCAACTCTCTGACATTTATCACAGGCTAAAACAAAATTTCTAGCATCTTTAAAGAGAGTAGGCCAATAAAAACCTGATTGAAGAACCTTATGTGCAGTCCTTTCACCGGCATGATGTCCACCATAGGGACTATCATGACACCGTCTGAGAATGTCCTTCTGCTCATGTTCCGGAATGCATCTTCTCACGATCCCGTCGGGACCTTCTTTGAAAAGATGTGGGTCATCCCAAAAGTAATGCCTCAAATCATGAAAGAACTTCTTCCTCTGCTGAAATGTTAGACCTGGAGGCAAATACTTTGCAACAATAAAATTAGCATAATCTGCATACCAAGGATCGGAAAGAGATTGTACTTTTACAACGGCAAGTTGCTCATCTGGAAAACTATCGTTAACTGGGATGGGGTTGTGCGGTATATCTTCCATCCTTGAAAGATTGTCCGCCACCGGATTGTCTTCCCCTTTCCTATCAACAATCTGCAAATCAAATTCTTGAAGAAGGAGTACCCATCTGATAAGCCTTGGCTTGGCATCCTTCTTTGTCATAAGATACTTAATGGTAGCATGATCAGTATGAATAATAACTTTGGAATCAACAATATACTGCCTAAACTTATCACAAGCAAAAACTATAGCTAAGAATTCCTTCTCAGTAGTAGCATAATTTCTTTGAGCACTATCAAGGGTTTTACTAGCATAATGTATAACATTCAATTTCTTATCAACTCTTTGTCCTAAAACAGCTCCAACAGCAAAATCACTTGCATCACACATAATCTCAAAAGGTAGATTCCAGTCAGGTGGTTGTACTATAGGAGCAGTTATTAAGGCTTTCTTAAGGACTTCAAAAGCTTCCTTACAATTTTCATCAAATACAAAAGGAACATCCTTCTGGAGAAGATTAGTTAGGGGTCTCGAGGTTTTAGAAAAGTCTTTAATAAATCTTCTATAAAAACCTGCATGACCGAGAAAACTACGAATACCTTTGATGTCCCTTGGATAGGGCATCCTCTCAATAGCTTCGATCTTGGCCTTGTCCACTTCAATTCCCCTTTCGGAAATCTTATGACCAAGAACAATTCCTTCATTAACCATAAAGTGGCACTTTTCCCAGTTGAGTACCAAATTTGTCTCCTCGCATCTCTGCAAAACTTTATTAAGGTTGTGAAGACAATGGTCAAAAGAAGTTCCATAGACGGAGAAATCATCCATGAAGACTTCCATAATATCCCCGCAGAAACCATGAAAGATAGCAGACATACACCTTTGAAAAGTAGCAGGGGCATTACATAAACCAAAAGGCATACGTCTGTAAGCATAAGTACCAAAGGGACAAGTAAAAGGGGTCTTCTCTTGATCAACAGTGTTAACATGAATTTGAGAGAAGCCAGAATAACCATCGAGATAACAAAAGTGGATATTTTTGGATAACCTTTCAAGCATTTGGTCGATGAACGGCAACGGATAGTGATCCTTCCTGGTTGCCTTGTTCAACTTCCTGTAATCAATACACATTCTATATCCAATAATAATTCTCTGAGGTATTAATTCATTTTTATCATTAGGAACCACAGTTGTCCTCCTTTCTTAGGAACACAATGTACCGGACTTACCCACTTACTATCAGCTATAGGGTAGATAATACCTGCGGCTAGAAGCTTGAGAATCTCAGTTCTCACAACATCCATAATCTTCGGGTTCAACCGTCGTTGATGATCAACAACTGGTTTAGCATCAGGCTCAAGGTTGATAGTATGTTGACAGATAGATGGACTAATCCCCTTAAGGTCATCGAGGGTATAGCCAATTGCGCCTCGGTGTTTACGAAGTACTCCCAATAATCGCTCCTCTTCATATCCTGAAAGGTTAGAATTGATAATAACAGGATATACTTTCTTTTCATCTAAATAAGCATACTTGAGCGTATCGGGAAGGGGTTTAAGATCGAACACCGGGTCTTCTTTCGGTTTTGATAAAATTCCCAAAGGTTCAACCGGAAGGTTGTGCTTCAGGATAACAGGCTGCCTCAAAAATATTTCATCTAGTTCATTCTTTCCTGCATATGCAAATCATTCTCGTGGTCCTCCATGTATTGCTGCAAGGGATCATTAGGGGGAATAGCAATAGAGGTAATACTTTCAATAATTTTATCATCACTAGGTAAATCAGTACCACGAGCCTGCTTAGAGAACTTAGAAAAATTAAATTCATATGTCTCACCATCGAATTCAACAGAAACTTTACCTTTCTTGCAATCTATTCTAGCTCCATAAGTTCTAAGAAAAGGTCTACCAAAACTAATTGGACAAAAATTGTCCCTCTCTGAACCAAGTACTATAAAGTCGGTAGGGTATTTTACCTTTCCACATAGGACTTCAACGTCCCTCACAATTCCGATAGGAGAGATAGTTGTTCTATTTGCAAGATGAATGGTAACATCAACTTCTTCAAGTTCACAAGGGGAAATCTCACCGATGATCTCTTCATAAAGTGAATAGGGGATAGCACTTGCACTCGATCCCAAATCGCATAGCCCATAATAATTGTGATCTCCTATTTTAGCAGATACCACTGGAGTACCTGAAATTGGGCCTTTATTCTTGGCTGTGACAAGGTTAGTGGAAACAGCACAAAAAGTTATATTGGAATCCAAAACATCATTAGTAGAAAGGTCTTTAATCAATGCAACTTGAGGATCGACCCTAATCTGGTCCTCAGGCTCATCAACTCTTCTCTCACTTTTATTTATTATGCCTGTCACAAGAGAGTGCTCCCTTATCCTCGTGGGAAAAGGAGGCTTTTCATATATAACTACAGGCAAAATAGGGTCAGCAACATAAATATCAATAGGTGGTTCTTTAAAAGGTTCATGGTGCTGGTCTCTCTTCTTTTTAAAAGAATCAACGTGAGAGGCAAAATTCTTACACAAATCAATCACTAGATGGGAGTCAAGACCAATCGTAGAGCAAAAAGTATTGAAGTAATCAGTTTCCACATAGCTCTCAATATAATCATGTTCATAATTTATAGCGGGTTCAATACCTTTATCAATTTCCCAATCTTCGGTATTCCTCTGGATCCTTTCAAGGAGATCCCACCTTTCTTCAACACTCTTCTTCTGAAATACCCCACTAGAGGAGGCATCCAGCATCTCCTTATCCTGACGAGAAAGCCTGGCATAAAAATTTGTAAGTATAATTTCCTTGGGAAGCTTATGAATAGGGCATTTGAGCATTAGGGACTTCAATCTCCCCCAAGCTTGAGCAATGCTTTCTCTGTCACGAGACCTAAAGTTATAGATATAATTCCTGTCTCGATGAATTTCACGAAGAGGATAAAACTTAGTATAAAAGAGAGACATAAGCTCCTGCCAGTCCAGCAAGTGTGAGTTATCGAGAAGCCCATACCAATCTGAAGCTTTATCTATAAGTGATACGACAAACAATTTCCTCATGACAAACTCCCTCGATACACCTGCAAGCTTAAATAATGAACATAGTCGTGACAAATATAGCAAGTGTTCACCGGGATGTCTGTCTCCTGCATAACGATTAGCCAAAACATAATCGATAATGCCAGCTGGTATTTTATAAGGCACAATTTCAGTAGGGGGACAACCACCACAGGTGTAATGCCCAGGATGGAGTTATACCTCCTACGGGTCGAGGCCCGACTTAAAGGCATAAGTCCATCCTAGAATGATCTCAAGTTTGGTAATCTTTGCACAACTCATGTAAAAGAGGGATGGTAAACTTAAAAATAGTTGGCTTACAATCGCCACGTCACAGAATAACAGTACAAGTCTCAAACATCATACAATAAGATCACTACAACCCTCTAAGGGCAAAATCCAAATGTCAAAGTACCAAACTCAGATAAATAAACAACCACAGGCGGATCGAATCCTAGTAAGAGTCTCCACTACTGATCGTCCGGGTAGCGCACGTAGTAACGACTACGCTCCTCGTCGTACTCCCAATCCAGCTCGGTGCCATCTCCTGGATAGCTCACGGCTGGACCTGCATCTGTTGTGTGAAGTAACTGTGAGCCACAGAGGACTCAGCAATCCCGTTCCCGGGTAACAGAACTATCAAAGCCTTTAGGAGAGGTAAGGCTGAAGAAAAAAATGAGGTGAAGGAACAACAAAGAGTCTGCAGCAGCAACTAGCATCTAACTTACGCAAGAGAGAGCGAGAAGAGAAGGCAACGCGAGAAGTGATCACTAAGTGATCCTAGCTACAAGCTCACAAGCATAACCCCTCCGTGTTCAACTCCCGAATCCCTATTCGGAAATTGACAGTCACGGAACACACGCTGGTAGTGTATTAGTATCATTGTGTCAAGTTATCTACAACCGGAATTAACAAGCTCCCATCTGCCACATAACCGCGGGCACGGCTTTCGAAAGTTCAAACCCTGCAGGGGTGTTCCAACTTGACCCATTACAAGCCCACGATCCGCGGAGTCGCAACTCCAAAGTGGGAAGACCCGAGTATCCTCGGAATCCCGTGCTCAAGTTAAACCGAACTAAGGTAAGGCTAATCCAGCAAATCCTCCCGGCGTGTCGACACCCTGATAGTAGCCGCGCGTATCTAGGTCTCAGGACACGTCCGGATGAGCAGTACGTACAGATACCAAAGACCCCAGCGAACCGGGTGGTATCCGCAAGTGGCTCTAGGTTGGACCAACACTCAAGTCGAGCACTGGCCCAGGGGGTTGAATTAATTAAGCCTCGGGTTAATTACTCCCTCGGAAAGGTTTTAGTTGTTTAGGCAAATAGTACCAAGGTTGGGACTTGCTGGAAAAGACTTAGCACTTAGCGGTTTATCAAGGGGGTCCCATACACCCCAACCGTGTTAGGAACGCATAATCAAGGAACATAAAACCGGCTTATACAGATCCTAACGGCATGAGTGGAACAAAACACCAAGCAAAAGGCTTAGCCTTCCACCCTTGCCAATATATATGTGATTTCAGTTAAAGCATTTATATAGTGTGATATAACCCAACCAAACTTCAACATGGAGCAAGCATCTTCACTTCACCTGCAACTAGCAACGCTATAAGAAGGGCTGAGCGAAGCGTACTTAGCCAAGCAACGGTTTGCGTAGGTAGGGTTGGTTAAACATGGCAATTGGTTACAAGTAGGAGGCTGACAAGAAGAACATGGGCATCGAGGCAAAACTATAGATCGAGACTACTAGCAATGGACAAAGATAGTAATGTTATCGGGGTTCGGTCATCTTGCCTGAAGAGAAGAAGTTCGGATCAAAAGAAGGGTCCTCTTGCTCAAACTCGTTGGAAACCTCGTGCTCAACCTCGTTGGAAAACTCGTTCTCAGCTTCCGGCTCTAAACACAACAAACACACCAAGCACCAATCAACACGATGCAATGCGCACTCGAAAAACATGTATGCATGATGGATGCACTAGAGATGCACATGGAGCACGTAAAACATCACTCAAGCAAAACACCTCAAAACAAGATAACAAGCTGATATTATTAATCTACACAGAAAATCACCCAAGTTTGATATAAAGATCGCTGGAATCGGAGTTACGGGCTAAAAGTTATGCCCGAAACAAGATTTGAGCGAAAACTGCAAATTACAGCAACATAGCATCTTGGGAGCACAAAATAATTAATCTACAGCACCCAAAAAGCATGGCAAGGACTTGAACATAAACTAGATATAATGTACAGCAACTAGGTCCAAAGTGCACCCCAAACGGAGTCACGGATCACTAGCAATGATCTTGGACATATTGAACTTTGAAATAAAATTCTGGCAGCAGAATTTTATTGAAAGTTTGGAGCAAAAGATAAGCATGCTACAGCACCTCAAATGGACATGTGAGGACATGGATGGAAAGACAACAATATATACTTCATGGAACAATTAAAATCCACCCCAAAACTATCATGCTTTGTCCTACAACATCACACGAACATGGCATCGGAACGTTACAGATTTCAGACTTAGTGAAATTTCACTAAGTCCTAAAACAGCAACATCATCATAGCAACAAAAAGAGCATGTTTAAGACACCTCGAAACTAAACATGGCAAAGGGTAAGCACCTCATCAAAATACATATGACGGTGATCCCGAAACACACAAGCATGCATCAATGTGGTGAACACACCGATTGCAACGAGCTCAACAAGATGGCATTTCATAACAAGTAAAAACACAACATTTGAACATGGCATCTTGCAACGAAGATAACAAGGAAACAATACATCTACCATGCAACCTATCACAAGCAACACGTAGTTCGTGACGAGACGAACACGTGGACATGTCATTTGCATCGTTTGGACAAACGAGCTAAAAGATATCACATGTCAAAGGTGGCACAAAAATAACACATAACAGCAGTTTATATCATCATACACTCTTGCAACAGCAAAACAAGGCCCTAGATGACATCTACCATGCATGACTACAACAGGTAAAACGTAGAGGGAATCTCCACGAACATCTGGACATATTACACGCACAAAACGGAGCACCACAGTAAAAGTTATGCATGGTCAAAGTAGGCATACTCAGATAACAGATCTGGGGAGATAGGAAAAAAAAACAACCTAGCAGATCTGGATCTGGCGGATCCGGAGATGAACAGTGCGAGGCGGCCCGGTGAACAGTGCGCGGCGGCGGAGAGGCGGCCCACGAGCGGGGCGCGGCGCGGCCCAGCCGGGCGGCGCGGCCGGCTGGCGGAGCGGGAGGCGGGCCGATCCGGCGGCCCACGGCCTGGGGCGGGGAACGGCGGGCGAGGCGCTGACGAGGCCCGGTCGGCGGCCCGCTCGCGCGCTCGCGCGCGGAGGCTGACGGGGCGAAGACGCTGGCGTCGCTCGGGCGGTGCGGCGATCTGCGAAACGGAGGGAGGAACGGGCCGGTCGATGTGGTCCCCGGGCCGGCCCGGTCGGACGAACGACCAGGCGACGACGCCCTGGCCCGGCTGTGGTCGACGGGAACGAGCGGAGCTGGCGCTCGTTGACTTCGACCGCTCGAGGGGGATCCCGGCGCGGCGGCTGGAAGGGTCCGTTGGATCCCCTCGGGAACTGAGAAGAGGATTGGATCTGAGGAAAAAAAGGAAAAAAAAGAAAGAGGAGAAGAGGAAGAAGAAGGGGAATGCCCCAAATAGACCTAGGGGTCTATATATAGCAGATCTAGGCTAGGGTTTGGGGACTAGGGAAGTTTAGGAGCCCTACGATCGTGATCCAACGGATCCGATCGCGGGATGATTTTTAAAGGACTAGACGGAGAAAAGAGACTGCAGCAGGGGTATTTCCGGGACACGAAGTAAGGGCACTTCGGACCCACACGGACAACGGAGGGAAAAGTCAACGGAGTCCAAACGAGACGAGATTTGAGAGGCGGGTTGCACACAACAAAACAACAACACACAACACAACCTCGCGGCACACCGGTAACGAAAAACGCCCGAACAACAAAGAAGGCCTACGGGACGTCACGGACACGTGAGGGAGCTCCGGAACACGAAACGGACAACGGGAAGAAACGCCACGAACCGGATGCAACCCACAACACAAACAAAATGCAATGCACATGTCTACATGATATGAATGAATGCCACACACACACAACAAAACGACGAAAGCCCGAAAGACAAAGAACCCGAAAAGGAAATAGATGAAGCCGGAGATTTATTATAAGCCCAAAAGGGAAAGTATTACATCCGGGGCATTACAAACTCTCCTCTACTACAAAAAAGATCTCGTCCCGAGATCTAGGACTGGAAAAAGGAAGGGTACTCGGAACGAAGATGATCTTCTCGTTCCCAGGTAGCTTCTCGGTCTGTGTGATGTGACCACTTGACTTTCAGAAACTTGATGGTCTTGTTGCGAGTCTTGCGTTCAGTTTCTTCGAGAATTGCAACTGGATGCTCTCGGTAGGAAAGGTCTTGTTGAAGATCAATCTCCTCAAACGGAATCATCCGCTCAGGTGCCTTGAAGCATTTGCGAAGCTGAGACACATGGAAGACATCATGAACATTTGCAAAGTTGGAAGGGAGCTCGAGCTGATAGGCTAGATCGCCTCTTTTGCCAAGAATTTTGAAAGGACCGACGTATCTAGGAGCAAGCTTTCCTTTGATACCGAATCTCTGGGTTCCTTTCATCGGAGAAACTCGGAGATAGACATGATCACCGATGTCGAAAGCCAAATCACGATGCTTTCCATCATAGTAACTCTTCTGACGCGACTGAGCGGCCTTGAGATTCTCACGTATGACTTTGCACATTTCTTCGGCTTCAGAGATCAAATCATTGCCAAGAAGTTGGCGTTCGCCTGTTTCAGACCAGTTGAGAGGGGTACGGCACTTTCTGCCATATAGAATTTCAAACGGTGCTTTGCCTGCACTTGCTTGGAAGCTGTTGTTGTAAGAGAATTCTGCAAATGGAAGACAGTCCTCCCATTTCATGCCGAAGGAGAAGACACAGGCTCTGAGCATATCTTCAAGGATCTGATTCACACGCTCGACTTGACCACTAGTCTGAGGGTGAAAAGCAGTGCTGAACCTGATCTTTGTGCCCATGGCGGACTGAAAGGAGTCCCAGAACTTTGATGTGAACAAGCTGCCACGGTCTGAGGATATCACTTGAGGAATGCCATGTAGAGACACAATTCTGGAAGTGTACAGCTCTGCAAGTTGAGCTGCATTGATTGATTCTTTGACTGGAAGAAAGTGAGCAACTTTGGTAAGCTTGTCAATCACCACAAAGATAGCATCATTGCCTCGCTTGGATTTAGGAAAGCCAGTGACGAAGTCCATTTCAATGTGGTCGAACTTCCACTCAGGAATAGGAAGAGGTTGGAGAAGACCGGCTGGACGTTGATGTTCTGCTTTCACTCTTCTGCATACATCACATTCATTCACGAATTGGGCAATTTCCCTTTTCATGCGTGTCCACCAGTAAAACTGCTTGAGGTCTTGATACATCTTGGAACTGCCAGGATGAATGGAAAGGAGAGAGTCATGAGCTTCTTCCATTATGAGCTTCCTGAGATCACCTTTGGGAACAACGAGTCTGTCCTCGAAGAATAAGGTATCTCTCTCGTCAACACGGAAGCACTTATATTTTGGAGTGCCCTTTGCAATCCCATGTTTCACCTTCTTCACCATGGTATCACTGAGCTGGGCCTCACGGACTTGATCTTCCAAGGTAGGAGCAATCTGGAGATTAGCAAGAAAACCCTGCGGAACAACCTGAAGGTTGAGCTTCCTGAAAGCTTCACAAAGCTCAGGCTGGTGTGGCTTGATAAGAAGGCTGTTGCAATATGCCTTTCTGCTCAAAGCATCTGCAATCACATTCGCCTTGCCTGGAGTGTACTCAATGCTGGGGTTGTACTCTTGGATCATCTCGACCCAACGAGTCTGGCGGAGGTTCAGATGCGGCTGCGTGAAGATGTACTTCAAGCTCTTGTGATCAGTGAAGATGTCGACCTTTCTGCCCAACAACAGATGTCTCCACGTAATCAGAGCATGTACCACAGCTGCTAGCTCGAGATCATGTGTGGGATAGTTCTTCTCAGCTGGCTTGAGCTGACGTGAAGTGTATGCCACAATTCTCTTCTCTTGCATAAGCACACCACCAAGACCTTGAAGAGAAGCGTCACAGAACACTTCATAGGGCTTTGATTCATCCGGAGGAATCAGAACTGGAGCTGAGACAAGCTTCTCTTTGAGTGTTTTGAAAGCCACTTCACACTCGGGAGACCAAAAGTATTTGACATTCTTCTGAAGGAGGTTGGAAAGAGGCTTGGCAATCTTGGAGAAGTTCTCCACAAACCTTCTGCAATAGCTGGCAAGACCCAGAAAACTGCGGAGCTGCTTGACGTTCTGAGGAGCTTCCCAGTTGACAATTGCTTCAACTTTCTCGGGATTAACCGCAATACCGTCAGCTGAGATAATGTGGCCCAGGTAGAGAACCTTATCGAGCCAAAACTCGCACTTTGAGAACTTGGCATAGAATTTGTGCTCTCGGAGTCGATCAAGAACTAGACGCAAGTGCTTTTCGTGATCTTCTTCATTCTTGGAAAACACCAGAATATCATCCAGATACACTAGCACAAACTCGCCTGTATAGGGGTTGAAGATGTAATGCATCATCCTTGAGAAGGTAGGAGGAGCATTGGCGAGGCCGAAGGACATGACGGTATACTCATATGAACCGTAGCTCGTTCTGAAAGCCGTCTTGGGAATGTCTTCCTCGCGAATGCGAATTTGATGGTAGCCCATTCGGAGGTCAAGCTTAGAGAATACTTTAGCTCCTTTGAGCTGCTCAAAGAGTTCATTGATGTTGGGGAGCGGATACTTGTTCTTAATCGTCTTCTTGTTCAGTGGCCGGTAGTCAACACAGAGACGCTCCGTGCCATCTTTCTTCTTGACAAATAAGACACCACAGCCCCACGGAGATGTACTCGGTCTGATGAGACCCATACGCTCCTGTTCATCCAACTGTTTCTTCAATTCCTTCAATTCATCTGAAGAGAGCTTGTATGGACGCCGACAAACAGGTTCGGTGCCCGGCTCGAGTTCAATGACAAACTCCACCTGACGGTGTGGAGGCATTCCTGGAAGTTCTTCTGGAAAGACGTCTTGATATTCATTCACCACTGGAATTTGCTCTATTGCATTAATTTCACCCTTATCATTAAGAGAGAAAAGCCGAATAGTATTATCCCTGGAGGCGAAGATAATCACATCTTCATCAGAATGAGTCAACTTGACTTCTTTTTGAGCACAATCAATGTGAGCATCGTGCTGAGAAAGCCAATCCATTCCGAGAATGAGGTCGATGTCAGAATGACCAAGAACCACCGGAGAAGCCAAAAATCGATAATCACCCATGCGAATAGAAATATCCGGAACATGCACCCGAGAGGTCATTTGCAAACCAGGAGAAATAATGCTCAACGGCTTCGGCATCACTTGAGTGACAAATTCATGCTTAGCAACAAAAGGTCTTGAAATGAAGGACAAAGATGCACCCGAATCAAACAATACTTTAGCTGGAAAAGAGTTCACTGAGAGATTACCCAGAATGACATCAGAAGAAGCCTCTGCTTGTGCTGCATTCATCAGATTGACCCTTGCAGACTTTGGATCATGCTTGACAATAGCTGAACTCATAGGAGGAGGAGGTGGAAGACGCTTCGGATTCGGACATCTGTTGGCATAATGACCCTTCTGGCCACACTTGTTGCACACCACTTCAGAAAGAGGACGGAACTGAGAGCCACTGGACTTAGAGCCTTGAGACTGAAACTGCTTCTTCGACTGGTTGCTTGGGTTGGGTGGGTGGGAGAAACCACGACCACTAGAGTTCTTGTTGTTGGAGTTGTTGTATGGAGCTCGAATCATTGGAGGAGGAGGAAGCCAGAATTTCTGTTGTTTCGCAGCCAACTGAGACGATGAGGTAGAGTGAACAGCATCTCGAATTCTCTTCTTAGAAGCCTCCATCTTAAGCTGAGCTGCTTCTTGTTTCAAAGCCATGTTATAGAACTTATCGAATTCGTCTGGCTCGAACAGAGTGAGAGCAAGCTGAAGTTCATCTTTGAGACCTCCACGGAACTGATAGATTTTGCTCTTTGCATCAGGTATGTCTTGCTTTGCATAGCGAGCGAGGTTTTGGAACTTGACATTATACTGATAGACTGTCATGGAGCCCTGCTTGAGGTTGCGGAATTGCTCACGCATACCCTCGATAACACTTGTAGGAATGTGATGCGAGCGGAAATCCTTGCAGAAATTCTCCCAAGAGATCACTTGACCCAGCCTTGAGTCTTTGTACTGCTGCCACCAGTCAGCTGCTTGATCTTTCAGTTGGAAGGCTGCAAACTTCACATAGTCATCTTCTTTCACGTTACTGCACTCAAAATGCTTCTTGATATCGGTCAGCCAATCCTCAGCATCAAGAGGGTCGACACAGTAACTGAAAGCTTTAGGATTGTTGGCCAAGAACTGGTTCAGAGTAGCATGGTGCTGCTGGAAGAAGTTGCCTTGGTTCATTGGAATGCCCTGATTAGCTTGATTAGCTTGCATAGCCTGCATTTGCTGCATCATCTGCATCATCAACTGAGTGTTCTGAGCAGTAGTCTGCATAATTGCTCTCCAAGCCTCAGGCGGAGGAGGAGGTGAAGGAGGACGTTCTGGAACCTCTTCACCCTCTGGGTTGGCATTCGGAACCCTTTTCGGAGCCATCCTGTAAGAGATGACCACGAATCAGCAATTGATTGACAAAAAGGAATAAGCTGAATCAATGGAATGAATTGCAACAAGTCTTCACAATAATCATTCGAACAATAAGAACGAATGAAATCATCCGAACAAGAGGAACGAATGAATTTCTTAGTTAAATGATAACATCAGTCTTCACGAGAAGCCACATAGGGATCAAAAAGATAAAAAAAACAACAAGGTACGGAAAAGAACAAACACAAGAGAGGAGTTTCGTTCTAACATCTTTGTGCTGAAAGCATATGAACGCGTTACGAAAAGGTTTTGCAATCCCCGGATCAGCATAGCCAAGGACCCTTTAAGATGCAACTCCTGATAGTAACCTCGGTCATATAACCTCTTCACTCAATGTCGAACCCCGAACTCACTAACCTGCATTCGTTGGAAGAATGCCTACGATCTACTGGATAAAACCCACCTATAGCTTTCCGAAAGATTCCAGTTATGCAATCAGGTGTTGGGGATACACGGGAAGCACCGCGCAATCAACTCTAACCTACATCCAGGTGTATCCATCCTTCAACACATAACCAGTCTTTCTCGGAAACTGTGTACCTCGGACCTTCGAAAAGCATCCACTATAACAAGCTATGGCAATACTCCCGAACTACCTCCCCAGTACTGGGTGATGTCGGGGTTATCTTGCCACTGGCCGTATAGGGGAGATTTTCGATGTCGGCCGTCTTAAGTATTTAGTACCGTCGCGATATGCTTGTTACAATGATACCCCGAAGCTCAACTCCTCGGTAACAGGAGGCATCGGGAACAATATCCTTGTCACAAGAACATCGAAACAATCCCAGAATACTCGCGGGATTCCTAAAAAAAATTTGTGCAA
This sequence comes from Secale cereale, assembly GCA_902687465.1. Taxonomy (NCBI): domain Eukaryota; kingdom Viridiplantae; phylum Streptophyta; class Magnoliopsida; order Poales; family Poaceae; genus Secale; species Secale cereale. The sequence goes on along the minus strand of LR738715.1, from coordinate 16,908,608 downwards.
ATTTTGAAGATAGGAGAGACAAGAGTAGACGTCAGGAGTCCTCACCAGAGAGAAAGGGGATGAGAAGCAAAGAAATCCTACTCTCCGATATAATATAGGACTCAAAAAGTTTTCAGTGTGTGCCTAGACTCAACCGTCAACGGTTCGATCAAACAGTGGGGGCTCCTAGGTCGGAGAAGGCTCTGAATACCAACTTGTAATGCCCAGGATGGAATTATACCTCCTACGTGTCGAGGCACGACTTAAAGGCATAAGTCCATCCTAGAATGATCTCAAGTTTGGTAATCTTTGCACAACTCATGTAAAAGAGGGATGGTAAACTTAAAATAGTTGGCTTACAATCGCCACGTCACAGAATAACAGTACAAGTCTCAAACATCATACAATAAGATCACTACAACCCTCTAAGGGCAAAATCCAAATGTCAAAGTACCAAACTCAGATAAATAAACAACCACAGGCGGATCGAATCCTAGTAAGAGTCTCCACTACTGATCGTCCGGGTAGCGCACGTAGTAACGACTACGCTCCTCGTCGTACTCCCAATCCAGCTCGGTGCCATCTCCTGGATAGCTCACGGCTGGACCTGCATCTGTTGTGTGAAGTAACTGTGAGCCACAGAGGACTCAGCAATCCCGTTCCCGGGTAACAGAACTATCAAAGCCTTTAGGAGAGGTAAGGCTGAAGAAAAAAATGAGGTGAAGGAACAACAAAGAGTCTGCAGCAGCAACTAGCATCTAACTTACGCAAGAGAGAGCGAGAAGAGAAGGCAACGCGAGAAGTGATCACTAAGTGATCCTAGCTACAAGCTCACAAGCATAACCCCTCCGTGTTCAACTCCCGAATCCCTATTCGGAAATTGACAGTCACGGAACACACGCTGGTAGTGTATTAGTATCATTGTGTCAAGTTATCTACAACCGGAATTAACAAGCTCCCATCTGCCACATAACCGCGGGCACGGCTTTCGAAAGTTCAAACCCTGCAGGGGTGTTCCAACTTGACCCATTACAAGCCCACGATCCGCGGAGTCGCAACTCCAAAGTGGGAAGACCCGAGTATCCTCGGAATCCCGTGCTCAAGTTAAACCGAACTAAGGTAAGGCTAATCCAGCAAATCCTCCCGGCGTGTCGACACCCTGATAGTAGCCGCGCGTATCTAGGTCTCAGGACACGTCCGGATGAGCAGTACGTACAGATACCGAAGATCCCAGCGAACCGGGTGGTATCCGCAAGTGGCTCTAGGTTGGACCAACACTCAAGTCGAGCACTGGCCCAGGGGGTTGAATTAATTAAGCCTCGGGTTAATTACTCCCTCGGAAAGGTTTTAGTTGTTTAGGCAAATAGTACCAAGGTTGGGACTTGCTGGAAAAGACTTAGCACTTAGCGGTTTATCAAGGGGGTCCCATACACCCCAACCGTGTTAGGAACGCATAATCAAGGAACATAAAACCGGCTTATACAGATCCTAACGGCATGAGTGGAACAAAACACCAAGCAAAAGGCTTAGCCTTCCACCCTTGCCAATATATATGTGATTTCAGTTAAAGCATTTATATAGTGTGATATAACCCAACCAAACTTCAACATGGAGCAAGCATCTTCACTTCACCTGCAACTAGCAACGCTATAAGAAGGGCTGAGCGAAGCGTACTTAGCCAAGCAACGGTTTGCGTAGGTAGGGTTGGTTAAACATGGCAATTGGTTACAAGTAGGAGGCTGACAAGAAGAACATGGGCATCGAGGCAAAACTATAGATCGAGACTACTAGCAATGGACAAAGATAGTAATGTTATCGGGGTTCGGTCATCTTGCCTGAAGAGAAGAAGTTCGGATCAAAAGAAGGGTCCTCTTGCTCAAACTCGTTGGAAACCTCGTGCTCAACCTCGTTGGAAAACTCGTTCTCAGCTTCCGGCTCTAAACACAACAAACACACCAAGCACCAATCAACACGATGCAATGCGCACTCGAAAAACATGTATGCATGATGGATGCACTAGAGATGCACATGGAGCACGTAAAACATCACTCAAGCAAAACACCTCAAAACAAGATAACAAGCTGATATTATTAATCTACACAGAAAATCACCCAAGTTTGATATAAAGATCGCTGGAATCGGAGTTACGGGCTAAAAGTTATGCCCGAAACAAGATTTGAGCGAAAACTGCAAATTACAGCAACATAGCATCTTGGGAGCACAAAATAATTAATCTACAGCACCCAAAAAGCATGGCAAGGACTTGAACATAAACTAGATATAATGTACAGCAACTAGGTCCAAAGTGCACCCCAAACGGAGTCACGGATCACTAGCAATGATCTTGGACATATTGAACTTTGAAATAAAATTCTGGCAGCAGAATTTTATTGAAAGTTTGGAGCAAAAGATAAGCATGCTACAGCACCTCAAATGGACATGTGAGGACATGGATGGAAAGACAACAATATATACTTCATGGAACAATTAAAATCCACCCCAAAACTATCATGCTTTGTCCTACAACATCACACGAACATGGCATCGGAACGTTACAGATTTCAGACTTAGTGAAATTTCACTAAGTCCTAAAACAGCAACATCATCATAGCAACAAAAAGAGCATGTTTAAGACACCTCGAAACTAAACATGGCAAAGGGTAAGCACCTCATCAAAATACATATGACGGTGATCCCGAAACACACAAGCATGCATCAATGTGGTGAACACACCGATTGCAACGAGCTCAACAAGATGGCATTTCATAACAAGTAAAAACACAACATTTGAACATGGCATCTTGCAACGAAGATAACAAGGAAACAATACATCTACCATGCAACCTATCACAAGCAACACGTAGTTCGTGACGAGACGAACACGTGGACATGTCATTTGCATCGTTTGGACAAACGAGCTAAAAGATATCACATGTCAAAGGTGGCAAAAAAATAACACATAACAGCAGTTTATATCATCATACACTCTTGCAACAGCAAAACAAGGCCCTAGATGACATCTACCATGCATGACTACAACAGGTAAAACGTAGAGGGAATCTCCACGAACATCTGGACATATTACACGCACAAAACGGAGCACCACAGTAAAAGTTATGCATGGTCAAAGTAGGCATACTCAGATAACAGATCTGGGGAGATAGGAAAAAAAAAACAACCTAGCAGATCTGGATCTGGCGGATCCGGAGATGAACAGTGCGAGGCGGCCCGGTGAACAGTGCGCGGCGGCGGAGAGGCGGCCCACGAGCGGGGCGCGGCGCGGCCCAGCCGGGCGGCGCGGCCGGCTGGCGGAGCGGGAGGCGGGCCGATCCGGCGGCCCACGGCCTGGGGCGGGGAACGGCGGGCGAGGCGCTGACGAGGCCCGGTCGGCGGCCCGCTCGCGCGCTCGCGCGCGGAGGCTGACGGGGCGAAGACGCTGGCGTCGCTCGGGCGGTGCGGCGATCTGCGAAACGGAGGGAGGAACGGGCCGGTCGATGTGGTCCCCGGGCCGGCCCGGTCGGACGAACGACCAGGCGACGACGCCCTGGCCCGGCTGTGTTCGACGGGAACGAGCGGAGCTGGCGCTCGTTGACTTCGACCGCTCGAGGGGGATCCCGGCGCGGCGGCTGGAAGGGTCCGTTGGATCCCCTCGGGAACTGAGAAGAGGATTGGATCTGAGGAAAAAAAGGAAAAAAAAGAAAGAGGAGAAGAGGAAGAAGAAGGGGAATGCCCCATATAGACCTAGGGGTCTATATATAGCAGATCTAGGCTAGGGTTTGGGGACTAGGGAAGTTTAGGAGCCCTACGATCGTGATCCAACGGATCCGATCGCGGGATGATTTTTAAAGGACTAGACGGAGAAAAGAGACTGCAGCAGGGGTATTTCCGGGACACGAAGTAAGGGCACTTCGGACCCACACGGACAACGGAGGGAAAAGTCAACGGAGTCCAAACGAGACGAGATTTGAGAGGCGGGTTGCACACAACAAAACAACAACACACAACACAACCTCGCGGCACACCGGTAACGAAAAACGCCCGAACAACAAAGAAGGCCTACGGGACGTCACGGACACGTGAGGGAGCTCCGGAACACGAAACGGACAACGGGAAGAAACGCCACGAACCGGATGCAACCCACAACACAAACAAAATGCAATGCACATGTCTACATGATATGAATGAATGCCACACACACACAACAAAACGACGAAAGCCCGAAAGACAAAGAACCCGAAAAGGAAATAGATGAAGCCGGAGATTTATTATAAGCCCAAAAGGGAAAGTATTACATCCGGGGCATTACAACAGGTGTGGGGCATCTTCCTGCAAGCAACGCTCCAATAATAGGGTTGTCCATAGGACAAAGAGCAGCAATAGCAAAAATAAAAACAGAATTATAAAAAAACTTTCTTACCAGTTTCACTTTACCAATAGCGCTACGCTCCCCGGCAACGGCGCCAGAAAACGGTACTTGATGACCCACAACCGTAAGGGATCTATTGCAGCGTTTTCGATAAGTAAGAGTGTCGAACCCAACGAGGAGCAGAAGGTATTGATAAGCGATTCTGAGCAAGAAATTACTGCAAGCACTGAAAGATAACTTTTAGGGGTTTTCTCGGTATAAGCAACAGGATAGTAAAAGCAAGTAATATAAAAGGTACTGAGAGTAACAAGTGGCCCAATCCTTTCTTAGCAAAGGAGAGGCCTAGCAACTGAACTTATAAAGACTAAAGCGTTCCCGAGGACACACGGGAGAGGGAGTCATGTGCTTTCACCATATTCCGTATCTATACTATGTTATGTGTTGATAAGTGTTGAGTGGGTGGATCTATGCTAGTGCACTCTCTAGACTAAGATGAATGCACTCTTATGATTAAACACCTTGCAAGCATCCGCAAATACAAGATAGAATTTAAGGCAAAAGCCTAACCATAGCAATACGATCGAGGATCCATTATTCCCTTATGCAAAAGCGTGCGAACTGGGGTTCAGGTTTCTGTCACTCCGGCAACCCACCATAAGCATTCTTTATACACAATGTATTCTCCTAGGTCCTTAATAAGGCGAAGTGTTGGGTGTTTGACTCACACAACACCACTAGTAGAATGACAACGCAACTTAAGTATCAAACAACACATATTACTTCAACAGCATATGACTACTAACAACAAGACTTTCCCCATGTCCTCAAGAACTAAGGTAACTACTCACGAGACATAAAAGAGACCATGATCAGCGGGGATAAATATGTGATAAACAATCTGGACATAATAATATTTCTCCAACAAAACTCAATAGCATTCACCACAAAGTAGTAATCAACACCGATGGAGTAGAGAGGATAGGTAGTACAAGTTACAACACGAGTTGTGATTGTAAGATGAGATTTGGATGAAGATGGAGATGGTGCTGATGTTGGGGATGATGTTGATGATGATCTCGATGATGCCCGTGACGATGGTGATGACGATGGCGACGATCTCCCCTTCCGGGAGGTGATCTCCCCGGCGGAATCTGCCCGCCGGAGATGCCCTTTTCTTCTCCGTAGGGTTCCGCCTCGAAGCGGCGGCGGAACTCCGTAAAAAGTCTTATTTTTAGGGTTTTCGGAGAACGGAGAATATATATGCAAAAGCGGGCATCCGGAGGTGGGCCAGGGGCTCCAGGCGCCCCCCCGGCGCGGCCAGGGGGGCGCCCCCAGGCCGCCTGGGCACCCTGTGGCCCCCCTCTGGCTCCCCTTTTGCGTGCCTTCGTGATTCTTCTGAAAAATATCTCCCGTCAATTTTCAGGTAATTTGGAGGTATTCTTCTTCAGCAACTCAGCGTCCACTTTTTACTGCTGAATCCTGCGTCTGCTGTTCCGGCATCGGAGAGTTTGCAAACTGTGTAAAATAGACCAAAACAACATAAGAACATCACTGTAACGTGAAATATATCAATGAATAAGGATAAATTATGATACAAAATAGTGATGCATTTTGGACGTATCACCCCATCACATTCGATCAGTCCGATCACCCAGCACACATTGCCACCCCCGGGCGGCAGGCTCTGGTGGTCGACCCAGTGATCGAGGGCACGCGTCTGACCAGAGTCCTGATGGCTGGGGGCAGTGGCTTGAATATCTTGTATGCAGCAACCCTCCGGGATATGGGCATCCCAATGTCCAAGCTGAGTGAAAGTAACATGAGGTTCCACGGAGTAATCCCCGGGAAGAAAGCCGACTCACTTGGCCAGATCATACTCGACGTGGTCTTTGGTGAGTCGAAGAATTATCGCAAAGAGAAGCTGACGTTCGAAGTGGTGGACTTCAACAACGCTTATCACACCATCCTGGGTAGGCCCGCCTACGCCAGGTTCATGGCTCGAACATGTTACGTTTACCTCAAGCTGAAGATGCCGGGAACCAACGGCGTTATAACCGTCACTGGGAACCGTCAGAAAGCAGAAGAGTGCTTCCAGAAAGGCTCGAATATCGCCGACGAGCAAATGGCAGCAATAGAGATGGAGGAGTACCAAAAGAGCGTGGATCCGAGTGATCTGCTAAGGGCGAAGAAGCCGGCTTCCGAGTCAGCTTTCCAGTCGGCCGGGGACACAAAACCCGTCCACATCCACCCCACTGACCCCAACGCAGCACCGACCCACATTCCCACTACACTCGACAACAAATAGGAAGAAGCGCTCGTCCAGTTCCTCCGTGAGAACTGGGACATCTTCGCACGGAAACCATCAGACATGCCGGGTGTACCTAGGGGACTGGCTGAGCACCATTTGCGAGTCGACCCGAAGGTAAAACCTGTGAAGGAACATCTCCGTCGGTCCGCTGTGGAGAAGCGAAAGGCAATTGGCGAGGAAGTGGCTCGGCTCCTGACAGCTGAGTTTATCCGCAAGATTTACCACTCCGAGTGGCTCGCCAATGTCATCATGGTCCCCAAGAAGGACAAGTCTCTCCGCATGTGCATCGATTTCAAGCACATCAATCGGGCCTGCTCGAAGGATCATTTTCCTCTTCCCCGCATTGATCAGATAGTCGACTCAACTGCGGGATGTGAACGTTTGTCCTTTCTGGACGCGTATTCCGGGTACCATCAGATCCGTCTGTTCGGACCCGATGAAATCAAGACAGTTTTCATCACCCACTTTGGGTGTTTCTGTTATGTCACCATGCCTTTCGGTCTCAAAAATGCCGGCGCTACCTTCATGCGCATGATCCAGAAGTGCTTAATAAAGCAAATCAGTCGGAACGTCGAGGCCTACATGGATGGCATCGTGGTCAAGTCACGGAAAGGTTCTGACCTGCTGACCGACCTCGCTGAGACATTCGCAAACCTAAGAAGCTATGATATCAAGCTCAATCCATCAAAGTGTACATTTGGAGTTCCTGGCGGCAAGTTGCTCGGTTTTCTCGTTTGCGAACGAGGAATCGACGCCAATCCAGAGAAGGTCAGCACCATCCTCCGAATGAAACGCCCCGAGCGTATACACGACGTCCAGAAGCTTACTGGTTGCTTGGCCGTGTTGAGTCGATTCATTTCTCGTCTTGGTGAGAAGGCACTGCCTCTCTACCGACTCATGAAGAAATCAGACAAGTTCGAGTGGAATTCCGAAGCCGAAGCAGCGTTTGAAGAGCTCAAAGCCCTGCTGTCCACCCAGCCGGTGCTCGCTGCCCCAGTCAGCGGAGAGCCTCTTCTGCTGTACATTGCAGCCACCGGACAAGTCGTCAGTACTGTACTCACGGTCGAGCGGGAAGAAGAGGGCAAGGCATACAAGGTCCAACGCCCGGTCTATTACATATCCGAAGTTTTGACTCCCTCCAAGCAAAGGTACCCACATTACCAAAAGCTTGTGTACGAGATTTACTTGACTACAAAAAAGGTTGCCCATTATTTTTCGGACCATACAATCTCAGTCGTCAGCGACGCCCCGCTGTCAGAGATCCTGAACAACCGAGACGCAATCGGTCGAGTGGCAAAATGGGCGATTGAACTTCTTCCGTTAGATATCAAGTTTGAAGCGAAGAAAGCCATCAAGTCTTAGGCTATAGCAGATTTTGTGGCCGAGTGGATAGAACAAGAGCTGCCGACTCAAGTTCAGTCGGACCACTGGACTATGTTCTTCGACGGATCCAAGATGCTGAACGGATCCGGCGCAGGTGTGGTCCTGGTTTCTCCCAGGGGCGACAAGCTCAGTTACGTCCTTCAGATTCACTTTGACTCATCAAACAACGAAGCTGAGTACGAAGCACTTTTGTACGGGTTGCGCATGGCCATCTCACTCGGTGTCCGTCGCTTGATGGTTTATGGCGACTCTGACTTAGTGGTGAACCAAGTGATGAAGGAATGGGACGTTGATACGTCCAAAACGTATCTACAATTTCTGCTTGCTCCATGCCACTTTTGGGTGATATTGCTATGATATTCATACACTTCCATACACTTTTGATCATATTTGGACTAACTTACTAATCCAGTGCACCCCAGTGCCAGTTTCTGTTTTTTGGCTGTTTTTGTATTTCAGGTTTTCACGTTTCGAGAACTGCCCAGAAAAATCCAGAAAAATTATATAAAAAATCAGCGATCCGGAAACAACACTGCGTCCGAAGGGCAGCCTGGGGGGGGGGGGCACAGGGGCTCCAGGCGCCCTGTGGGCGC
>LR738715.1:16855081-16890527 GCA_902687465.1 Secale cereale | reverse complement strand
AAGAGCAACCCTCTCACTCGGGGGCTTAGTTGCGGTCCTCCGAGCTGCGTCATAAGTATAATGTGGCTCTGTCTTCCGAGCTCCGCCTCAAATACAACGTAGCTTGGAATCGCCTAAGTTTCAAACACTCACTCCGAGTGAAGAGCAACCCTCTCACTCGGGGGCTTAGCTGTGGTCCTCCGAACTGCGTCATAAGTATAATGTGGCTCTGTCTTCCAAGCTCCGCCACAAATACAACGTAGCTTGGAATCGCCTAAGTTACAAACATCCACTCCGAGTGAAGAGCAACCCTCTCACTCGGGGGCTTAGCTGCGGTCCTCCGAGCTACGTCATAAGTATAACTAGCACAAATGCCCGTACGTTGCACCAGGAGAAAATACCAGTTAATATGAATCAAAGAACGGTCACCTATGACAAAAAAATGATGAATTATTTGAGGATTGTAGTGTGGGCTTTGGACATGGTGGTACTGTATCAAGTAAATTAACTTGACTGGAAAACGTTAACTTTAGATTATTAATTATTATGGCCAACGAGCTGGCAAATTGATTCCTAAATAAAAAAACATTGCGATGACATGAGAGCGGGGCAGATGTACTACACACTCGACCCAACCGATGTATCTGAGTTTGCGTATCACCTCCCCTCCGTCCCCCCACCCGATGACTTCAATGCAAAGTTATGAATACCACCGGCTTCCGAACCACACAAGGATGACATGAAGACACCACCCTTGTCGTTACCATTGACAACTCACTCAAGGGCTAGCCGCGTGCTAGTGGTTCAAATATTCTACTGGAAACTTCCATGTTCACCATTGTTGATGCTCACACAACCACAGTCGTCCGACTCCGTCGCTCGGGCTGCTTTGTTAAGGGCAAATGGTTGGATATATAATTGCTTTAACTACAATAGTTAAAGTAAAAGTAGCACATACCACATTTTCTAGAAAAACTAATTGTGCCTAATAGCACAAAGTTTATGCATAATAGCACAATCTAAAAAAAAAACGCTTCGTTTATATACACACACCGAAAATAGAGAATGCACATCGGTACTTTTGATTCTTCAATATAAAAATGCTTATTATAGCAGAGCCGATGTGTGGATATAAGATGATCCTATGCCGCTAATTGTCTAGCCAAAAACCAAACATTGCACAGAACTCATGAAAATCTCCCATAAAATTATTAAGATGTGAGGTATTCAATTAATGAACTAAGAGTAACATCATGATGTACCGTTTTCTAATTAGAAACTTGTACGTAGGAAATATACCCATGCACTGCAACTAGAGAAGAAAAAAAACAGCACATGACGCTAACCAAATAAGCACACACGACTTCACGTCCTCAATTTCACATGGCACCCCACGTGTGATGTCCCCCTTCCATATCTCTTTATGAAAACAAATAAATAATTGATTAGTTGCAATAATATAATTTGCTTTGAAATTACAGAACCAACTAAATATGAATAATCATGTTTACCTAAAATTTAGGTAAATGCTAGTGCTCGGGTTTACCTAAATGTCTTCCTTCGCCGTCCGCCAAAAACACAGACCGGAACTATGACGAGTCACTATGACAGCACATGAATGAGCATATGCACCAGAGAAATGGATCAACTGGATGGAGCACAGAGCCATGGACTTGCGTGAATAAACATGCTTATACATAAGATATATTATACAATTTTCACACCGAAACCATGCTAGTACAATTTTTGCAAACAATTATGCACATATAGGTCCGACCAGTGATGCTATCGAAATAAGTCAAAGCATCAGTATGTGTGCAGCTGAAGAAGTCCCTAATACAATGGTGCTGATTCAACAAATAGCAATTCAAAGACAATGCTACTATTTTTCAGTGTATGTACATCACAAAATACAGAATGGCAAATCACTACAAATCTATCTCATAAGGGCATGTACAATGGTTCTAGCTTAAGGATGCCACGTAAGATAAATGATGAGGTGGAGGAGAGAGAAATCATAAGAGAAGGCTTGTCTTATCTTATTTAAGAGAAGACAAGAGATGATAGCTTAGCACAATTTGTCTCACCATATTTTTAGGAATAACTAATTATTGAAGATAATGCTAAGAGATGACCCATTGTAGACTTGTATTTTTGTCATCTCTAATTTACATGCAAAACTTAAGATAAGACTATCTTATCAACCATTGTACATGCCCTTACAATCATCAAACAGGGCAGCCCGGCATTGCGAGAGAAAAAACACAGAAGAAATAAAGAAGAATAGACGGAGAAAAAATTACAGCTATATTTTTGCTAGTAGATACCCTGGCCTATATGACAACATTGATCTGGGGAAATCTCTTTACCCTAGATCTTTCTCTCTAATTATCTAGTCTATCATGCTTGGAGTCAAAATTAAACAAACTCGCATCTTGATGTGCCTACAGTTTATACTTACAGCACCGATTTTACACTGCATGTTATCTACTGTGCAAAGTGACTTGCAGTTCTTATTTGAGAACCAAAGAGTGATGCATGCATATCATGGTATTGGAGAGAAGTATACATGACCCCCCCGAGGTTTCACAAAAGGATCACATAACCCCCTAAACTTTAAAACCAGGTATTTAACCCCCTGTAGTTTCCAATACCAGATAAAACACCCCCTAAGAGCTTAGGACGGTGGTTTTGAGAGTAGTTTTGTCAATTGGTTCATTTCACACAAGCCTACTATTTTTCTGAGAGCATCAATCTGCACTTGCCAATTTATGTCCGTCCGGAGCAACCTAATACGTGAAACTAGTTTTTCTTTGGCCGATGCAACTTTTTGGAACCTATAGAAACTAGCTCATGTACGAAGCTAGCTTGACTTAATCTTTGCTCGTCCGTTGCCGCTCGTCATCACTGGGCGCTCGCTGCCGCTCTTCCGTTTGTCGTCAGCTGCGTGACCTCTGCTTGTCGTCGTCCACGCCAACCGCCATGGAATCTGGTGCCTTGCTGATCTCCGCCTGCCTCGCCCAGTCACCCTGCTTGCCAGCTTGCGGCTTGTCCTCGTGTCCTGCAGAGGCTGGTTAGTCTACAACTGACGACTGAGCTTGCAGAGTCAGCGCGGATAACAAAAAACGCCTAGCTCAGCACCTCCTATATATTCTGCTTATCTGCTAACTCTGTGTCTTGATCTCGCGGCTAACATGGAAGATGTGGACATGTCAGCATAGTATACGTTGCGGCTGCCAAATGCTCAGAATGATGTGGGAACGACATCACGGGGTCGCAGACTTTGCCTCGGGCATGTGCACACCGTCGAACAAGTGAGCAAAGCAACACATACTGGCACTTTGAGCGCAAGAGCAGAGGTGCAACATGCTCACGAAGGAGCTTGTACTCATAGTCAAATAGATGGAGGGGAGTAGAGGTATAGATGGAGGAGAGTAGGCTGAGAGCTGTGCAACACGCTGCATGTTGCAGGCTAGGTAAGTACTTGAAGCTCGATGGAATACATGTGCTTAACTATGGTGACACTTGGTTATTTTGAGGTGGGACAAGCAGCAGCTTGTGCGAAATTGGCCACATATTCAAAACCATTCTCAAAACCACCATCCAGAGCTCTCAGGGGGTGTTTTATCTGATTTTGGAAACTTGAGGGGGTTAAATACCCGGTTTTAAAGTCTAGGGGGTTATGTGATTGTTTCATGAAACTTCAGGGGGTTATGTGGACTTCTTTCTATTTTAATTACCTGCTGCTTCTTCTTCTTCTTAATACTGAATTCTTATAAATTTATATACTTCGTGTAACTATTTTGGAGAAAATTTGATCCCTGGATATTTAATGTATCATTTTTCAATTGTTTTTCCAGTTGCGCCACATATTTGATTTTATTTATTTATAAAAAATCATGTTAACAAGTGAACATAATTACTCACACCAGTTTCTGAACTCTCTGCTTTGGTCATGGTTTATTGCATCGAGGAAGGTATCGGTTGATGCACCTCTTGATGTTGTTATAATTCGAACATCAGCTGATACCGATGGAGGAACATGCTTGCCGCCCTTGAGGACGAGCGTCTATCATGTTATATGCATGTTGTTGCTTCATATATAATGCCATGTTTTATTACTTGTTATGATTTGGCTAATATCTGCACACTATTTTCCAATTTACTCGGTGCTTTTCTTTATGAATGCACCATTTTCTCGGACTGGGTACTCTGGATATATATTACCAATAGAAAGTTTCGTCCAGGCATATTCTAGAGGAATTCGGATGCATTGTTGTGTCTGCGACAGTTGTCCAGATGATGCCAAGCACCCGGAACAGATGAGGAAAATTGCCTCAGATCCTGTTTTGTATCGACAGTGTTGAGCCTGTTTTTTTTTTTTTGAAACGGAGGCAAAAGCTTTGCCTCATCCATTAATTAAGTAGAAAGCAGACAAGAGTTTGGAGCACATTGTAAAGAAAATTTAAAAATATTACATCATGGTCATTACTCTCCCGGCATCAAAAGACCCACATTTTTTGCCCCAGCGGTGACCCGAAGTTTAACCTCGCTCTTTATGTTGATAAATAGGATGTTGAGTGGCTTGAACTTGTTGCGGAAAATCCTTGCGTTTCTCTCATTCCAGATAGTCCAGCTAACAAGCATTGTGAGGGAGGCCATAGCTTTCCTATGCACCCTCATCGCTCTAGACATGCTTGTCGACCAATCCTTGATCGATTGGTTCCCCCTGCCAAGTAGTAATATCCATGGTATCCAATCGCAACCATACTTTCAGCATTTCCCATAGCCTCAACGTGTATCGGCACTTGTAGAAGAGGTGGGCCACGGATTCTTGTTCCCTCTTGCAAAGCGGGCAAAGTCCGCAATTGTCCCAACCTCGTTTGGCCAATCGGTCGGCCGTCCAAACACGATTTTGAATTGCTAGCCAAGCAAAAAACTTGATTTTGGGGGGTGCCCAAACCTTCCAAATGGTTTTATTCATCTCTGTGCACGCAATGTCCAGGAATTGCGCCCTATACGCTGAGGCTGTGGTGTATGCACCATTCGTTGTGTGCTTCCATGCAATGGAATCCACCCTATCCTCCTCGAGGTGAACATTCTGAAGCAAGGTCCAAAGCTGGACAAATTGATGGGCATGCTCAAGCGTAAAGGAGGTCGAAAATCTGACTTTGCCAATCCATGCGCCCTCGAGTAACGCGTCGCGCACCTTCCAATTTTTCCTCGTAGAGCACTTAAAGATGAGTGGAGCCACATCTTTTGGTTTCCTACCAAGTAACCAAGGGGAGTCCCAAAAAGGCGCAATAGCCCCATTGCCAATAGTGATAGTGGTTGAAGCATAGAAGAGGTCCATGTCGTCCTCGTCACAGGGATTGCCCATTCCCACCCATATCCGATGGGAGTCATTCCACTCATACCAAGGCCATCGTAATCTTAGTGCACGGGAAAATTTCCCAAGATGAAGCACACCAAGCCCCCCTAGATCCTTGGGGCGGCACACCGTCTCCCAATTGACCTTACACTTGGCTCCAGTCGTCTTGTCCGTCCCAGACCAGAGGAAGGCCCTTCCCGTGTTGAGCCTGTTTTTCACTTGTAGTTTTCCTTCTTAAACCAATGTTACTCTGTTCAGACTTGTTGTGTGCGCAGTCCCTGCTCCGCTCCTATGCACACGATAATACTCCCTCTGTTCCCAAATATAAGTCTTTCTAGAGATTCCACCAAGTGACTACATTCAGAGCAAAATAAGTGAATCTACACTCTAAAATATGTCTACGTACATCCGTATGGTGTATTCCATTTTAAATATCTAAAAAGACTTATATTTAGGAACGGAGGGAGTAATATTTATGCTTGTTTGATGACAATCAGATGATCACGTGATGCAGCAGTCCCTAGTATGCTTGTTTCTACGGGTGTGGTTTACACTGAAATCATCAGACTTGGAACTGAAGATCACGACGACTCCTTGTCTTTGAAGCACGACGACAGGAGATAACGAGGATGTAAACCAGAAGAGGAAGCATGATCACACTGACATCATACTGACAGCAGAGCCCGTCTCCATACTTGACTTGGTCGAATTGTTTGCCGCGAAGAACATTCTACGACTTTCTAGGTTTTGACGTGTCAATTCACGCATCTGTCGCTTTCGGTGATGTCTTTGAATGGGACGTTACCTTGATCCGCGTATATTCGTTTGTGGTCGTCCAAATCGAATGTGAACAACGTATATTCGTTTTTACGACATACTCCCTCTGTAAACTAATATAAGAGCGTTTAGATCACTGTTTTAGTATTCTAAACGCTCTTATATTAGTTTACAGAGGGAGTACATATCTAAATATAAGATATTTTAGAGCAACTCCAATGGTCCGACCCAAAGAGACGGCGTTTTTGTCTGTTTTTTGTCCGTTTGGATCGGCCGCCCACCCGGTGGCGTCCGCACTCTTTTAAATTTGGGTCGGCAGTGCGTCCAACGTGTCGATCCATTTCATGACCGCGCGCGCTTTATATCATGCCAGCGGACATGTCGTCGCCCTGGTTTATCGCTCCAGTACGCTGGAAAGGTTCACGCGCGGGGAAAATCGGCCTAGCGCGCGCTGGTTTTGGCGCTCCAGCACGCGGGAAAGGTTCATGCGCTTGTTCTGGCGTGCCGCGGCCGGCGCTCGCTATAAGAAGGCGCGCTCCTTCCACACATGAGATGGACGTAGAAGCCATGGTGGTGTGACGCGAACGCTTCCCGCATGACATTGTCGACGAGCGCCAGTTGTACAAGCAAAGGAGGACGGGGAGGGAGGCGAGGAGGACGGAGCGAGCCGCCTATCGGGAGGACAAACGTGCGCAGAAGCTGGCCGCTCAATTGAAACTGAAGCTACGAGAAACGTCGGGGTGGAACGACTTCGTGGACGAGCATCAGGCTGACGCCTACATTCAGACGTCGGAGTCGCAAAGCGACGAGTAGTTGATTTTTTTTTTATCCATGTACGTTACAACTCTATGTATCATTTTTCTATCGGAAAAAATAGCCGGCGGCGTCGGCGACGAAGCAGGCGGGCGATGGTGTGCTGTTGGATGTGGAGAGACCAATGTCCCACCGACCAGCGGGCCCGTGAGGAGAGGGGGCGAGCGCGCGGGTGTTCTTCTTGTGTCCGTGCCGACGCAAATCCGGCTCAAAAATAGGCCGGGAATGGATCGACAGACGGATGAAAGCGGACGCGCGTTCGTTTGGGTCGGCGCATTGGGACGATTTTTCTGTCCGCGTTGATCCAAACGGACGACGGCGGACGAAATGGGTCGTCTCATTAGAGTTGCTCTTACAGATTACAATACGAACTGCACACAATATAGGCGCATTTTACAGTGTAGATTTACTCACTTTGCTTTGTATGTAGTCTGTATTCAAAGTGTATTTAGGACGGCGAGAGTATTGTACAAGTTTTGATCACGAGGAACCACGAAGTCTTGATGAGTTTGTTCACGCGCCGTCCATTGGTTTGTCGCTTTCAGTCACTAGTAAGCGTGCACGTGCAAATGCACGTCTCGACTAATATACAAATATCCTTCGCAAAAAAGACTAATATATATATTAGGCAAACAAACCTGCTTACCTGCTAGGTATCCATAGCATTCGCTGAGAGTGTATTTGAAAAAAAAAATGACTACATGTAAAAGAACTTGAAAAGTGTGTTCAGAATGTAAAGAAAAAATAGAACCACACCGAAAAGTGTGTTCAGACTTCTCAAATTTGACCAAATAGGGGCTGAAAAACAATATTTTAAATCTGTTTGCCAAAAGTCTTAAACTTACCCAAAACTGTGAATAGCATATTAGACAAAAAAAACAATTGGCATCATTTAGGCATTGTTAGACCACCATGGGTATATCATATGTGCAAAAAAAAACAAAAAATTGACAGAAGTTAGTTAGGACTCACATTACAGAATTGTCACACATAGCTTTGGTCTCACAATATATAATTCTCACATATCATTATCACACATTACAAAGCAAAAGGCTCGGAATCCATAAGTCTTACACATGAGCTAAATCCAATGCCATATTTCAAGCACAACATTGAGCATAACTGTACAAGATATACACAAGATCAGTAGAAGGAAAAGACACTCTTGTAACCAATCCTTGTGGTAGTCTTTGAATCCTAAAGAGGTTGAACTACAGGCAGGACGTGGGTGCTGAAACAAATCTTGCCGACTGAACGGCAAGCGAAGCACAACAGGTACAGTTTTTTCTCGCATCGTGTTATCTCCATTATCTTCTTCAAGGAGTAGACCAATGCTGGGAACGTCTCTGTGGCCATAAAATATCACCTTAGAAAACTTATACTAAGAGAAGGTTCAAAGAATATGGTTGTATATAGAATAATAAGAAAGATAAAAATCTGACATGGGATCAGTTGAACATAGCGGTTCTTTGTTGACATAAGGCAACCTTGCAAGGAAAAGACTAAACAGTGGACTAATGGCCAATCAGCCAAGTGTTCTGAGATGAGCACACCAATGAGATGAACAGTACTGATAATCTTCGGCAAGTGTTCTCAGATGAGTACTACTGATAATTTTGGGTAAGTTTTAAGCAACTGGTCTGTAGTAATTCAACTAATTATGTACTAATTCTATAAAATATAATTCTCTATACAATATTTTAATTTTATAATTCTGTGAAGCATTAGGTATTGACACATGTACTAATCCTGAAAGCATGAAAGCACATGGTCTGTACTAATTCTGTAATAATTCAACTCATCTGTCAAAAATCATCAAATATAAAAATAATAAATCTGTAGTTATACATCAGTCATACAAATAAAGCACCTGGTTTGTTATCCTCATAAGTAATTGTCAGCCATGCCCAGCAACGATATCACATTCTGCATCACTGCAATATATTCTGCTTCACAGAGGCTTCCTTGAACAATTTGGATTATCAATAGACAAAAAATAAATAAATACACAACAAAGGTACAAAATGTAAAACACAACCATGGAAACCGATTGCATGGTGTAAAATTAGGTAAAAATGTAGTGGAAGCATGAAAGTAATGATCCGCAGTGGAGCTTACCAAATATAGATCCTATGTACTGCCAACAAGTGGGAGCACACCAAAAGCTGCAATTAGAATCATATAATGTTAATCCAAAATAATTATCATATGTACGGTGGGTTCTGACCTATTGAAGGAGCATGTGCCCGTGCTACCTGCGCATGATTAACACTAACCATGGTTGCAGCCCCTTTGTTATCCTCTTTGTTCTCATCAAACATTCTGGCATACCATGATTAACTACTTTTCCATTTAGGTTTCTGAGTATGACTACTTTTTGCATTCCCATTTACAAATGAGTTTGTTAGGTCCTTCAACGGGAACGATCCCCTGACCCATCTGCATTTTACAAGCATAAATGTTAAACAACTTATAACGGATGAAAAAACAAAGGTAAAGGAGTCTCAACCCAGATTCGACATTGGAACCATGATTTTCTAAATAGTATATGGCAGTAAAGAACTGCTATTTCGATCTCTCCCACACACAACATGGCATGTATACTCGACATGCCATGGGTACAGCATGGATAACTCCAAAAAAAAATAGTCAGAATTTGCAAACAGTTAATTGAAAGTACAGCCCAAATAGTATTTCAAGTTACAACAGAAGCAATGCAAGAACCAAAAATTGCCGAGGGTTAAATACATGGAAAATACAATAATGAAAGATTATTTGAAAGTACAACACTTTCACAACAACTCCTGCGACCTTGGCAGCTCCCGCGACAATGAATTTAGTTGTGTTAGCCTGCTTCCTGCCCCTTGACCGTGCATGGTGACGTCGAAGATTTGGTCGCGTGATGGTGCCAGTTTCTAGAGGCGGGCCTGGTGGCGGCCATGAAACCATGTGGGACAATGGCTTTGATACTACTAAGCAATTGTTTTCTGTGTACATCAATGGTTCATGTGAAACAGAAATCTAAAATATGAACAAGATTAAACAATTTGATGCACACCCTCCTATATTTTTCAGAGGAAAACTAAGCACCAACAAAACCAGAGTACGTACACCAATTCTAGCAACATAATAACTCACTCGCATTATAAATCCCCGAAATTTGGGTGTGTATAGGTCCAGAAATTACCTAAGAAATGATTGCACATGGTAGTGGAATCCGGTGTTCCAAAGAAACACTACAAAGGGGTCATGATATATGAAAAATGTTGTGTACATTACAGCAAATCACCATATATGAATAAGATTTAGCTGCAAGTAACTGGACACATTATAAGATGCGAAAATTGGAATAATTAACCATACCATTTAGTTGGAATATGGAGTATCACGTCGCTCCAATGGTTCGCCTGCTTGCTCCTCAAACAGAACATTCTACACAAAGATTGAAAAAAACAAATCACTTTCATCAGAATACAACCCAAAAGATGAAAAAGGAACCAAATCACTTTCATCAGCATGCTTAAGGTTGAAACATCATAACAGCAACTTGTCCCTTAAGAGAAAAACCGTCGAACACATACCATGCAAGAAGTCATGTGTTCAGATGCACTTAGTGGAGAGGAGGGAGGCCTGATTGGATGCAAATCTCCGGTCCATCCCCGTTTGGTAAGGCGATTGGGGATCTGGTCATCCCACCTCTAGGTGAGATGTCACCGTCCACCGCCAGCGCAGGGGCTTGGCAGAGAGGGGTGGCGGGGCTGGATGGGAGCTGGGGCGGATGCGCGGTGCATCTAGGCGAGGCGGAACGAACGGCGGCGGGGAAGATCCAGCCGTTTTCGTCGTCGATCTGTTCTGGAGGAAGACCGGCAGTGAAGGTTCAGCGGAGCTTGGTCCATCTCCATGGCGTCCGCAGGGAAGCAGAAGAGGACCGACGGCGGCGGCGGAGGCCAAGCTGAGCAGCGGGGGAGGATGAGTTGATCGGCGGGCAGCGGATGGCGCGGGAGGCGGTGGTGGATCGGCGGGCGCGGCGGAGGCTCCCGCCCGTGCTCTGGCGAACCGGCGTCCGTTGGGGAGGAGGAGGAGCGGGCGAATGGTCGTGGCCTCGTGGGGGGCGTGGCATTGTTTCTGGAGCAGCGTTTTTTTTTTTGAAAGGGATTTGCGGCGAGAGACGAAGCGGACGGTTTCCTCTCGTTATTGTTTCGTTAGCGATCGTTTTCGTTAACGACGAATTTAGACCGTCAGATCATGATTAGACGGCTAATATGCTGATTTGGATCTGCCTTCTCTTTCTTTTATAGGGGTAGTAGATGTATGGGCCAGACTTTTCTTGATCCCTTCGGAACCGCCTCGAGGCCGTTGGAAAATGATCGTTGAGCGAGTGGACAGATCGGATTTCCTATTTTATTCCAAGTTTGATCACGAGGATTAATCATGATTCTGGTTGGCCAACAGGGGGCTTAAAATGTCACGTGCCTTGGATCACAAGTGGCAAGTCACCCGATGTTGATGGGAAGTCCGATCCAATAATCATATTTATTTGGTCTGTAAAAAATATATTCTGCTCCATGTCGGCTCCTCTAGAGGCAGCGTCTAAATTGTTTTCTGAATTTCCTGGGTATTCATCATCGTGATATTTGAGGATTCGCTTTGTGGATGGCCAAAATCATTGAGAATTAGGCCCTGTTTGATAGCAAAGTAATATAAAAAACAAAGTATCCAAAACTACAGCAATTTAATCTCTAGGTAAAAAATACCATGGTTTTAATGTAACAACGTTTTTTTGAAGTATTCACAATACAGAGGACCTGTTTGGTTACCTCACAAAACACAGTAAAGTCTCCTTCACCGCATGCACAGGCAGGTAGCAATGAGTTCGACGGTAAGAACAGCAGTAGATGATAAGCTACGGCTGTAAACATGTAGTAGCTAGATGAAAAATATAGTGGATGGAAGTAGCACCATGGTGTAGTACTAGAATATATGGACCGACCAGACTAATGATAATTAGTGGCAGCGACGACGACGGAGTCATTAGCTGATGGATAGTGAGAACTAGTATAAGTAGGAGGAAATAAAGATGCGTGCTTTGCAGATAGCAAGAACCGAGTTGTTGAGCCCAACGACGAAGATGATAACAACGCCAGTCTCTTCTTTTCAGCTCCTCAGTTTTTTAAAAAGAGGTCTGAGGTTCTTTTTTTTATGCAGAGAAAAAACTACAGTTTGGTAAATACTGTAGTATTAAAACTACAGTTTTTAGGGGCAACCAAACAGCTCATTGTAAATAAAACTATGATAATCTCAAATACTGTAGTATTCACAAAAAACTTAGAAAATACTCTGCTATCAAACAGGGCCTTAATGTTCGGTCTAGGTTATCAAGATAAGATAATTTGTTTTCTTTGCCTTTTGCCGGTGGCTTGTAAGACATTGCGGTTTCATCCGCGGCGGTTAATGTTCTGGTGCGTTGATTTTATGGGTCTTAGCACGACGACTTCCCGGCTGTCTACTACAACAAGATTTGCCCGGCTCCAGTGAGGAAGGGGCGATGACAGTGGCGCGCCTTCGGCTCGCTTCAGTGTTTGTAGTCGTTGGTAAGTGGTCTATGGATCTGGATGTAATTTTTATTATTTCTAGTGTTCGTTGTACTACCATGATTGAAGATGAATAGATTAAAAGTTTTTTCGAAAAAAAAAAGTTATAAAGAGATTTTTTTTAGGAACATCACGATAAGTGTGGATAATATTTATCAAAATACTTCCAGTACAAGACACCCAAAACAAGAAAATTACAACCGGGGGCTAATGGCCACAAACAAACTCAATCTCCATCATGAGCCAAAGACATGCCGCTTCCTGTTGCTGCCGCTCTGCACCCCAACATTGCATTCTACGATAGAGAAGTCGTTGTACTAATGGTCCAACTGGAAGACATCATTGTGGAAACCTTCCGAAGAAAGGAAACACATAGCTGATGCATCTGTTGAAGTAAACTTTCGTCAGGTTCATAGTTTGCAATGACGGCGTAGTGAACGTGGCTAGACCGGGAAGGAGCGTGAACAACCAAAGAATGGTTTGTCCACAACTTTTTCATTGCTGCAAACAAACCGTATGAACATCACTCCTATCCCCAAGACGGCCTTCCACCGTCAACGGCCCCGCCTACCCGCAACACAACCATCTTAAGGAGCGGGGAGAAGACGAATATCTTGATCCCAACTCAAAGATGGTCAAACCACTCACCTAGATCCGAAGGACCCAAGAATGGCGAAACTCTGCCTAGAGATGTTTTGAAGTACTCCCTTTGTAAACTAATATAAGAGCGTTTAGATCACTAAAATAGTGATCTAAACGCTCTTATATTAGTTTACGGAGGGAGTACATTTTATTTCATTTCATTTCATTCTATTGTGTAGGAAGTATGTTTGATGTTTTGAAGACGAGAGGAGACAATCTTGATCATACTGACAGTAGAGCCCGAGCAATTGAGGGTCTCCAACTTCTTCTATCCTCGACTTGGTCGAATTGTTCACGTGCGGTGGCAATGAATAAATCTGGCATCATTCTATCTAGCATGACGTTGTGTGCAGCATGACGCCCCTGCGTCGGGCATGATGCAAATGGACCATTTTGTGAAGAAAAAAAATCAGGTTCATTCTATGCTAAAGTTTCAGAAAAAGGGCCAGATTTGTCCATTTTCACTCATGTGTGGCTGTCGCTTTAAGTGATGTTTGTCAGGGATGTTATTTGATCTGTTCGGAACAAGTTGTGCCGGTTGTAATCGATTTTTTAACAACTACACAATCACATGTGTTTGATTTTTTTTGTTTTAGTTTGAATCATGGGGAACAATGATTATCCTCGGCAAGGAAATAAGAGACTCTTTTGTTTTTATTTTTTCCATTCTTAAGGTTGAGACAGAAGTGGCGGCCAGGCGAGGCTGATGATTCAACCAATATCTTTGTTTTCAGAAAAAAGTAACTTGAAGATCAAATCAGAATGTGTGTTGTTTTCCTCAAAGATTAGTGTCATTGTTGGCGCGCAGATTGTATCAGCCGGCTCTAGAGCTGTTGGATCCCGCTCACAACATTCGTTTGTTATGACCGCTTCGGCGACCTAATGCTTTGCAACATGAGTTATGTTACTTTTGGGGTTTGCAACATGACCATGTTGCAATGACTTGTCAGATGGCCGAAACATTTTCTGATCGTTTGCGGATTGCCGCTTGCCTCATGTTACCACCACAACATACCCTGTCGATGTTGTAGTGAGAGAAAAAAGTTAAACATAGTGAATTATGCAACCCGATGCTTGGGGCTTGCAATATGACCCATGTTGCACACATGTTTTGTTGTCATTGTCTCCACGACACCGCCATGACATGGCGGCGTGGCGCACGCAACAACACCGTCAGACGTCGGTTGAGCTGGGAGGCGGCTCATCCAGCATCGTCAGAGGTTGTTTGCTGAGGCTAGAGGAGGAAGATTGTCCAGAGGAGCAGGAAGGCTCACGACCCTTAGATTTCCATCCAACGGTCCACTCTGATTTGATGAGCTCAATTTTTATTTCAAGACCATCCACTGTTTAATGGTACGGCACAGTCGTTTTGAATATAGTAGTATGCGGCAGGTATCAAAAATTCAAAAACTCCCCGGGAACTCTGTCCGCGACTTAGAAAATAAGGAAAAGTCTCCGGTTCATCCGACTGGTTATAACACACGCGTCCGTCGCCTGCTGCACCATCCGATCGGCCATGCAATTTAGTAGCGCTACGGCGCGTGGCGTTGTTTGACTGTTCTTTTCACGTGTGTGGTCCCTTGGGCATAGCTGCCCGTGGGACACACCCCTATGTTGCACAAAAATGAAGAAGAACACATTTTTTGCAACTTCACCAGTGGAAGCTGCCCGTGCCTGATCGTGGTGACGTGTTTCTGCAACAACGACGCAGTTGCAAAACAGCGACGACAACAACGACGGTGCTGCTATGACATCATCTTTGATTGCAAACAAAAAAAATCTGTAACATCATCGATGTTACAGAAGTCCTTCCGCAACAACACTCATATTGACAAAAAAATAAAATTAAAAATCATGCAGCAGAACCACTGTTGAAAAGGATTCTGCAACAAAAGGTCTGTTGCAAAGGATTCTGCAACACTCGCTTTGTTTCAATGGTGAGGAAGGGACCGGCCGTTGGATGACCCCGATCAAACGGATTCGGGGCGGCGGATCTTTTTAAAATATCCACCAGCCGACGGGTAGCATTGCCCAGAAAATAAGCCCACAGTTTTTTCAGAAAAAAGGAAGAAGGGAAACGTGAGTGGTTGGATATTGGAACATGATGGAGCTCGTGACGCGACACCGACGTCGGCGCCGGGGTGACGACGGCCGGACGCCAGCACGTCGTCGGCCATCCATCCACCCACCCACCCACCCGTTCCCACCTGTCCCGGAGGCCGAACCCACAGCAGCCGCATAGAAAAAGAAGGAAACGAAAGCAGCCACCGCGCCCCTCAATCCCGGCGGTCAACGCCCACCGGGAAGAGGAGGAGGGCATCTGATCTCGATCGCCATTTATTTACCCCCCCACCTCGCATCCACCGAGCTCCTCACCTCACCTCACCACACCCAGCGGCGGCGAACGGAGGATGCCAAGGCACGCCGCGGCTTCCCCTATTTATACGGCACTCGCGCGCCTCGCCAATTTCAACAGCGGCCGCCGCGTGCTCCTCGCCTCCAGAAAGACGAGCTCGAGCTCTAGAAGTAGTCCCAAGGCCAAACCTTTTCTGTGCCTGGCCGTCTTGCTCCTGCTGATTGTTCTTGTTGTGACCGCCGTCTTCTTGTTCCCACCAGCCATCATGTCTTCTTCGTCGTCGGCGGCGGCCGCGCCCGAGCCGTTTCAGAGCCCGAGGAAGGTGGTCAAGAAGGTGCTGTCCTTGTCCCAGTCCGAGGGCCAGGGCGCCACCGTCCGCCGGAGCATCGGCGGGTAAGAAACCAATCCCCCTCTCAATCGCCGTGAATTCTGAATTTCTCATCATGTGGAGCTAGCGTTGACCTCCCTCTTGATTCTGCTGTAGGCACGAGGTCCGGAACCTGGACCCGTTCCTGCTGCTCGACGAGTTCTCCGTCTCCAAGCCCGCCGGCTTCCCCGACCACCCCCACCGGGGCTTCGAGACCGTCACCTACATGCTCGATGTACGCATCCATGCTCTGCTTCTTCCATTTCGTCTTCTACTGAAATGCCCGCAAGGTGTTTGCTGAAATGCTGTTCTGTCTTATGTGTTTGTGCCGATGCAGGGGGTGTTCACCCACCAGGACTTCTCCGGACACACGGGCACCATCAGGACCGGAGATGTGCAGGTTCGATCTGCTCATCCAATTCTTCAGAGATACCACCATCCATGCACTTGACCCATTCTATTTTGACTTGGGAACTAACACTGCATCCGAATGCTCTGTTTCTCATCAGTGGATGACGGCGGGGCGCGGCATCGTGCACTCGGAGATGCCGGCGGCGGACGGCGTGCAGAAGGGCCTGCAGCTCTGGATCAACCTCGCCTCCAAGGACAAGATGTATGTACCCTACGAACCCAACTACCACAATCTTGTTTACACGGCAATGATCAATCAATCGACACTAACTCTGCTTTTGCAACATGCTTGAGCAAACAATGGCAGGATTGAGCCAGGGTACCAGGAGCTTGAGAGCAAGGACATCAGCCAGGCCGAGAAGGACGGCGTGGCAGTGCGGATCATTGCCGGGGAAGCCTTTGGGGTGCGGTCGCCAGTCTACACACGGACGCCGACCATGTACATGGACTTCACAATGCAACCAGGTTCGCAGCTCCACCAGCCAATCCCGGAGGGCTGGAACGCCTTCGTGTACATCATTGAGGGGGAGGGCGTGTTCGGCAAGGAGGGCGCGGCACCGGCGAGCGCGCACCACTGCCTCGTGCTTGGTGCGGGTGACGGGCTCAGCGTGTGGAATCGGTCAGGCGCGCCGCTGCGGTTCGCGCTAGCAGCGGGACAGCCGCTCAATGAGCCGGTGGTGCAGCAGGGGCCCTTCGTCATGAACTCGCGTGCCCAGATCCAGCAGGCCATGGAGGACTACTACTACGGCCGCAACGGCTTCGAGAAGGCCAGCCAGTGGAGCTCCGCCTGATTCTCATCGGTGTCTCGCCGTGACGATGATCAACATCGCAGCGCATTGTTGTGCAAAACATTGGGAGAGAAAGGGAAATTGCATTGTACCATCATATTGATGCCTTTGTGTAGAATGTAGTAGCAGTCTTGTTTTTCTTTGATTCTTTTTTTACTTGTTTATAGGAAAGAATGTGATGCAATAAAAGTGTGTAATGAGGAGGAACTTAGTACTGATTGTTTCATCATAAAAAAGTGCATTGTTTCATCATAGATTAGGGCAAGCAGAGCAAGGGGAAATAATGTGTGGATTTCAAGTGGGGTCAAAGAACATTCAAATTTCAAGTGGTGCTGCATGGTAGAGCGTTTCAGATTTGGACATGTGAAAATAAATATGAGCCACCAACCCTTTGTTTGCTCTTATCAGTCCCTTGCTTCTTGACAGCTTTATTCTCTCATGACGCAGTTCTATTCCAATGTATATGTTGTGATCAAATTGTAGATGCAGATGGTTTCAAAGGATTCGTCTTGTGACACAAAATGCTGAAATTTAATTGTTGCTGCCAGATTTTATTATCTCTGGACTTCTGTTTGCTTACGTTTTGATCCTGTAAAACAATGTACATAATTATTGTTTGGTGGTTGTTTGAAATTGAGAGTGCTATTAGTGTGTATCATTGTTTGATAGAAATTCAGAGACTTATTATAGTGTATCCTTATTTGGTAGCAATGCAGAGTGCTATTAAACATAGTGTTGTGTGCGCATTGCAGAGGTTTTGATGAGCTATATGATTTTTGCCTATATAAATCATTAACTATCTTCAAGGCTGAGCTGCTGTAAAAGTTTCAGATTTTTTTCACTGTTAGTTTAGAGGATATGTATATTCCAAATTGACTGTCCTAAAAGGCTGACAGATTTCCTAGTCAAAGTTGAATTTGCTCTTGGCCATCTTAATATCTAGACAAAAATATCTAGAGTCTTGTATCGGATGTAAAGTCTTTGCTCTGGTGAAATTCATTTTTTTTGTACTTGTGGTTTGGAAGCTAACAAGATAAAGTGAAGGGTGACTTTCTGAATTTTCAGACAGATAGTGTTGTCTGACTTAATGTTAAGCTTTGGCCTACTTAATGACAAAACAAAAACTGGTCTTTTGCTAAAGTTGTAGATCATTTTTTGAAGTATTCAAACCTGTATGTATGGGATGCGTTGATTCTGCAGGTTAAAAGATACACGAAGGTTATTGAAAAATGTATAGCAAAAAGAGAAACTAGAGAAACAATCACATTTTTGTAACACATCCATCATATTTTGGATTTCATATCATCCATATGTATTTCAGATAAAAAGATTTATGTTATAGTTAGTATACTTATTACATTTTCAGGGAGAGCAATCATCTTTAAGAAAAAACCGATAAGGGGCACTTTATTACTAAAGGCCGATGCTAGGCGTAAGCCGGATGATAACTGCGAGTTATCAGCCGCCTTGGTAATCGTCCGATCATGCACATTGTAGCCGCCCGCTTGGTCTCGCACTACCCATCAACATCTTCCCTCTCACGCAACAGAGGCATCACTCATGCAGTGCCCACTGTTGCGCTCCACGCACACCTACCAGCTCGACGGTGGCGGTTAGGACACCACTGGAGCTGCGATGCAACGACTGTCGGAGCTGCGATGCAGCGGGCGTCGATACCGGAGCTGCGATGCAACAGTCATCGGGTTCGGGATACAGCAGGCATCGACGCCGCCGGAGCTGCCATGCAGCAGGCGTCTGAGTTGTGATGTAGTGGGCGTCGACGCGGCCGGAGCTGCGATGCAGCGGCCATCTGAGTTGTGATGGAGCGGGCGTAGACTCTGCCGGAGCTGTGAGGCAGCGGTCATCGACACCGCCAGAGCTGCAATGAAGCGGCCGGCGAGCCGGCGCCATCGGAGTTGTGATGCGGTAGCCGCCAGAGCTGCCATGCCGCCCAGCCGGCCAAGCTTTGCCGGGCGGCGCTGCGGACGGCGGCGAGGAGAGGGGGAGGCGGAGGAGGGCGGCTAGGGTTCCCCTCTGGGTCGCCGACGGGGGCGACGCGAGGGGACGAGGCGTCGAGGAGAGGGGAGGCAGATCTTGTCGATGGCCTGCAAAGATGAGACATGTTGCATTGATTCTCTTTTTTTTTTAGAGAAAAGGCTTACATGCACACTAGTGAGGAAGCTCCACGGACAAGCGCTAATTAATACGAGTGCAACTTTACCCCCAAGGTTTTTTTTTTTTTTTTTGATTTTTAAGTTTACCCCCAAGGTTAATTAGCAGTATGAAGATGATTCTTGTTGATCAAAATGATAGTGACATGGGCGTAATTGAAGGCGACCGATTTTTAAGATTTTATTTGCAACGAATGTGGATTCGTTCCATAGGCATATTTTTTGTGGTTCAGCGGCGTGGTGACGACCACCGCACGCCAGCACGACGTCGTGGTCGCTCACCTGAGTTCCGAAGCAGCCGCCGCCCCTTTGAATGAAAAGGATAAAAGAAAGAAAGCAGCCGCGCGCGCGTCAACGACCATCGTCCCGATCGCCATCTATATACCGCCCGCATCCACCCCACCATGATCCAGCACCCCACCTCACCTGACCTCACGGCGACGAAGATGCTGAGGCAGCTCCTCCCCATCTTCTCCTCCTCCTCCTCCTCTTCTTCCTCGCCTATTTATTCACTTGCGCGCCTCACCAGGCAGAGCAGCAGCCGTCGTGTTCCTCTTCCTCCTGCGTCCAGAAAGACAAGCTCAAGCTCTAGAAGTAGCGCCAACACCAGACCTCATCTGTGCATAGCCCTCTTCCTCCTCCTGATTCTTGTTGTGACAACCGTCTTCTTCTTCCCACCAGCGATCATGTCATCGTCTTCCTCGTCGTCGGCGGCGGCCGCGTCCGTGCCGTTCGAGAGCCCGAGGAAGGTGGTGAAGAAGGTGCTCTCGTTGTCCCAGTCCGAGGGGGACGGCGCCACCGTCCGCCGGAGCATCGGCCGGTACGGAAGACACCAATCCCTCTCAATCGCGCAAGACAATGAATCAACTCTGAATTTCTGATGGGTCGACCTCTGTTTGTCTTTTCTTGATGATGCTGCTGCTGCTGCAGGCACGAGCTCCCGAACCTGGACCCATTCCTCCTGCTCGACGAGTTCTCTGTCTCGAAGCCCGCCGGCTTCCCCGACCACCCCCACCGAGGCTTCGAGACCGTCACCTACATGCTAGACGTACGCACCCATGCTCTGCTTCTTCCATCTTTTTTTCTTGAAGCTTACTCTGCCTCCATCGTGTTGCCTGCAAGTTGTTTGATGAAATGCTTTGCGTCTGTTTTGGGTGTCTGATGATGCAGGGGGCCTTCACTCACCAGGACTTCTCTGGCCACAAGGGCACCATCAGGACCGGGGATGTACAGGTGCCACCTACTCATCCAATTTCTTCAGACAAACCATCCCATGCACTTGGGCCATTCATTCTACCTTGACTTGAACTAACATTGCAACATGAATGCTCTGTTCCTGACCAGTGGATGACGGCGGGCCGCGGCATCGTGCACTCGGAGATGCCGGCATCCGACGGCGTGCAGAAGGGCCTGCAGCTCTGGATCAACCTCGCCTCCAAGGACAAGATGTATGTATCTACTATCTGAAAAAACATCATATGAATCATAGGAAGTCAACTCCTTTACATTACAATGACCAATCACTCTAACACTAATTGCTCTAAAACCGCTAGGATCAAGCCGCGGTACCAGGAGCTCGAGAGCAAGGACATCAGCAAGGCCGAGAAGGACGGCGTGGAGGTGCGGATCATCGCCGGGGAGGCCTTCGGAGTGCGGTCGCCGGTCTACACGCGGACACCGACCATGTACATGGATTACACAATGCAACTAGGATCGCAGCTCCACCAGCCAATCCCTGAGGGCTGGAACGCTTTCGTGTACATCATCGATGGGGAGGGTGTCTTTGGCAGGGAGGGCGCCGCGCCGGCGAGCGCGCACCATTGCCTTGTGCTCGGTGCCGGCGATGGGCTCAGTGTGTGGAACCGGTCCGGCACGCTGCTGCGGTTCGTGCTGGCGGCGGGGCTGCCGCTGAACGAGCGAGTGGTGCAGCAGGGGCCCTTCGTCATGAACTCTCGTGCCCAGATCCAGAAGGCCATGGAGGACTATTACTACGGCCGCAACGGCTTCGAGAAGGCCAGCCAGTGGAGCTCCACTTGAGTCTGATTAGTTTGTCGATGTGACGATGATCAACATCGCGTTGCACTACTGTGCAACACATCGGGGAGGAAAGGGAAGCTGCATTGTGCGATTTTATTGGAGTATTTAACCAAAAACTACCACATTTCGTGAAACCGTGCGCACAAACTACCATTTTACGAATTTGTGCCGAAAACTACCATTTTTTTGCTAATCTATGACTAAAAACTACCATGTCTGTAAATCAAGCGATTTGTCCATTTTAAACACGTTTATGACAGGCTTGGCCCGCATGTAAGTGCTGACATGGCATCGTAAGTCAACGCCGGCAACTAGCTCGCCCGGCTGCACGGAGGCCAGCACTCGCCTGGCGGTGGCGCGGCAGGAGGAGCTTAGTCGCGCGAGCGCGGAGCTGCCCAGGTTGCCGCACAGCCGGTCCAGCGGCGAACAGGGCGCGACGCCGGAGCTGGACGCATCGTGGACGCCGGCCGCCGAGAAGAGGACGAGGAGGAGGAGAGCGCAGAGAGTGGGAGAGGAGGTGCCCATGGGAGGCGGGGGCGAGCACTGAGGGCGCAGGAGCCGGCTTCTTTCGCGCGGAGGAAGATGTCTTTGGCATGGACAGACCACTCCAGCGACGGGCTGGGTGGATGCGACGGTGCAGGAGCGGCGACGCCCTGCCCGACCATGGGATGCTGCTCCAGATGGTGGTGTAGGGGAGCACCCCGCCAATAGCCGTGGTGCCGCTCGCGGCCGCGCCCATGGCCGCACCTAACATGCGTGCTCGAACAACATCACCAGTCACTCCTTTTGTCGGATGATGCACATGAAGTGTTTGTTAAAATGTCAGACAGGGAAAGAGGGGGAAGAAGAAGAATGACATGTGGGCCTCAACCTGTCATAATCAAGTTTAATTTTTGCTAGTCAGTCATTAAGTCGTTGTGGTAGTTTTTAGTCATAGATTAGCAAAAAAATGGTAGTTTTCGGCACAAATTCGTAAAGTGGTAGTTTGCGGGCACGGTTCCACGAAATGTGGTAGTTTTTGGTTAAATACTCGATTTTATTGATACTTCCATGTAGATTGTAGGAGTCTTGTTTTTCTTTGATTCGTTTTGTACTTGTTTACGGTAAAGAATGTAATACAATAAAGGGAAAAGCTCTCCTTCACCCGACCGATCACTCACGTCGCATCCGCCGGCTCCGCGTCCGTCGGATCGTCTGTTGATCGGACGGACGACAGCTTCCATGCTTCCGCGTGACGTGCATGCGTTTCTGAAACAGAGCCATAGTTTCAGTACAGTTATTATTGCAACTGACCAGCTCTATCGACTCTTGTCTCTGTGAGGGCTAGGGATACGCGTCTGGATTCGGGAGGGCGGCGGCGGCGGGCGGCGGGGGCGAGGGCGCAGGGCATTGGGCGGCGGCTGGGGCGGCGGCAACGCATATCCTCCGCGGCAGTGGCGGAGCCAGGAAAAATCAATGAGGAGGGCCAAGTGTAGTTAAGCCTGGTTGGGAAGGGCCAGTGCATCAAAATTCATCATTTTAGCAGCAATTAATCACCTCTGAACATGCATATTAGGCTTAAATGAATGATGTTAGGGGGGGCCAGGGCCCCTGCTGGTCCCCCTCTGTCTCCGCCACTGCTCCGCGGTGGCGACGACGACGGGTGGTTCGGCGGCGGCCGACAGGTATGGATCGGACACTGCCCCCCTCCCCCGAACAAGATGCTCCGGAAGACGGGCGGCGGCCAGAAATTAGCGCGGATTTTCCTGCATTGATTGATTTTGTTTCCTGTTTGATTTCTTGAGCATGCATTTGCCCGAAGGAATGAAACGGCGTCAGAATTGTAGGTTCCCTTGTGCGGCTGGATTGTGTTCCTCAACTGTTGATGTGATTCTATTGCGGCTGCTGTTCTACTGGACTGTTGATTTGGAGCATCTTGTTCGTCTGGTTTTGCTAGCTGAGATGAAAGCATGAACGAGCGAACTTGTTTATTTGTTGCACTGGATATGTGTGTTAGGTTGCTGAAATGGTAGTTCAGTTATTTGCTGTTGCAAACTAGCGGACGTGCTCTCACCTAGTTTGAAGGTTTTTCTTAGAATCAACTCTAGATCTTGGCAATTTGGATGCATATTGTTTGATTTTTTACTAGGGAACTGTTAAAAGAAACAAAACATAACCAAAATAGGACCCTCTTAGTTGGCGAACGATTCACTGGGAGGAGGTGCGCCGGTGGGGATGTAAATGGTAAATAAGTGGCGTCCATAAGTCCCGTTTAGTTAGTTTTAGCTACCTTCATAGTTCATTTTCTTCAAAAAAAAAATGGCATGTCACCATGATGGAGACGATGGCGCGACAAGGAGCAGAGCGGTTGTAGGTAGTTCAACGGCGCGACGACGAGTTTCAGGATTGTTTTTTTCTTCGGATTTTATGCTACTGGAAATTTGTGCACTGGAGCGCATAGTTCTGAAAACGCATAGGTGTGTTTCTGAATTTCTGGAGCGTGTAGTTTCTGTAGGATCCCCTTGTTTCATTTTTCTGAAGCTCATAGTTTATGTTGTGATACAAATTTGTGCACTGGATCCCCTTCTGCTGAAAATTTGTGCACCGGATCACATTTGTGTGTTTCTGAATTTCCGGAGCGCGCAGTTTCTGTAGGATCCCCTTTGTTTTATTTTTTCTGAAGCTCATAGTTTATGTTGTGATGCAGAGAGAACTTAAAGTTGCAGGATCCCATTTTTGTGTTAGTTTCTGAATTTTTGCAGCTCATCGTAGCGGTGCTCCGACGTAGGGTGATGCTCTCGTGGTCGGCGCCGAGGTGGATGATGTAGATGATATAGATGGTGCAGATGTGTAGATGTGCAGTAGGGATTTGGATGTTGAAGATCCTGTGTTGCAGAATTGTTGATTTGACTTTCAGAATACGCTGTTGGAGCTCATGCTATCCCCTTGATGTGCTGTAGCTGATGCTATCCTTTTCTGAATGCTTGTAGCTCAAAACTTCTGTAGCATTTTTTACTTGCAAGTTAGTGATGCAGGAGTTTGATGTGTTGTAGGGAATTAGTGGTACGGACTTGATGTGCTGCAGGAAACTAGTGATGCAGGATTTTTCTTTTTAGTTCAAAGCTTCTGTAGCTCATGCAGTTATTCAGTTTGTAGTTTCAGAGAAACATATATGTAGTTTCAAAGAAGGGAAGGAAACATATATGTAATTTCAGAGAAATTTACCTTTCAGAAACTAGTTTGTAGGTTATGTCTGTAGCTTATGTTTCTGAAACTACAGGAATGTTTGTACTGCTAGCTTATAACACATGGAACCCAGTTTTTGCTTCTGAAACTACATATATTTTTTCTCTGAAATTTAGCTACTGTTCCAATACTTTTCCATGAATTTTTAGCTCATGTTTATCTGAAATTAGTTGGATCAGCTAATGTTCTTTCAAACCTGCATTTAATCTGCAGTTATATATGCGATCTTCAACTTTTGCTTCAATATTTTTCATTCTCTGATGAGTATATATGCATTGCTGATAGTTTCCATGTTTTCATTTTTGCTCTTCTTTCGCAGCATGTCTATCTTCCAAACTCGTTGGTCGGCAAAGCGACTGCACGAAATATTAATTTTTTCCATGTTTTTTTTTTGTATTTCTACTTTTTCCATGCTCAGGACACGAGGTCGTTGCTCAATTTCCGAACATTCGTAGCACCAAAGCTTTTCAAGCACCTTCAGAACACTCTCAACTCAGCCGAAGGGTTCCATAAACTGCTGAGAAGCTCGTAGAAGATGACAATCAGAACAGAAGCTCGCTAGCTTAGTTTTTATTTTATTTTTATTTTTGTGAGTATATGTGTCCGAAACATCCATTTATGTAACTGAAAACAACAAGTATCATGCCAGAGCTATCTAGATGTTTTTTGTTGAACTCGAGATTGGAGCATCTATCATGCTGGGCATGTCCTTTTTTTTTCCTTTTTTAGTTCGTTTTGAAATGCTGGAGCATCATCCATGCTGACCCATGTGAATGTGAACTAGAGATTGATGGAGAGTTGGTAATGAAAATGACAGGCCTTTTTTGCAGCTTGGTATATTTTTGTTTTCATTGTTTTTTTTTTGTGCTGAAACGGTGAAATCATACTTAATGTGCCATGTATATTTACTGGGATTATATTGCTGAAACAGTTCATTTTTTAACTGAAAACCATCTTGCATCATCATGTATGTATGTAAATTACTGGTGGGAGAACAAAATGTGCCTAGCAATACTGGGAATATGTCAACATTTGCCGAAAGCATCATTCATGTTCTGGATCAGACCTCAAAAAACTGTTCAAAACACAAGATGTTTCAAGTACTGGAAACATGTTTTGTCGTAACATGAAAACGAAAATATTGTAAGGAGGAAAAAAATGAAGAAAACAACAAATTCAAAACTATTTTCAAGATACAAAATGTGAGCCTTTCTTGTCTGTTTTCTTGCAGGATAGTGCTCTATTTTCAGGCACACATGGGTATCAATTGCAGGATAGTGCCCTTGGACATAGCTCCCTTCCCCTTCAGTCGCAGCTTCCTGAAATGAGGCACAATTTTTTATTTTCTTAAAATATAGCAGGTGTTGGGCAACAGTCACTTTTTTCATCTACAAGGCATCATGAGTTATATTGTTGTTTCAGAATTTTTAGAATTGCTGGAATTTCAGTATTTCATCTACAACGCATCAGCAGATATATGGCCTATATAGATACATGGCATAGACACATACATGGCATCAACAGTTGTATTTTGTTGTTTCAGAAATTCATGCAATCCATGCCATTCATAAACAAAATTGAAACCACAGACAGCAACTAACTATGTGTTTCTTCCGTTGATAAATAACAAAAATGAAATGTTTCAGATACATGTTGCAGAGATACAAGAAGGAGGCAGGGGTTTAGGGTTGTGCCTTGGCTTCGCCCACATAATTCTGAAACTTTATTTTTAGGCAAATTTTAACATGCTCTCTCTTACCCCTTATTTTTACATATGAGGTAAGAAGGTAAGAGTTAATCCGACCACTAATTAACGTGATCAACGGCTCAGATCTACTACATACTCTTACCTCTCATGTGAAAAGAGGGGGTAAGAGGGACCATGCTAAAACTGCTCTTATTTTTAGCTGCCACACGCATGAATCAAACAGCCCGCTTCTGGTAAATAGGATCTACAGCAGTTACAGTGACACGCAGCTCAGGATTCAGTTTCAGAAACTTACCCAGCTGCCCTGATTTGATCTTGTCGAAATAGTTTCAGGAAACACAACTGGGGGGGGGGGGGGTTGTGAACTAGGACGATACTCCAGATCACGGCGGAAGCCCCCCGGCGGCGGTCGGAGCTGAGAACGACGGCCACGGCTGTTCTCGAAGCAGGGGGCCGCGGCTTGCTCGATCTGCGTTGGATTCCAGTGTGCGTCGCGCGATGTGGTGCGCCATTGTGTTGCAGGATTTGACGTCGACGGCCTCAGTCCCTGTAGCGTGCCGGCAGCAGCGTTTTGCGGTGGCGGAGGCTGGCGCCACGCTGCACGCAGATGTGTCTGGATGACGAACATGTTTTTTGTTTCTGA
The DNA here is from genome assembly GCA_902687465.1 of Secale cereale. Taxonomy (NCBI): domain Eukaryota; kingdom Viridiplantae; phylum Streptophyta; class Magnoliopsida; order Poales; family Poaceae; genus Secale; species Secale cereale. The sequence continues at coordinate 16,863,648 of LR738715.1, read as the reverse complement.
AACAAACACTACAAGGATCCGGGTCTATTGCAACAAAATTGGTCGTCGCAATACATGTCGATTTGTGGCGATAAGTACCTATTGCCACGAAACAACATTTGTTGGCAGCCGTTGCGACTGGACACATGGTAATAGGTTATTGCCACAAAAAATCAACTGTGGCGATAAAGTCCGCTATAGCAACAACCATGTGGGAAGTTGCCACATGTTTTCCCGTGGCAACACTCACCTGATGCCACAATTTACTTTCTGGAGATATCTTTAATGCAACATGTAACGAATCATGGCGATTGATAGCTCGTGGCGATAGACATTTGTGGCAACAACCTGTGCCAGCGACACTCGTTTTGTGGCGCATACACTTCCGTGGCAATAGTCAATTGTGGCATCAAACCATGGCAACAATTCTTGTTTTTGTGGTCTTAGGCATTTTTCCACAAACTGCTACGCTTGTGGCATTAGTATATGGCAACAAATATTCTGGTGGTCGTAACATGAAATTGCAACATACTAGTTTTGGTGGAAATAGGTATCACAACAGGTGAAATGTTTGTTGCAAGAAACTATTGCGACAATTTATACTTTTCGTGGTGCTAACATGTGGCAACCAAAAGTGGGGTGTGGTAATAGCCTATTGCAACCGTAAAAAAAACATTCAATTACAGTATTCAAAACCATACATATAATATGTAGATTAATAAAATTCATAATTCTCATAGCAAATATCCATCAAATGATACTCAAATGTAATTTAGCCATCCTAGTTAAGGGCCAAGACTAAACTGTTCGTGATCTAGAGTCCAGTCAAGCTAGATCTTTGTATCCTGCAATTAAGAAATAAAAAAAAGTTCTAGTTAATGAGTCCAACATAACATGCCAGTGCACTACAAACAATATAACATGTACTCATGCTTGTAAAAGATACAAAAGTTGTGATTATTGACCACAGATTTGTTCTGCTGTGTACCATATAATTCATGGCATCACCTTTGTAGATAATGTTCAGTTTTGAACATATAAAAATGTGTAGAAATCACATGTACGATTATGAATGGTCATTTACCTCAACGGCAACAGAGAAATCATCTTTGTTACAGATCAGTAGAAGGTACAAAAATGGAGCTATTTATGAGAGTGCCCAAGCCTTAAAATATCAAACAAATTACCACATGAGAATTAGAAGAGGGAGAAGTGGAAGTGTGGCTATATGTAAATCCCAAGTTCAGTGAACCCACGTATTCATGATACTGCATACTTGTAGGCAAAACTTAATACCTTTTTGTAAGTAACTGCCGAGTTGCTCCTTCGTACCTACATCCTCATACCTGCACATAGAAATTAGCTCAAATAACATTTATCTTGTGTGAAAGACAGGAAATTAAACCATGACAAATGAGATGTCACATATATGTTATAATAGTTGTCCTGATAAATATTTGTTTTTGCATATTGTGGAAATAAGGTCAACCTCCCTAGCAGTTTTACTGACAGACTTTTGTTAAACTTAGAAAGCATAACAGTGTTTATATTTTGAGCTTAATTACTCCAACATCAATTTTATTTAACACACACGTCACCTTAAATCAGTGAGGCCACCGGCTAACTGGGGCTCCAAGCGTCCAACACATGAACACCCGTGCAGAGCAAAGTGGTTGTGACAAAACAAATCGCTTGACAACAATAATCACATATATAGATCAATCTCTGATTCTTAGGCTATGGTACAGAACTATGCATCAAGAAAAGCTTCGCATATGCGATTTGGTCGGATAAATAGATACAAAAATTGACACCTTGTACGGAGAGGCGATGCACCATTTTTACCTCGAATCAAAGGCCGGAAAGTGAGATATAAAAGAGTAATTATTCCATAGCTGAGGATCCTGTATTGCACTTCATTATCCAATTTTGTAAAATGTGAGCAGAAGGCCAATTACATTATCAGTCTGCAATGTTCATAGTCTGCATCTCAATCTCGTTTTCCCCCAAATAAAAGAAACACACAAAGGCCAATGGCACATGGAGGCAAAGGCCATGGCATATCTGCCTTTCCCTGTTGCAATATGAGTCAATCGGATGACGTGATTCGCCGCTAGATTGATGAAAAGAATCAAGGATATATGCTGGGAAACAGATAAATTATAAGAACCAATAAAAAAACTGCATGCTAATATAGGCCAGCACTGTTAGCATCTTACGCGTACAAATCCTTCTGATCACCATGTTTTTTTATGCCTCTGCACACACATCTATGCTCTTACTCAATCTTCTTTGTATGATCCATAGATTGGCAATGGACATACATTATGGGAGTCTGTCGTCGGCATCGTAGGAAAACGATCTACGATCAAAGAAGAACCTGAGGCAATCGATGGACATATCTCCCCTGCAGCCCTTCATGACGAGGCTATCCCATTGCTTCGCCTCCTCCGAGAGCCCTAGGTGGGGTTAGGACTTAGGAGGGGACGAGGACGTCCTGCAGCAGCAGTTTCTCCTCATCGCCTGCAAAAAATAGAGCCTTCAACATGTCTAGATCGGGAACAGAATCAATTTTTTTTTTAAAAGAACAGAACAAGAAAGGACAACCTTCCATGGCATCCTATACTAGGAGCAGCTCCTCCGGCCATGGCCTTGAATTCCATTCATTGACACAATACGCGCACACATCAAGAGGAGAAGAAGAGAAGTTGTAGAAGAAGGAGACAGCGGGAGGAGGCTCCATGCCCGGCGAGGTGCTGGCCCAAACCCTAGCTGCTGGGCAGGGTCGCGCTTGGCCGCTGGAGGACGCGCATGCTGGATCTGCCCCGATGGGAGGAAGGCGTGTTGGGATGGGGGCACGGTGGTGTGCTGGGCGCCGCCAGAGGACGCCAGAATCAAGCAGGATCGGGCGCCGTAGGTGGTGGCGGCGGCGAGGAGTGGTGCGGGGAAGAGGGAGAGACAAGCGAGAGATTAGCTCTGGGTGGGTGGGTGGGATTTCGCGTTCACGGCCAGGGTCTTCTTGATTTATTATTCGCGGGCTACGAGATTGAAAACCAAACGAAATCGTTCGCGGGCTTACATAAAACTATGGGCATCAAAATGTGAGTCTGACTTCACCTCACACTTGTCTAAAAAAAGACTTTACCTCATACTTATTTTCTTTCTTATTATTTCTTTCTTTATTTTTTTCTCAAAAGAAAGGAAAAATCTATAATCAACCGAATCAGTCGGCTCGTTCGGCTGCGACGTATCCTGGCGTGTCTCTTCCATCTCCCTTAGAGCATCTCCAACGGGCGCTGAAAAAGGCGCGCGCGCGCGCTAAATCGGCGTTTTCGCGCGCGCGGGAAAAAAACCGCGCTCCAGCGGCGGCGGGAAAGACGCGCGCGCGCGAAACGGCGGCCTCCCGCGCGCCTTTTTTGCGGCGGCGCGCCCCTCGCGCGCTATAAAACGCCGCGCGTCCGATCGCCTCGCTGCACCTCTCCCACTCCCTCTCTCCTCCTATCTCTCGCGCCCGCCGATCCCTACCGCCGCACCGGCGCACCGCCGCCGCACCGGAGCACCGCCGCTGCACCGGAGCACCGCCGCCGCCCCCCCGACGCGCCACCATGCCGCCGCGCCGCCGTTCTTCCTCCGGCTACCGCGGCGTCCGCGAGCGCCCGAACGGCGGCGGTTTCTACGCCGAGATACGCTCCGGCGATCTCCGGCTCCCCCTCGGCACGTACGAGACGGCGCACGAGGCCGCCCGGGAGTACGACGCGGCGGCGTGGCGCCTAGGCCGGCCGCGTCGTCAGATGAACTTCGACGACGCCCGCACCCTCGAGCAGGCGTTGGAGCTCGCCCCGCCGCCTCGTCTGCACACCACGCGAGATCGTGCGGAGCATACGGCGGCGCAGAACCGCCTCCTCGTCGCCCAGGAGGACGAGCGACGCATGGCGGAGTGGCGCCGCCTCCACCCGGAGGATGTCGTCGCCGAACATCAGTTCTGGGAACGTCGCCGCGAGGACAGGCGTCGTCGGAGGGAGTTGGCGTGTCAGCAGGCCGCCATCCGCGATGCCGGCGGCCAATCCATCTTCACTGATCAAGATGACCGCTGGTTCGACATTTGGCTGTCGACCTCCTCCGACGACAACAACGAAGGCGATGATGATGACTGGAGCGATTAGTTTTTTTATGTTTTCGAACTATATATCTATCTATCTAGAACTATCTATCTATGTTTTATCTATGTTTTAGAACTATGTTTTTTATCTATGTTTGAACTATCTATCTTTGTATCTTTTTATTTTAATGTAATTTTAGTATGAAAAAAAAAGTGTGCGCGCGCTGTATTTTTTGGGCACCGCTGGAGCAGCACGCGCGCGCTGCAAAATAGCGCTGCTGCTGGAGCCAGCACTGCGCGCCGCGGCAAAACAGGCGTTGCGCGCGCGCTATATGGTTTTTTTAGGCGCGCCGCTTAGCGCGCCTGTTGGAGATGCTCTTATGCTCTGATCCATACGTCTGCCTTCTAATGTGTCTTTGCCGTCTCGTCTCATCCTTCCTCTCCCAGCCCGTGCCCTCCATCTCGTCTCATCTCTCCTCGGCTATGTGCACGCCCTCATTCTGCTGCAGCAAGTTGTTGTCTCTACTGGACCAGCGCCGCTACGACCCATGGCCACCGCCGGTGGGCACACATGACCACCAAGCAGTGAGCCGGGGTGCTACAATGGCATGACCACCACCAAGCGAGCTAGGGTGCTGCAATGGAGTTTCGCCGGGCCGCCTACGACCCATGGCCACCGCCACCGGGCACACATGTCCACCACGCAAAAGAGGCGCTGCCCTAGAGTTTCGTCGGGCCGCCGGCCGCTACGACCCATGGCCACCGCCGTCAGGCACACATGACCACCGCGCAATGAGCCGAGGTGATGCCATAGAGATTCGCCGGATTGCCCGAGCTGCCGCTACGACTCATGGCCACCGCTGCCAGGCACGCGTCACCAACACGCAGCGAGCCGGGGTGCTACAATGGAGCTTCGTCGAGCCGCCGGAGCATCACCGAAGCTGCAATGGAGCATCATCGGTGCTGCGATGGAGTATCATCGGGCCACCAAAACCTCGCAGGTGCTGCAATGGAGCATCACCGGTCTCCGAAACCTCACAGGTGCTACAACGGAGCATCGTTGTTGTTGTTATGGAGTATCGTCGGCCGGCGGAACCTCGCGGGTGCTGCAACGAAGCATCGCCGGTCACCGGATGAAAAGTGATGGCGTGGTCCAGGAATCGTGCGGCCAAAATCAACGCTAATCAACGACTGGCTAGGCGGCTGAAAAGATCAGCCGGCTGATTCTTAGAAAAGAAAGTACTATTCCGAACAATACTTCGAACAAAAAAACAACTTTTCCCAACACATACAAAAGGAAAAGAAACTTAATTCCCATCTCCATAAAAAAAACTTTCCTTCCGGGCATAATTTGTTCAGGTGACCCAATATTGTGCAAATTTTAGTATATGAGGATGACAAACAATGTTGGTTTTGGGAGTTTCTATATTCTTTGCAAACAAAATCATTCTTCTATTTTTGCAGTGCCAAAAATAGGTTTTTGGTGAAGAACCTACCAAATATTGGTTGCAAAATGGCACCACTTCCTTTTTTCAAAAATATTGGACCATATTTTATGTACAATCGACCAAATTTTTGTATGTCAAATGCTTTGGATCCACTTATCTAAAAGATAAAAAATTCGCCGATCCAATAAGATCTGAGTCAAATTTGAACTACACATGCGTCATAGTTTGCTATTTATTTTTCAAAAACCATTTCCATGTACTAAAATAGTCATTTCATCAGAGATTCGACAAAATTTGACAAGATTCCACCCCTAATTACGAACGGTCTACAAATATATATATAAAAAGAAAACCTTCAATATTATGCCATTATATGTGACCTTCCACGAAAAATAACAATCTTGAAATACTGCAAATATCTAAAAAAAAGTGCTCTCAGAAATGAACACTCTTCGAACTCATGAACATTTTTGGAATCAGTGAACTTTTTTAAAAGCGATGTGTTTTTCACAAATTTTGGACCAATTTTCGAAATTTGTGAACATATTTTAGAAAGTCATGATTTTTTTTGAATTCATGGACATTTTGTTCGAATTCATGAACATTCTTTGAATATGCCAACTATTTTCGAAATCATGAAAAAAAATCCCAAATTGTTTTCTCAGATCGTGAAGATTTATTTAATAAGCGATTTGTTGTAAAAATCATGAACATTTTTTTATGATTACTCAAAGGAAACCATGTACATTTTTGAATTCTTGTACACTTTTTTGGACTTGGAATTTAATTATATTAAGAATTTTTGAAAACCAGAATTGTTTTAAAGAAGAAAACAATAAAATAAAAAAGGGGTTGTCCGATCCGGCATGGGTCAGCCGAAAAGGCCGCGCTGGGAAAGGAGGTCCCTTACCCTCGTACCACCCAAGCCTAGCCTACCCCAAAAAAAACAAGCCAAGCCCACTCCGCGCCTCACGTTAAATAGGACAGACACGTTGAAGTAGCAGTAACTTTGTATTGGTGTGGTGTTTTGACAATCAGGGGAGACCGACAGGTCTAATGCTCGAAGTACAACGCTGTTTGTTTTTTGCTGCTTTAATGGCCACTCGGGGCAAAAGACACAAATTTGACTTTGAAGCGAAACTATTTCACAAACTAAACTTTGTCTAAAAATATTTCACTCTGATGACCCTAATGTGCAGCGCCTGATATCAAGGCGATGTACTCTACTGTGCAACGCCTAACACTTAGGCGTCACACTGTGCAGCGCCTAATAGTTAGGAGCTGCACTACACTGTGCAGCGCCTAGCTGTAAGGAGCTGTACAGTAGAGTGCAGCGCCTTGCTGTTGGGCGTTGCACAAAAGGGTCAGCGGTGTGAAATATTTTCAAAAATGGTTTACTTTGTGAGATGTTTTCGCGTTGAGGTCAAATCCGTTAATTTTGCCGCCATTCGGTGCGTGGCCCGGTTGTCAGCAAGGCAATTCCCACTTGGTATGGCCTACATGTCAGGGTCCACCGAGCCAGAGTAGGTCCAACATAATAATGTCGCTTTTTCTTAAACAAAAATCATAGAGATTTAACTATGTAAATGATCAACCAAACCAATTTACTTTTGAGATTTAGTTATTGGCATATCACAGATTTGTCAAAAAAAAAACTATTCTTTAATTTGTAGTAAGAATACAGTATAAGTAAAATTTGCCAAACACATGCACAGCCCAGTGATCTGAACCTTGATCTGTAACATAGTGGACGTGCATTCGAATTCCTGCCCAAGCGAAAGCCTGCCATTTTTTTGGGTTTACTGCATGCTGGCCGGCCCCACTTGTCATCGCCCCTGGAGGTCGCTGTGGATGTCACCTACGCCTGTCAGCCCCAGCGAGTCCTCGGGCCCGTAGGTTAGTGGCTGCGGCTAAACAAGTCCTCGATCAGATTTAGCTCCAGATCTGGATCTGTCAATCTTCACGCCAGGGTCCCTCTATTCTTGAGTTCCATCTAGCAAGTCCATGTTTTTGGCACAAAACACCGTAGTTTTAAAATGGCAACAACTTGCCCAATTCAAATCTAAATTTAACAAATTAAATATGTATTCCTATCAAGAAACTGTATTCTATCCATTTATAAACCTTTTCCACTGTTTTGGTTAATTCAAATTGGTGCAATTAAAAATATTTAATTACCCCTAATAGCTTGCAAAATCATAACTTAATATCTATAAATTCAAATAATATATTTTCCCACTATTTTACTTGTAACTAATGCAAAGTCACACCCGTGTTGCAATATCCTTCCGAATATTACCACAAATAGTTATTCTGTTGAAATACCTAGTCTCTATTACAACAAAATGACTGCCTTGCACAACGGAATTTGTTTGTCGCAATGTCGCTACCATATTGCAACGCTGATGCAGTTTGTTGCAATAGGTAGCCACTTTTTTGCAACAATATGTGTGACTAATGCAACGTCATGCTGACGTTGCAATATCTTTCTGAATATTGCCACAAATAGTTATTCCGTTAAAATACCTACACTAGTAGATAAAGGGTCTTTAGCCCCGGTTCATTTGGGCCTTTTAGCCCCGGTTCTGGAACCGGGACAAGAGGGTCGGTACTAATGCTCTGACCCTTTAGTCCCAGTTCAATCCAGAACCGGGGCAAAAGGGTGTCCACGTGGCCTGTGCACCGAGTCCAGGCAGGCGGGGCTTTAGTCCCGGTTGGTGGTACCAACCGGGACCAAAAGTACCAACCGGGACCAAAAGGCATCCACGCGTCAGCATTTCTGTGGCTGTGGTTTTTGTTTTTTTTTAAAGGGGAGGGGAGTTTTAGGTTTTGGGGGTTAATTTAGGTGTTTCATATATTGTGTTAGCTAGCTAATTAATAGAGAGAAGTGTTCTCTCTTATGTCCGTGCTTGGTCGACGCTACATACTACACATACGTATATAGAGAGGACTAGAGTCACGCTAGCTAGCTGCTAGCTACTAATTAAGCAAACGAAGGAACAGAAGATCTCGTATAATCAACATATATATATATATATATA
>LR738715.1:16797187-16843320 GCA_902687465.1 Secale cereale | reverse complement strand
TTGTAAAGCAGGTGGGAGTGAAGGATTTTCCGGTTAGAGTAAGACATCGTATTCACACATTTAGTGCATGGACAACACATAAAACCATTCTGCTTGTTTGCCTCAGCCGCATTTAGAAACTCACGCACGCCCTTAATGTACTCGGAGGTGTGTCTGTCACCGTACATCCATTGCCGGTTCATTTGCGTGCATTTATATATAATTAAGTGTGTCAAAAACCATTACAGAACATCATAAATAGATAATTAAGTGACCAAATGGATAAAAGTTCATCATCACATTAAAACCAAAGTACATACATATATAGTTCTCATCTAACAACATATAGCTCTCCATACACATCGAAACTATGTAAAACATTTCAACGCGAAAACAAATGCTATCATAATCGCAACCAAGGTAACAATTGATCCAACGGCATAATGATACCAAGCCTCGGTATGAATGGCATATTTTCTAATCTTTTTAATCTTCAACCGCATTGCATCCATCTTGATCTTGTAATCATCGACGACATCCGCAACATGCAACTCCAATATCATCTTCTCGTCCACAATTTTTTTTATTTTTTCCTTCAAGAATTTGTTTTCTTCTTCAACTAAATTTAACCTCTCGACAATAGGGTCCATCTTGATCTTGTGATCATCGATAACTTCCGCAACATGCAACTCCAATTCCATCTTCTCCTCCTCCATTTTTTCCAATTTTTTCTTTAACGAAATGTTTTCCTCTTCAACTAAATTTAACCTCTCCACAAGAGGGTCGGTTGGAATTTCCGGTTCAACTACCTCCTAGACATAATAAAACATCTATGCATGTCAGGTTGGTCGGCATAACTATCATAAGCACTAAAACAAATAGTTATAAATTAAAGATAATATACCACATCCGAATCGTAGACCGGACGAGGGCCCACGTGGGCGGATATCAAAACCATCGCACTATATAATAACAAGCAATAATAAATGTAAGAAAATTAGACAAATATCTATCTAAAGCAATAATAAAAGTAAGAAAAGCATGGACATAACAAGAGGCTCACCACGGTGGTGCCGGTGACGAGATCGGCGGGGGCGATCGACGGCGGCGAAGACGGGGACGGGACGTGATGGACCGCTAAACCTAGACAAATCTTGGAGAAAATAGAGCTTCGAGAGGAGAAAAGTTTAACTAGTGTGGCTCGGGCATTCCACCGAACACGTTGTGTGCATAGGAGGTGAGCTAGAGCACCACTAACCCCTCTCCCCCTCGGCCAGAAAAAAAAACAGAGCAGTGAGCTCTGCTCTTGAGTGAGGGGGTTTATATAGCCAACTCACTGGTCCCGGTTGGTGCTACAAACCGGGGCTAAAGGGGTGCCTTTGGTCCCGGTTCATAAAACAAACCGGGACCAATAGTGGTGGGCCAGGAGCAAGAGCCATTGGTCCCGGTTTTTAGCTCCAACCGGGACCAATAGGTCCAGACGAACCGGGACCAATGGCCCACGTGGCCTGGCCGGCCCCCTGGGCTAACGAACCGGGTCCAGTACCCCCATTGGTCCCGGTTCTAGATTGAACCGGGGCTAATGGGCTGGACCAATGCCCTGTTTTCTACTAGTGCTAGTCTCTATTACAACAAAATGACTGCCTCATGCAACAGAATTTTTCTGTCGCAATACCGCTACCATATTGCAACGCCAACACATTTCATTGCAATATGAGGCCTCTATTGCAACAAATTTAGTATTTACCGTGACCAAACTAAGTTATTGCAATATATGCGGCCTATTACCACAATCGGAGAATTTGTGGGAATATTGTGTTTTATTGCAACAAACCGTAGTTGTAGCAATAAATTTTGTTGCAATATACCAGAATCCTTGTAGTGAAAGCGGTTGCCGTAGAAATAGTCACCCGTGCGATAGTTGGATTGGACGGTTGTTGGCGGCGTATCGGACGGTGGTAGAGGCGGCGGATGTTTTCAAAATATCCGCCGGCCGACCCGTAGCGGCCGCCTACAATAAAAGTGTGTGATAAGGATAAATATTGGATGGATTTCAAGTAGGGGCTAAGAACATTCGGATTTCATGTGGCGTTCCATGGGCATGCGGTACAGCTTTTATTCTCCGATGATGCAGCGAGGATCATGAGGCTGAAGCAGGAGACCCTAAAGAGGAGACTGCCGACCTCTCAAGTGTGGACTGCAAAGCTATTGCACTTGAAAACTGCGGCTACTAACCTTTGAAAGTGCTATGGCGTGTGACGGTATGAGCTTGATGCCTCAAGCTGGTCGTGGGGAGATCAAGTATAGCGGATGCTTGTGTGCATATGCTAGGTGGGGGCGGCACATGGACTGTTGTTCTATTCCAATACAGTGTAGTCATCAAACCAGAGATGCTACACTTACGGACATGTGCTACGGATTTATTGTTACGGACTGAAGTGTAGCTGTAGGATTGGAGATTAGGAGGGGAAGAGGGGCCACCAGCAGAAATCAGGGGGGCGGGGATTGATGGAGTCGGTTTCCGTGAAAACAATCAGTAGAAAGTATCTGTAAGTGTAGCATTTTTGGTGATCAAACTGTTTGAAAGGATCCACGTAGAATGTATGGATGTGTTGCAAAAAAATGTTGAAATTCAGTTGTTGTTGTCATCTGATTTTTTTCCGTGTGTGTTCATTCAGAACGGAGAAGGCACATTACCATAGAAGGCACAATTAGTATCAGGGCAAACCAACATGACCTAACTCGACAACCACGACATATAAAGATCACTGACCCAAGAGTCAGCAATCTGCAGCCCCGAGACAACCAAACCCAAACTAGAGGTGGAATACTATGCAAGGCGTCAAGTGATAAAACATCTACTGAGTGAGTTTTTTTATAAATGGTGGATTTTATTAGCTTAATGGAGTATCAAGAGGATACAAATACAATGAGCAAACATCCGCTAAGTGAATTAGAATTCTATATTAGCATTGCTCCATAATAATTACGAAAACAGTTTTCGATATGGATGCTGGATCCATGGATGGATGGAGGTCAAGATGGCAACGGGGATGAAACCCATCGGGTTTTGCCTTCCCAATCCCATCCACACGAGAAAATGGTAAACCCGTCCCCGTCCCCGTCACCGTGCGCGGGGTTAGTTTTTCGCCCGTCCCCTAAATCCATTGGGTTTTCTAAACCCACGGGGAAATCGACATATATAAGGAGACATAGAACCAACAAAGAATATTATTTCGACAACAAAACGAGCATATTTCCTCAGCATAACATTAGCAAATTTTAACACAGAACAATAGTAGATGGTTCAATAGCTATAAGGAGGGGGGAAGGAGCGAACGATACTAGCCACCTAGCGAGGGGTTGGTTTGGCCTTCGACGCTAGGAGGTGGGGGGCTCGGTTGATTAAGCTCGGTAGCTTTGTGTTGGGCCGCGCTGGATCAGTGCTTGGTAAAAAAATGTATTTTGTCGGGTCTGCACGGTTTCGGGTTCGGGGACTATTGAAACGGGTGCAAACCCACGATACGTGTCGGGTTGTATAATGTGCGCAACAACAGCCTGGCGGGGATGAAAAGACGCCCATCCCCGTCCCCTAATAGGATAAAAACCCACGGGGACGCGGGTTTCGGTACCCCATTGCTATCTTGAGATGGAGGTGCAGCTTAGAGCATCTCCAGCCGGGCCCCCAACAGCCCCCAGGCCACTTTTTCGGCGCCGGCGCCGAAAAAATGGCCTAGTCGCGCCCCCAGGAGCCCGTTTTCCGTCGGATTGGGCCGAAATTGACGCCGGCGTACCCAACTCGAACCCGCCGCGCTGGTGGTCACCTGGGGGCGCCGGACGGACCGTTTTTGACGCGAACTGTGATGGGCCCGCCCTGTCAGCGACGCACCGCTTCGTCGTCCACATCGCCTCGTTTCCCACGGGAATCAATGCCAAAGCTGCCGTGCTGCCTCGCCGTCGCCTCCATTGATGCCGCGCCTTCCACGATGCAGCGCGCCGGTCAGCATGCCCATTGATGCCGCGCAGTGAACCGTCACGTCGCCCAGCGCCACGGACGCCCGCCACGCGTCGCCGGGCATGCGCCTCCCGCCGCCCCGAGCTCCGGCTATAAAAGCCGCCCGCCTCGCCGGTGACGCCACACCGCAGCCCCCCGCCTCTATTCCCCCCTCTCGCACACTCCACTCCCACGCCGACGACAATGGCAGCGCGGTACCCAGGCGACTCGGCGGCGAAGAACGGCTTCGGCTGCCGCCATCTGCACGAGTGGGAGGCGCGCCTCCTGTTCGAGGCCGACTACCCGGCTTCCCCGGACATGAGGGTGCTGGGCGCGTGGCGTCTGAGCGTCGGCGGCGTGCCGATGCCACCCGCTCCCATCGGGGCGGACCGGCGGGCAGAGATCGCCCGCATTAGGTAGTCCCTGGCGGAGGAGGAGCGGCGACGGCCGGCGTACTCCCCCGACAACACCGCCTTCTGGACTCTCTACTTCGACCGCCGCCGCGACGGCCTGATCGCCTCCACCAACGGCGTCGTGCCGAGCGTCCGCCACAATACCGAAGGACGGCGCGAGTGGTGGGTGGTGCCCGGCCGCACCCTCTGGCACGTCCTCGGCTACATCGAGGGCGGCAACCCGCCGCGCCTCGAGTACCCCGGCCCCGCTCTCCCGTCCTCCTCTCGCTGTTGTGGCAGCTCGTGGATGCCGCGGCGGATGTCGGACGCGACGACCTTGTCCTCCTCGGGTGGTTCGCCGGCGGCCTTCGCCATCAAACCCGAGCCACAGGACACGGCCGGGGAGTCCCCGCTAAGGCGCCGCACCCGCAGCGGCGCCCTAACCATCCCCGAGGAAGGGCGCGGCGGTAGCCTGCGCCTCGTCCGGCCGAAAACCGAGGCGGAGCCGCTCCCGGTGAAGTCGGAGCACCTCGCCATGGCCGCCGACGACGAGACGGCCATGAGGTGGGCGAGGGAGGACTACATCCGCGAGCAGGTGGCTCGCCAGCGCCGCGCCCTTGAGGAACACAAGGCGCGCCACCGCCAGCCCGTCCGCGAGGTGGACGGTGTCCTCTACCTCGACAGCGACGAGGAGGAGGCCGGGCCATCCCGCGTCGGTGACCCTCGACAGGGCTGCAGCAAGGACGGCGGTGGGTGGCAGGACGAGGACGACGACCACGACGACGACGACCACGACGACAACGGCGGAGACTACACCGTCTTCTACAAGCGCCTAGGCATGTAGAAACCGGACGGCGGCAACGAGCGACGAGGACGGCGTAGCTAGGCCGTGTTTTTTTTTGTACATATTTGAATGAATATCGCCGAGTTTGCATGAATTTCGACGAGTTTGTGTGAAAAAACGCCGACTTTGTTTAGCCCTGGGTCGACCTAGGGGCGACGACTGGGAACGCAGTCGCCCCACGCTTAAATTCTCGCCGGCTCGCCCTCAGGACACGTTTTTTCGGCGTCCTGGGGGGCCGAACGGCTAGAGATGCTCTTAGCTAGCTAGTGGCCAGCCATGACGGGTACGTGACAGCAGCAGTAATCATAGTACACTGCCCAGGCTTGCATGTCGTCTTGTTGCACGGCATGTTATCTACAGCCATTTTTTTCAAACATATTTTTTTGGTGTCAACCTTTTTTCATACAAATTCTATATTTTTTTATAGATAAGGAACATTTTTTATACACACATTTAACAATTTTTAATCATGTATTTGAAAAAATGTCAACTTTTCAAACATATTTTTTTGGTGTCAACTTTTTTTCATACACATTTTATATTTTATGTATAAATAAGGAACTTTTTTATACACGCATTTAACAATTTTTAAATACATGCTTAACACTTTTTAAAACATATTTTTTAGTCAACTTTTTTGCATATATATTGTACATTTTTTGTATACAACAGGAACATTTTTTTATACACGTTTAACATTTTTTAATTACATGATTAACATTTTTTTAAACATATATTTTTTATGCCTACTTTTTTTGCAAAAATAATTAGCCCACAAGGAGCCAATTAGCTCCACCCAATCAGCCCACAGTGGGCCGACAGGGGCCAGTCAGCCAGCTGTAGGCCGACTGGAATCCAATTGGCCTGCTGTGGGCCGACTAGGCCCAGTCGGCCTGCAGCAGGCCGACGGTGTATTATTTTTGAATTTTTTTATCCAGCGTAATATTTATGAAAATTAATAAAAAATTGTAGTATTTAAAAAAAATTAGCCGAATCATGCATGTCTGCCCAATCATTTTCCAAACACATCATATTTAATTCTCACAATTACTCACGTCATCAATCAAATTATCCATGGTTTTGGCCTACCACCTCGTGGCGACGCGCGGCTTATCTTCTAGTTCCTCTAACACTTCTACCCCTTTGTTTCTTTTTACCACTACATGAGTGTCTTCTTCAATAGCTCCTCTCACCAAGCACCCTTCTCTTCCTCTTCCATTATTAACTTGTCTATTTGTCTTCCCAACATGTTGGTTGTGGGTCTCACGCCATGGGAGGTGGAGCTTGATGTCACGACACTGCTTGAGCTTCGAGAAGAGAACGAGGCCATGTGGGAATGCTACTATGTCACACAATGTGGCTCTAGTTTAGCTTCGACAAGAAGGATTCACCGGCAATGAGCCCAAACCGGTGAGGTCGATGCTTCAAATGAAGGTTAGTGCTTCTAGGGATTTTTGATGTTGCATACAGTGCCGGTCCTGAGATTTCCGGGGCCCGGGGCGAGATAACACGGAGGGGCCCTAAAGTCACATAAACATATGCATATTTTTTTTTCTATTTCAACTGCAAATAAATATTCAGTAGACTATAATTTATGGTGCCTTGTCTTCTTGACTATTAAATAACCGGGGTCATAAACATTCACAGTAAATGTTGACCGATCTTGTCAATCTACCCTTGTATATATTTGTATTATTAAGTGAATTAGTAGCACATTCATGCCTACTATTTTTTTAATCTACCTACAGTTTTCACTAGTTGTTCTTGACAAACAACTAAAGCTAACTCCTTCGGGTTCCTAGCAGTAGAAATATTTTTTTTGCATGGAATTACTAAAGCACTTGTATCTGTCTCTAAAAAAATAGCAAAAACTCATGTGGGGCTCAATCAACTCATATGCGTGTTTTTTGCCCCATTATCAGATGGATTCTTTCTAGATAGCGTCTTGTTAAATGAATAGCAATCTTGCTAATCAGCACACAACATATGATACAAGAAATTAAGATTACTGCTAAGTACATAAAAGTGCTAAGAAAGGCATGGAACAAGGTACCTGCATAGCTAGAAACTTTGAAATCACAAGATTTTGCTGCTGCTGCGTCATGAACAAAAGTCCAAGTTTATCTTTTATAATCCCAATCAATACAAGAAATTGGAATGTGAGAAAGAGATATGTATGAGAGAATAATCTACAGGACACGAACGAACGTTCTAACAAGAATATAGAAAGAGAAAATTTGCGTTGAAGAGAAGATTGATGGGAATCTGTAAACCGCATTACCTTCTTCCACTTACGGCGCCCAGCAGCCAAAAATTACGATTAGACGAGTAGGCGGGGCGCCGTCATCCATTGCATGGCTGATTTGTTGCCAATCGCGGAGAAGGAATATAAGATGAGAAGACTGCACGGCGTGGTAATCAATCAATTAATTTTTGTTTCCTTTTGGGGAATCAATTACAGGCTAAATAATTCACACGTATATAGGGAAACCAATCAACCGGGGGCCCCTTCCTCCTCGGGGGCCCGGGGCGGCCGCCCCCCCTCAGGGCCGGCCCTGGTTGCATACGTCTGTTTGATATGTTACAAACTTGTTTTGGGTTTGCTTGCTTCACACGAATGGGTCACATGCTGCAATGATTTTGGAGGACTACAATGTTGTGTGTATGCTGCAAATTATTTTTCAGATTTCTTTCGAATGTTCTTTTACATGTTGCATATGTTGCAAAGATACTTCCCAGTAGTTTTACCATGACTAATGCGGATTTTATGCATACACAAAAATACTGCATTGGTGTGTTGGAACGGCTACATCTTTTTGCAAGATTTTGACGTACTGTGAGAAGAAATGTTCCGGCGATGTTGCAAACATATAAAAACTATTACATATATTTTTTCTTCTGTGGTGGCCGGACGAGCCATAGCATATTCAGTTAAATCAGACAATGAGAGAAAGTGGCCCATCTATACGCTTCACCCGACCGACGCCTCGCAGCCCCTTTCAGAAATGAGTACTTATAGGACGTAGGAGAAAAATAAGAAGTGACAAATAATGTATGAAATCCATGAATATTCCAGTGCGTTATTTGAAACTTCATAAAAAACACGATGCAATAAAAGGTAAAAGAACAAAAAATATTATTTATGATTCGCTAAAACGATAGTTGCCTCATGGACTGACAAGTGAGCCCTTTTTTAACGAGAAATGTCGATTCGAGTTTCCTGGCTTTTTTTTGTGAGAAAAGAACTAAGAAGTTGTGGTGTCCCTGCAGTTGGAGTTGCTTGAAATTCACCTTTTGTTCAATTACTAATATTTCACTTCTGATAGCTACTTCAGTTTTGAGGGGAAAAAAAACGAGCGAGCATGTGAAAAGCTAAAGCGAAGAATATTTTCGGAAACTGCAACAAGCGAAGGGTGGCTCTCGCTCGAGCCTCGAGGAGCTCGGTATGGCAGTGCGCAGCTCTCGAGGTGGGAGAGGAGTGCTGTGCGGTGGTCGGTGGAGTTCACTTTCCCCTCGCTGGACCGCGGGTTCCACCCCCCCATCGATCGCCTCGCCCACGGCGGCTCTTCGATGGGTAAATCGGGCTCGATGAGGCCGGCGGTCACGGCCAGTGCTGCGGCGGTCGCGGTGCTCTTCACCGCCGCCGTCGCCGCTGCTGCGCCGGCACTGATTCTCGAGCGCGCGCGGCCGGTTGAGGGGGTTCACGTCGGCCATCTGAAGGAGCTGGATAGGCAGCGCCTCTCGAGGAAGACGGGGGCGTTCAAATCCGCCCTGCACGGCGTGCCCGGGTGAGTGTGCAGGCAGCTATCTATCCATGCGAATTTTTTCAGCCTGACATGGGCTCTTGCTTCATCTGTGCTTGTTCCTGACCAGCTGTAGAAGAAACAAATTTCTACAGTTTTGCCTGTGCCCCAGGTCCCGAACTCTGATTTGAATTAGTATATACACTGTGATTTATTTCCATTTGTTTAACCTGATATGAACTCCTCGGTGCTGTTTGTATATACATTGTGATTTATTTCCTAGTGTTGTAAATTGTCAATCTCCATGTTGGCATTACCATCTCGATGATATGACTTCTCGTTCTGTAACTAGCCGGCTTTCTATTGTTTGAAATCAGAATTGCGCTCTTTTAATCTGGAGCACAAAACACTCTTTTGTGATATGTTGTTCCTAAAATTCGAAATTCGCAGGCTCTATTACACCCGGGTGAAATTGGGCAAGCCAGCGAAGGAATACTTTGTCCAGTTTGACACGGGAAGTGACATCATGTGGGTTTCTTGCAGCCCTTGCAATGCTTGCCGGAAATCTAGTGAGCTCGGTGTGAGCCAATCATTCTCTGGCCTCTGCTTGATCTCTTTAAAAATGCATCTAATTTCTTGTGAATGAACCATGACTTACTCATTCTACTTCATCTTTCTGTCAGTTGCCTTTGGAGTTGTACGACCCCAGCTCTTCTTCAACGTCCTCAAGAATATCATGCTCTGATGATAGGTGCAGAACCGCCCTCAAAACAGGGTATGCGGTCTGCAATGCCTTGCACTCCCCGAGCAACAAATGCGGATACTCTCTAACGTATGCTGATGGAGGTGCCACGTCAGGGTACTATGTAACTGACACCATGTATTTCGATGGTGTCATGGAAAATGATCCGGCTGCCGATACTTCTGCCTCTGTCTTTTACGGGTACTTTTTTATTTCTGCATCCGAAATTTGAATTTAACACTTATAACTCACAGTAATGAATACACATTCTAGCTAGAGTAACATTCTAACGATTTTTTTAAATAGATGTAGCAACTCACGGTCAGGGGACATGCATGTTAGAAATTTAGGGTTTGTGGTCTACCCCTTATTCCTCTGCGCTTATCCGTGGTGCCGCTCACAATTCGCATATCTAAGGCTAGGGGGTAGGGATCTTCTTATATTGTCTTTCAAAAGAGTCCGCCTCTTATACATATATAAGATTCCTAATTTTTTCTACTAGTTTCCGGGATAGAGTCCAGATCAAATTATCAACCACGATCATATTTGTCTGTTAACGGATTCTACCCGTTATGTCCCCGGAGCACGCGCTTGTGAGCAACGCGTCATAATAGAGTGTAAATTCCTCTAATCATGTAGATCAACATTAGGGCTGTAATCTAACTATACGATCTATCTCCTTCCGATTATCACTGTACCCGGGTAGTCTTTCCAATATAAATAGTATATTGTATTCCACTGATAATCGACCAGCTTCCTTAAGCATATAACTTAAGTACGTTCCAACAAGTGATAATTCCATAATAATCATGTAAAATAATTTCATGCATAAATACATGTGTAATTCCATAATGAGGTATTCCGAATATTTAGTAATTCCTAGTAATTTGAATATAGTTGCGGGACACATAATTCCAACATCTCCCACTTGTCCAAAACGATCATTCAAATATTCGTAAACCCATAGAATTAACATGCTTGCCAAATACCTCCTGACTAAGAGGCTTAGTCAAGGGACTAGCAATCATATTAACACTATGTTGAAAATCCAAAGAAATATATAGTGATACCTTCCCTCAAAATATTTCCTTGTTGTGACACTTACGATCACTAGAGACCATAGTTTCCGCCTAATTATTCCAGCATAGCTGTCCTCGGCGCCTCGAGTATTATTTCCTCGAGTGTAATTCCACCTTTATAGGCACCTTGAGTATTTTGTTTCCTCAAGTGAAATTCCACATCAATTGTTTTCCATCACACATATCAATAATATGATTAATTCCACATCGAGTCAAGTATAAGATAACCATGTTGAATAAATTTTGAAAACCACATAAATATCAAATCCAATCAGTAAATGAAGCTCCATCAATAACCATGTTTTGAAAGAAATTCCTGACTTCGGTCAGTGAACCTGCACCATATTAGTACTACAAATAATAATTGAATATGCGTAACTGGACTTATTATCTCATCTCGTAGATACAGTAATAGCTTCCTCACTGTGTTTAACATCAATATAAATTACAAAACAAGTGACAGGTTGTGATGCACTTCCCACAGTCTTATATGATGTGTGAGATTCCCTTAGCTACTTGTCTTTCCTTCCACTGCCTGAATGCAGCATAAATTCCGGTAGCTAAGGTATGATAATATAATGAAGATACCTACGAATTCCAGTACCATTTATTATTCCGTTTTTCCTCAGTAGTTCAAATATAATTCCTCACTGAGTATGATTCCCTTTATCAAAGGTATTTTAACAGATTTGCAATATTCCATAGAGAATCACTTCAAAATATTTTCTATGTATTTCAACTCATAAAGCATAGGATGTTTCAAATGTTCCTTTCATATGTAAGTTCAAAGATGACCAAGCTTTCACTTCCATCAATGTGACTTATCATTGCAAACAAGAAAACAATGTTAACACATACAATAATAATGCAAAAAACTTTACACTTACATTTGTAGATGACCATCTTGCTTCATTTAGAAAACCATATGACCTGCTATTCCATTGATGTGGAGCTTGTTATGAGACCATACATTAATATATTCAATAAGCAAACCATGCCTTTAGTTCCTCTTTCCCAAAATTCCAGGAGGGAGAGTTTCCAAAAAGTATATTTCCCTTTGTGTGAAGAATTGAATAACACAAGTGACATTATAATATTCTAGTGAGACAAATTTCCTTACAAAAAAAAACACTTCCAAACAATAGGCTTGCGGTTATTTGGTATGATATTACGTTTCCAAACTATGCTCTTCCTCATTCGAGTTTATTCCTTCCCGCAATTCTTCCACCCATAGTTGACATTAAAAAAAACTTAAGAGGATTTAGTGATTCCTCTAAAATTTAGAGTGACATGCCCTACCAAGACATAAAAATTATCCAAACATGATATTCCAAGCTAATTCCTCCCACTTATCCTAAGCATGTCATGTTGGGAGTATCAATTGTAGTTTCCTTGGGGTCAAGATTATATTCCAGTATGATTGTCAATGATTCCACCCTTGATCATAAAAATAATTGTGTTCCTACTTTCCACCAGTATTCCTTTTCTAGATAACTAAGGAAACGCCCTTTGATCCACTAGAATAACCATGAAAAATTCCTGGTGTGTGTTTTGTACTAACTGAGAATTCCATGCCAAAATAGAAGATTTCCTTCCAATCAAGTGATTGTACTAGATGGAGAATGATATCAACAAATGATAGTATGCAATGCTTCTTTCCAAAGAAACAAGGGAGTATACAAGATAGTTAATTCCTCCATTCAATTATGGAGTGTACGGTATATTACAATGGTGAATAGTTCCATGCTCTTTACATACAAATGATATATTCATGAAGTGTAATCCCCCCATCAATCAGTTGTTAAAACTATGATATTATTTAATCAACTGATTTTCCACTTCAGTATAACACGTGACAAGCACAATAAAACATTCCGACTTGTATTTTGAAATAGTATAAACATAACCATATCAAGTGCAATCATCAATAAATGAGATAAAATAAATAACCGAACCTCTAGTGGGAGTGCAAAGAAAATACCATAAGGTTACCAAAGTAAATAATGATGTGAAGTTTTTTATTTTCCCACCTTCAAAAAAAAAGGTGTATATAAACCGGAAATACCATCACATATGCTTCACAAGATATGATAATCCTCCCACTAAAGTCTAGAATTCCATAAAGCCAATTCATTTAGTTCCAAGACATGTGACCAAGTCATCGATGATGTAGATAATAAGATTCCAAGCATGTGTTCCCATTGTCGGTATTCCTCCATATGGAGTTATCTTTGCCAAATATAAACAATTTGGTTTGCGAACTTCCAATGGACATCATGATAGATAGACCATTGTGAGAAAAAACCATAATGCATTAATTTAACCATTGAGCAATATTTTCACTCTTCCTTTTCCAAATAGTATTTCATAATCAATGGGTTCCAAGATAGAATAATAAATTAAATCCCTTCACATTGAAGTTTCACATAGTGTCCTATAACAATAATACATTTCCTCCACAAGGAAGTTTCATGACTTAATTTCCAATCCAAAGTACATCAATTTTCCTTTGAAATTGTTGCATGCCAATAAAGTTGCTATAGTATTCCAACAATGAATGATGTATATAAACCAACACCATAATCCAACTATTTGAAAGAGTACCCACAAATAAATATATATAGTGCAGATATTATCATTAGACATAACAAAAAATGAAGAGAAAATTTCCTTGTCCTCGGAGTGACTCCCATCTTCCTCCATAAACAAGTGATGCTCAATAATAACACTTCTCCGAAATCTCTTTCCAGGTTATGTGTAATTTTCCGGACAATATTTCCACCATAGCAATTTTCAATGTAATCATTTGCTCTGTACAGTGCATCCACACAATTAATCCAGAGTCCTCCTTAAATTCTTCCAAGGAGTGGACTTGTTTTCCTTGTATGACGTACATGCGGTACATTAGCAATCAAAAAAGTTAGTCCATTAATCAACAATATAATAATGTAAATAAATTAATAGATACTAGTTGGATTTGTAATTAGCATCCCTTCCCTTGTAGCACGCGTGTACAGGTGCATGTGGTTCTTCCGTCTTCCGGCCGGCTGAATTGGCCATGCAGTTGAAATTAGATGTTAGGCATAATAAGCGACAACAGAAATTCCTTCTCTTTCAACCAACACTCGATGACGTTGAAAGCAGCAGTAACAAGCGTGGGGTGTGATCTGCAGTTTCCGAGCAGATGCTCGTTCAGCATGGCAAGTCGTCGAGTGGATATTTCCTGTTCCTTGACAAGCAAGCTGTGAAGTTCAAGGCGACATAGAGATGGTGCATAGAGATGAGCTTGATCGTCTATAGTTGTGTCCTTGCATGCGTGACTCTGGAGTCGCGACTGTTACATGATGCCAGATCCGACTAAAAGAAAAACAAATTTGTTAACAATTTCCAGTAGCAAATCTTGCCATGCTTCCGATCTCACATGCAGCTATATCGATGTGTTCCTCCTTGGTACTCCCTCCGTCCCAAAATACTTGTCATCAAAATAAATAAAAAGGGATGTATCTAGATGTATTTTAGTTCTAGATACATCTCTTTTTGTCCATTTTGATGACAAGTATTTTCGGACGGAGGGAGTAGTAAGTAGTGGTACTAGAACTCTTCATCTCCCTGATCGAACGCAAATACTCGAGCGACTTGTGCATGCACAAGACATGAACATGGGATTCGGCCGCGGCACACAAGTATTATTCTAGATGAAAAAATAGTCAGGCCGTGGGAGTTGAAAACAACAGCGGATTGGAAGGATCAAGCGTAGCACTAGTACTTCTTTGATTCCCGTGCAGAGAAAAGCAATCTGATTACCCTCCAGTGCACGTAGCAATTTGACAGAGGAAAAAATAATCTGTACTGATAGCAGATCCCACGCCAAGTAGTAGTACACGCGGCCGGAACGAGAGCATCAACGGAGAGACACGACAGCCCAATGCAGACGACCAGCGACAAAGCAATACCACCGGTCAACGGACGAGCCACACCTGGGGGATGCGCAGCGGAACACAGCCGTGGTTCCCAGTTGAGTTGACCTGCGAGTCAGACCGGCGATAAAGTATGCAACGGATTTACGAGCGACGACCACGTCGGCAGAATAGCAAGCCGATTAGCGATCGCGCCGGCGATGGCACGATGCGAACGAACCTAAGCTCATGATACCAATGTTAGAAATTTAGGGTTTGTGGTCTACCCCTTATTCCTCTGCGCTTATCCGTGGTGCCGCTCACAATTCGCATATCTAAGGCTAGGGGGTAGGGATCTTCTTATATTGTCTTTCAAAAGAGTCCGCCTCTTATACATATACTAGCACAAAGGCCCGTGCGTTGCAACGGGGCGTTGCAATGGGGCATACAAATTTTAGTGGTTTTCTAGTGGTTGATATTTTGTAAAAGCATAGAAGACCATGCGTTACAGCGAATACAAAATAAATAAGCATGTGCTTAGAAACCCGAAAAATATTATACCAATCTAACAACTTCTATTATTTGGTGGTTCAAATTTAATGGTGTCAAAGATACACATCAACATTGTCAACTAAGAGCATCTCCAACAGGCGCCCAAAAAATGCTCCGCGCGCTAAAATGTGAGTTTTTTGGGCGCCGGGCAGCTCCAACAAAAGCTGTAAAATAGTGCGGGCGCACAAAAGGTTTGGGCGCGCGCTGAAAAGCGCCATCAAAAGCTGCAAATTTGAGGCGCCGGATTGCGCGCGCTTCACAGTTTACACTGCGTGGTTTTTTGGGCGCGCGTTTTTGGGCATCTGCTAAAGCAATGTTGGGTCCGGCGCGCTAAAAGTGCTAAAGTGGCGCGCTATAATTTTTATTGGGCGTGAGATTTTTGTGCGGCTGTTGGAGATGCTCTAATAGAATTTGCAAATAATGCCAGCTCAGTAGTCATGTGACATATTCCCAACTGCAACAGAGAAGATTCTATTTTAGCTTGTTACACGAAATTTACATTTTTTTTCTCTAGAAGAACTATTGCCTATAAATAAATCAAATAATAATGGTAAATTTTAGCATAATGCAATGGTTCATATTTTTAGATTTAGATTAAGGATATGAAAGAGAAAACGATGAACATACTAAGGCTACGTGGAAAGGCATAGGCAAGCATAGCATACAGTTATATGTAACACCACGCATTTAAACATTTCCAAATATACAAAACATAAGGTACTGAATTCTTCTACATAGACTGATACGACTAAAAAATACAATGATTGATGAGAGGGCAAAAAATCCACATGATTTTCTTTTGTATATCAGTGCCAACTAAAAAAAAGAATTGTAAGTAAAGAAAAGCGACAAAAAATTTGTTAAGAGCATTTGACTTGCACTCTGACTCAATGTTTTGCTGGCACATTTCCGCATGAACAAATTTGCTTTACTAACCCTCCTATAAACTTTCAGCTGGATGTCGGTGCCACCGAACTACCCGTTCAATCGTAGGCTCAACTCCATTCTAGGAATAGATGGATTTGTAGTTTGACTCCTACTTCAAAAAAGTTTGTTGGGCCTCTACTTTGAGTGAGAACCATACAGTCATACTGCAAACACATAAAAAGGAACGGTTAAGGTAATGTGGAATAATATTCTCAAGTTTAATATACAAAGGAAAATGAAAAGATCATTATAACAAACATGGAAAAAGGTTTATAAGCTTTATATTGATGCTCACAATGTCACTATCCAGCTCAAAGAGTCATTTTACTTTTGAGAGCATCATCGATTTAATCTTTATTTTCTCAAGTGGATAACAATTCCTCGTTGTCACCAACTACAGAGTAGGAAATGTGAATAAAAAGGCTGCAGTAAGATTTAAGGGAGAAGAACTCCAGTGATGTTTAACCCCCACCTCAAATGGCCTGATGTTTTCGTAACTCTTGGCGTACTTCACAGATGATCACGCTTCAGGTGAAACAGATCTGACAACACGGAGTTCAAATAAGGTGACATATCATGCTCAATCAATTTCTGATCTTCCCACGAACGAGATACAACCAGCGTATAAGTTAAATCAATAAATCTTACTCTTGTTGTGAAGTCCAAAAATGAATCTCACATGTACTGAATAATAAAACAAGTAAACAACATAGTGGATAGCATACTATAGTTGTGCTTGTCAAGGGAGTTGTTTATCAATATGGAAAACATAAATTATATTAATTATTTTGACACAAGAAAAGTAGCATCAATATAATTAAAACCAAACGAAAGCACTCAGTAAGAAAGAATGACAACAATGATGAAACATGCGCCTCTTCAGATGAAAATTTAGTACTGTTACTCATGATCACTGATTAAAATCACAGGAGAAAGGATTTAACGGCAACCAAATTTGCAGTGAAATTGTAGCATAAGTCGGCGCGATCTACCACAATCTCCTGTGATTTTGTACTGCATGAAAATCGCGAGTGATTGCGGCCAAATCCCATGCAATTTAAAATCGCTCTCATGATTAATATATAACATCATAACACTTGGAACTTGCAAAAACTTCAAAATCATGGTGTGGAACGATTTCTTTTGGTAGCGCAACAACAATTTTCACATAGCAGCAACATTCGCACAGTACGTTGACCCAGTTCTATGCTGAGCTGTTGGCACATCGTGGCTTCCAAAATGGACCATACTTATGACGACATACCATTAGAATATGAAAGGAGGGATCCATGTGCTTACTTTGCTTTCCATGCAGCTTCAAAATAATGTATCGCCTGTCGTAGATATTTACTCGTTCTCACTGCCATTCTACTGGCAATTCCACAAGGCAAATCTATGCCTTCTTCTTTCATAGCAGTGAACGTTGAACCTGGACCATCAAAGAGAAGATAATTTCCATCAAATTGCCTAGCACTGTAATGAGAAGAGAAGCATCCATAAAGTAATAAACAAACTGAATCTGAATGTACCTAATCAAATGAAGGTGGCGACCTAGCATAGATGTTTCACACCCTCAAGGCTTGAAGAATCAGAGAAGTCAGAAGCCTGCTATGTATAATATGTAGGCATGTCTTCTTACTTCATGAGTCTCTTATCTAGTTTCCAGTAGGCAAATTTTTCTAAGAAGACTTATCTTACTTGAGAATCCTCGCTTCATTCCAGATTTCTTGAGAAAAGTGACCCTGGTGGTAACTCTGAAGTTGATGAGTGCGCTAGGATGC
This sequence comes from Secale cereale, assembly GCA_902687465.1. Lineage (NCBI taxonomy): Eukaryota > Viridiplantae > Streptophyta > Magnoliopsida > Poales > Poaceae > Secale > Secale cereale. Next base: position 16,825,391 of record LR738715.1, on the reverse strand, counting down.
TAAAAGATGCACAGCTGAAAGCTCGATTTCATATTCTATTTAAAATAATAGTCAGTGCAATTACTTGCTGGTAGTGACTGCAAAACGTTGAAATTTTCACTTTTTAGCACAAAACACTGCTACAGAAGAGTACTGGGAAAGTGACACCAGGAACATGAAAAATTGCAGGACTACAGAGTAAAGAAGCCCTGCTTCCAGATATTAGCTTATGCTGATAAAGACAAAAATGAAATGGTAATTGCTGCTAACCAAGGCAAGCCCAGTATCTTCTCCCTTCTTTAAAGCTTCATCTATCTCTGGGTCACCAGAGTGATTCTTTGCCCAATCATGTATAGTTTATGGTCATTGGTCAGCATAACATCTACACTTTGGCGCGGGGTAATGAAAAAAGAACATGGTAAATTTTAGCGCTGCTGCTTGTGCAAAACTTAAGAAGAAGACACGCATAAGGCTTTAGTTATTAACTATCGGGTCACAGTTACAAATTCTACAGAGAAAAAAGTATCTATTCAAAAATCCTTCTATTGCCTGCTGCTATTCCTCTCCTTTTTCCATCACTTACCAATCAAATCCCTTGATTTCGGTCTCTAGTTTGCAGTTGAAGATACACGCACACACTCGATCTCAAATACGCGTACCAACAATGCATGGGCATGAGGTGGAGCGGAAAAGACTGCCTCAAATCGCAGGCTTCGTGCTGGAGGCCTATGCAGCCTCGTTCTATTTGTTCAAGCAGCTAGTGGTGTCGCTCCTGGATGAGCATCGGCTAGGAGCTCTGTTGTAGCCTACTCTATGGGATGGGTGAGGCAGTACCATGACGGAGGATCTGTCGCCTGCTCTACGAGAGAACGGGGAGGGTGGTGCCAGGACGGATGGGGTGGCGGCGTGCGCACGTGGGGCTGGGTCGTGCTCACTGTCCTGTGTGGGAGGGGATCTTGCCGGAGGAGCGGGTCACCGGCAGTGGAAGGCCACGGGTGTGGGGGCACTTGGGGTAGGGGTAGGCGCACCGGCGAGGTCGGCGGTGACGGATCATAGAACAGGAGTTGAGTATTACTCACAATACACCATTAAATCTTGGGGCAAAATTGCATTATTTTGCGAGGCTTGGAATTTCTTTTTTCTTATATTTTTTACTTCAGAACAAAGTATTACTTTGGAATGTGCATGTGCCAAGCCAGGTTGGACTGCACACTGAATCATACAAACTCCAATCTTATCATGGGAAACAACTGTTTCAGTTAGTTTAACTCCAACCAATTGCACTAAATAGAATAGAACACTTGAAAGAAGGTAAAATCAGCCTCCGCAACAACGACTTTCATTAAGTAGCAGGACATTCCCGTCCCCAGCGGCCCCACACCAAGACCTCGATGCGAGCCTCTGCTAAAAATCATAAAATGAAATGTGGCTTTACAGATGATAATGATTTTCCATCAATGTTAGAATATCTATCAAAACTGATCCAGTTCAAAGAACGGGAAGGCAAAGAAGGTGGACCTGTGGAAAAGATCAAGCCTTCCTCGGCGGTGCAGTAATAGTCGCAGTACACACTCCCGCAGTGCACTACCTAACACAAAGTTCTTTATTGCTTTCTCGGATATAGAGAATAACTAAATATTTCATATTTTTAAAAACATTTTTGCCACTCTCTAAGTCTCTACTAATTAGACTGAAAAATAGTCCAGTAAATTAATGGCTGATTGATTTTTGTGAGGTTTGGCGGCCATCTCTTTTTCAGGATAATCTAGCCCTCTGTTCTTTATCTGAAAAACAAACTCTACAATTGTTCCATCCATTATCTCAGAAACTCAGGAACCGGATAAAGGTCATTGACATATCTCTATCTTCAAGGAAGGTTCGTGACAATGCACTGACATGTTTAAGGGTCGCAAAATTTTCCGGACCTGCCATATTACCTTGTTGAGATAACAGATCAGTCATCATCATGTACTTCTGTTCTAACATCTCCCATCTTTTGTGCTACTATCTAAAAGAGGTATGGATTGGAGAAATTCATGGTAAGTATTGATCTATAGCCGGTACCCTGTTAGTGTTTTCATATACAAGATCATTTTTGTATTGTCACGACACAGTGGTTATTGACACACTATAAGACGTACCTAAAATTCGAAATATAACTTCCAAAATGGAAGAAATTCATTGCCATTACATATGGCACAATTTCTAATGCTGCATCGAAAGGTTTGTAAATGGAGGGTGGTCTGTTGCATCAAGTTCCTCTGTTGCACGTACCATATCATTGAATAAGTATGGTCTAGGCTTCTATACTCCTGTTGTAAGGGCTGAATACTGTGTCCATTTACATTCGATAAGCATGCCCTACATTTATCTCATCACTTTCTTAAATTAGATGCAGCTTTGAAATGGTTGCTCTATTACATTTCTCTATACTCAAAACTGAACCAAACAAGAATTGTAGAGTGTGATATTTCTTTAGTTCGTAGCTCTCCAACTATTTGCTCATATACTTAAGCCTAAGTAAATTATGTTGCATCGTATTTGTAACCGTCATTAGCAAAATTATGTTGCATCATATTTGTAACCGACATTAGCAAAATCATGTTGCAGCATATTTGTGATTCTGTAGATACCTTGGCGACAGTAGCGAAATCCTTAATGCAAACCAGTAACACAGGAACGTGGTACCTAAGAATATATATATGCGCTAACTTGCAGCAAGAACTCCTTTAGGTATTACCATTATTATTGTGAAGCACATCTACCAGAATCTTTTTTTTAAGGGAGGAACATGACAGTAGCCAATTTATTTAGTTCTCATCATCAGTAAATAAAAACAGATACTAAAATAGTTATCCAGGAAGGGTAGCTTCCTAGTTGTAATCATACTAATTGTAGAACTCCGGGTACGATCTAGTGTGAACGACGCACCTCCTGACCTCCAGATGTGTTACTTTCCAGCCGGAACAATCAAATCGATCAACATATTGGATTGGCCGGCTTGGGACGTAGCTAGGAAGCCTCATGAAATCAATCCAGTGCCCTGCTTGGACGTAGCTAGTAAATCAAACCAGCCGAAAACGTCCCAAACACAAGGAGTAATCTGCTAGTTAGTAATAAAATCGATCAGCAAAGAAGGTATATGTTCAGATCTTGGAGAAGTATGGACAAATAGTCTGCATATAATCAATTTGTAGATTTCCTAGCTTATGCAGAAATACAATACATCATCTATCCAGGACAGGGAAGCAACACTAAATTATGGCATGATGTTATTCACTTCTTTTTGTTGCCAATGAACACTAAATTGACCAATTGCTACTAACAAAACTGAGATTACCAGAAGCAAGCCCACCTGATCTCACGGAGCTCGTTCCGCCGCCGCCGCGAAGGCAAGATAGATCCGCCACCTCCGCGAATCCAATGGAGATGAGAGAAAGAGAGAACCAGTCAATGAATTCCGATCCGCCGTGCTGAACTGTGCTTCTGCGCTCGCCCAACCTCAAGCGAGGTGGGTGCGCCGGGCGGGGCAGCAGGCCTCGAGGTCCTTTGCGAGCGCGGCGCGCGGCGACGTAGGGCGGCGGGCGACGCGGGGCGGGGCTAGCTGGAGGTGGTGGCGGCGGAGGGCGGCGCGGGGCGGGGCTGGTTGGACGTGGCCGCGGCGGCGGGGGCGGGGCGGGCTGGAGGTGGCGGCGGCGGGGGCGCGCGGCGGCCGAGGGCGGAGGGCGCGGCGGTGGCGGCCGAGGGCGGAGGGCGCGGCGGCGGCGGCCGAGGGCGGAAGGCGCGGCGGCGGCGGTGAGGCGGGTTGGGGCAGGAGGTGGCGGCAGGCTGGGCTCGAGATGGCATCGAGGAGGATGGGCTTTTTCTTTTTCTTTTCTCTCCTCCATACCGGTTCGGGCTGACTTATGCCGAGGACTGCGGGTTAATTTCTTCTAAACCAAGGGACTTTTATGTAAAATGCCCGCGCGACGACGTACGGGCTGAAACCCTATTTTCTTTATTATTAGGTAAAGATAAGATTCCTAATTTTTTCTACTAGTTTCCGGGATAGAGTCCAGATCAAATTATCAACCACGATCATATTTGTCTGTTAACGGATTCTACCCGTTATGTCCCCGGAGCACGCGCTTGTGAGCAACGCGTCATAATAGAGTGTAAATTCCTCTAATCATGTAGATCAACATTAGGGCTGTAATCTAACTATACGATCTATCTCCTTCCGATTATCACTGTACCCGGGTAGTCTTTCCAATATAAATAGTATATTGTATTCCACTGATAATCGACCAGCTTCCTTAAGCATATAACTTAAGTACGTTCCAACAAGTGATAATTCCATAATAATCATGTAAAATAATTTCATGCATAAATACATGTGTAATTCCATAATGAGGTATTCCGAATATAAATAATTCCTAGTAATTTGAATATAGTTGCGGGACACATAATTCCAACAATGCATACTGATGAAATTATCGGGTTTGGAAAGAGCACATTGTCTGTCATCTCACAGTTGAGTTCTCAAGGAGTGTTCCCTAACGTATTCTCTCATTGTCTGAAACGTTCAAAAGACGGTGGCGGGATTCTTGTTTTGGTGAAGTAATGCATCCAGGATTTGTATCTACTCCACTTGTTCCATCACAGTAAGTCCCTTTTTCTATAATTACTTGTGTGTAAGTTATACTTCAGAAGTTCTTGTCGCTCTATTTGTCCTATCTTTATTTTCCATAATCTCGTTTGATTATCTTGATTTACAATCTTGATGGAGTTTACTTATTAGTTGATTTTATTCAAAAATAATAAATTGACACATCTTTGTTTGCACCTGAACTTATTAGCACAATCTTGAATTTGCAAACAGCAAGTACAATTTATGTTCCTTTTCCTTTGTTTTTTTCAAGCAATCGTGGCTAGAGGCCAACAATATAGCTAGAATCTGGACTCTACCCGTTTCTGGTGGAACTTCCTAACTTGTTTATATCAACAGTTTTCTTTAATAAAATGCAGGTCTTGCTATAACTTGAATATGAAGAGCATTTCAGTCAATGGTCAAAAGCTCCCCATTAATTCTTCCTTGTTTGCAACATCAACTGAACAAGGAACAATTGTGGATTCAGGAACAAGACTATCGTACCTCGCCGATGGAGTCTATGATCCTGTTATTAATGCCGTGAGTTCAACATATGACATACGTCATTCTCTTCTTACTTAAAAGAAACATTAATTAGTCAACTCTTAAAAAAATTACTTTGCCATTGTCAGTTGTAATGATCTATACCTTGTTCTTAACAGATATATGCTGCTGTCTCGTCATCTGTGCACTCTTTTCTCTACACTGGAGTCCGATATTTTATTTCATCCAACAGGTTAGTTTCCCTGATAAGTAGATTGGCAGTTGATGTCCTTCAGAATGTTAAATTATTAAAAAAAATATTTTTTTACTTCAGCACCAGGGCTCTCTCGCTGTTTCCAACTGTGACTCTGTATTTCGAGGATGGCGCTGCAATGACAGTGGGGCCAGAGAGCTATCTTTTGCGGAAGGGTCCATATGTAACTCTAGAAACCTTCTGATGTTACTTTTGTTTAATTGTCTCGTTGTTTGCAGCATTTTTTCTAAAATTTCATATCATGGTTTGCAGGACAACGATGATATATTGTGTATTGGGTTTCAAAGGAGCAAGGATATCGAGGGTTACAAGAGGACCACTATACTTGGAGGTTGGTCATGTGTACTCAGCTTGACGGAATTAATTGGCATAGTCAAAAAAGAAAAATCCTCCTCAACAAAAACTAAACGTATTCTTGGGAGAGTGTTATGATTTTTGATCCCATGTCTTTTCTAAATCCATGATATCATACCGATATGAACACAGACTAATTCGATCATGCAACCATTGTGTGACTAGTAATAAAATAAGCTGACTAGTAATACAATCTTTTCTTTGCAACTAGCACCTATTTACAGAAAATAATCCAATATACAATCTCAAGCCTAGTATTGTTCTTGTCAACTGACATGTCTCTATTGTGGCAGATCTTGTTCTACGTGACAAAATATGTGTGTATAACCTAGAGAAAATGCGCATGGGTTGGGTAAACTCTGATTGTAAGATTAATTCCACTCTGCCATCTAAAATTTATGTATGGTGCTACCATATAGTGACCTCATTTATCTTATTTTCAGGCTCTTTACTCAACATGACCACCCCCTTTGTTGTCAGTGGGTCGATGTGGCACCGGACACCATCATACTACAACAGCTTGATACCTATTGGAGTAGGTGTCATCATCATCATTGCGGTGCAGCACATTGATAGCTATTAGGGTTTTCTCTGCCCCGTTTACTGAAAAAGAGGTCCTTCAGGCAATTTCATAAATGAAACCGAATAAAGCACCAGGACCAGATGGGTTTCCTGCTGAATTCTATAAGAAATGTTGGCATATTATAAAAGATGATGTTATGCCTATGTTTCATGATTTTTTCAACGGTCATTTAGAGTTGTTTCATCTCAACTTCGGTACAATAACACTGTTACCAAAGAAAGAGGAGGCAATTCGGATAGAACAATTCCGACCCATATGTCTGTTGAATGTGAGTTTTAAATTTTTCACAAAGGTTGGAACCAATCGATTGACACAAGTTGCTGATACCGTGATCCAACCAAGTCAGACAGCGTTCATGCCCGGGCGACACATTCTGGAAGGGGTGGTCGTCCTGCATGAAACACTTCATGAGATCCATTTGAAGAAACTGGATGGGGTTATCTTCAAAGTGGATTTTGAAAAGGCGTATGATAAAGTCAAATGGCCTTTTCTTCAGCAGGCAATGCGCATGAAGGGCTTTAGTGAAGTCTGGAGGAACCAAGTGGACACCCAAGTCCAGAAGGGTAGTGTCGGAGTCAAGGTGAATGATGACATTGGCCATTATTTCCAGACTCATAAGGGGTTGAGACAAGGGGATTCCATGTCTCCTCTCCTGTTTAATATTGTGGCTGACATGCTGGCCGTCCTTATTGGCAGGGCCAAGCAGCGTGGCCATGTCGAAGGGTTAGTTCCTCATCTAGTTGATGGAGGGGTATCCATTCTACAATATGCAGATGACACTGTTTTTTTCATGGAACATGACATGGCTAAGGCACGTAACATGAAACTCATCTTATGTCTCTTCGAACAGTTGTCTGGATTAAAAATTAATTTCATAAGAGCGAGTTGTTTTGTTTTGGGAAAGCCAAAGACGAGGAACACACTTATAGACAGCTGTTCAGATGTGAGTTAGGTGCTTTACCATTCAATTACTTGGGCATACCGATACATCACCGTAAATTATCCAATAAAGAATGGAAATGTATTGAAGAACGAATTGAAAAAAAACTTAGCTGCTGGAAGGGCAAGCTTATGTCATATGGAGGTCGGCTAGTCCTGATTAACTTGGTTCTGACTAGTATGCCGATGTTTCTACTTTCGTTCTTTGAAATCCCAAAAGGAGTTAGAAAGCGACTTGACTTCTTTAGATCTCGTTTCTTTTGGCAGTCTGACGAGGTCAAAAGGAAATACCGTCTGGCGAGATGGGATATTCTTTGCCGACCGAAAGAATAAGCGGCACTTGGTATTGAGAACTTAGAAATCAAGAATAAATGCCTTATGTGCAAATGGTTATACAGGCTAGAGACCGAGCTAGAGGGTATGTGGTCACAAATCCTGCGCAATAAATATTTACAATCCAAAACATTAGCCCAGGTAACCATGAGACCAACTGACTCACCATTCTGGAAGGGCCTTATGAGAACGAATAACTTGTTCTTTCGCAGGTAACCATGAGACCAACTGACTCACCATTCTGGAAGGGCCTTATGAGAACGAATAACTTGTTCTTTCGCAGGGTCAAATTCTTGGTTGGCAATGGGTTGTCAACAAGATTTTGGGAGGATACGTAGTTAGGAGAGACACCTCTGGCCGTCCAATATCCCACACTTTATAATATTGTGCAACGAAAGGAGGATTACGTGGGCACAGTTCTGCAAACCACCCCCCTAAACATCTAGTTTCGACGTACGTTAGTTGGTGAGGGATGGAATGCCTGGCTACATTTGGTTCGGAGACTGATAGACGTTCAACTCTCCGACCAACCAGATACGATACACTGGAAGTTAGCCAAGAATGGGATTTTTACGGTGAAATCTTTCTATTTAGATTTGATTAACTCTGGTCCAATCTCAAGGTCATTTCACATCTGGAATGTTAAGGTTCCTTTGCGGATTAAAATCTTCATGTGGTTTGTCCAGAAAAAAGTGATACTTACAAAGGACAACCTAATTAAAAGAAGATGGGTAGGAAGCTCGCGGTGCTGTTTTTGTGATCATGATGAAACAATACAACACCTTTTTCTTGAATACCCTTTGGCAAAACTACTGTGGAGAACGATTCATATAGCTTTCAACATTAATCCCCCAGTCGATATGGCGTCGTTGTTTGGGACGTGGTTAGCTGGGGTTGATCAGATTACTGCAGCTCGTATTCGGATTGGAATATGTGCGCTTTTATGGGCTATATTGAACTGCAGGAATGATATAATCTTTAACAGACAACACACTTTAACTTTCTTGCAGGTCATCTTCAGAGCTACAGCTTGGATCCGTACATGGTCCTTACTCATTCATATGGACTTCAGGGAGCCTTTGGTTACTAGGTGCAACCGATGGGAGATGGTAGCTCGGGTTATATTCGACTGGTTTGGATGGCGATCGCATAACAGGATAGGAGTCTAGGGAGATTATCCTACATTTTAGTATACCGGTTGCTGGAGTCATCATGTAATCTTGTTTTGTTCTTAGTTTCATTCTCCTCCGCTTGCGAGCTATAAGACCTTTTTGGAGTTACTTTTTGGACTATTAATAATATGGCTGCATGCATCTCCATGATGCAGAGGCCGGGGGTACACCTCCATTTCAAAAAAAAGCTATTATGGTTTTCACCGGAAATAGAAAGAATAGAACACATGACGTATGATGATCAATGTTGGCCGGCCTCCAAAGCCGTTCTAGAGATACTAGGAGAGACCCCAGGATAAATTGGAGGTGTTGCTTCCTCATTGAAGAAGTTAGGAGTCTAGCCGTAGGATTTGTAGTGGTTGAAACCACTTGTTTTCACAGAAAATTAGGTGACAAAATAAAATGACAAGATCTTTGGTACGGATTTCCTTGTTTGTATCAGCTGGTTTCAAAATAGGATGAAGTTATTCTCTCTGCAATGCAGAGAAGCATCACTTTCTCAGGGCTCCAAGAAAAGTTCATAGTGTTTGTTAAATTCTCACATGATTTTTCCATGGACAATGCTGGAGCTTCATAGAAGAAAATGCAGGTTGCAAGTAGTGATACTACTTAAATAGCCATTTTGTTGTTTTTGGGGCTGATTTCTTGTTCGCTAGCTAGGCATGCCAGCTACGTGGTCAATCTATTAAGGGTGAAAGTGTTGCATTGATGCTAGATATATGGTGCTTACATGATTTTGCAGTCCTTAAACCTTCAGTTGGAAAATGAAGTTCAGACCTGAATTTTTGAAGATCAACATTAAAGCGTTCAATAAGAAAGATGACAGGATTAACAACACAGTTACACAGTTTGCAATCGATCAAATAACACACACACACACACATATATATATATATATATACCTCCTCGTGCCTTCCTAATTTTCGATTTCCTTCCTTTCCCGCACGTCCTCCTCGCGCCTTCCTAATTTTCGTTATCATCAGTTAAGGCCCCACGCGCCTTCCCGATTTTCAGGTAAAAATAATGCTTGGATTAGGATTTGATCTCTGGTCTACAACTAATCAACGAAGGGAGCTAACCACCTCACCTATGACACTCATTGTTGAACATATGAAGGGAAATACAGTTTTTGACATGTTTTCCCTTTAATATGTTAGCACTGAAAACTTTTTGTTTCACCTATCAATCTTGACACTTAAACTTTTCCCGTGGTAAATTCTTCATCACCACCACGATAAATGACGCACCACCAACATGATAACTTTTGTATACCACGGGGTACATTATGTGTAAGTAGCATGGTCATAAGCACTGAAGGTGTGATAACTTTCGTGAAAGCATCGTGGTAACTTTGATCATTGGGAAGAAATTTGTTGAATCCGCCCCACCCCCACCCCACGGTAATTTCTGTAAATAGCACGATAACGTTCACGTCATAGAGCTGATAATTTAGATACAAACATTGTGGTAACTTTAACCATTGGGAAGAAAAATGTGAAAAGATAGCTGATAATTTATGTGTAAATAGATGGTAATATACGCAGCGCACATATGATAACTGAGGTAGAAACACCATGGTAACTATGACCATAGGAAAGATTTTTTTGAAAAGATACTCCGGTATCTTCTATGTAAATAGCACGGTAGTATACCTCCCTCCCCTGGTATTTTTATGTGTAAATAGCAAGAAAACATATGCACTGTGATAACTAAACACCATGATAAGTTTTTGACCAGTGGGGGGGGGGGATTTTGCTGAAACATACCCCTGATAAATTTTGTGCAAATATCATGATATTTTAAGAACTGCAGGCTTGATAGGTTACCTAGAATCACCATGATAACTTTTTGTCCCGGGAAAAAGTTGTTCAAAACATCCCCGATAATTTTGTGTAAATAAAATGATAATATAAGAACTGCATAACCGATAACTTACATATAAACATGATGATAACTTTTTACCAAAGGAAAACAAGTTGTTAAAAATATACACTCACCTCGCGGGGCCTCTTGGATGAACACAACACATGGCGTGCCACGGGAAAGTCACATAATATTTAGTGTCATGAGGGGCACACGTGCTCATGGGTTGGCCCAGAAAAACGACCCACTTTGACCCTCTATAGGCATGATAAGTTACGCAAAAATATTGTGATAATTTTTGACCTATAGAAAAAGCTACCGAAACACACCTATGTTTTTAGGTGTAAGTATCGTGATAATATACGAATTGTAGATCAGGTTACTCATGTACAATCTCACATGGTAACTTTGACCGGGGGGAGGTTGATGTAAACATATCCTGATAACTTATGTGTAACTACCATGGTATTTTACACATCGAAGGCCTTATAACTTGTGTACAAAACACAATGGTAACTTTGAAAGGGGCGTAGTTGTTGAAACATAGTACCTGGTAAGTTCTGTGTAAATAGCACGGTAACTGGCGCAACACAGGCCTGATAACTTGCATACAAATACCATGGTAACTTTGACCTGAAGGGAAATCGTGGTAATTTTCTGTAATAACACAACTGTAAAAAAAAGGGTCGAAACGATTAGTTTCTTTAGTTTGAGCAACAAATACCTAAGGGTGAGTTGGTTGTGGTGGCGCGCTTTGGTGCTAGGGAGTTGTGGGTTCGAATCCCACATGCACAATATTTTTTTTATCATGTGGTAGACGTGAAGAAGTGACAGTTTTCTCGGGGTGGGCGCGCGAGATGTGCTTCGGGCGAGCCTGTGGGGTCGTTCGGGAGGAGGCGTGGTCGAAGGAAGGAAGGTGGTGTGGTACTTTGAAGTGAAAGAAGTAGAGGTGTGGCAGTTTTGCTTATATGGCACACATGTGCCAAATATCACAGTCCATATATATATATACAAAGTTTTCTTTTCCAAGGATACAACATCGAGAGGTTTTTTTTCCAAAAAGAGGGGACATCCCTCTTCCTCTGCATCGAGTGATGCACACAGCCTTTTATTTATCATATCAAAGTTCATCATCCGACCATAACAAAGTTCAACCAATAAATTGTCGCACATGATTGCCCCAAGGGTAAATTAATTTTTTTTTTGAAAAATAATGGGAACACGAGTCTCATGAATCACAAATCCTACTAGTAGGCCGCCAACCAAATCGGTTGAACAAATCTCGAGAGACCATCTCCCCATCGGTTGCACGCAAAGACCGTGGGCACCCGATCCTCCTCCTTATGTAGTAATGACCATGTATGGTTCCAGCTGATGGCCTTGAAGATAACCTGCAAAAAGTTCGAAACCTCCGTTCTGGTAAAAATACAATCATTACGAGTGTTTCAAATGGCCCAAAGTAAAGCACAAATTCCCACACGGATCTGAAACTTAAAGTTGGGGTGCACCCCCACTAACCAGTTTCCAAACATATTCGTACTTCTTGTAGGTGGAGGTAGGTTGAAAGCTATATGGACCGTTCTCCATAGTAGCTTGGCAAGTGGGCATTGAAGGAACAGATGCTCAATCGACTCCTCATTGTCACAAAAGCAACACTTACTGCATCCTTGCCAATCTCTTCTTTTCAGATTATCTTTTGTCAGGATGACCTTGCGATCCAAATACCAAATGAAGATTTTTATTTTCAGTTGGACTTCCATTTTCCATATATATTTGTGGTTAAAAGGTTGCCCATCATTGATGAGGTCTGTGTACATGGATTTGACTGTGAAGGCACCAGAAGCAGTCAACTTCCAACGGAATGTGTGTGATTCGTGTGAATGGTTGACCATCATCAACCTTTCAACCAAGTTAAAGCAGTTTGTCCATTTGTCCCAGTCAGTTGACTTCTAAAGGTAACATTCAATGGTATGTGGCCCATCTGATACGTCCAAAACGTATCTATAATTTCTGCTTGCTCCATGCCTCTTTTGTGTGATATTGCTATGATATTTATGCACTTCCATACACTTTTGATCATATTTGGACTAACCTACTAATGGTTGCAAAAGTGCACAATGTTCTTGTTTTACACTTTATTGTGTAGGAATTACTTGGAAATTGACAAAAACGCAAAAGGAGTCGTATTGGAGTAGGACTCCGACTTTCCTGAAATCTGTCTGAGAACGTTTTTTGAAGATGGTCACGTTCCGGCCCGAAGACGACGTCAAACGGAAAACGTCTAGTTGCAAAAGTTGTGGGGAATTTCGAGCGGATGCTTCTGGATATAAAATTCGTCCAAATCGGAGTCCGGATGGCCGAGAAAAGCCCGTTTTACTGAAGCCCAAAATCTGATGACGGGAATCCGAGAGTCTATATAAAGAGAGGAAACCTAGGTCACCAAGGGCCACGAATTTTTCTCCTCCCAAGCCGCCGTCTTGGAGGGGAGGACCAGCACCATTGCAGCACCATCCACAAGGAAGAAGGGGGGCCAAGGAGCCGCTGCCCCCTAGGGCCGCCGCCGCCCCCTAGGGCCGCCGGCCGTCTCCTCCTCGCGGGGCTGCACCTCTCCATCAACACCACCATCAAGCTCCTCCTCACCATGTCCATGTGTGAGTAGTCTCCTCCGGGGCTGAGGGCTTGTACGTGTAGCTATGTGGTTATCTCTCTCTCCCATGATGTGATCTTCGTTGTGATCATAGGCATGTTAATCTAGGGTGATCCCATGATACTTCCCCTTCCTCTATGTATTGGATTGATGTACTCACTTGTCTTTATCTAGTATAATCCCCGAGACCAAGGTGACAACGGTCAATTGGACATGGATTAGAATAATATTTTCATGAGTGATTTTCTCTTTTGTGTTTTGATTGAAGATTGAGAGTCTCTTGGTGCTTGTCTTTGACTATCCTTTAGATATGTTGTGGTGATTGTGGTACTCTCTTTGGATGGCCGCGGTGACATTGGGAAATCCATAGATTGAGAACTACGAACTTTGAGGTGTGCTTTTGTAGCCCTACATAATTCTCGTCCTCTCTTGACCACAAAGGAATGACCTCCGGGTGCGTCTCCATTGCATGTTTTATGGGAAATATCATGTGATTCGATTATGTTAATGTTGTTGGGAGTTGCCACTAGTGAAAGTATGAAGCCTAGGCCTTGTTTCCACCATTGCAATATCATTTGTGCCCACGTTTACCACTTGTTTGCTTGCTGCACTTTTTATTACAGATTTATATTACTTTGTTTTGCCATCCATATCACTTGCCATTTAACATCTCTTCGCCGAACTAGTGCACCTATACATCTGACAAGTGTATTAGGTGTGTTGGGGACACAAGAGACTTCTTGTATCTTGATTGCAGGGTTGCTTGAAAGGGGTACGTTCAACCTCCACTTCCCTGAGTTCGATAAACCTTGGGTTACTCACTTAAGGGAAATTTGCTGCTGTCCTACAAACCTCTGCTCTTGGAGGCCCAACACTGTCTACAAGAATAGAAGCGTGTGTAGACATCAAGCTATTTCTGGCGCCGTTGCCGGGGAAGTGAGGTAAGTGAAGGTACCTTCTCTAGATCTTGCAATTAAATCTTTTTGTTTCTTGTTTTTATTTCACTAGTTTTGCTTAATGGAAAACAACAAAATTATGAGAGAGCTTTATAAGCTCTACCTTGAACTTGGACATGATGTGTTTGAAGACAAAATTAAAAAACCTTTGGAACTTTATTATTTGCATAACAATCATGATGGTGGTGATGTTATTAGTATGTTTTTTAATATCAATATTGCTAATGACATGGAAAGCTCTAAGCTTGGGGATGACACGTTTGATGAACATGATATTTTTAGTCCCCCAACTTTTGAAGAGAAAATTTACTTTGATGATACTTTGCTTCCTATATATGATGATTACAATGATAAATGTGAGCTTTTTAGTCCACCTACTATTGAGGATAAAATTTATTATGATTATGATATGCCTCCTAAATATGATGATTACCATGATGGTTATGATTGCTTTACTCTCACTATTCCTAATAAGAAAGATTTTGCTTATATGAAGATTAATGATACTTTTATGCTTTTGGATCATGGAAATAATGCCTTATGTGATAGTTATATTGTTGAGTTCATCCATGATGCCACTGAAATTTATAATGAGAGAGGGAGACATGGTTCTAAATATCTTAATAATAAGAAGTTTCCTCTCTTTATGGTGAATATTTTGAAGTTATACTTGTTTTGCCTTCCTATGCTAGTTGCTTTATGCTTCAATAATTTATTTTCTTACAAGATTCCCATGCATAGGAAGCATGTTAGGCTTAAATGTGTTTGGTATTTGCTTCTTGATGCTCTCTTTTGTTCTTCAACTCTTATTCCTACGAGAGCATCATTAAAGTCTTAAGCCTATCTTTATGGCTATAAAGAAAGAGCTCTAGGGAGACAACCCTTGTTATCTTTGCTTTCAGTGTGTTCTTTCAGTTTTTAGTGGTCTTGATGTTTGTTACTACTGTAGAAACATCATTGTATCTTTATTTTTCAGCTTTGTGCCAAGTTTAGCCTCCGATTGCAAGAAAGTTCAAAAATTGTGACGTGCTGTCCAGGAAACAGATTCTGTCCTTGGACAGAAAAATTCGTATACAATCACCAGATCATCCTTTTGGTCTGAATTTGTTTGACAGCGTGCTCTATACAATTGGCTATCAGGCGTCTGTTCTGAGTTTTTTGATTTGAGTTGCAGAAGTGCCCCGAAAAAATTATTTACTACCTACTGGTCTGTTTTTCACAGATTCTGTCCTGTTTTGCCTTTTCTTCGTTTTGCAGACCTTAAGCTTGCTTTTTCTTTGCAAAAACCTTTTGGCAATCTTGAGAAACAGTAGCTCTTCAAGATTATCCTTATTTCCAGTAGGGAAAAATTATTTTATTGTGGGTACTAACCTCGCTAATCAGATTATGACGAGTTATGTATGAAGGGAGTTTTCAAGTGTGCGAGGGAAGATGATAAAAGAAGATTCAGGAGGGTCAAACGCTCAAGCTTGGGGATGCCCCCGTGCACCCCCAAGAAATATTCAAAAAGACTCAAGCATCTAAGCTTGGGGATGCCCCCATGCATCCCCTTCTCCATCAACAATTATCAGTTCGTCTTTCGTTCCACTATATTTTAATCACTTCATGCGTTATGTGCTATGCTTGGAGCGTCTTGCTTTTAGTTTCCTTTTTAGTTTTCTTTAGCTTTGCTTGCTGTTCATAACGAGTTAGAACCCAGCTTTCTTTGTGTGGGAGAGAAACACGCTCCACTTCAACCTAGAACACAACATAGGATTTTCATGTTTATCTTTGCTGTGTATGTTCTTTGTCTTTCAATAGCTACTGTCATGTTTAGCTCTTAGTTTTCATGCTTTTCTTTATAAAGAGCTTTTGTTTAGTTGGTTGCTGAACTCTCTTGAGTTATCATGGTTATCTTGTTGAGAGAGTTTGTCCGTGGCACTGGTTGATATGTCTATGATAAAAATGCTATGTGCATAATGGTGCTTAGTAGTTCATGTTTTCTTATGGTTAGTCTCAAATAGCTGGGGGGTTCTTAATGTGTTATTGAAGTACCAACATGATTTGTTTGCCTATGATGTGGTATGGTTTAGTGATATCTTCCTCCAAGAATTTATTTTGATTGACTTGGCATATGCTCGCACATATTTAAGACTGTAAAGAAAGTCTATCAAGCCTTGTTGATCTTTCATTTCTGAGTAGTGATATAACTTCCATGCCCGATTCAATGTTGCTTTGTCGCTCTGCATGATTATGGCCGTCATTGCTCTCTTAGTTGGTCGCTCCCAGTCTTTTGCTAGCCTTCACCTGTACTAAGCGGTCTGACTGCTTGTGCATCCAAAATCCTTGAAACCAGTTATGCCATATGAGTCCACCATACCTACCTATATGTGGTATTTCACCGCCACTCCAAGTAAATTTACATGTGCTACCTTTAAAACCTTCAAAATAATTCCTTGTTTTTGCAATAGATAGCTCATGGGAAAGTAGCTTAAAAACTATTGTGGTAAAGAATATGTCGCTTATGTATCTTATTTCTTATAAGTTGCTTGCTGAGCGGTATCCATGTTTCTGGGGACGCCATCAACTGTTACACTTTTGTTGAATATCATGTGAGTTGCTATGCATGTTCGTCTTGTCTGAAGTAAGAGTGATTTGCCATGAGTTGAATGGTTTGAGTATGCATATTGTTAGAGAAGAACATTGGGCCGCCAACCAAAGCCATGTATCATGGTGGAAGTTTTAGCTTGGACATTAATCCTCAATCTCTTATGAGAATATTATCTGTTGGTGAATGCTTAAGCATTAAAGAGGAGTCCATTATCTATTTTCTATGTTGTCCCGGTATGGATGTCCTCAAGTTGAGATCTATCAAAAACGAGAAATCAAATGCGATCTATCTCCTTGGACCTTTGTACAGGTGACATAGAGGTACCCCTTTGTGACACTTGGTTGAAACATATGTAATGCAATGATAATCCATGGAAATCCGAGCTAATTAGGACAAGGTGCGAGCACTATTGGTATTCGATGCATGAGGCTTGCAACTTATAGGATGTCTTATGCATAACACATATGAAGTATTACTACCGTTGACAAAATTGTTTCTATGTTTTCAAAATAAAAAGCTCTAGCACATGAGTAATCCCTGCTTCCCTCTGCGAAGGGCCATTCTTTTACTTTTATGTTGAGTCTCCACCTTCTTTCTTGAAAGCACCAACTATTGAGAGCATGATTGTCATTCTGAGTGTAATGTGCATTGTCCCAAAGTACCATTGTTTTCTGCATGATTGTGATATTGCTTATCCTGAAATCATTGTATCTAGTCGTCACTTAAACTTTGGAGGTGCTCCTGCATTTATGTTTTGCTTCACTAAAGGGGGCAAGCGAGGTATCACTTTGTCATGTTTGCACACCATGCTCACTACAAATCTATTGGGTGTTTCAGTATCATATTGTAAAACTTTCAGTTCTTTGTGATATTCTCATGAGGCAACTTAATTACTAAAGATTCATTATCTCAGTAAGCATTTGTCATGTGACTGTGAAAAGTTCTTATATGGTTGATAGCATGTCACCACAGAAATTATGCTTGTTATCATTTACCTACTCAAGGACGAGCAGGAATTAAGCTTGGGGATGTTGATACGTCCAAAACGTATCTATAATTTCTGCTTGCTCCATGCCTCTTTTGTGTGATATTGCTATGATATTTATGCACTTCCATACACTTTTGATCATATTTGGACTAACCTACTAATGGTTGCATAAGTGCACAATGTTCTTGTTTTACACTTTATTGTGTAGGAATTACTTGGAAATTGACAAAAACGTAAAATGAGTCGTATTGGAGTAGGACTCTGACTTTCCTGAAATCTGTCTGAGAACGTTTTTTGAAGATGGTCACGTTCCGGCCCGAAGGCGACGTCAAACGGAAAACGTCTAGTTGCGAAAGTTGTGGGGAATTTCGAGAGGATGCTTCTGGATATAAAGTTCGTCCAAATCGGAGTCCGGACGGCCGAGAAAAGCCTGTTTTACTGAAGCCCAAAATCTGATGACGGGAATCCGAGAGTCTATATAAAGAGAGGAAACCTAGGTCACCAAGGGCCACGAATTTTCCTCCTCCCAAGCCGCCGTCTTGGAGGGGAGGACCAGCACCATTGCAGCACCATCCACAAGGAAGAAGGGGGGCCAAGGAGCCGCTGCCCCCTAGGGCCGCCGTCGCCCCTAGGGCCGCCGCCGCCCCCTAGGGCCGCCGACCGTCTCCTCCTCGCGGGGCTGCACCTCTCCATCAACACCACCATCAAGCTCCTCCTCACCATGTCCATGTGTGAGTAGTCTCCTCCGGGGCTGAGGGCTTGTACGTGTAGCTATGTGGTTATCTCTCTCTCCCATGATGTGATCTTCGTTGTGATCATAGGCTATGTTAATCTAGGGTGATCCCATGATACTTCCCCTTCCTCTATGTATTGGATTGATGTACTCACTTGTCTTTATCTAGTATAATCCCCGAGACCAAGGTGACAGCGGTCTATTGGACATGGATTAGAATAATATTTTCATGAGTGATTTCCTCTTTTGTGTGTTGATTGAAGATTGAGAGTCTCTTGGTGCTTGTCTTTGACTATCCTTTAGATATGTTGTGGTGATTGTGGTACTCTCTTTGGATGGCCGCGGTGACATTGGGAAATCCATAGATTGAGAACTACGAACTTTGAGGTGTGCTTTTGTAGCCCTACATAATTCTCGTCCTCTCTTGACCACAAAGGAATGACCTCCGGGTGCGTCTCCATTGCATGTTTTATGGGAAATATCATGTGATTCGATTATGTTAATATTGTTGGGAGTTGCCACTAGTGAAAGTATGAAGCCTAGGCCTTGTTTCCACCATTGCAATATCATTTGTGCTCACGTTTACCACTTGTTTGCTTGCTGCACTTTTTATTACAGATTTATATTACTTTGTTTTGCCATCCATATCACTTGCCATTTAACATCTCTTCGCCGAACTAGTGCACCTATACATCTGACAAGTGTATTAGGTGTGTTGGGGACACAAGAGACTTCTTGTATCTTGATTGCAGGGTTGCTTGAAAGGGGTACGTTCAACCTCCACTTCCCTGAGTTCGATAAACCTTGGGTTACTCACTTAAGGGAAATTTGCTGCTGTCCTACAAACCTCTGCTCTTGGAGGCCCAACACTGTCTACAAGAATAGAAGCGTGTGTAGACATCACCATCACAGAGACAACAGATACATCTTTACGCTGCACAATATGATAGAGAGGAGGGTATTGCATGGCTAGTGGCATGTCCCCTAGTCATGTATCTTCCCAAAACCTAGTAGTTATATCATTTCCTACAATGAACATCCCTCTGCGGAATTTTTTTTACTCCCATGAGTACTTTCCAGAAAGGCGAGTCTGTTGGTTTTGCGTGAACCTCAGAGAGGGATTTTGAATAAAGGTACTTATTTCTAAGTAATTCTTGCCAAACCCCATCCTCGTTAAGTATCCTGTAAAGCCATTTTCTCAACAAACACTTATTCTTAATCTCAAGGTCTTCCACCCCTAGACCTCTTGGTCTTTAGGGCGACAGATCACATGTTCAGAAACTTAGTAGAAAACAAAAAAACAATCGCACCTACGAGCACCCAAGAACAATATGGAGATGCATAACGGGTTGGATCAATGATCATTACCAACTCTAAAGTGCAGGGAAGTAGACGAGTAGGTGTAGATCGTACTTGGAGTCCCTCGAACGTTGATGACTGTCCCACCAACCGCCATCGAACGATCCCTTGAATGGAAGACCAAAAGGATGTCCTCTCTACTTGTTTGCAAGCGTACGGTCTTCATGATCCGTCATCGCTTAGCTATCTAGAGCTAATCATCGCCGGAGAATTAGAGGGAGAAGATTAGAACCACACTGGACTTCTAATTATGAGCATTAGTGGATTAGCCTAGCTCTAATTAGTCAACTAGGACCAACTAGAACTAGAGGAACTGGAGGAGGCTCCAACACTTGTGTTGTAGGGGCTAGCCCTGCTCCTCTATTTATATGTAAAGCCATAGGGTCGTAACTTGGGGAGAGGACCTCCCCAAAGTTGGTTTGGAATGGAAGGAAGAGTCCTTCTCAGATTCCAGCACCAGACACCACGGTCCTCGGTGTCTGGCCCAGGCCCAGACGAGAGGGTCCCTGGCCAATACTAGGAAAAACCTTATACACATAAACTTAGCAGTAGCGTAGGTCAAAAAGGGGCGCTACTGCTACTTAGCAGTAGCGCGTGCAGCAAACAGGCGCTACTGCTACCAGCTTAGAAGTAGCGCGACTCAGTAGAACAACGCTACTACTAAAATTGACCGATCATTCCCGTCACACTAGGTTTAGCAGTAGCGCGCTCATGCTAGCCGCGCTACTGCTAATGTTGTAGTAGTACCACGCTTTCTTTGCAGGTTGCTACTGCTAATTTTGAACCTAGCCACATGGCGCGCCACGCTTAGCAGTAGCGCCTCTGCGAGAAGCGCGCTACTATTATCATGTTAGCTGCAGCGCGCGTTTTACGCCCGGTGCTACTGCTAAACTCCCCCTCCCCCCTCCCCCCATCCTCTCTTCCCTTCACATTCCCCTAGGTCCCACCTCCTCTCTCCCTCACTTTGCTTCTTCCTCACTACTTCTCCCCCTATTACTCTCCTTCTTCTACCTAAGAAAGATATGGACAGTGATGATCAGAACTCAGGGGTGACGATGGAATACATGGCCGGCAGGGAAGATTACGATGCCGATGAAGTATACGTCAAAAGAAGAATCAATACTAAATTACCTAAGAAAGATCATACTCCATGGAAAAGGAAAAGTCACGATGAAGGGCTCAATTATTCTTCAACAAAAAAGAAGGGAAAGAGGCTCACTGAAAAACGAAAATGTCGATGCTGAGAAACCGTTATCGGTCAAATGATGTAATATATATGTTCCTAGTTTGTGTACACACTTAACTGTTATGCATGGGTCAAATTATGTAATATATATGTTCCTATTTTGTATATATACTTAACCATCAAATTATGCAATATATATCGCCTTAGTTATATACATTGTATCACCTTCCATTCGCTCCTGCTCTCGGAAAAAAGGAAAAGAAAATAAAAAGAAGAAAATAAAAGGAAGAGAAAATAAAGGAAAAGAAAATAGAAGAAATAAAACAGGAAAACCGATATAGATACTGGTTATAGCAGTAGCACTTTAAAAAAAAGCTATAGCTAGTCAACATAGCAGTAGCGCCCATTGGGAAAACGCGCTATAACTACCTATGATAGCAGTAGCGCTACTTGTAGAAATGCGCTATAGCTAAATTAGCTATAATGCGTTTTGAGGAAACACGCTACTGCTAAGTTGACTTACCCCCCCTAGCGGGCTTCCCGCCTCTGCTTCTTCCCCCAAATCCACACTCTCTCTTCTCCCCCTCGTCGCCGCCGGAGCCCTGCCCTCGCGGCGCCCCTGCCTCAAGCATCAGAGCCCTGCCCTCGCCCTCGACCTCGCCGGAGTCCTGCCCTCGCCCCGACCCCCGATCCCGGCGACCTCGCCGTCGCCACCGACCTCGGCCCCGGCGCTCCACGCGTGCCTCATCTGCTTCCTACCCTCCCAACCTCGGTCGTCGTCGGGCCTGCCTCCTCGCCCCGCACCCTCTGTCGTAAGCCCCCCACCGCTCCTCCTCTCTCTGCTAATTTAGCTAGGGTTCTTTGGTTAATTTAGTTAGGTTTTAGTTAGGTCAGTAGGTTAATTAGGTTAGCTGTTTTAGGTGTAGTTAAAAGAAAAAACAGAATTGATTATATTGGTTTTCTTGCATTTTTTAGTTTAAGCAATTGTTGCTATTTAAATTTTATAGTGCTAGTTAGTTAATTAGAACTAGTATGAAACCTAGGAAAGATTAGTTAAAGCAACCTTTGCTATTTAATTTTTTTAGTTTAAGCAATTATTGCTATTAAAAACAGAATTAGTATGAACCCTGGTTAAAGCTATATATTTTAGTTTCAAATTTAGGTAGGCTGAATTTAGTTTCAAATATTGTGATGAAAAATGACTTCTTGCATTTTTCTTCAAGTTCTATATTTTTCTTCCTTTTATATGTAAATTTGAAGTGTACATGTCATATATGAAAATGTGATTTGGACATGTCGTATTTGGAATTTGGACATGTCATATTTGGACATGTGATGTTTTCGACATGTCATATTTGGAAAATGATGATTATGTGCAGGGTAAATGATCCGAGTGGCCTATGTTTCGCCGGAATGTTGATTCATTTCCGTTCCGGTGAATTCCAGGCGCTCGATATGTCCACTTTTTAGCAAAGGTCATGCCGAAATTTCTCGTGAATTTTGGCATGACTTGTGCTAGAAAGTAGGCATATCGAGTGTCGGGATTTGCTGGCAAACGGCATATCGGCAAACCAGAGACCTTTTGTTTATGTCATTCTCATTTTATTGTAGTTTTAGAATTAATCGAGGAGACTTAATCATAGGAAACATGTCGAACAACGAAGAAACCGTTCCTTCAGATGCAGACGAGATGGATTATGAGGGTGAACAACAGTACCTCGACTTTTTTGACTGCTAAGCACAATCAAAGTTTGCAGGTCGGCCTCGATGATGGTACTGACGCCGACATCGACACCGGCAGCGCCGGCACCGATGGAAGCGCCGAGAACGGAGGGGAAGGTACCGGCGGGGAAGGTACCAATGCCGATGCCGCTACCGAAAAGAAGAAGCAGAAGAAGGAGAGGATACGAAAACCTAACAAACTCGGCATCGGGCGACTGGTGATCACAAAGATGGCCCCTGGCACGTTTGAGCCATTAGAGCCGGAAGAACCTCGCAAGTGCTATGGGAACCAAGTAGGATGCATCCTACTAGAATGCGCGAGCATCAACGACGATGACTTAAGGAGGAAAGAACATTTGACACAGTTGCTCCTGACGAAGTTGCACAAGAGATTCAAGTTCCTCGACAAGGATGATAGCATAGAACAACCGTGGGATGATCCAACGATGAAAAAGATTAAAAATCATGCCATGGGCATGTTGAACAATGATTTGGCCTCCTGGAAAGGGATGGTAAAACGAGCTATTGAGGCTGAGGAACCGCTGTCCAAAATTATGGAGGAAAATCCGACACTTACGGAAGAGGAGTTTGAATAGTTTAAGGACACTTGTGCTACTGAGGTAGCCAAGGCTAAGGCTACGAAATTCAAGAGCCTTCAGCAAAGGAACACTGGGAAGCATCGCCTCGGAAGTCATGGCTACCTTGGCAAAAGGCCCATATGGGATAAGGAGGATGCGGAACGTGAAGCCGCGGGCCTCCTAGACCCCTTCGCGAAGTTCACCAACCCCTTGGAGAGTGACTTTATCAGGGCCCGCTACAAGTGGGACAAGGAAAATAAGGTTTTTACACGGACCAGATCACGAGGAAATTGATTAGAATACTGGTAATTCTTCATTTACCACCTTACATTTAGCTTCTGATCAAGTCGACTACACATTTGTAAACGGTTCATGTTCCTTCTGCAGGAGAAGCAACACCAGCATGCAGCCGAAAGCCCTACTTCGCTGATGAAACCCAAGTGGGACACCCCTCTCAACCAGACCTTGAACGAACTTAAGGGACTCCCTTTGGACCAGCATCCGCAATATGGACGTGTGTACGGCGCCAGAGACGGCTCCACGTGGAAGGTCTTATACAACAAGGGACCGTAGGCCAAGAAGCAGAAAAAGAAGTTTAGTCAGGCGGACATCGATGAGAAGGTGAAGCTTGCATTTGAGAAAAAAGCAGCTGAGGACGCAAAAAATGTAGCTGAGGATAAATATGAGTTGCTACAGAAGGCACTCGCTGCAGCTGTAGATGCATGCATAAATGATTTTGCTACTAACTTGATCCCGGCTGTC
This sequence comes from Secale cereale, assembly GCA_902687465.1. Lineage (NCBI taxonomy): Eukaryota > Viridiplantae > Streptophyta > Magnoliopsida > Poales > Poaceae > Secale > Secale cereale. Next base: position 16,801,260 of record LR738715.1, on the reverse strand, counting down.
ATCAACTGGACGAAGGAAAATCCAGACAAGACGGTAGATGATTTCCCCATGCCCAGTTTCGTCGGGAGAAACTTGGTGAACAACACCACCGCACCATCACCTGCTCACGCAACCGCGCCTCCTCCCGCACCCGCACCCGCTCCGGCACCCGCTCATAGCAGTCCGTCCTCAGTCTCTGGCGCGCTAGGCGGGCTTTCATCTTTGGCTGAGTTTGATGCCCTCACGGTAATTACATCTCGCACCGACATATATCTAGAATATTTCATTTTCGTTGCCTTTCAGATGTTTTACGCCCCAGACATGTGTTTGCAGGCCAACGAAACCCCATGCACCGTACTCTACATGATCAAAGGCAGAAGGTGGACGTGGGAAAGGCGGTGATAACGAAGCCCTTGTAACTCACGTTCCACGGCCAGCAGATGCCCTGTGGGCACTTCAGGGTTACCTTGTCGAGTGTGAAATCGGGGCACGAAGATTTACCTCCTCCAGTACGACTAGGGGGAGAAGACCTCACCGCGGCTTGGAAACTACATGGGTTGGATGCTGCTATGGCCGAAGAATCTTCTTCGTCTGGAGCCAGCCCAAAGCACACCAGTAACCACACATCAACAAGCAGGTATGAGCACCACCACCCCGCCTACATAATTACCAGTGTCTGTAGTGCCGTGTGAGAGCGGCGGACGACGTGATGAAGGGGGTCCAATAGTGGCTGATGTAATCGCCCCCGTAGAACAAAGAATGGATGATGAGATGGAGGAGGACCCTCTTCAGTTCCTCAATACAGGCGCCTATGACGGTGACTTTGATATGATGAGTCAGCCATATGAAGACTCGGGGTATCAGCATGCTGATGATGATATGGATGATTTGCCTGGGCAGGAATGTCCCAGCAGAGATTTCAAGAAGTCTCTCTTCATTCAATCCTCACAGGACACGCCTGAAGATGCCGCCTCAACACATGCTCAACTAGTCCAGGGTCGTACAGTGCTTAGCCCGACAACACTGGGGCAGGAGGTTAAGGAAGGGTCTGGAAGGTCAGCCCAAGAAAAAGGAGAGGAAGAGACTGGGGAAGAGAGGCTCTGCTGCCTACAAACAAGCTAGAGCACATAGCAGCCAGACGACGGATATTGAAGAGCATGTACCTATCAAAGGTGCGGCCATGTTCCATGTCACGGGCAAGCCGATTCTACCGCCGAAACCGCTGGAGGCAATATCAGGGGATCTCAGGAGACTGCACGACCATGTGTTGTCGACTGAGAAAAGCCTACTAGCCTTGAAGGATCCAGGATATCCGACATACGCGGCTCGTGTGCCTGAGGGGAAGTGCTATGTCGTCACACGACCCGCGGAGGTGTTCTTCCCGCGGTTTGAGCATATCTTTGAGATGTTTCTGTCAAGGTGGTTCGTTTTACAATCATCCGCCTTTTTGCGCTACCTTTGAGCTCCGTCATGAAGAGAGAAGAAGTCTCGCAAATCTATGTGGCGAATCCATACTACATGCACGAGTCCTTGAATCTCGGCAACTTTGAGCGTAAAACTGCTAGGGAGTGCCTCAAAAACTTCATGGTACAGAATAAGGACCAGGAAATTGTCCTCCTGCCTTATCATCCAAAGTAAGTCAGTGTCGGAAAACCCTTTCGTACATTTCAATCATTCCTTCTCGCTCATATGGAGAATAATTTGAGGTGTTTTTTCCCCACAGGCCGCAGAAACGGGCGCGCCGTCCTTATCATTATTTACCCGTGAGTCTCACACGCCATGTATTTCGACCCTGCCAGAAACTACGAGAAGAAGGACTACACCCACATAATGAATATTCTAGATGATGCTCTCCAAGGCTTCAGCTTGAGGATTGACCACCTGTAGATCCGGAAATAAAGTCACAAGAAGACGGGTTTCTTGCATAAAACTAACTTCTGCTGCATCCATGTCCCGAAAACAAGCAAGAATGATGGATTCTACCTCCTCCATCTCATGATGGAGTTCAGAACGGATCACCAAATGCTTTGCATGACAAGCAGAAACGATGATCATATCCGCGAGCGGGTAGAATCTCATGGAGAAGCGTATTCACTAGTAGATAAAGGGCCATCTGACCCGGTTCATTAGGGCCTTTAGCCCGGTTCTTGAACCGGGACTAAAGGGTCGGTACTAATGCCCATGCCCTTTAGTCCCGGTTCAATCCAGAACCGGGGCAGATGGGTCTCCACGTGGCCTGTGCGCGGATCCCAGGCAGGAGGGCCTTTGGTCCCGGTTGGTGGCACCAACCTGGACCAAAAGGCATCCACGCGTCAGCATTTCTGTGGCTGTGGTTTATGTTTTTTTGAAAGGGGAGGGGGGAGGGTTGGGAGGTTTTGGGGGTTTAATTTAGGTGTTTCATATATTGTGTTAGCTAGCTAATTAATAGAGAGAAGTGTCCTCTCTTATGTTCGTGCTTGGTCGACGCTACGTACTACACATACGTATAGAGAGGAGTAGACATGCTAGCTAGCTAGCTAGTAAGCAAACGAAGGAAACAGAAGATCGTAATCAACATATATATGCATATAGAGAGAAGTAATATCGACCACCTCTCCTTATCCGAGAGATTGGCCGAACAACAAGTTCTCGTATATCTATCCGACACTACCGGGTACATATATATATACAATAATTATCTCTTACAAATATAATCTCCTATACGATGGACGCATGGTCCACATAGTATTATCCGTCTGGCGCGATCACGTGTTCAAGGAAGAATGCCGCCAATTCCTCTTGAATTGCTCGCAGACGATCTGGTGCTAGGAGTTCATCCCGCATCCGAAACATCTAATTTGAAGAAGGGGGTCAATACATGAAATGATGCTATAAAATTGTGAATATTATTAATTAATTGCTTACGCACTTCAAATGATGGCAATGAAATAAAATTATGAATATTATTAATTGCTTACACACTTCAAATTGTGCTTCGGAGTAGCCCCGCTCACAGGTCGTGTGGCGGATGGACTCGCAAATGTAGTATCCACATAAATCATTCCCGGGTTCCTGCCACAACCACTTTACAAGAAATAGAGGTCAATCAAACTGATAAGCAAGAATGCCAAATGGTATTGATGAAACTAGCGCTTGAATCAAGATATAGGCGATGCGCAGAACATGCTACTATATAGTACTTACTTTCGGGTGTCTAAATTCTAGCTTCTTCGGCAGTCCCGGAGCTTTTTTGGTGAATTTTCTCCAAACCCTGCCAGACAAAGAAAACAATTACTTGATATCAGAAATGAACAAAGTTGCTGATATGCATGGTGGATAATATTGATCGATTTAACTTACCTGTCGAGCATTTGAGTCATGTCCGCATACTCCTCGGAATCTTTACGTTTAGAGTCCAAGACAGTTACTACTCCCTTCTCAAGCTTAATCTCTAAGAGAATATAGTGGAAGCTTCGCGCGCATGCATGAACTCATCAATTACATTACTATAACCTTGACTGATATATAAGGGAAACCAAATATGCACAAGACAGTAACACTCACTTGAAGTTGTAAGGAAAGAGTATTATATCTTTGTTTTCATTTACCACCAACGATTGTAGCAAGTTGGTCTCGGTATCTGAGGCACACCATTTAACCTCGGTTGCACCTATGAGGTATGTGTTAATGAACCCAATATCACCGACTTGTCTTTTCTTCAATTCGACGATCTTCAATCTGCATAATATAGTGATGATAATTATAAATACATGCAATGAAAGAGCTGAGCTATATAGAGAGACTTAATGACAGAAGTAGTACTACTTACAAACAGTAGCAGGTGACCGTTGATACGTCCAAAACGTATCTATAATTTCTGCTTGCTCCATGCCTCTTTTGGGTGATATTGCTATGATATTTATACACTTCCATACACTTTTGATCATATTTGAACTAACCTATTAACTCAGTGCACCCCAGTGCCAGTTTCTGTTTTCGGCTGTTTTTGTATTTCTGGTTTTCACATTACGAGAACTGCCAGGAAAAATCCAGAAAAAATATATAAAAAATCAGCGTTCCAGAAGCTACCTTGCGCCCGAAGTACAGCCGGGGGG
>LR738715.1:16737901-16791723 GCA_902687465.1 Secale cereale | reverse complement strand
CCCCCTGGGCCGTGCCGGGGGGGGGGGCCTGGGCCCCCCGAGGCTCCTCCGATGCCCCCCTTTGGCATATATTTAAAGCGTCTCCCGGAACCCTCAAGACGAGAACTCTTTTTCGCGATCTCATCTCTGTTCCGCCGCCGCCGCCGCTTCCAAGATCGGGAGCACCAGGAGAACTCTTCCCGACACCCTGCCGGAGGGGAGGATCACCACCGGGAGCCTCTCCACCACCATGGACGCCTCCCGGATGAGTTGTGAGTAGTCTCCCTTGGACCATGGGTCCATGACCAGTAGCTATGTGATGTTCTCGTCCCGTTCTTGTGCTTCACTAATTAGTCCTCGTGAGCTGCCCTACATGATCGAGGCACATATATAATCCGTATGTTGTTGCTATGATGACTTTGCTGGGATCCGATGGATTATGAGATTATGTTCAGATTGTGTTTGAGTAATATATTTGATCCACCTCTTTTATATTTATGTTCGTAAGTAATTCTTGCATGTTCGCCGTTGTTATTTATTGCTTTGGCCAAGTAGTAGGTAGTGACTCCAAGAGGGAACGTTATGCTTGATTGTGGGTTCATGCCCCTCGATAACTAGTTTGAGTGACAGAAACATGAATCTAGGGGATGTGCTGTTGCCACAAGGGGGAAAACAACGGTGCTTGTGCCCGCGGGTGCAAGGATTGTTTACTTTACGCAAAGTTCTTTTAATGCGGTTGTCTGTTGCTTTGAGTTTACACTATGGGTGGGGCTCGCAACTTAATACCAGCGAGATGTTCTGGATAGATATCTCAAGGTGGATGATTAGTAGTAGATATTGATGGATTTCGGTCTACTTACTTTGGCGTACCGCCCATGCTTTGAACCTCTACCTTTCTTGCAATGTAGTTAGCATTGGTTTGCGCACATGGTCCTGTCAATTGCCCAGCTGTAATTCGTTTACCTCACATAGCTGTTTTATCTTCTTTTGGGAGAGAGACATCACTAGTGAACATCATGAGACTCCGGTCCATATTACCATCATTGATCACATCCGCTATTTACTTTTCCGCATTTTATTTACTATTGCAATTATATCTATCACTATTATCACTTGCGTTTGATCCTTTGTAAACTACAAGACCGGAGGGATTGACAACATCTCTGTATTCGTTGGGAGCAAAGTTATTTGTATCTGTGTGCAGGTCCACGTTGATTGCTAATATCTGGCGCCGTTAGCAGTTGACACCTTCTTGTTGAAACTGGGAGTCTCAAGGGAATCGATCCTTGGTATTGCCAAGGGAAATCTTCTGCTACACTGCATCTCTAACCTTCCACTTGGGGTAACCAACGAGGGGCGAGAAGCCTAGCAACCGTTGCTTTATCGAGGGCCAATTGATTGAAAAACTGATAGAACTCCTCAAATGGAATAGGCAACAGTTCAATTCCAACGAGGTCATGCTCCGGTTTAACTCTCACATACAAACTATCCCTCCCCCCCAGACTCTCTGCAGATTTTCAAGTACCAATCATGCAATCTTCGCATATTCGTTGATAGAGATCTTTCATTTTTGACGAGAGGCTTCCCGTACTCGTATCTTTGTATCTGCACCTCCAAGAAATCATAATGTACATCGTCGGACAGGTAAACTCCAAGATTGCTATAACCGGGCACCATCCTCGGATCATTAGCGACCATGTCGCTAGACACCTTGAGCGGGGGGCACGATTGGTCCGCTTGTTCGCCGAGCTGGGCAATTTGTTTCCCAGCTCGTCCTTCTGCTAACCTTTGATCACTTTTAGTACTTCCCGACCGCTTTGCTTCGTGAAATGACTTTTCAATAATGCGGTCATAGTTGTCCTTTGGCTTACTTTTCGCTGGTTTCTTCAGGGCAGCAAGAGTGCGCTTTGCTTTCACCGGATCTATCTTCTCCTCCGGAGGTGGATGTCTCTGTGCTTTCAACCCTTCAAGCCAGTCCTTCACTTCGCCTTCAGCGATTTTCGTGTTTTCATCGTTGGAGCTCTCGTATGGTAACTTCTCTAGAGGCGTGAGAGAAGGACCGAATCTGCATTGCCTCCCGCCTCTGGCTGTACTGCTAGACATCGGCAGACCAGACGAAGCGGCTGTCTTCTTTCCTTGCTTACGCACCGGAGCAGGAGCAGCCGGAGCGGCGGGAGGTCTCTTCTGCCCTTGCTGACTAGGCGGAGAAGGAGGAGCAGACTGGCTGCTCGGGCGCGCCGGCGCAGGCGGAGAAGGAGGAGGCTGGCTGCTCGGGCGCGCCGGCGCAGGCGGAGAAGGAGGCGGAGTGTCGCCACGCGCCGGAGAAGGAGCCGGACTGCCCTGATCATCACTCGCAGGAGGAGGAGGCGGTGGAGGAGGCGGAGTGCCCTGACTCGCCGGAGGAGGAGGAGGAGGCGGAGGCGTCCAGTTGATAATGTTGATGAGGTCCTTCCGCCATAGGCATGGAGTCTTCAGTGAAGAACCCAGCCGAGTCTCCCCTTCACCGGTAGGGTGGTCAAGCTGGAGCTCCTCAAATCCCTCCGTAATTTCATCCACCATCACCCTAGCATATCCTTCTGGAATCGGCCGGCAGTGAAAAGTTGCGCCGGGTCCAGTAGGATAAACAGAGCCAGCAGCCGCCTTGACCTTCATATTTATCCACTGCGTCATAAGGTGGCAATTTTGTACCTCCGTGATAGCATCCACGGGATAGCTGGCAGTAGCCGTCAAGACATGCTCCGGCTGAAGCAGCTCGGTGGAAGCCACGCTGCTTCTCCGCTGAGATGGTGGGGTAGCTTCGGGGGAAGCTTCGGCAATTCTTTTGTCCCGATTTGCTTCTCGTTCCTCTATCGCTTGTATTCTGACGCGCAGCGCCTACAGTTCGGTCTGCTCCATTTTCTTCGTCCTCTCGTGGCATTTGTAACCGCCTGCGTCCGGAAACCCAGCACTCCACGGAAGGGAGCCTGGCATGCCTCGTGTCCGTCCAGGGTGCTCAGGATTCCCGAGGGCCATTGTCAGGTCGTCGTTCTCTCTGTCGGGGAAGAACGTCCCTTGCTGCGCTGCTTTGATATAGTGCCGAAGCTTCCTGAGTGGTATTTCCAATTGCTTGTCCGTCCAAATGCACCTCCCTGATACAGGGTCCAAGGTTCCGCCAGCCCCGAAGAACCAAGTCCGGCAACGGTCTGGCCAGTTCATTGTCTCTGGTTCGATCCCTTTCTGAAGCAGATCATTCTCAGCCTTGGCCCACTTAGGCCGGGCTCTGAGGTAGCCACCTGACCCCGTGCGATGGTGATGCTTCTTCTTCGCAACATTTATCTGGTTTGTCCCCGACATCTTCTTACTCTTTTCCGATGTCTTATAGGCCACAAATGCGGGCCAGCCATCTTTGATCTTCTCATATATGCCCACGAATTCTGGAGTCTCTTTTTTGCGGACAAACTTATTAAGTTTTTTCTTCCACGCCCTGAATTGGTCTGCCATCTTCGTAGGAGCAGCATACTTGATTAATTCCTCTTTAACTGGATTCGCCGGATCATCCTCTGGCGGTAGGGTGAAATTTGACTTCAGCTCAGTCCAAAGATCTTCTTTCTGCATATCAGTGACATAAGACACATAAGCGTCTCCTGCAGCCGGCTTTAACCATTGATGGATGCTGATCGGTATCTTGTCCCTAACCAGAACCCCGCACTGATTAACAAATGCGTTCTTTGTCCGGATGGGTTCAATCGGTTCGCCGGTGCGCGAGATTTCTGAGATCTCAAACTTTTCATCCGACCTCAACTTTTTCTTCGCGCCTCGTCTCTTTACCGAAGATTTGCTCGATCCGGAGGGCTAGAAAAAAGAACAAAGACGAGATTTAATGAATGCATCAATTAACTAGTCAGCACAGGCTTAACTAATATATATACCTGCTGGCCGGACTCGATTCGGTCACCGGAGCCAGCATCACGGTCTCCTTCTTGCACCGGCATTGGGTCACCGGAGCCGTCCTCACGGTCTACTTCTTCCATGTGCATTAGGTCACCGGAGCCATCAATATCATAGCCTAGATCTTCCAGCTCTCTTTCCACCAGCTCATTGGTGTCGTTGAGAAACGACAAGACTTCATCTTGTCTGTCTGCGATTATGTCCATCAACATCGCTTCTTGTGCTTCGTCTCGGGTGTTGTCGTCCATAGTTTCTACAAATATTTACAACATGCCAATTATAATTCAAACATGACAGATGGATATATTAATGGCAAATGTAGAACTAGCTTCGACCCTCGACCCCTGGACGACCCTCGACTGCTCGGCGATCCACAACCCTAGACCCCCTCATGTCACATTTTGTCTAGTGTCAAAGGATTCAACAAAACCAATACTTCATCATTAGGCAAAAGTAACAGTCGCATGATGGTACGAAGCTCTCCAAAGTTATTTTGGAACGGAGTCCCAGATAGGATAATTCGTAACAAAAGACGGATTATCCTATCAGGAACTCCGTTCCAAAACAACTTTGCAGAACTTCGTACCAACATGCTGTTGGGGAACATAGTATTTTCAAAATTTTCCTATGATCACGCAAGATCTATCTACTAGATGCATAGCAACGAGGGGGAGAGTGTGTCTACGTACCCTCATAGACCGGGAGCGGAAGCGTCAAGTTACGCGGTTGATGTAGTCGAACTTCTTCGCGATCCAACCGATCAAGCACCGAACGTACGGCACCTCCGCGTTCAGCACACGTTCAGCTTGATGACGTCCCACGAGCTCTTGATCCAGTTGAGCTTCACAGGAGAGTTTCGCCAGCACGACGGCGTGGTGACAGATATGATGTATCTACCGGCGCAGGGCTTCGTCTAAGCACTGCAACGGTATGACCGAGGTGTGTTTCTGTGGAGAGGGGGACCGAACACGGCTAAAACAATTCAACTTGTGTGTCCTAGGGTGCCCCCCTGCCCCCGTATATAAAGGAGCAAGGGAGAGGCCGGCCCTAGAGGGGGCGCGCCAAGTGTGGGGAGTCCTACTAGGACTCCCAAGTCCTAGTAGGATTCCCCTTTCCTTTCCGGAGTAGGTGAGAAGGAAAGAGGTGGAGAGGGAGAAGGAAAAGGTGGTTGCACCCCTTGTCCAATTCGGACCAGAGGGGGGGCGCGCGCCTCCTTCCTTTCGGCCTTTCTCCTCTATTCCCGTATGGCCCAATAAGGCCCATATACTCCGAAAAATACCTGAATCACTCGGAACCTTTCCGATGTCCGAATATAGTCGTCCAATATATCGATCTTTACATCTCGACCATTTCGAGACTCCTCGTCATGTCCCCGGTCTCATCCGGGACTCCGAACTCCTTCGGTACATCAAAACTCATAAACTCATAATACCAATAGTCATCAAACGTTAAGCGTGCGGACCCTACGGGTTCGAGAACTATGTAGACATGACCGAGACTCATCTCCGGTCAATAACCAATAGCGGAACCTGGATGCTCATATTGGCTCCTACATATTCTACGAAGATCTTTATCGGTCAAACCGCATAACAACATACGTTGTTCCTTTTGTCATTGGTATGTTACTTGCCCGAGATTCGATCGTCGGTATATCTATACCTAGTTCAATCTCGTTACCGGCAAGTCTCTTTACTCGTTACGTAATACATCATCTCGTGACTAACTCATTTGTATTTTGCTTGCAAGGCTTATTATGATGTGCATTACCGAGAGGGCCCAGAGATACCTCTCCGTCACTCGGAGTGACAAATCCTAGTATTGATCTATGCCAACACCACGAACACTTTCGGAGACACCTGTAGAGCATCTTTATGATCACCCAGTTACATTGTGACGTTTGATAGCACACAAGGTGTTCCTACGGTATTCAGGAGTTGCATAATCTCATAGTCATAGGAACATGTATAAGTCATGAAGAAAGCAATAGCAGTAAAACTAAACGATCATAGTGCTAAGCTAACGGATGGGTCTTGTCCATCACATCATTCTCCTAATGATGTGATCCCGTTGATCAAATGACAACTCATGTCTATGGTTAGGAAACATAACCATCTTTGATCAATGAGCTAGTCTAGTAGAGGCATACTAGGGACACTCTGTTTTGTCTATGTATTCACACATGTACTAAGTTTCCGGTTAATACAATTCTAGCATGAATAATAAACATTTATCATGATATAAGGAAATATAAATAACAACTTTATTATTGCCTCTAGGGCATATTTCCTTCAGTCTCCCACTTGCACTAGAGTCAATAATCTAGCTCACATCGCCATGTGATTTAATACCGATAGTTCACATCGTTATGTGAATATACCCATAGTTCACATCGCCATGTGACCAACACCCAAAGGGTTTACTAGAGTCAATAATTTAGTTCACATCACTATGTGATTAATACCCAAGAGTAATAAGGTGTGATCATGTTTTGCTTGTGAGAGAAGTTTAGTCAACGGGTCTGTCACATTCAGATCCGTATGTATTTCGCAAATTTCTATGTCTACAATGCTCTGCATAGAGCTACTCTAGATAATTGCTCCCACTTTCAATACGCATCCAGATTGATACTTAGAGTCATCTGGATTTAGTGTCAAAGCTTGCATCGGCGTAACCCTTTACGACGAACTCTTTATCACCTCCATAATCGAGAAACATTTCCTTAGTCATCCAGTTACTAAGGATAATTTTGACCGCTGTACAGTGATCTACTCCTGGATCAGTATTGTACCCCCTTGACAAACTCATGGCAAGGTACACAACATGTTTGGTACACAGCATGGCATACTTTATAGAACCTATGGCTGAGGCATAGGGAATGACTTTCATTCTCTCTATATTTTTCTGCCGTGGTCTGGCTTTGGGTCTTACTCAGCTTTACACCTTACAAGTCAGGCAAGAACTCCTTCTTTGACTAATCCATTTTGAACTACTTCAAAATCTTATCAAGGTATGTACTCATCGAAAGTCTTATCAAGCGTCTTGATCTATCTCTATAGATCTTGATGCCCAATATGTAAGCAGCTTCACCAAGGTCTTTCTTTGAAAAACTCCTTTCAAACACTCCTTTATGCTTTCCAGAAAATTCTACATCATTTGCGACTACAATATGTCATTCACATATACTTATCAGAAAAGTTGTAGTGCTCCCACTCACTTCTTGTAAATACAGGCTTCACCGCAAGTCTGTATAAATATATATGCTTTGATTAACTTATCAAAGCGTATATTCCAACTCCGAGATGCTTGGACCAGTCCATAGATGGATCGTTGGAGCTTGCACATTTTGTTAGCACCTTTAGGATTGACAAAACCTTCTGGTTGCATCATATACAAGTCTTCTTTAATAAATCCATTAAAGAATGTAGTTTTGTTATCCATTTGCCAGATTTCATAAAATGCGGCAATTGCTAACATGATTCGGACAGACTTAAGCATCGCTACGGGTGAGAAAGTCTCATCATAGTCAACTCCTTGAACTTGTTGAAAAACTTTCGCAACAAGTCGAGCTTTGTAAACAGTAACATTACCGTCAGCGTCAGTCTTCCTCTTGAAGATCCATTTATTTTCGATGGCTTGCCGATCATCGGGCAAGTCAACCAAAGTCCACACTTTGTTCTCATACATGGATCCCATCTTAGATTTCATGGCCTCAAGCCATTTTGCGGAATCTGGGCTCATCATCGCTTCCTCATAGTTCGTAGGTTCATCATGGTCCAGTAACATGACTTCCAGAACCGGTTTGCCGTACCACTCTGATGCGGAACGAACTCTGGTTGATCTACGAAGTTCAGCAGAAACTTGATCTGAAGTTTCATGATCATTATCATTAGCTTCCTCACTAATTGGTGTAGGAATCACTGGAACTAGTTTTTGTGATGTTCCACTTTCCAATTCGGGAGAAGGTACAATTACCTCATCAAGTTCTACTTTCCTCCCACTCACTTCTTTCGAGAGAAACTCCTTCTCTAGAAAGGATCCACTCTTAGCAACAAAGACCTTGCCTTCGGATCTATGATAGAAGGTGTACCCAACAGTTTCTTTTGGGTATCCTATGAAGATTTACTTCTCTGATTTGGGTTCGAGCTTATCATGTTGAAACTTTTTCACATAAGCATCGTAGTCCCAAACTTAAGGAAATGACAGCTTAGGTTTCTCGTCAAACCACAGTTCATACGGTGTCATCTCCATGGATTTAGATGGTGCCCTATTTAACGTGAATGTAGTTGTCTCTAATGCATAACCCCAAAAGCGATAGTGGTAGATCGGTAAGAGACATCATCGATCGCACCATATCTAATAAAGTACGGTTATGACGTTCGGACACACCATTACACTGTGGTGTTCCAGGTGGTTTGAGTAGTGAAACTATTTCACATTGTTTTTACTGAAGGCCAAACTCGCTAACTCAAATATTTTACCTCTACGATCATATCATAGAAACTCTTATTTTCTTGTTACGATGATTCTCCACTTCACTCTGAAATTCTTTGAACTTTTCAAATGTTTCAGACTTGTGCTTCAGTAAGTAGATATACCCATATCTGCTCAAATCATCAGTGAAGGTCAGAAAATAACGATACTTGCCGCGAGCTTCAACACTCATTGGTCCACATACATCTGTATGTATGATCTCCAACAAATATGTTGCTCGCTCCATTGTTCCGGAGAACGGAGTTTTAGTCATCTTGCCCATGAGGCATGGTTCGCAAGCACCAAGTGATTCATAATCAAGTGATTCCAAAAGTCCATCACTATGGAGTTTCTTCATGCGCTTTACACCATTATGACCTAAACGGCAGTGCAACAAATAAGTTGCACTATCATTATTAACCTTGCATCTTTTGGCTTCAATATTATGAATATGTGTATCACCACGATCGAGATCCAACAAACTATTTTCATTGGGTGTATGACCATCGATGGTTTTATTCATGTAAACAGAATAACAATTATTCTATGACTTTAAATTAATAACCGTATTGCAACAAATATGATCAAATCATATTCATGCTCAACGCAAATGCCAAATAACATTTATTTAGGTTTTACACTAATCCCGAAAGTATAGGGAGTATGCGATGATGATCATATCAATCTTGGAACCACTTCCAACACACATCGTCACTTCACTTTTAACTAGTCTCTGTTCATTCTGCAATTCTCGTTTCGAGTTACTAATTTTAGCAACTGAACCGGTATCAAATACCCAGGGGTTGCTATGAACACTAGTAAAGTACACATCAATAATCTGTATATCAAAATATACCTTTGTTCACTTTGCCATCCTTCTTATCCGCTGATAACCCTCAACCGTAAGGGATCAAGATAGTCTTCGCGAGTAAGAATAACCCAATTTATTGATTCGACACACGGGGAGCCAAAGAGTATTTATAAGCTTTAACAGTTGAGTTGTCAATTCAACCGCACCTGAAATATACTAACTTGCAACAAAAGATAAGTGGTAACAGTGATATGATAGTGATGATAGTAATAGTAAAAGTAAATAGTAACAGTAGATAGCAAAGTAAATAGCAAAAGTAGCGACTAGTAGCAAGCAAGGTTTAAAATACTGTAGGCTAGGGAGATGGATGGTTGGGCGTTGCATGGACGAGATAGATTCTAACTTGGGGCACGACACACGGAAAAGTAATGATCATCTAGGCAAATATCAAACATTAGGCATGTATCCCGTAGGTAGTTGTACGTGCTTGCAATAAGAAGTTGCACAACATCTTTTGTCCTACCATCCCGCTACGAACGGGGCCAAAAGGAACTAATGGATATTAAGGTGCTCCTGTCAAAAAGCACCGGAACAAAGCAATGAACTCAATGGATACATGTAATCCTCAAATTACGGACCATCCCCTTTGGTGTCCCAAGCTGTCACTTTTGGGATCGCCGGTTCCGATCCGTAACAGGTGCATACAACTCATAGATAGGATCAAGAACACAAATATATTCATGCTAACACATATGGTTCAGATCTGAAATCATGGCACTCGGGCCCTAAGTGTCAAGCATTAAGAATAACAAGTTGTAGCAAAGATGATAAACACCATACTAGATGATAGGCAACATGCCCCCAACAACCTGACGAACTATTACATGATCTAACTCATCCAATCCCTAACATCCCCTTCGCCTACAGCAAGGGAATTACTCACACATGAAGGGGGAAGTCATGGAGGGATGATGGAGTGGTGATGATGATGACGATGGCGACGATCTCCCCTCTCCGGAGGCCAAATCAGCCTCCAGATTAGCCCTCCCGAAGAAGAACAGAGGGTGGCGGCGGCTCCGCGACGAAAAACAGCGAAAGGACTTCCGATCTGGGGTTTCTGCATCGTGAGGAAAAATACGGGCTAAAGTAGGGCACCAGGGGGTGTGGGCCCCACCCAGGCGCCCCCCCGGCGCGGCCCAGGGGGGGGGGGGGCGCCCACAGGTTGCCTGGGCACCCCCTGGCCCCCCTCTGGCCCCACTTCTGGTATTTGGTTTCTTCGGGTGCTTGGATTTTTCGTGATTTTTCGTGGATTTTTCTGAGATAGTTAAAAATCCGTTTTCCTGCACACAAATAAAACATACAGGCAGCTCTGTTGAAAACAGCGTCAGTCCGGGTTAGTTTAGTCCAAATCATGCAAGAATGAGGTCAAAACAATATCAAAAGGGTTTGGAAAAGTAGATACGTTTGAGACGTATCAACTCCCCCAAGCTTAGCATATTGCTTGTCCTCAAGCAATTCAGTTCAACGAACTGGACGCGACAAAGAAAACTTTGACAAACTCTTTTGCTTCATTAGATGTATATAAGCATGTACTACGAAAAGAGTTTAGCAAGTATTGAAACAGTACTTATGAAAACAATGCAAGGAGCAATCCTACTTTCAAGTGACCAGTCACAAATAATCAAGAGTAAACAATATATTACTGAAAATCAAGACAAGATCACATTGCACATAGCTTGAGCATATTAAGGTGGTATCTCGCTAGCCTCCATGAGTGAAGCAAAACATAAATGCAGAGACTCCTCCAGAGTTTTAAAGGAGACTAGAACTAAGAATTTCAGAGTAAATATATCACAAGTATGCAGAAGACAATGTAATACTTTGGGATAATGCACATTACACTCAGAATGACAATTATGCTCTCCTAGTCAGTGCTTTGAAGAAAGAAGATGAGACTCTCGAACCGTGGCTTTTGTTGGCAAAGTTGAAAACCCGTGATCGGAAACAAAAACTAAACATATACCAGAGCTCTTAGTTTTAAAAACAGAAGTAAATATGTTTTTGAGAGGTGCATATTTCGTCAACGAATGCTAGCAGATAACTCAATCACTTTTTAAGCCAGACAAGTCTCGAGGAACGGCTCCCGCATGAGGACGATCACATCCTCTTAATCTCCTTTGTTTATCACTGCCAAAGTTTTCTGATTTCTCATGAACAAAGCGTGAAGGAGGGTTCGTTTGTTATATTATCTTTTTGAGCCGGGCGCACTCAATGCCAGTTCCTTTTCATATTAGGGGTTCGCACATTATACATGCAATCCAGGGGTGAAACTTGTCCAACTTAAAGAGATCATGAATTAACTACTACTTCCTCATGAGCTAAAACATAGGCACAAAAAGAGAAATGCTTTTGATTAATTTCGAGATGGTACACGAAAGTCTTCGTTAGGAATGGCAGGTAAATACCATGTATAGGAAGGTATAGTGGACTCATATGGCATAACAGGTTTAAAGGCTTGGATGCACAAGCAGTCATTCCGCTTAGTACGGGTGGAGGTTTAGCAAAAGACTGGGAAGCGACCAACTAGAGAGCAATAACGGTCATAATCATGCAGAGCGACAAAGCAACATTGAATCGGGCATGAAAGTGATATAACTATTCTAAAACTCAAAGATAATGAAGGCAAAGTAGACTTTTTAGTCTTAAACATGTGTAAGCATGTGCCAAGTCAATCCAAAAATTCTCTAAAGGGAAATATCACCCTAGTATGCCAGACTATGAACAGTGCGATGCATGTAGATCATTTCAATAACACATTATATACTCTAGTTATTGGAGACTAGCCACAAGGAAAGCATGAACCACTGGAAGAGCATTGTAAACATAGCACTATGTCGCTACAAGCTGGTCTCTAGATCAGAAGTACAGGCATATGTACAAAAGTAGAAACAATAAGAGTTCATACCGGTCTTCCTTGTTGCTTCCTTTCAGTCGATCTTCGTCATTACTGCTTGTCACTTGCACGATCGAACGTAGGAAATATAATCAAATGCCATCACGGACTCGAGCTAGTCTCTGAAAACAAAGCAAACTAAAGAGAGAAAGGAAATCTTTTTAGGTTTTTCAAAGGTTGAATAAAAGCAAAAGAAAGAGAAAATCTTTTTGCTGTTTTTTCAAATAGAGGAATGAAGAAGAATGGGCAAAAACTTCGAAAAGATCAAAGCGAATAAAACGGATAATACAATGAAAAAGTGAGAAGGGCACGTACTCCCCCAAGCTTAGGCTTTTGGCCTAAGTTGGTAGCAGCTACTGCCCCCAGGAGCCTCCTGCTCCAGGGGTATGGTGGTGAGACCAAGGGTCGTAGAAGGATGAAGGCGCGTATACCGAACTCCTCGGAGTCTCCCACGAGGAAGGTTCCGAGTGCCAAACAGAGGAAGACCCTTCACCAAACTCGGTGGCGGTCTCATCCTGAAAATGTGGTATCTCACCGTGCCTCTCGTCGTCGGGCACAACCCCCTCCATGGGGTTATGGAACTGATGCTGGACCACGAACTCATCGAACTGGACAACATCAAAGGACCATCCGTTCCTGCGAGAAAAATCAAACAAAAGAGGTGCAGGTAGACGGATCTCGCGTTCCACGGTAGTTCCAAAACGCAAGATATAAACAAGGTTATCAAGCTCAGAACCCATGGTAACAAACTTATGCCTTTTCATAGCAGCAAGATCAAAGCTTAAATAAGTAAAAGGAGTATCATCAGGATGTGGGGTGCCTCCAAGATGCTCTAAGATAAGCGTGGCATAAATGCCACCATATAAGTCCCCCTTGTTATCGTTCATAGCAAGGCGTCGAGCAATTAAGGTACCAATATTATAATCAGACCTCCCTGAGAGGGCTGCTGCCAGGATAGCAATATCCGGAGCACAAATGTTGCTTGTGTTGTCACGAGCTAACACCCCTCTAGCAATATAATATGCAAAATACCTGAGGTGAGGAAACAAGATACTGGAGATCTTCGACCGATGAATATGCCTCGTACCCATGCTGCAGAGAGAGTTGATGACGGTTTTCAGCTCGGAGGGCTGAGTGGCCATCCTTGCCGTCCTCCCAACGTTCGGCACACCTATTACTTCACAAAAAATTCCCAAAGTCATGGTGATAAGATCATTATAAATTTTAAACTCAATAGCACCTGATTCAGGATTATATCTAAAACTGTTAATGAAAATGGAGGTGAGTTTTTGATACTGAGTAACACGGCTGGTGACGAGCCGTGTCAAACCTGCATTAGCACAAAGATTATAAAACTCATCCTTGATTCCCGCAGCTTCCATGAATTCGTCACATGGATATGTATCGCACGTGCTGGACTTGTATCTTCCAACAACTCTAGGGGCACATGATCTTCATTATAGCTCACCCTGGAGGTCGATGGTGAAGCTGCGGCTCTAGTGACTCGATCGGAGTGAGTGGGCCTCCTCTTCTCAAGCCATCCTTTTGCCCTTCCTAACAAACTCATTTCTGAAATTTTTTGCAATTTACAAAAACGAGGATTAAAACAAAGTGAGCTAAGGCAAACTACTCAACTCACTTGCCCAAGGCATAAACTTGCATCAAAACTTGGAAAACAACCTTCTACACATGCATGCAAGCTCATCTCTACAGCACCAAGAACTACTAAATACTCACAAATGAGGCCACCAATCAAAAATCTAATTGGAGGGGTGGAGGAGTCACATACCAGGGAGTATTTGCTCAAAATTTCAAGTCAAATGATGGGCTGTAGAGAGAGATCGAAGAATCGCCCCCAAGAACAGCAAGAACAAGAAGAACACGACCAGAACTCGGGTTTCTGGAAAGAGAGAGAGAGAGGGGAAGAAGAAGTACCTGGAGGGGGGTCCCGTGGGCCCCAGGCGCCCTGTGGGCGCGGCCAGGGGCTGGGCCGCGCCAGCTGGCCGCCTGGGCCACTGGTGGCCCCCCCTGGCTAGCCCCAGGACTCTCCGGGTCTCTCCCGTTGTGGAAATTTTTAATATAATTTTTCTGGAATTTTTCTGAAAACTTCACTGTTGAATTTTTTTCGAAGTTCAAAAAGCTGCGAAACTCTCTGAAAACTTGAAGCAGTTAGTAGTATTGTGAAGCTTCAAAAACATAGATACTTGGTACAGCAAGTATGACAACACTAAAAACAAATAAAAACATAGAAAGCTCAACTTTTTATCCGTATATAACACGTTCACTAGTAAGGTTGATCAAGTCTTACCAACAAACAAGCGGTATATAGAACAAAAAGTCTCACCTCCTACGAAATAATCACGGAACTTTTACCTTGATGGACATTGTCCCTACCATGATAGTTTTGTATTTGTGAGGCACATGTAGTGGACAGTCCCATTCTCCAATTTTCACGGTCTCGATATTCTCTATAGAGTTGAGGGCATGCCTCCTGTCGGTCTTCTTCAGAAAATATACCGTGTGTTCTTTATCATTCACATGAAAGGTAACCTTCCCTTTGTTGCAATCAATAATAGCACCTGCGGTGTTAAGGAAAGGTCTACCAAGAATAATAGACATGCTCCCATCCTCGGGCATGTCAAGCACAACAAAATCAGTAAGAATTAAACAATTAGCAACTTCAACTGGAACATCCTCACAAATACCTATCGGAACAGCGGTTGACTTGTCAGCCATCTGAAGGGAGATATCTGTAGGAATTAGTTTCTCTAAACAAAGCCTCTCGTAAAGAGAGAGAGGCATAACACTCACTCCCGCTCCAAGATCACATAAAGCAGTTTTGGACATAATTATTCTTTATGGAGCAAGGGATGGTGGGTATACCTGGATCACCGAGCTTCTCAGGAATCTTTCCACTGAAAGAATAGTTAGCAAGCATAGTTGATATTGCATCATTAGGAACTTTTCTTTTGTTAGTGACAATATCTTTCATATATTTTGAGTAAGGGAGTAACTTGATAGCATCAGTCAAAGGAATTTGAAGAAAAAGAGGTTTTATCCATTCACAAAACTTATTGTAGTGCTCTTCTTCTTTAGATTTGATGGACTTACCTGGAAAGGGCATGGGTTTCTGTACCCATGGTTCTTTCTCCTTCCCATGTTTTCTTGCGATGAAGTCTTCTTTAGTGTACCTCTTACGTTTGTCAGGTGCTTCTTCTTCTCGAACTTCAGGCGGATCATTCTTCTCATTATCATTACCTTCAGGTTCAGCACCGTCTTCAGTCTCAGCATCGGAGATAGATACACTGTTGGGATCAATAGCTGGCTCTTCATCTGCAATAGGATCATTAGAATTGTCAGTCTCTTTATGTTTCTTTTTCTTATTTGGAGAGACAACAATTTCTTCTTCCTGCATTTGAGAATCTTGCTCGATTCTCTTCGGATGTCCCTCTGGATAAAGAGGATCTTGAGTACTAGTTCCTCCTCGGGTCTTAATCCCAAAAGCCTGCAATTTATCTTGTTTGGCATTGTTAGCAAGTAAATCTCTTTGCACATTAGAAATTGGATCAAGCTGAGTTTGAACCATATGAAAATGCTTCACAAGACATTGAACATCATTAACTGTTCTATCTAAAACACCAAGCAACTTTTTGATAGCAAGGGAATTATCATGCAACTAACTTTCTATCCTCTTATTAAAATGATTCTGTTTCATAATAAAATTATCAAACTCATCTAAACATTGATCAGGAGGCTTACCATGAGGGATGTCACTTGCGTTGAAATCTAAAAGAGAGTGTACCTCTACCATAGGAGGGTGAGTGGTAGGCTCACACAGCTTCTCAATAGGGGGTAGATTCTTCACGTCTTCAGCTTTAATACCTTTCTCTTTAATAGACTTCTTTGCTTCTCGCATATCCTCGGGGCATAGAACAAACATGCCCCTCTTCTTTGTTGGTGGAGGTGGTTCAGGGACGGACCAATCTTCATGGTTTTTGTCAATCCTGCCATTAAATCTTCCGCGTCGTCCGGTGTTTTTTTCCTGAAAACACAACCAGCACAACTGTCCAAATAGGACCTAGATTCATCAGTTAGACCTGCATAGAATATATCAATTAATTCATTTTTAGGAACTCCATGTCCTGGTCTAGCCTGAATAAAACCGCAGTACCTCCCCCAAGCTTTAGGGAGGGACTCATCCTGCAACTGTTTAAAATTATAAATTCTTTGTAAAGCAGCATGTTGCATATGAGCAGGAAAGTACTTATCAACAAAAGAGTGAGCTAAGTCCTGAGGACTCTTAATAGAACCGCATGGGAGTGAATCATACCATGCTTTAGCACCTTCCTTCAAGGAGAAAGGAAGAAGCTTGGTCACATAGAAGTAGCGTATCTTCTCATCTGTGGTAAATAGGCTACCTAGTTCACCAAGTTTAGTTAGGTGTGCAATAGCATCATCATTTTCTCTGCCATAAAAGGGGTCAGCTTCAACCATAGGTATAAGTGAAAGATCAACAGAGAAATCAAAATCAGGATCATCAATGCATATAGGAGATGTAGCAAACTCAGGATTAGGAACGGTTTTATTTTTCAAAGAGTGTTTTTCAAATATTTTCTTAATAGTTTCAGGGTCAGAGCCGGCAACTCTGTCAGTTCCCTGCATAAATCTTCATCAAGTATATAGTAATCATCATCAAGGAGCCTCTCCTGGAGTTTACTCAAATCAGGATAATCATAAGTTTCACCAATAGGGTAGCGAGTAACAGGAAGTTCAATTCCATATTTTTCAGTAGCAGTAGTAATTTGTTTCTCAAGAGCATAACCAAGCGAACTAATATCATCATCAAAAGTAGTAGAAGCATCATCAAGAGTATCAGACATATTAACAGATTCAGTAGGAGCATCATGTGGTGGTGGTGAGGCAAACTTACTCATAACAGAAGGTGAATCAAGAGTACCACTAGTGCTCAGAGCAGTACCTCTTCTTGTAGTGGATCGTAAGATCGGAACCTTGGGGTCACCTTTCTTACCCATAGTGAATAAAGTGCAGCAGGTAGGATACCTCAAGTAGACTTGTAAATATTGCTATGCTCCGCGGCAACGGCGCCAGAAAACGATACTTGATAACCCTCAACTGTAAGGGATCGAGATAGTCTTCGCGGGTAAGAATAACCCAATTTATTGATTCGACACACGGGGAGCCAAAGAGTATTTATAAGCTTTAACAGTTGAGTTGTCAATTCAACCGCACCTGAAATATACTAACTTGCAACAAAAGATAAGTGGTAACAGTGATATGATAGTGATGATAGTAATAGTAAAAGTAAATAGTAACAGTAGATAGCAAAGTAAATAGCAAAAGTAGCGACTAGTAGCAAGCAAGGTTTAAAATACTGTAGGCTAGGGAGATGGATGGTTGGGCGTTGCATGGACGAGATAGATTCTAACTTGGGGCACGGCACACGGAAAAGTAATGATCATCTAGGCAAATATCAAACATTAGGCATGTATCTCGTAGGTAGTTGTACGTGCTTGCAATAAGAACTTGCACAACATCTTTTGTCCTACCATCCCGCTACGAACGGGGCCAAAAGGAACTAATGGATATTAAGGTGCTCCTGTCAAAGAGCACCGGAACAAAGCAATGAACTCAATGGATACATGTAATCCTCAAATTACGGACCATCCCCTTTGGTGTCCCAAGCTGTCACTTTTGGGATCGCCGGTTCCGATCCGTAACAGGTGCATACAACTCATAGACAGGATCAAGAACACAAATATATTCATGCAAACACATATGGTTCAGATCTAAAATCATGGCACTCGGGCCCTAAGTGTCAAGCATTAAGAATAACAAGTTGTAGCAAAGATGATAAACACCATACTAGATGATAGGCAACATGCCCCCAACAATCTGACGAACTATTACATGATCTAACTCATCCAATCACTACCATCCCCTTCGCCTACAGCAAGGGAATTACTCACACATGAAGGGGAAGTCATGGAGGGATGATGGAGTGGTGATGATGATGACGATGGCGACGATCTCCCCTCTCCGGAGGCCAAATCAGCCTCCAGATTAGCCCTCCCGAAGAAGAACAGAGGGTGGCGGCGGCTCCGCGACGAAAAACAGCGAAATGACTTCCGATCTGGGGTTTCTGCATCGCGAGGAAAAATACGGGCTAAAGTACGGCACCAGGGGGTGTGGGCCCCACCCAGGCGCCCCCCCGGCGCGGCCCAGGGGGGGGGGGAGGCGCCCACAGGGCGCCTGGGCACCCCCTGGCCCCCCTCTGGCCCCACTTCTGGTATTTGGTTTCTTCGGGTGCGTGGATTTTTCGTGATTTTTCGTGGATTTTTCTGAGATAGTTAAAAATCCGTTTTCCTGCACACAAATAAAACATACAGGCAGCTCTGCTGAAAACAGCGTCAGTCCGGGTTAGTTTAGTCCAAATCATGCAAGAATGAGGTCAAAACAATATCAAAAGGGTTTGGAAAAGTAGATACGTTTGAGACGTATCATCCGCCAAGTATCTAGGGCAGTTCCACTTCCAGTGACCATTTCCTTTGCAGTAGAAGCACTTATTTTTAGGCTTGAGTTTTAGCTTTGGGTTTCTTCACGGGAGTGACAACTTGCTTGTCATTCTTCTTGAAGTTCCCCTTCTATCCCTTTGCCCTTTACTTGAAACAAGTGGTCTTGTTAACCATCAACACTTGATGCTTTTTCATGATTTCTACCTTCGCCGACTTCAGCATCGCGAAGAGCTCGGGAATTCCTTTCGTCATCCCTTGCATATTATAGTTCATCACGAAGTTCTACTAACTTGGTGATAGTGACTAGAGAACTTTGTCAATTACTATCTTATGTGGAAGATTAACTCCCACTTGATTCAAGTAATTGTATTACTCAGACAATCTGAGCACATGCTCACTGGTTGAGCTATTCTCCTCCATCTTGTAGGCAAAGTACTGTCAGAAGTCTTATACCTCTCGACACGGGCATGAGTATGAAATACTAATTTCAACTCTTGGAACATCTTATATGCTCCGTGTCGTTCAAAACATTTTTGAAGTCCTGGTTCTAAGCCGTAAAGCATGGTGCACTTAAACTATCAAGTAGTCATCATACCGAGCTTTTGTCAAAACGTTCATAATGTCTACGTCTGCTCCTGCAATAGGTCTGTCACCTAGCGGTGCATCAAGGACATAATTCTCTGTGCAGCAATGAGGATAATCCTCAGATCATGGAACAATTCCGCATCATTGCTACTAACATCTTTCAACTTAGTTTTTCTCTAGGAACATATAAAAAATAAACAGGGAGCAACATCGTGAGCTATTGGTCTACAACATAGATATGCTAATACTACGAGGACTAAGTTCATGATAAATTAAAGTTCAATTTAATCATATTACTTAAGAACTCCCACTTAGATAGACATCCCTCTAGTCATCTAAATGATCACGTGATCCAAATCAACTAAACCATGTCCGGTCATCACGTGAGATGGAGTAGTTTCAATGGTGAACATCTTATGTTGATCATATCTACTATATGATTCAC
Source organism: Secale cereale (assembly GCA_902687465.1). NCBI lineage: Eukaryota > Viridiplantae > Streptophyta > Magnoliopsida > Poales > Poaceae > Secale > Secale cereale. The sequence continues at coordinate 16,772,020 of LR738715.1, read as the reverse complement.
GCTCGACCATTCGGTCTCCAGTGTTCCGAGGCCATATCTGCATATGCTAGGCTTGTCAAGTTTAACCCGAGTATTCTGCGTGTGCAAAACTGGCTTACACCCGTTGTATTTGAACGTAGAGCTTATCACATCCGATCATCACGTGGTGTCTCGGCACGACGAACTTTCGCAACGGTGCATACTCAGGGAGAACACTTATACCTTGAAATTTAGTAAGGGATCATCTTATAATGCTACCGTCGAACTAAGCAAAATAAGAAGCATAATAAGATAAACATCACATGCAATCAAAATATGTGACATGATATGGCTATCATCATCTTGTGCTTTTGATCTACATCTCCAAAGCACCGTCATGATCACCTTCGTCACCGGCGCGACACCTTGATCTCCATCGTAGCATCGTTGTCGTCTCGCCAACTATTGCTTCCACGACTATCGCTACCGCTTAGTGATAAAGTAAAGCAATTACATGGCGATTGCATTTCATACAATAAAGCGACAACCATATGGCTCTTGCCAGTTGCCGATAACTTTACAAAACATGATCATCTCATACAAAACCGTATATCTCATCATGTCTTGATCATATCACATCACAACATGCCCTGCAAAAACAAGTTAGACGTCCTCTACTTTGTTGTTGCAAGTTTTACGTGGCTGCTATGGGCTTAGCAAGAACCATTCTTACCTATGCATACAAAACCACAATGATGTTTCGTCAAGTATGTGCTGTTTTAACCTTCACAAGGACCAGACGTAGCCACACTTGATTCAGCTAAAGTGAGAGAGACAAACACCCGCCAGTCACCTTTAAGCAACGAGTGCTCATAACGGTGAAACCAGTCTCGCGTAAGCGTACGCATAATGTCGGTCCGGGCCGCTTCATCTCACAATACCGCCGAAGCAAAGTATGACATGCTGGTAAGCAGTATGACTAGTATCGCCCACAACTCATTGTGTTCTACTCGTGCATATCATCTACGCATAGACCTGGCTCATGATGCCACTGTTGGGGAACGTAGTATTTTCAAAATTTTCCTACGATCACGCAAGATCTATCTACTAGATGCATAGCAACGAGGGGGAGAGTGTGTCTACGTACCCTCGTAGACCGGGAGCGGAAGCGTCAAGTGACGCGGTTGATGTAGTCGAACTTCTTCGCGATCCAACCGATCAAGCACCAAACGTACGGCACCTCCACGTTCAGCACACGTTCAGCTTGATGATGTCCCACGAGCTCTTGATCCAGTTGAGCTTCACGGGATAGTTTCGCCAGCACGATGGCGTGGTGACAGATATGATGTATCTACCGGCGCAGGGCTTCGTCTAAGCACCGCAACGGTATGACCGAGGTGTGTTTCTGTGGAGAGAGGGACCGCACACGGCTAAAACAATTCAACTTGTGTGTCCTAGGGTGCCCCCCTGCCCCCGTATATAAAGGAGCAAGGGAGAGGCCGGCCCTAGAGGGGGCGCGCCAAGTGTGGGGAGTCCTACTAGGACTCCCAAGTCCTAGTAGGATTCCCCTTTCCTTTCCGGAGTAGGAGAGAAGGAAAGAGATGGAGAGGGAGAAGGAAAAGGGGGTTGCACCCCTTGTCCAATTCGGACCAGAGGGGGGGGCGCGCGCCTCCTTCCTTTCGGCCTTTCTCCTCTATTCCCGTATGGCACAATAAGGCCCATATACTCCGAAAAATACCCGAATCACTCGGAACCTTTCCGATGTCCGAATATAGTCGTCCAATATATCGATCTTTACGTCTCAACCATTTCGAGACTCCTCGTCATGTCCCCGGTCTCATCCGGGACTCCGAACTCCTTCGGTACATCAAAACTCATAAACTCATAATACCAATCGTCATCAAACGTTAAGCGTGCGGATCCTACGGGTTCGAGAACTATGTAGACATGACCGGGACTCATCTCCGGTAAATAACCAATAGTGGAACCTGGATGCTCATATTGGCTCCTACATATTCTACGAAGATCTTTATCGGTCAAACCGCATAAAAACATACATTGTTCCTTTTGTCATTGGTATGTTACTTGCCCGAGATTCGATCGTCGGTATATCTATACCTAGTTCAATCTCGTTACCAGCAAGTCTCTTTACTCGTTCCGTAATACATCATCTCGTGACTAACTCATTAGTCTTTTGCTTGCAAGGCTTATTATGATGTGCATTACCGAGAGGGCCCAGAGATACCTCTCCGACACTCGGAGTGACAAATCCTAGTCTTGATCTATGCCAACACCACGAACACTTTCGGAGACACCTGTAGAGCATCTTTATGATCACCCAGTTACATTGTGACGTTTGATAGCACACAAGGTGTTCCTACGGTATTCGGGAGTTGCATAATCTCATAGTCATAGGAACATGTATAAGTCATGAAGAAAGCAATAGCAGTAAAACTAAACGATCATAGTGCTAAGCTAACGGATGGGTCTTGTCCATCACATCATTCTCCTAATGATGTGATCCCGTTGATCAAATGACAACTCATGTCTATGGTTAGGAAACATAACCATCTTTGATCAATGAGCTAGTCTAGTAGAGGCATACTAGGGACACTCTGTTTTGTCTATGTATTCACACATGTACTAAGTTTCCGGTTAATACAATTCTAGCATGAATAATAAACATTTATCATGATATAAGGAAATATAAATAACAACTTTATTATTGCCTCTAGGGCATATTTCCTTCACATGCCCCGGTTACTTCTGGCAAATGATGAAGTCATGGATTTCTTCAATACTTTGACACTAGCTAGGCAATCTCTCGACCCCTCGACCCTCGACTGCTCGGCGATCCACAACCCTAGACCCCCTCATGTCACATTTTGTCTAGTGTCAAAGGATTCAACAAAACCAATACTTAATCATTAGGCGAAAGTAACAGTCGCATGATGGTACGAAGCTCTCCAAAGTTATTTTGGAACGGAGTCCCAGATAGGATAATTCGTAACAAAAGACGGATTATCCTATCAGGAACTCCGTTCCAGAACAACTTTGCAGAACTTCGTACCAACATGCCCCGGTTACTTCTGGCAAATGATAAAGTCATGGATTTCTTCAATACATTGACACTAGCTAGGCAACCTCTCGACCCCTCGACCCTCGACTGCTCGGCGATCCACAACCCTAGACCCCCTCATGTCACATTTTGTCTAGTGTCAAAGGATTCAACAAAACCAATACTTCCTCATTAGGCGAAAGTAACAGCCGCATGATGGTACGAAGCTCTCCAAAGTTATTTTGGAACGGAGTCCCAGATAGGATAATTTGTAACAAAAGACGGATTATCCTATCAGGAACTCCGTTCCAGAATAACTTTGCAGAACTTCGTACCAACATGCCCCGGTTACTTCTGGCAAATGATGAAGTCATGGATTTTTTCAATACTTTGACACTAGCTAGGCAACCTCTCGACCCCTCGGCGATCCCTCGACCCTTGACGACCCTCGGTCCCTCGACGACCCTCGACCCCCCCCCCCTCACGTCGAAGTTATCGGGGAGGGGGTATATCGACAACGACATATCCGATAAAAAAGAAGAGGAAGAAGAAGAAAAAAAAAGAAGAGAAGAAGAAAGAAACCGCTAGAGGAGAAGATCGAAGAAAAAAAAGAAAAAAAATGGAGAAGAAGAAAGGAATAGAGGAGAAGAAGAGATTTCTCTTCTTCTCCTCTATTCCTTTCTTCTTCTCCTCTTTTTTCTTCTTCTTTTTTCTTCTTCTTATTTATTTCTCCTCTTCTTCCTCTCCTTTTCTTCTTTCTTTCCTCTTCTTATTTTCTTCTTTCCTATCCTTCTTTTTCTAAATTTGTAACTTTTGCATATATAAAACTTTCTATATATATTTAGCATATATAAACAAAAAACTATATAGCCACATACACATATACATCACATACACATCACATACAGCAACTATACATCACAATTGTAACTTTCTATATATAAACAAAAAACTTTCTATGAAAAAAACATTTTTAACATATATATTTGGCAAATTCCTAAGAAAAATAAAAAAATATAGCCACATACACATATACACACTGTTGAAGATATCTTTCGATATGCCGATAAATCGGCTGATTTATCGCTTACCCCTGTCTGACCGATAAGATAAATTGGTCGATAAATTAGCCGATATGGCGATAAATCGGCCGATATGCCGATAAACTGGCCGATTTACCGCTTATCATGGGTCGACCGATAAGTTCCCGATAAGCGATATCCCCAACATTGCATATACATCACATACACATCACATACAACAACTATATACACATATATGCAACTATATATATACACATACAAAATATATATATATATATATATATATATATATATATATATATATATATATATATATATATATATATATATTATATCACATATGAAAAAAAAAATCTCCTCACATCGCGGGGCAGGCAGAGGGCGCCGGCGACGAGGAGCGCGGGGGCAGAGGGCGCCGGCGACGAGGAGCGACGGGCGGCGCGGCGAGACGGCGCGGGGGACGGCGCGACGGCGCGGGGCGACGGGGCGACGACGCGGGGCGACGGCGAGCTCGAGCAAGGCGTCGTCGGGGGCGGGGAATAAGAACTGAACGGAAATTTTCACAAGTGTTGATTATGTAGAATGGGCATTAGTCCCGGTTCGTGGCACCAACCGGGACTAAAGGGGGGCATTGGTCCCGGTTGGTGCCACGAACCGGGACCAATACCCCCCCTTTAGCCCCGGTTGGCGCCACCAACCGGGACCAAAGCCCTTGTTCTGCCCCGCGGCGCAAATCTTTAGTCCCACCTCGCTAGTTGACAGGGGCTCGGAGTGGTTTATAAGCCCCACTGCGGTGGCTGTATTGAGCTCCTCTCAATTGTAGGCTTCTGGGCCTAACTCTGCGCGCTGTCCTGTGAGCTTGCTGGGCCTTATAGTCCAGATGCATCCTGGGCTGTAGGCCTTGCAGGGTCACTGGGCAGCGCCCAATTTTTTATTTATTTTTTCCTTTTCTGCTTTATTTATTTCTAAGTTGTTTTTTAGTGTATTTAGCGTTTCTTTGTGAATATTATTGCTTTAGGTAAAACCAATTACAAACTTTCTGTTAGTGCAAGTAGTATTCAAATTTGAATAGTTTAAATTTGAAATTATTTGTTTTCTTTGTTGCTTTATTTATTTTATTTTGTTTCTACTTACAACAAAATACTTATTGTTGCTATTTTTCTTTTTTTGCGAGTTTTTTTGTTTTGTTTTTTGCATTATTTATTTTCTTTTATTTTTTTCTTTATTTTTTAATTCTTTCTGGTAAAACCAATTACAAACTTTCTGTTAGTGCAAGTAGTATTCAAATTTGAGTAGTTTAAATTTGAAATTATTTGTTTTCTTTGTTGCTTTATTTATTTTATTTTGTTTCTACTTACAACAAAATACTTATTGTTGCTATTTTTATTTTTTTGCAAGTTTTTTTGTTTTGTTTTCTGCATTGTTTATTTTCTTTTGTTTTTCGCTTTATTTTTTAATTCTTTCTGGTAAAACCAATTACAAACTTTCTGTTAGTGCAAGTAGTATTCATACTCGTCTGTTACAAAGTTGGCATGGTATCATCATAATAGTTGCGGAAAAAAGTCTTCACTTTTTCTTCGCTTGTGTCATTTACTTATTGCGACGTAACCATGGATAATCTTCGTCGTTTATCACGATGCTTGGGTCAGCCTTGACTTTGAAGGGAGGGATTTAATGAAACTTTTCATAATCTTCGGATATGTCTGTCTTGCCCTCCACTCCCAGGATGTCCCTTTTTCCTGAAAGAACTATGTGGCGCTTTGGCTCATCGTATGATGTATTCGCTTCCTTATCTTTTCTTTTTTTCGGTCTGGTAGACATGTCCTTCACATAGATAACCTGTGCCACATCATTGGCTAGGACGAACGGTTCGTCAGTGTATCCAAGATTTTTCATATCCACTGTTGTCATTCCGTACTGTGGGTCTACCTGTACCCCGCCTCCTGACAGATTGACCCATTTGCACTTAAACAAAGGGACCTTAAAATCATGTCCGTAGTCAAGTTCCCATATGTCCACTATGTAACCATAATATGTGTCCTTTCCCCTCTCGGTTGTTGCATCAAAGCGGGCACCGCTGTTTTGGTTGGTGCTCTTTTGATCTTGGACAATCGTGTAAAATGTATTCCCACTTATCTCGTATCCTTTGTAAATCAATACAGTCAAAGATGGTCCCCTGGACAACAAGTACAACTCATCACAAACAGTGTTGTCACCTCTGAGACGTGTATCCAACCAACTGCGGAAAGTCCTGATGTGTTCACATGTAATCCAGTCGTCGCACTGCTCCGGGTGTTTGGAGCGCAGACTGTTCTTGTGTTCCTCGACATACAGGGTCACCAAGGTAGAGTTCTGTAGAACTGTGTAGTGTGCTTGAGACCAAGAATATCCGTCCCTGCATATTATTGAGTCCCTTCCAAGCGTGCCTTTTCCAGTCAGTCTCCCCTCGTACCGCGATTTAGGGAGACCTATCTTATTAAGGCCAGGAATGAAGTCAACACAAAACCCGATGACATCCTCTGTTTGATGGCCCATGGAGATGCTTCCTTCTGGCCTAGCGCGGTTACGGACATATTTCTTTAGGACTCCCATGAACCTCTCAAAGGGGAACATATTGTGTAGAAATACGGGCCCCAGAATGACAATCTCGTCGACTAGATGAACTAGGACGTGTGTCATGATATTGAAGAAGGATGGTGGGAACACCAGCTCGAAACTGACAAGACATTGCACCACATCACTCCTTAGCCTTGGTACGATTTTGGATCGATCACCTTTTGAGAGATTGCATTGAGGAATGCACATAGCTTCACAATGGCTAATCAGACGTTTTCCGGTAGAAGCCCCCTCAATGCAAGCGGAAGCAGTTGCGTCATAATCACGTGGCAGTCATGAGACTTTAGGTTCTGAAACTTTTTCTCTGGCATATTTATTATTCCATTTATATTCGACGAGAAGCCAGTCGGGACCTTCATACTGAGCAGGCATTCAAAGAAGATTTCTCTTCTTTCGTAAGAGCATAGCTGGCAGGACCTTCATACTGCTTCGGAGGCATGCCGTCTTTTTCGTGCAAACGTTGCAGGTCCTCCCGTGCCTCAGCTGTATCTTTTGTCTTTCCATACACGTCCAAGAAGCCTAGCAGGTTCACGCAAAGGTTCTTCGTCACGTGCATCACGTCGATTGAAGAGCGGACCTCTAGGTCTTTCCAGTAGGGTAGGTCCCAAAATATAGATTTTTTCTTCCACATGGGTGCGTGTCCCTCAGCGTCATTCGGAACAGCTAGTGCGCCGGGGCCCTTTCCAAAGATTACGTGTAAATCATTGACCATAGCAAGTACGTGATCACCGGTACGCATGGCGGGCTTCTTCCGGTGATCTGCCTCGCCTTTGAAATGCTTGCCTTTCTTTCGACATTGATGGTTGGTCGGAAGAAATCGACGATGGCGCAGGTACACATTCTTCCTGCATTTGTCCAGGTATATACTTTCAGTGTCATCTAAACAGTGCGTGCATGCGTGGTATCCTTCATTTGTCTGTCCTGAAAGGTTACTGAGAGCGGGCCAATCGTTGATGGTCACGAACAGCAACGCCTTTAGGTCAAATTCCTCCTGTCTGTGCTCATCCCACGCACGTACACCGTTTCCATTCCACAGCTGTAAAAGTTCTTCAACTAATGGCCTTAGGTACACATCAATGTCGTTGCCGGGTTGCTTAGGGCCTTGGATGAGAACTGGCATCATAATAACCTTCCGCTTCATGCACATCCAAGGAGGAAGGTTATACATACATAGAGTCACGGGCCAGGTGCTGTGATTGCTGCTCTGCTCCCCGAAAGGATTAATGCCATCCGCGCTTAAAGCAAACCATACGTTCCTTGGGTCCTTTGCAAACTCCTTCCAGTACTTTCTCTCGATTTTTCTCCACTGCGACCCGTCAGCGGGTGCTCTCAACTTCCCGTCTTTCTTACGGTCCTCACTGTGCCATCGCATCAACTTGGCATGCTCTTCGTTTCTGAACAAACATTTCAATCGTGGTATTATAGGAGCATACCACATCACCTTCGCAGGAACCCTCTTCCTGGCGGGCTCGCCGTCAACATCACCAGGGTCATCTCGTCTCATCTTATACCGCAATGCACCGCATACTAGGCATGCGTTCAGATCCTTGTATGCACCGCGGTAGAGGATGCAGTCATTAGGGCATGCATGTATCTTCTGCACCTCCAATCCTAGAGGGCATACGACCTTCTTTGCTGCGTATGTACTGTCGGGCAATTAGTTATCCTTCGGAAGCTTCTTCTTCAATATTTTCAGTAGCTTCTCAAATCCTTTGTCAGCCACAGCATTCTCTGCCTTCCACTGCAGCAATTCCAGTACGGTACCGAGCTTTGTGTTGCCATCTTCGCAATTGGGGTACAACCCTTTTTTGTGATCCTCTAACATGCGATCGAACTTCAGCTTCTCCTTTTGATTTTCGCATTGCGTCCTTGCATCGACAATGACCCGGCGAAGATCATCATTTGGTTCCTCTTGATCTTCACCAGCTTCACCCGTTGCAGCATCATTGGGCACATCGTCTGGTTCCTCTTGATCTTCACCAGCTCCCCCCATTGCAGCATCACCGTATTCAGGGGGCACATAGTTGTCATCGTACTCTTCTTCTTCGCCGTCTTCCATCATAACCCTTATTTCTCCGTGCCTCGTCCAAACATTATAGTGTGGCATGAAACCCTTGTAAAGCAGATGGGAGTGAAGGATTTTCCGGTTAGAGTAAGACATCGTATTCCCACATTTAGTGCATGGACAACACATAAAACCATTCTGCTTGTTTGCCTCAGACGCATTTAGAAACTCATGCACGCCCTTAATGTACTCGGAGGTGTGTCTGTCACCGTACATTCATTGCCGGTTCATCTGCGTGCACTATATATAATTAAGTGTGTCAAAAACCATTACAGAACATCATAAATAGATAATTAAGTGACCAAATTAATAGAAGTTCATCATCACATTAAAACCAAAGTACATACATATATAGTTCTCATCTAACAACATATAGCTCTCCATACACATCGGAACTATGTAAAACATTTCAATGCGAAAACAAATGCGATCATAATCGCAACCAAGGTAACAATTGATCCAACGGCATAATGATACCAAGCCTGGGTATGAATGTCATATTTTCTAATCTTTCTAATCTTCAACCGCATTGCATCCATCTTGATCTTGTGATCATCGACGACATCCGCAACATGCAACTCCAATATCATCTTCTCATCCTCAATTTTTTTTATTTTTTCCTTCAAGAAATTATTTTCTTCTTCAACTAAATTTAACCTCTCGATAATAGGGTCCATCTTGATCTTGTGATCATCGACGACTTCCGCAACATGCAACTCTAATTCCATCTTCTCCTCCTCCATTTTTTCCAATATTTTCTTTAAGGAAATGTTTTCCTTTTCAACTAAATTTAACCTCTCCACAAGAGGGTCGGTTGGAATTTCCGGTTCAACTACCTCCTAGACATAATAAAACATCTATGCATGTCAGGTTGGTCGGCATAACTATCATAAACACTAAAACAAATAGTTATAAATTAAAGATAATATACCACATTCGAATCGTAGACAGGACGAGGGCACACGTGGGCGGATATCAAAACCATCGCACTATATAATAACAAGCAATAATAAACGTAAGAAAATTAGACAAATATTTATCTAAAGCAGTAATAACAAGCAATAATAAAATTAAGAAAAGCATGGACATAACAAGAGGCTCACCACAGTGGTGCCTGTGACGAGATCGGCGGGGGCGATCGACGGCGGCGAAGACGGGGACGGGACGTGACGGACCGCTAAACCTAAACAAATCTCGGAGAAAATAGAGCTTCGAGAGGAGAAAAGCTTAACTAGTGTGGCTCGGGCATTCCATCGAACACGTTGTGTGCATAAGAGGTGAGCTAGAGCACCACTAACCCCTCTCCCCCTCGGCCAGAAAAAAAAAACAGAGCAGTGTGCTCTGCTCTTGCGCGAGGGGGTATATATAGGCACCTCATTGGTCCCGGTTGGTGCTACGAACCGGGGCTAAAGGGGTGCCTTTGGTCCCGGTTCATGCCATCAACCGGGACCAATGGTGGTGGGCCAGGAGCAAGACCCATTGGTTCCGGTTCGTCGCACCAACCGGGACCTAAAGGTCCAGACGAACCGGGACCAATGGCCCACGTGGCCCGGCCGGCCCCCTGGGCTCATGAACCGGGTCCAGTGCCCCCATTGGACCCGGTTCTTGATTGAGCCGGGGCTAATGGGCTGGACAGGCCTGGACCAAAGCCATGTTTTCTACTAGTGATTATAAACTTAGAGATGACTTCTTTCGCATCCAGATGGGACATTGCGACGACCATCATGAAAGAAGACGTCGATGAGAAGGGGATATTCCACCAATGAACCTATATCATGAGCTGACGTCCGAACTCGCATAGGCATGCAACGTCAGGACCTCACGCCGGTCAAGAATCTAGGGTCCATCGTCGATGATATGGAAGGATGGAACTTCTAGTGATTATATATTAGGTAAGCTGTCCGGTACAATACTAAATTAAAAGAAGACGAGCCAAGCTGTCCGGTACAATGCTAAATTAAAAGTAGAAGAGCCAAGCTGTCCGGTACAATGCTAAATTAAAAGTAGAAGAGCCAAGTGGCATGCTCTCAGCCCATCCCAGATGACCCTTACGGGGCACTCGAACGAGCACTCGTTAGTTATGTATTCCATGCAAAAATAATAATAAATCTAATAGCACTTTATGTATATATATTAGGTAAGCAAAAGTTTCCAGGACCAGTTACAATCTGCCCACACCTTCAACTTATTTTCAGGTTTCTAAGAGCATCTAAATGCTCGGGCCGGCCCCAAACATCCGGGCGGACGGACTGGTCATTGACCGGTCAAAAAGAAACTACTAAGTCAGACACCTTAAACCAGCATCAAACTTCCGGGTTGTCCGGTATCCCTTATATTCAGCCTAAATATAGGGCGGATATGGGGTGGCTCGGGCATGCCCAGGCGTGTCCGCCATATAAACCCAGGCGTGTCCGCCACATTCATACAACAGCAGTAGCGTTGCATGTGTTGCATGGGTTTGGGGTTTTTAATATGAGGCACTCGATTGTGAGAGCAGACAAATGAGGCGTGCCCGGGTCACTCCCCGCGGACGCGCGTCCGGGCGCGTCCGTGGGTGTCTGAGTGCGATGATTTGGTTACTACTGTTGTAGATGCTCTAAAAGACTGTTTTCAAGGATAACTTTTCAAAAAAATAAAACTGGATAATTTTTCAACATTTGCTTTCTACCGCATCGATCGAGCGTATCCTCTATATTTGGTATAATGCGATCTGGACCCCAGCTCTTTAATGAGCAAAGATTACTAGTACTGTATTATCCCAAGATTGATATCAAAATTTTAATAGTTACCGAATTCGCACTTACAGTTGCCATACGCCTGCATATACATCGCACTTGGGGTTCCCCATAAATATACAATCTGTACACATAGGTAAAGCCTTGCATTCCATTATTTTGTTTTCGTGTCTAGGTTTCATTTTCACCCGGTCGACGACCATGGCTTGCAAGATCGCTGCCATTGTCATTTCCCTGCTAATATTGGCCCCCCTCGTCGCTTCTTCAGGTAAGTATTCAAATCAAGAATAAAGTTTTACGTACGATTGATAAGCAATCTTTTAAATTTTATTATATATTAATCTACGCAGGTGTAGATGCAACCATGTCAGAGACAAACTGCGACGTGCACCTGGCCAAAGATCCGTATTGCAGCTCTGATGACGCATGCGCCCAACAGTGCAAAGCCCTAGGCTACCATGGCGCGTTCTGCCTGTCTTTCCTCTGCAATTGCGTCAATTGCCACACTGCTTCTTGATATATGTTTTTTCATGAGACACTGCTTCTCGATATTTGTATTTTCCATGAGACACTGCTTTTCCATGAGACATCGTGAAAACCCCGTGGAGCCTCGAATCGTGATGATAAGCAGGGTTAGACTAAAATGTGTATTCTCGTATTTATGGATTAGAAGAGTGATAATCTCTTGGTGTTTCTACTTCCGCGTTCGTCGAAGAATCACAAGTATGTACACTGAATACGTTGACTTGGAGGATTAATGGATTTGGTGGATTAATGGTGCATGGGCGCAAAGTCGTCCAGCTGGAAACTTGGGATCGGTGTCAAACTCGCTGAAGGAACTCATGAAGAATCTTCCGGAATGGAGCATGAAAAACTTTGGATATGTCCTACGGTATATGGAGAGGCTCCGGTCTGAACTTGTATCGTTTTTTTTTTTGCGAGAAAACTTCCAATCTATTCATCTTTAATCATAGCAGTACAACGAACACAAGAAATAAAAATTATATCTAGATTCGTAGACCACCTAGCGACGACTACAAGCACTGAAGCGAGCCGAAGGCGCGCCACCGTCATCACCCCTCCATCGCCGGAGTCGCGCACACCTTGTTGTAGTAGACAGTTGGGAAGTCGTCGTGCTAAGGCCCCATAAGACCAGCACCCCAGAACAGCAACCGTCGCCGATGAAAAATAACGTAGATCGGAAGGATACAAACCGAAGACACACGAACGTAGATGAACAACGACGAGATCCGAACAAATCCACCAAAGATAGATCTGCCGGAGACACACCTCCACACGCCCACCAACGATGGTAGACGCATCGCCGGAACGGGGACTAGGCGGGGAGACCTTTATTCCATCTTCAGGGAGCCGCGGCCGTCTCGTCTTCCCGAGCAGGACACAAACCCTAGCAAGATTGAAAAATCGACTAAAAGCGGAGCCCTCCCACCGGTCCTTGCCAGGATCTACCGCGCCTCCATGGCCCTAAGGCCACTGGAGACGAGGCGGACCTGCGTCGGCGCCGGCGAGAGGCAGAAATCCTAAACTTTCTTTCTTGGAGGAGGAGGCGGCGGCTGGAAGAGAAAAACCTGAACTTGCATCGTTGCAAGAGAACAATGTTGATCGTCACTTGATACGGCACAAGATGCATGAGCTTGATGAGCTCCTCTACAGAGAAGAGATGTTATGATTGCAGCGCTCGAGGATTACGTGGTTAAGAGAAGGAGAAAGAAACACAGCATACCTGCATCGCAGGGCTGTTTGGCGTGCTTCAGGCTGGACGGCGCGAGCGGGCTTTCCGGCCCGGTCGTGGCCCGTTCAGGACCGGACCGATCAGTCCTGGCTCGCTGCAGAAATTGGCCGGTCCGGTTAACAAAATTTGGCGCGAAATTTACACGGTCCCGTCCGGTCTTTGACCGGTCCGACCGAGCGGACCAAGCCGCATGGCGTTTCTCGTCGGCGACGCCACCGGCGACATCCTGGTCTGGCTGTGCGATCCGCGCAGCCACTACGGACGAGCACACCCTGCCGACCTTCTCCCGCTCCTAAGGTAGAAGAGAACAGAGAAAAGAAAGAAAGCGCGGTCACGCCCGTGATTATCTGAGATAGACTTGATTTTTTTCCTTTTCTTCAGTCAAGTACAGAAGAAGACTCAGGTCGCACCCGTTATTATCCGAGTCACACATGGACAGGCAGTTTCCCCACGGGCAAGAGATACAAGAGGAATCAGATCACGCGCTGCCATTTAATTCCTTTTAATCAGTCAACAAAAAATTGAAAGAACGAGATCAATGAGATTTGATCCGATAATTAAGGCGCCTTCATTTCACGCTCCGGTTCCTTTTGTTGGCGACTAAATACTAACGAGAAATGTGTTCGTTCCGATAATCATGCACCACCACACGCTACCGTTTCCTTCTATTCAGTCGAACATGGAGAAGAAAGAACGAGAAAAACATGGTTCGATCCGATAATCACGTCGTCGTCACACGATTAACTCGACGTTAGATTTCATCCGCTAATCATGGCAAGGCCTGCACACCGAAAATTGGGGGCTCATGCACGCGATAAATTACTTGCATGCAACAACAATAATGCTAAGTAATAAGCATGTGCAGGATCATCGCTAACGATTGCGGCCCCGGCCGGCTCGACCCAACACACTTCCTACGGCATGTCACCCACGATGCTGCCAGTGCGCACACACGTCGTCCAGTCGCCATAGCATCCACGCACGTCGCCCACCACGTCGCCATACCTGCGCATGTCGCCGCCGGTGGTGCTTGGCCGGTCCGCTCGGTCCGGCCCGGGCTTCGACGCCGCCAGTCCGGTCCCTGAAAACAGGCCCGCATGGCTGGTCGGTCCGGTCCGGTCCAGATCGCCGGCAGCCGGTCCAAACATCGGCTCGGTCAGGGACCGGACCGGCCCGGACCGTATCCACCCTGAGGCGTGCTAGACGTAATCATATTCAGCGGCTACGTAAACTTGATGGCACATGGTGCTACACACCTTCGGAGATGGACTCTAACTCCTGATATGTGGTGCTATAGTGTATTGAGTTAAAGTTACATCAGAGATGACTGATATTTTATGTGATCCGTTCTCTGAGAAGGATATTACAGATGCTCTTTTTCAGGTTGGCCCCATTAAGGCCCCAGGTACAGATGGCTTTTCTGTTCGTTTTTATCAGCGTAATTGGGCGGTGGTGAAAGAAGAAATTATTGCTGCAGTTTTGGAAAAAAATTTTTGCTTCAAGGATTATGCCAGATGGAGTTAATGACACTGCTATCGTGTTGATCCCAAAAGTCCAATTCCCAAAGGAACTTAAGGATTTTAGATCGATAAGCTTGTGTAATGTGATCTATAAAATAGTATCTAAATGCTTGGTTAACCGGCTACGTCCCATTTTGTCAGAACTTATCTCGAAAAACCAGAGTGCATTTATTCTAGGGAGGCTTCTTTCGGATATCTCTATTATATCTTTTGAGTGTATTGATTATATTCAGTCTGTCGGAGGCAATTCACCGGCATGTTGGGCATATAAATTAGATCTTTCTAAAGCATATGACCGGGTGGATTCGGTATTCTTGGAGAAGGCCCTAGGAAAATGGGGTTTCTCTCATAAGTGGACTTCTTGGATCATGGCGTGTGTGTCCTCGGTGAAGTACTCGGTGAAACTGAACGGGAAATTGTTGGAGTCATTCAGCCCCTCTCGTGGCCTGAGGCAACGTGACCCCTTGTCTCCGTTTTTATTTCTCTTTGTTGCTGACGCCCTTTCATGTTTGGTCAACAAAGCTGATTTGGAGGACGGGCTGGAAGGGGATAAAATTTGTCGCCGTGTGCCGACAATATCTCACTTATTATTTGCGGATGATTCACTTTTGTTTTTTTGAGCCTCGGAGCAGAAAGCAACAATTGTGAAACGTTTGTCGAGCACTGACGAGCTGGCTACGGGTCAACTTATAAACCCATCAAAGTGTTCCATCCTTTTCTCTGGTAATTGTTCTGAGGTAGTATCTGGGGGAGTGAAGAAGTTGTTGGAGATTACTAGTGAAGCTTTTGAACCAAAATATTTGGGTTTGCTGGTACCTGAGGGAAGAATGCATAAAGGGAGGTTTGAAACTACCCAGGAAAGATTGAGGAAGAGACTAGTGGACTAAAGTGAGCAGTTCATGTCCTCAGGTAATAAAGAGATATTGATCAAAGTTGTTGCCCAGGCTATCCCCACATGTATTATGAGCGTGTTTCGTTTACCTGCTTCGGTGTGTGATGATCTAACAAGAATGATGACACAATACTGGTGGGGAGTGGAGAGGGGCAAGAGAAAGAGGGCATGGCTCAGCTGGGACAAGTTGAGACTACCTAAGAGTAAAGGTGGTATGGGTTTCAGGGATATGAGAGCTTTCAACAAAGCATTGTTGGCAAAACAAATGTGGCGATTAATCGAGTCTCCTGAAAGTTTATGTGCTCGCTTGTTGAAGGCAAAATATTTTCCCAATGGAAGTATACTGGATACGGTGTTCTCTTCAAATTCATCCGCTGTTTGGAAAGGCATTCTACATGGTTTGGAGCTGGTTAAGAAAGGTATAATATGGAGGATTGGTGACAGGGCATTGGTTAGAACACGGAAGGACCCTTGGATCCCTTGACTATATATATGACTAGACCACGAAGACGCGCGTTGCCGCGCCCGTCAATGTAAAACAAAAATATGATATATTTGAAAAGGGTGAACAATAGAATATTTCATGAAATTTGAATGGCTTAAGCTAGAATGACATGGTAGAGGTGACAGGGCATATTCTTTTGAATTTCGAACCGATACGTTTACATATTTAATTGATGATATTATTTACATATAAATAGTTAGCATATTTGAAGTTTTTTTTTGCGGGCAAGCATATTTGAAGTTAGAACTGATCTGTAGCGTAACAGGTTGCGCCTCCTCCTAAATTAAGCATTAGTCAAGCTGGTGCTCTTCTATGTATGCTATATAGGAGTACCAAATATGTGACAACAGGTTGACGCTCCTCCTAAATTAAGCATCAGTAAAGCTGGTGCTCTTCTATATATGCTACAGTACTATATAGGAGCACCAAATATATGTCTAAATATGCATGTCCACACAACATCGAGAACAAGATGGTTCTGCTATTGTTCATATATAAATAGAAACATTGAGAAAATGCAATCATGAACAATTGTCTCCGATCTGAAATTAACTTCTAAATATGCATGGATTGTGAGAGGAAGACAAAAACATGGGAATACATGCAGGGAAGGAGGAAGAAGTTGATGATACCTGACGAGAAATGTTCTCGTCGATGGATTCAAGTGGAGCCATGTACGTACGACATTACAGGGAGTAAGCCAAAAATAAGCAAGAAAAACATGCCTGAGAAACGGCTGGAGGTCAGAGACTATAACGGGAGAAGTAAAATATCCTGCATAGCATAATATAATATGGAAACAGGAGGACATGGTAACGCAGTGATGGAGGAAATGATTTCTCCATAGAAAGCCGACCGTAATTACGGCAGTGGATGTGAAAGCACATAACAAACATGGATTAAGAAACCAACTTTATGGGTGTGTGAACATACCTGGGCGAATGTGGACGCGGACGAAATGCGCAGAAGCGAAGGATCTAATTGCCGCATCGTCGCACATCGTGGGGACTAGAGAGACGGGCAAAGAAGAAATGATCGAGGGATTGGAAGACAAGGGATGGATGGAGGACGCACATTTTCATTTTTCAAGGATGGAGGACGTACATGGAACGGGCGAAAGAAGAATTAATCACGTTGTTGGGCCTATATGGGCTTTCGGCCACCGATCAGCCCGACGAACAAGGAGATCGCTAGCTCGGCCTGTGGAGCAGCAGCCCGAGCACGTGTGCTGGTTGGGTCGTGACGCGGTGAAAACGAGCCATCGGTGCTTGGTGGGATCGCTGAACGATCTGGTCCGTTCCTGTGCCAGATCCGATGGTTGACCACGTCAAAACGCTGTGGAGGCTCATAGGTGGCTCTGTTATACTGTTTTGTAATTTTCGCCCAATTACTCTAAAAAGGAATTGTCGGTTTAATCGTGTCTCTGATTTCTTTAGACTCTAATGGTGCTTGGATTATGGACCGTCTTGAAGAGCATTTCTGGCCAATGGATATTGCTGAAATTCTTAAGATACGTACGTCTCCTAGAAATCGGCTGGTTCCCCGAGCCGCATGGGAACTTTTTCGAAACGGAGGCAAAGATTGCCTCATCTATTAATTAAGCAGAAGAGAATTGCCCAGTTAATTACGGAAAACCGGGCGAAAACCGGAACAACAAAGGCCGAGCCCCACTCTTGAAGACAGACACACCCGGGGCAAAGCCCACCCTAATCGACAACATGTCGACCTGCGGCCAGACCACGCAGCCCCGACTCTGACGGAGAACTCAGAAGAACATCAGGCGCAAGCTGGCGCCACGGAAGATCACCGAACGGGTCACATGCAGCCAGTCATCGTATACCACAGGGCCCCGCCACCGCAGCTTCGACTTCACAGCAACAAGCAAACCGAGGCAAAACCGCAGACACGCCGGAGAAGAGCCGACTACCGCAACCATTGCCGCGTCGCCGACATCGCTCCCATCATCATCGTTGCCACAGAAACCTGGTCGCCACGGAGATCCTCTCGGGGCCGCCGCCCCGACATCCACCGCTCCAATGCGCCCAGCGCACTCCACCGGCACCGCCTTCCGGGGCCGCCGCCCCGACATACCACCGCTCATCTCGAGCAGCAACGCCGCACAAACCAGTTACCCGCAGCCCGCGCTGCACAGGGCAACCGGTCGCAGACCACGAACGTCGCACCACATCCGGGGCCGCCGCCCCGACATAAAGTCAGACCGCCCCCTCTGGGGCGCATCGACCGAGCCGACAAACCTGCCACCCAAGTGACCAAGCTTGCCACCCAGGCGAAGATCGAGACGCCACCCCGCCTCATGGAGCCGCCTCGCGCATCGCATCCGAGGCCGCCGCCTCGGCGCACATCAGCCGTCCGGGGCCGCTGCCCCGGCATCCACTAACCCCGACGCCGGAGAAAAACCAGCCGCACCAGGCACAAGCTAGCTCTCCAAAGCAACGCCGCCAAGGGGGAAATGACGAGGACGCCATCGTCGCCCGCTCCGGAATCCATCCGGAGCTTAGGTTTTCACCCGGAGAGTCCAAGCCCCTCGATGCGGAAGGGGGTTCCTCGACGACGCCTCCAAGGAGGGATACGACGCCCGAGAGCACCGCCGTCGACGGCACCGACAAAGTCGGGTCTAGGCTTTCGCCCGGAACACACCCACCCCTACAGAGGCTTGCAGATCTGGACCACCCATGAGGGCGTAGATCGCCGGAGCCATGCCGCACGCCTGGAGTCCTCCATCGCCGACCACCGAGCTCAACTGCTTCAGCTCCGCCGAAGAACATCCCACCACCGACACACCGGTGTCTTCCCCACGCCCCGAGATTCAGCCTCCAACGCAGCAGCCGCCCGACCAGGGCACCCGCAGCCAAATCCGCCACGGCGCCGCCCGCTGCCGGGGCACACCACAACACCTACCCAGAGGGCCGGCCCTGCCAAACAGCTCCGCCAAGCCAGGGAGGCCGGGAGCTGCAGCTCCAGATCCACCCACGGCCGCCCCGAGCCGCCGGCAGACCACCACGCGCGTCCGCCCAGCCGCCCGCGCGGCCCAGGACGGCCAGAGCCGCCGCATCCCGCCGACGGTCTGCGCCCCGCCGGATCCGGGCACGAAGCCCGCATCCACCGCCAACCGGCACGCCGCCACGACTCCACCGCGAGGAGGAGGGGAGGACGACGCCGCCGCAGTCTGGGGCCGCCGCCCCAGCGCCCAGCGCCACCGCGCCGCAGAAGAGGCCAGGAGGCCAGATCCGCCCCGGCGCGCCGCCCCACGAAGCACGCCGAGCCGTCCAGGGCCGTCCAGCGCGCTCGGCAGAGCAAGGAGAGTCCCGCCGCCGCCGGCTGCCGCACGGGCTTTGCCCGGCGGTGACGCCCGACGGCGGCGAGGGGGGCGGGGGCTAAGTGGAGGGGGGCGGCGGCGCGCAAGATTTCGCCCGAGTCGCCCCCTCCTGGAGAGCGACGCGAGCGGTAGGTGCCGCATGGGAACTTCACTGTCAAGAGTGCCTACCGGCTGGTTACGGAAACACATGACGAGAATTTTTCCGGAGGTGTATGTAGCGCTAGACCGGACGGCGATAGATCAATCTGGAGCTCGATTTGGAAATCAAAAGTTCCACTAAAAATGCGTATTATGGCATGGAAGACAGCGACGGGCGCATTGGCCACTAATCTGGGTAAAGTTCATCGCCATATTCCAACGCACAGTGCTTCTCCTATTTGTGGAACAGAGAGAGAAAGCGGTTTCCATGCACTCGTTACTTGCATGCATGCATGCACGTAGGATATGGGAGGGGCTACGAGCAATCTGGCCGCTTCCTGATGATTCACTACTACTGGAATCGGGCAAGGATTGGATATTGCAGCTTCTGTCAAAATGTTCAGACCAGGCCAGGGATTTACTCCCTCCGTTCCAAAATAGATGACTCAATTTTATACTAACTTTAGTACAAAGTTGGATCATCTATTTTGGAACGGAGGTAGTAGTAATCATGACCATCTGGCGTATTTGGCAGCTTCGAAATGCTATTACGCATGGGAAGAATGAGACTCCAGTAGAGGTAACTGTGGATTATCTTGATAGTTATTATAAGTCGCTAAATCTGGCCGGGTAAGATGATGACCGGACAACATGTGTTACAACACGGTCCCTGCGCCTTGGCCTCCTCCACCAGTGGGATGGCTAGTGGGATGCAGCGCCGGTCCTGGAGTTTTGGAGGCAAACTCAAATGAATGGGCCCAGTGACAACATTGGAGGAAAAAAATTGATTCCATACATTGATTTTTTTTTTTTGCAAAGCTATAATAAACAACAGTAATTTTCCTTGGTAAATAACACTCCAAGTCATAAATATTAATTTCATACTTTAGGTGTAAATCAAACATCATAGAAGTCACAGAGCATAACAAAAAAGAATGACATACTAGCGAACCTCCAGGCCTTCAGTAATCATGAGAAACGGCTCCGTGCATTTTTTTTGATGCAAAATCATTAAATGTAGTCCGTTTCAAACACAAGATTTTGTTCCCTTGTAGGCCTTTTTCAATCAGAATATCTCTTTATTTATTGTCAAGAGTGTCCCAGTTTCTAGGGTCATAGATATCAAAAGAAGAAGATCCTTGTTCATCTACACTTGCAGGATTCTCACGGCCACTCAAATATTTAGGAGACTCATACGGGCATTGTGTTCCTCAATTGTGGTCTCATTCTAAGCAGGTTGTTGTTTTTCAGCACCATTGACATCTAATTCCTCAAAATTGTCAGTAGTGCCATTCCTCAAAAAAAATTATGCATAGCTCCCTTCCTCTTTCTTCTTTTCTCGGAACCAGATACATGTTTTTTAGGCAGCATGTTTGGAAGAAAAAAGGAGTGAAGGTACCTGAAGGCCGCTGTAAATCAGTGAAAATCTGTATTCTTCAGGCTGCAGCTATCCAAATTCAATCAAGAAATCAAGAAGTCCAGGACCAAGCCGGCAACAACATATGCTCCAACCCTACTCCAAGGCCACTACTGTTGTAAAAACAAGAATATAAATTAATAAGTGGATTAAGATTGAGGGCTCAGATAAATTCATCAGATTTACCTTTGTCTCCTGTCGTTCCTCGTGAACGTGCCCTATGCGGCAGCCGGTGTCGCAGATCTGTGGGAGACGAACATGAGAGAAAAACGAACCGGCGTTGTAGACTGAGGATGAACAGAGTCACTGGCCTTGTGCCCCCCGCCCCCCCTTTTTTTGAGCAACTGGCCTTGTGCCCCTGTGCGTGCCTGCCTGCTGCCTTCAGGCCTCTTGGCAGTTGGGCTTCTGCTGGAGATGGGCCTCCCTGCCTACAGAATCTTTTGTTTTTATTTAGCATTTCATCAAGGCCCATATCTATATATACACTGCAGCACACTAGGTCGGGGCCCCTAATTTGGCTGGGCCCCGGGCCGTCGCCCCTGCTGCCCTGGTGGGATGGCTGGCACTGTCGGTTGATGCGTCGTTTTCATGTCAGGATGGTCGCGCTGCGGCTGACATGGTACTGCGCAAGGAGAATGGTTCGTTGATATTTGCGGCATACATATATATCTTCCACTGTAATGATGCCCTGGAAGCGGAAATTCATGCTCTTATGCAAGGTATGGCACTGACGATTCTACACTCGGATAGGCCTGTGATTGTACAATCAGATTCTTCAAATGCTTTGGCCATCCTCTCGGGCGATAATCTTTCTAGGTCGGCCTATGGTCATCTAGCTTATGAGATTAAGGATCATTTGGTAGTTAGGTTGTTTGTTCCACTAAGAATTAGCAGAGATCAGAATAGGGTAGCACATTAATTGGCAAACTATAGTCGTACCGGAGCTTGTACTGCAGTATGGCTGAACTCGTGTCCTCCATCTTGTGAGGAGCAGCTGTCTCGTGATTGTAGCCCTATCATAATGGAATAAAATCCCTTTACCCCCGCAAAAACGAATGGTGACTGTTATACATATTTTGTGATAAGTTCTTTGTTTTTCATACTTCTCCATGTACGTGGAGTGAAACTGAACTAGAATTCATCGGTTGAATGCAGAAGCTTATATAAGAGTACTAGTACTAGTCATTAAAGTTCGTACCATGCATCACACAAGATTATTCGTAAGGAAAAAATATAATTGATTGGGTTCGACCCTTCAAAAGGTACACGCCATTAGTGAAGAGACCAACTACAACCCAAGGAATGGAGCCTGTAAGATAAACGAACTATTTGAAGAGTTTTTCCCTCAACTTTCGGGTGACGTTGCCGGAGCATTCTTTCATAACAACCTGGGCCGGCGATGAGGGCGTTGGTCCGCAATAGAGCCACTTGCGCCACCACCATAAGGAAATCTGGCTTTGGCTGACCGTAAGCCTTGCTCTTCGATGGTACCGGGTCAAGAGATACATTCGGCTCTGATCCAAATGTCGACCCACCGTGAGGCCTTTCTGGATTAGTTTCACATTAGCTAGAGGAGCTTGTTACTCCCAACTCCGAGAATGGGTTCCAGGCACTAATGGCCCTGAACCTGGAGGAATAGGTATGCATGCGGCACTTGTAATAGAAAATTGGAAGCACCCCGGCAGGATTAAATTTTTGGTGGTTATGAACAACTTGGAAATTTCTAATGCCAGATGTAGAGAAATCGGGCTAATAACTAAAACTTGCTCAATCGTGTGCGTAACATGACTGTCTCTTCTTATGCGTATGCAACCGGATCACTTATTGATCAACTAGCTTGTGACCCCTTATATGTAGGTTGGTCTCATGTTCTTCTAGTATTCGTAGAACTAGTTGGTTTACATTGCTTGGCTGTCAACACTTATTCATATCCTACACATAAGTGATGTTAGTCTTAGTACCCTTGATAATGTTATTGTTGAATCCCAGAGGCTCCCATATACTACAACAAGCCCAGGTGCAAGTGCATGTAATTAAAGCTTCGCTCTAATGTGAGAGCATGGTACGTTCTACATGGAATTCTTATTCGATGAAGACTAGTAGAGATCGGGACCCCGGTTGGCAACCTGGGATTACAGGGCGGGCATCGTTTATTTACTTGCCTCTTAGGCATCATTTGCTTCTGATTCGTACTAGAGCCGGTGTTTCTTCCGCTGCACGAATGTTGTAACGTTGGGTTATGTGCCCTCTGTTTGGTGATAAACTATTATATTGCCATATTTTTTACCCTATTGACCACTCATATCTAAAGTTCTAAACTCTTCTATGCATGAGGATTTGCATTTGTTGTGATGTTCACCTTGTACACCGGGATATCATAGTGTGTGTATGCTATGAAGTCATATGTTGGGGCGACCAATATGCGCTTTTATCCTTAGCGGAGATTGCAAAGTCTTCGCTGGGACTAAGACTACATGTTGGGCGTTACACGAAGGGACCCAGGATATCTGCAACCACACCACCCTAATTTACCTAGAATATATGAAATGAAAGAAATCGGAGAATCTTCCAGAAAGTTGCTTTCAACATCGACAATGTTGTTGATCTAGCCAGAGCTGCATCAAACAACCTGACGATGGATTTGCTAGATAGCACCTATTGTCGACATAGAGATTGTCTGTTGTGATTTCTAATGCCTCCAGGCTTTTTTTTCATGCCCTGAATATTGAAAACAATCAATGATCAATACCATTGTAGCAGGAAAAACTGAAACATAAATATTCCAATGCAATCAAAGAAAACCCTCAAGTGCCGCTGGATTTTACTCTGGAAGCTAATTGGGATCACCTATCTATTGAAAATCTAGACATCGTCGAATTTTCTCACCGTCATCCTCCATAATCATGTAGTGCATGATGACACAAGCTCATCACTTACCACCACTAGTAGAAAATAGGGCTTTGGTTCGGGCCTTGCGAGCCCATTAGCCCCGGTTCATTCACGAACCGGGACCCATGGGTGCATACGTCCCAGTTCGTGCGGCCAGGGGGCGGCCGGGCCTCGTTGGGCATCTGTCCCAGTTGGTCTGGGCCCATTTGTCCCGGTTCCAGGCACGAACCGGGACCAATGGGCCTCGCTCCTGGCCCACACCCATTAGTCCCGGTTCGTCACTAGAACCGGGACAAATGGTTAGCCTTTAGACCCGGTTCCTGTAATGAACCGGGACCAATTGTTGGCTTATATATACCCCATATCGCCGGCGAGCCCACACTGCTCTGTTTTTTCTGGCCGGCGAGGGGAGTTTTGTGGTGCTCTAGCTCACCTCCCATATATGCACATGAGGTGCTCGATGAAATGCCCGAGCCACACTAGTTAAGCTTTCTCCTCTTGAAGCTCCATTTTCTCCGAGATTTGCCTAGGTTGAGCGGTCCGTCGTACGTCCCGTTCCCGTCTTCACCGCCGTCGATCGCCCGCGCCGATCTCGTCGCCGGCACCACCGTGGTGAGCTATATATGCATGTACTTTGAATATAATTAATGTGATGATGAACTTATATCAATTTGATCACTTATGTATCCATGATGTTCTGTAATGGTTTTTGACACACTTAATTATATATAAATGCAAGCAGATGAACCGGCAATGGATGTACGGTGACAGACGCACCTCAGAGTACATCAATGGCGTGCATAATTTTCTCGAAGTGGCTAAGGAAAACCAGCAGAATGGTTTTAAGTGCTATCCATGCACTATCTGTGGGAATACGAGGTCTTACTCCGACTCGAGCACCCTTCACACCCACCTGCTTTATAAGGGTTTCATGCCACACTATAATGTTTGGACCAAGCACGGAGGAATAGGGGTTATGATGGAAGAAAACGAAGAAGAAGAAGACGATGACAACTATGTGCCCCCGGAATACGGTGATGCTGCAACGAGGGAAGCTGCTGAAGGTCAAGAGGAACCAGACGATGTTGTGCCCGACGATGATCTCCGCCGGGTCATTGTTGATGCAAGGAGACAATGCGAAAGTGAAAAGGAGAAGCTGAAGTTCGATCGCATGTTGGAGGATTACAAAAAAGGGTTGTACCCCAATTGCGAAGATGGCAACACGAAGCTCGGTACCGTACTGGAATTGCTGCAGTGGAAGGCAGAGAATGGTGTCCCTGACAAAGGATTTGAGAAACTACTCAAAATATTGAAGAAGAAGCTTCCAAAGGATAACGAATTACCCGACAGTACATACGCAGCAAAGAAGATCGTATGCCCTCTAGGATTGGAGGTGTATAAAATACATGCATGCCCTAATGACTGCATCCTGTACCGCGGTGGGTACGTGCATTTGAATGCATGCCCGGTATGCGGTGCCTTGTGGTATAAGATCAGACGAGATGACCATGGTGATGTTGACGGCGAGCGCCCTAGGAAGAGGGTTCCTGCCAAGGTGATGTGGTATGCTCCTATAATACCACGGTTGAAACATCTGTTCAGAAACAAAGAGCATGCCAAGTTGATGCGATGGTACGCAGAGGACCGTAAGAAAGACGGGAAGTTGAGAGCACCCACTGACGGGTCGTAGTGGAGAAAAATCGAGAGAACGTACTGGGAGGAGTTTGCAGGTGACGCAAGGAACGCACGGTTTGGTTTAAGCGCGGATGACATTAATCCTTTTGGGGAGCAGAGCAGCAATCACAACACCTGGCCCGTGACTCTATGTATCTATAACCTTCCCCCTTGGCTGTGCATGAAGCGGAAGTTCATTATGATGCCAATACTCATCCAAGGGGCTAAGCAACCCGGCAACGACATTGATGTGTACCTAAGGCCATTAGTTGAAGAACTTTTACAGCTGTGGAATGGATAAGGTGTACGTGCGTGGGATGAGGCTAACCAGGAGGAATTTGACCTACATGCATTGCTGTTTGTAACCATCAATGATTGGCCTGCTCTCAGTAACCTTTCAGGACAAACAAACAAGGGATACCACGCATGCACGCACTGTTTAGATGACACCCAAAGTATATACCTGGACAGATGCAGGAAGAATGTGTACCTGGGGCATCATCGATTTCTTCTGACCAATCATCAATATCGAAAGAAAGGCAAGCATTTCAAAGGCGAGGCAGATCACCGGAAGAAGCCCGCCATGCGTACCGGTTATCACGTACTTGCTATGGTCAATGATTTACAGGTAATCTTTGGAAAGGGTCCCGGCGAACTATCTCTTCCAAATGATGATGAAGGACGTGCACCCATGTGGAAGAAGAAATCTATATTTTGGGACCTACCCTACTGGAAAGACCTAGAGGTCCGCTCTTCAATCGACGTGATGCACGTGACGAAGAACCTTTGCGTGAACCTGCTAGGCTTCTTGGGCGTGTATGGGAAGATAAAAGATACACCGGAGGCACGGGAGGACCTGCAACGTTTGCACGAAAAAGACGGCCTGCCTTCAAAGCAGTATGAAGGTCCTGCCAGCTACGCTCTTACCAAAGAAGAGAAGGAAATCTTCTTTGCATGCCTGCTTAGTATGAAGGTCCCGTCTGGCTTCTCGTCGAATTTAAAAGGCATAATAAATATGTCAGAGAAAAAGTTCCAGAACCTAAAGTCTCATGACTGCCACGTGATTATGACGCAACTGGTTCCGGTTGCACTGAGGGGGCTTCTACCGGAAAACGACCGATTAGCCATTGTGAAGCTATGTGCATTCCTGAATGCAATCTCTGAGAAGGTGATCGATCCAGAATTCATACCAAGGCTAAGGATTGATGTGGCTCAATGTCTTGTCAGTTTTGAGCTGGTGTTCCCACCATCCTTCTTCAATATCATGACGCTCGTCCTAGTTCATCTAGTCGACGAGATTGTCATTCTGGGCCCCGTATTTCTACACAATATCTTCCCCTTTGAGGGGTTCATGGGAGTCCTAAAGAAATATGTCCGTAACCGCGCTAGGCCAGAAGGAAGCATCTCGATGTGCCATTAAACAGAGGATGTCATTGGGTTTTGTGTTGACTTCATTCCTGGCCTTAAGAAGATTGGTCTCCCTAAATCGCGGTATGAGGGGAGGCTAACTGGGAAAGGCATGCTTGGAGGGGAGTCAATAATATGCAGGGAGGAACATTCTTGGTCTGAAGCACACTACACAGTTCTACAGAACTCTACCCTGGTGACGCCGTATGTCGATGAACACAAGAACAGTCTGTGCTCCAAACACCCAGAGCGGTGTGACGACTAGATTACATGTGAACACATCAAGACTTTCGGCAGTTGGTTGGAAACACGTCTCAGAGGTGACAACACTATTTGTGATGAGCTGTACTCGTTGTCCAGGGGACCATCTTCGACTGTATTGACTTACAAAGGATACGAGATAAATGGGAATACATTTTACACGATCGCCCAAGACAAAAAGAGCACCAACCAAAACAGCGGTGTCCGCTTTGATGCAGCAACCAATAAGGGAAAGGACACATATTATGGTTACATAGTGGACATATGGGAACTTCTACGGACATGATTTTAAGATCCATTTGTTTAAGTGCAAATGGGTCAATCTGTCAGGAGGCGGAGTATAGGTAGACCCATATTACAGAATGACAATAGTGGATCTGAACAATCTTGGGTACATAGACGGACTGTTCGTCCTAGCCAATGATGTGGCGAAGGTTTTCTATGTGAAGGACATGTCTACAAGAACCAAAAAAAAGAAAAGATATGGAAGCGAACACATCAATCGATGAACCAAAGCGTCACATAGTTCTTTCAGGAAAAAGAGACATCGTGGGAGTGGAGGACAAGACAGACATTTCCGCAGATTATGAAAAGTTTCATGAAATTCCCCCCATCAAAGTCAAGGATGACTCAAGCACTCTGATAAACGATGAAGATTATCCATGGTTACGGCGCAATAAGCAAATGACACAAGCAAAGAACTAGTGAAGACTTTTTCTCCAAAACTATTATGATGATGCCTTTAATCTAGAATATCACTTTGTAATTGTGCATTTTGAACACAGAAGTAGTCTGTAGTTCAAATAAGTTAAAAATTTGAAATCCCTTTGTAACAGATGAGTTTTCGTCTGAAACCCTGATACCTCGAAACAAATAGTACGTTTTGTATTAATGAAACTAGAATTATATAAAATTTATGCAACTAAAATTGTCAAAGTATTTTCTGTTCTAAAACCAACAAGAATTTTCATAAAATAAATAAAAAAGCAAAAAATAAAATAAAATAAATAAGTAGAATAAAAATAAAATAAATAAGTAGAAACAAAATAAACTTTAATAAAGTAAAATAAATAAACTTTAATAAAAAAATAAAAAAGGAACAGCAAGTATTTAAAATAAATAAAAATAGCAACAGTAAGTATTTAAAATAAATAAAAATAGCAACAATAAGTATTTAAAATAAATAAAAATAGCGACATTAAGTATTTAAAATAATTAAAAATAGCAACAGTAAGTATTTAAAATAAATAAAAATATCAACAGTAAGTATTTGATACGTCCAAAACGTATCTATAATTTCTGCTTGCTCCATGCCACTTTTGGGTGATATTGCTATGATATTCATACACTTCCATACACTTTTGATCATATTTGGACTAACCTACTAATCCAGTGCACCCCGGTGCCAGTTTCTGTTTTCGGCTGTTTTTGTATTTCAGGTTTTCACGTTACGAGAACTGTTAGGAAAAATCCGGAAAAATCATATAAAAAATCAGCGTTCCGAAACCTACCTTGCGCCCGAAGTACAGCCGGGGGGGGCCACCAGGGCTCCAGGCGCCTTGGCGGCGCGCCCCCCCTGGGCCGCGCCGGGGGGCCGCCTGGGCCCCCCGAGCCCCGTCTGGTGCCCCCCTTCGGCATATATTTAGAGCGTCCTTCGAAACCCTCGGAACGGGAACTCTTTTTCGCGATCTCATCTCTGTCCAGCCGCCGCCGCCGCTTCCAAGATCGGGAGCACCAGGAGAACTCTTCCCGGCACCCTGCCGGAGGGGAGGATCACCATCGGGAGCTTCTCCACCACCATGGACGCCTCCCGGATGAGTTGTGAGTAGTCTCCCTTGGACCATGAGTCCATGACCAGTAGCTATGTGATGTTCTCCTCCCGTTCTTGTGCTTCACTAATTAGTCCTCGTGAGCTGCCCTACATGATCGAGGCACCTATGTAATCCTTATGCTGTTGCTATGATGAGTTTGCTGGGATCCGATGGATTATGAGATTATGTTCAGATTGATCTTGAGTAATATATTTGATCTACCTCTTTTATATTTATGTTCATAAGTAATTCTTGCATGTTCTCCGTTGTTATTTATTGCTTTGGCCTAGTAATACGTAGTGACTCCAAGAGGGAACGTTATGCTCGATTGTGGGTTCATGCCCCTCGATGACTAGCTTGAGTGACAGAAACATGAGTCTAGGGGATGTGCTGTTGCCACAAGGGGGAAAACAACGGTGCTTGTGCCCGCGGGTGAAAGGATTGTTTACTTTACGCAAAGTTCTTTTAATGCAGTTGTCTGTTGCTTTGAGTTTACACTATGGGTGGGACTCGCAACTTAATACCAGCGAGATGTTCTGGATAGATATCTCAAGGTGGATGATTAGTAGTAGATATTGATGGATTTCGGTCTACTGAAAACAACGGTGCTTGTGCCCGCGGGTGCAAGGATTGTTTACTTTACGCAAAGTTCTTTTAATGCAGTTGTCTGTTGCTTTGAGTTTACACTATGGGTGGGACTCTCAACTTAATACCAGCGAGATATTCTGGATAGATATCTCAAGGTGGATGATTAGTAGTAGATATTGATGGATTTCGGTCTACTTACTTTGGCGTACCGCCCATGCTTTGAACCTCAACCTTTCTTGCAATGTAGTCAGCATTGGTTTGCGTTCGTGGTCCTGTCAATTGCCCAGCTGTAATTCGTTTACCTCACATAGCTGTTTTATCGTCTTTTGGGAGAGAGACATCACTAGTGAACATCATGAGACTCCGGACCATATTACCATCATTGATCACATCCGCTATTTACTTTTCCGCTATTATTTACTATTGCAAAACATTATCTATCACTACTATCATTTGCGTTTAATCCTTTGTGAACTACAAGGCCGGAGGGATTGACAACCTCTCTGTACTCGTTGGGAGCAAAGTTATTTGTATCTGTGTGCAGGTCCACGTTGATTGCTAATCCATGCCGTTAGCAGTTGACACCTACTTGTTGAACCTAGGAGTCTCTGGGGATTCGATCCTTGGCATCTTTGCTAAGGGAAAAACTTCTACATACTGCATCTTACACCTTCCACTTGGGGTAACCAACGAGGGGTTAGAGGCCCATCAAGGAGTATTTTCTGGCGCCGTTGCCGGGGACTCCACTCTTCAGGATAGGGGAGTTGCATGCTATCTTTTACCTTTGCTTTTTAGTCTTGTTAGTTTACCTTTCAGTTTTTGCTTTAGTACATTTTTATCGAAAATCACAAAAATAGTTATCTTGCTTGCTTGCTACTATGGGTTCCACCGAGAACACCAAGTTGTGTGACTTCACTAGTCACAACAACGATGACTTTATCAGCACACCTATCACTACTACCACTTTACTTGATGCTCGTGATCTTGATTTTGATAATTGCACTCTTACCGAAGTTATTGATTTCCTTCACAAGATGTCTAGAGACCCCCGCACTAGCACGCTTAATCTTGCCTTCACAGAGCATATCACTAATGCTCTCATCAAACCTAGGGAGGAGAAACTTAGAGTAGAAGCCTCCATACCTAGAAAGCTAGAAGATGGTTGGGATCCTATGATAAAAATTAAATTGAATGACTTCTCTTGCTATGCATTATGTGATGTTGGAGCTAGTACCTCTGTTATGCCCAAAAGGATATATGATATGCTTAAATTGAAACCTTATGATTCTTGTTCTTTTGGTGTTCGTCTCGTTGATTCTTCCATAAAGAAACCTTTGGGGAGGATCGACGATGTTCTTATCGTTGTTAATGATAATTATGTTTCCGTTGATTTCACTATTATGGATATTGAATGTGATCCTTCATGTCCAATTATTTTGGGACGTCCCTTTTTACGCACCGTTGGTGCTATCATTGACATGAAAGAGGGTAATATAAAATTTCAGTTTCCTCTCAAGAAAGGAATGGAACACTTCCCTCGAAAGAAGATGAAGTTATCTTTTGAGTCCGTTGTACGGGCCAGCTATTCTTTTACTCTTGATGAAACTTGATCTCTATGCATTATGCCTAGCTTAAAGGCATAAAAGAAAGCGCTTTTGGGAGGCAGCCCACATGAATAATTTTTTTGCTTTTGTTGTGTCTTGATGTTGTTTACTGCTGTAGCATCATCATTGTATCTTTGCTTTTCATATTTGTGCCAAGTATAGCCTCTGATTGCTAGAAACTTCAAAAGTTGTGAGGTGCTGTCCAGGAAACAGATTCTGTCCTTGGATAGAAAAATTCGTATAAAATCACCAGATCATCTTTTTGGTCTGAATTTTTTCGACAGCGTTCTCTATATAATCTTCTTTCGTGCGTCTGTTC
The DNA here is from genome assembly GCA_902687465.1 of Secale cereale. NCBI lineage: Eukaryota > Viridiplantae > Streptophyta > Magnoliopsida > Poales > Poaceae > Secale > Secale cereale. The sequence goes on along the minus strand of LR738715.1, from coordinate 16,740,430 downwards.
TGAGTTTTTTGATTTGAGTTGCAGAAGTGCCCCGAACAAATCAATTACTACCTGCTGTTCTGTTTTCACAGATTCTGTCCTGTTTTGCCTTTCCTTCATTTTGCAAATCAAGAGCTTGCTTTTTCTTTGCAAAAACCTTTTGGCAATCTTGAGAAACAGTAGAACATCAAGAATATCTTTATTTCCAGCAAGGTATAATTATTTTATTAAGGGTACTAACCTCGCTAATCAGATTATGATGAGTTATGTATGAAGGGAGTTTTCAAGTGTGCGAGGGAAGATGATAAAAAGATTCAGGAGTGTCAAGCGCTCAAGCTTGGGGATGCCCCCATGCACCCCCAAGAAATATTCAAGGAGACTCAAGCGTCTAAGCTTGGGGATGGCCCCGTGCATCCCCTTCTCCATCAACATTATCAGTTCGTCTTTCGTTCCGCTATATTTTTATCACTTCATGTGTTATGTGCTATGCTTGGAGCGTCTTGCTTTTAGTTTTCTTTTTAGTTTTTCATAACGAGTCGGAACTCAGCATTCTTTATTTGGGAGAGAAACACGCTCCACTTCTACCTAGAACATAACATAGAATTTTCATGTCTATCTTTGCTGTGTGTGTTCTTTGTCTTTTAATAGCTACTATCATGCTCTGCTCTTAGTATTCATGCTTATCTTTTCAAAGAGCTTTTGTTTAGTTGGTTGCTTGAACTCTCTTTAATTATCATGCTCACCTTATTAAGAGAGTTTGCTTCCGTTGCATTGGTTAATATGTCTATGATAAAGATGCTATGTGCATAATGGCGCTTAGTAGTTCAGGTTTCTTATGGTTAGTCTCAAATAGCTGGGGGATTCCCAATGTGTTATTGGAATACCAACTTGATTTGTTTGCCGATGATGTGGTATGGTTTAGTAATATCTTCCTTTGAGAATTTATTTTGATTGACTTGGCGTATGCTCACGCATATTTAAGACTGTAAAGAAAGTCTGTCAAGCCTTGATGATCTTTTATTTCTGAGTAGCGATATAACTACCATGCCTGATTGAATGTTGCTTTGTCGCTCTGCATGATTATGACCATCATTGCTCTCTTAGTTGGTCGCTCCCAGTCTTTTGCTAACCTCCACCTGTACTAAGCAAACTAACTTTGCAATACATAGCTCATGGGAAAGTAGCTTAAAAACTATTGTGGTAAAGAATATGTTGCTTATGTATCTTATTTCTTATAAGTTGCGTGCTGAGCGGTAACCATGTTTCTGGGGACGCCATCAACTGTCACACTTTTGTTGAATATCATGTGAGTTGCTATGCATGTTCGTCTTGTCTGAAGTAAGGGTGATTTGCCATGGGTTGATTGAGTATGCATATTGTTAGAGAAGAACATTGGGCCGCCAACCAAAGCCATGCATCATGGTGGAAGTTTTAGCTTGGACATTAATCCTCAATCTCTTATGAGAATATGCTTATGCATTAAAGAGGAGTCCATCATCTATTTTCTATGTTGTCCCGGTATGGATGTCCTCAAGTTGAGATCTATCAAAAACGAGAAATCAAATGCGATTTATCTCCTTGGACCTTTGTACAGGTGGCATAGAGGTACCCCTTTGTGACACTTGGTTGAAACATATGTAATGCAATGATAACCCATGGAAATCCGAGCTAATTAGGACAAGGTGCGAGCACTATTGGTATTCGATGCATGAGGCTTGCAACTTATAGGATGTCTTATGCATGACACATATGAAGTACTACTACCGTTGACAAAATTGCTTCCATGTTTTTAAAATAAAAAGCTCTAGCACATAACCATTATTTTACTTTTATGTTGAGTCTCCACCTTCTTTTAAAAAGCACCAACTACTGAGAGCATGATTGTCATTCTGAGTGTAATGTGCATTGTCCCAAAGTAGCATTGTCTTTTGCATGATTGTGATATCGTTTATTTTGAAATCATTGTATCTAGTCATCACTTAAACCTTGAAGGTGCCCCTGCATTTATGTTTTGCTTCACTAAAGGGGGCAAGCTAGATATCACTTTATCATATTTGCACATCATGTTCATTGCAAATCTTTTTGATGCTTCAATGTCATGTTGTAAAACTTTCAGTCATTTGTGATTTTTCTCATGAGGCAACTTAATTACTATAGAATCATTGTCTCAGTAAGCTTTTGTCATATGACTGTAAAAAGTCCTATATGGTTAATAGCATGTCACCACAGAAATTATTCTTGTTATCATTTACCTACTCGAGGACGAGCAGGAATTAAGCTTGGGGATGTTGATACGTCCAAAACATATCTATAATTTCTGCTTGCTCCATGCAACTTTTGGGTGATATTGCTATGATATTCATACACTTCCATACACTTTTGATCATATTTGGACTAACCTACTAATACAGTCACCCCGGTGCCAGTTTCTATTTTCGGCTGTTTTTGTATTTCAGGTTTTCACGTTACGAGAACTGTCAGGAAAAATCCGGAAAAATCATATAAAAAATCAGCGTTCCGAAACCTACCTTGCGCCCGAAGTACAGCCGG
>LR738715.1:16723741-16737718 GCA_902687465.1 Secale cereale | reverse complement strand
CTGGGCCCCCCGAGCCCCGTCTGGTGCCCCCCTTCGGCATATATTTAGAGCGTCCTTCGAAACCCTCGGAACGGGAACTCTTTTTCGCGATCTCATCTCTGCCCCGCCGCCGCCGCCGCTTCCAAGATCGGGAGCACCAGGAGAACTCTTCCCGGCACCCTGCCGGAGGGGAGGATCACCATCGGGAGCTTCTCCACCACCATGGACGCCTCCCGGATGAGTTGTGAGTAGTCTCCCTTGGACCATGAGTCCATGACCAGTAGCTATGTGATGTTCTCCTCTCGTTCTTGTGCTTCACTAATTAGTCCTCGTGAGCTGCCCTACAAGATCGAGGCACCTATGTAATCCTTATGCTGTTGCTATGATGAGTTTGCTAGGATCCGATGGATTATGAGATTATGTTCAGATTGATCTTGAGTAATATATTTGATCTACCTCTTTTATATTTATGTTCATAAGTAATTCTTGCATGTTCTCCGTTGTTATTTATTGCTTTGGCCAAGTAATACGTAGTGACTCCAAGAGGGAACGTTATGCTCGATTGTGGGTTCATGCCCCTCGATGACTAGCTTGAGTGACAGAAACATGAGTCTAGGGGATGTGCTGTTGCCACAAGGGGGAAAACAACGGTGCTTGTGCCCGCGGGTGCAAGGATTGTTTACTTTACGCAAAGTTCTTTTAATGCAGTTGTCTGTTGCTTTGAGTTTACACTATGGGTGGGACTCACAACTTAATACCAGCGAGATGTTCTGGATAGATATCTCAAGGTGGATGATTAGTAGTAGATATTGATGGATTTCGTTCTACTTACTTTGGCGTACCGCCCATGCTTTGAACCTCAACCTTTCTTGTAATGTAGTCAGCATTGGTTTGCGTTCGTGGTCCTGTCAATTGCCCAGCTGTAATTCGTTTACCTCACATAGCTGTTTTATCGTCTTTTGGGAGAGAGACATCACTAGTGAACATCATGAGACTCCGGTCCATATTACCATCATTGATCACATCCGCTATTTACTTTTCCGCTATTATTTACTATTGCAAAACATTATCTATCACTACTATCATTTGCGTTTAATCCTTTGTGAACTACAAGGCCGGAGGGATTGACAACCTCTCTGTACTCGTTGGGAGCAAAGTTATTTGTATCTGTGTGCAGGTCCACGTTGATTGCTAATCCGCGCCGTTAGCAGTTGACACCTACTTGTTGAACCTAGGAGTCTCTGGGGATTCGATCCTTGGCATCTTTGCTAAGGGAAAAACTTCTACATACTGCATCTTACACCTTCTACTTGGGGTAACCAACGAGGGGTTAGAGGCCCATCAGTATTTTGTTGAAAGTAGAAACAAAACTAAAAAATAAAGCAACAAAGAAAAAAAATGCCACCTACTGAGCCAACACGGCCTGAATATGACTAGAAACCCAACCATGGGCTAGGATTCAGGCCCGTAGAAAGCCCAGCAAGCTCACAGGCAAAGCAGTGCAGTTTAGGCCCATAGGCCTGCAGTTTAGAGGAGTTCGAGATGGAGGAGGCAGCGGGGCTTATAAACAGGTGATGTGCGCTCTCAGCTAGCGAGGTGGGACTAAACTCCCACCACCACGCTATTGTGCACAGGCTATTGGTCCTGGTTGGTGGCTCGAACCAGGACAAATACCCACCTTTGGCCCCGGTTCGTGGCACCAACCGGGACCAATGCCCCCTTTTAGTCCCGGTTGGTGCCACCAACCGGGACCAAAGGCCTCATCTTCCCGCCCTCTGGGCGCTGAAAAGAGACCTTTGGTCCCGGTTGGTGCCATGAACCAGGACTAAAGGGGGGCATTGGTCCCGGTTGGTGCCACGAACCGGGACCAAAGCTCCGTCTATATAAGTAGAACACTTGCGAAAATTTCAGTTATCTTATTACCCCCATCCCGACGACGCCGCCAGGCTGCCCCTCTGCCTCGCCGTCGCCGTCGTTGCCATGCTTCCGACGCCGTCCCGTGCCGGCCCGACACCGTCACCGCCCCGCGTTGCCCCGGCGCCGTCGCCGCCCCGCGCCGTCCCGACGTCGTCACCGTCCCGCGTCGCCGTCAGCGCGTCGCGGCCCCTGCCCCGGCCCGCGCCCCCACCATCTTCGTCGCCGCCGCCCCCGATGTGAGCCGCCGCCGCCACGGCTGTTTGGGCATTTTTTTCATTTTTTTTCTTCATACAATGTGTATTAATTGTTTTGTTCATATCATTTTTTTCATATGTATAATGTACATATGTATGTATGCAAAAGTTAGAATTTTTTTCTGTTCATTGATTTTTTTGCTGATATTATTGTAGAATATGCAAATGTTTGTATGTTCATATGCAAAGATTATGTCCATATGTAATTTTTATGGTTTTTTCTGTTCTAATTTTGTTCATAAAGTTTTAGGATGAAAAAAAAGAGGAGGAGATGTTGCGTTTAGTTTTAGGATTATTTTAGTTTATGTTTAGGTTAGGAAGAAGGAAAAGAAAAAGGAGAAGAGGAGAAGGAAGAAGAGGAGAAATAAATAAGTTTTTAGATGTACAATATATGATGATGATGATGTAATTTTATTCGATAATATATGATGATGTAATTTTGTCGATATACCCCTGCCCGATAACTTCGACATGAGGGGGGTCGATCGATATCTACCCCCCTAACCTATAACATTTTTTTCTACGTATATGTCGTCGTTCTCGATATATATATATATATATATATATATATATATATATATATATATATATATATACCCCCTCCCCGATAACTTCGACATGAGGGGGGGAGGGGTAGCCGAGGGGTCTAGGGTTGCTAAGGGTTCGAGGGTCGAGGGTTCGAGGGGGTCAAGGGTCACCGAGGGGTCGAGGGGTCGCCGAGGGGTGGAGGGTCGAGGGTTCGAGGGTCGTCGAGGGGCTGAGGGTTCGAGGGTCGAGGGTTCGAGTGTCGTCGATTGGTCAATTTTGTCGATATACCCCCTCCCCGATAAGTTGGACATGCGGGTTCGAGGGTCGAGGGGGTCGAGGGTCGCTGAGGCCACCACAAACCCAAGAGAAGTGTCGAGGCCACTAATATATCCGTTCTGTCATGTTTGTATAATAATTGCCATGTCGTAATATTTGCAGAAACTATGGACATAGGACGAGACGAGGTAGCAGAACAGGTGTTGGGGTGCATAATCGTAGACAGAGCTGCTGTCGAAATGTATAGCAACGTCGACTACGATGGTCATTTGGAAGGACATGGTGATGAAGAAGTACGCTATGGTGATCTAATGGAGGAGATAACACATGATTATGAAGGCTCCGGTGATCCAATGGAGGAGGAAACACATGATTATGAAGGCTCCGGTGATCCAATGGAGGAGGAAGCACATGATTATGATGGCTCCGGTGACCGATTACCGGTGGAAGAAGGACACGGTGATGACGGCTCCGGTGACCGAATGGTGTCTGGCCAGGTATATATGTATTCATTAAGCATGTGCTGACACTATAGCTAATTGATGCATTGATTGTTTTGGTATATATTTACACGTATTAACTCTCTTCTTTCTTCTTCTAGCCCTCCGGATCGAGCCAAAGCTCGGTAAAAACACGAGGCCCGAAGAAAAGGTTGCGCCAGGATGAAAAGTTCATCATCGAAGAAATCGGGCGCGATGGCCTACCGAGTCAACCCAGGAAGTCCAAGGACACATTTAGTGCTCAGTGCGGGGTTGTTGTTAGGGACATGATCCCGATCAGCATCCACCTATGGTACAAGCCTAAGAACGAAAACCCTCAGGTGTCTTATGTCAACGATATGTAGAAAAATGATCTTTGGACCGCGCTGAAGTCCAATTTCACCCTACCGCCAGAGGAGGATCCGGAGAAGCCACTTATAGAGGAATTGGTCAAGGCGGCCGCTCTTAAGAAGATGGGGGAGCTATTCAGGAGGTGGAAGAATGAGCTGAATGCAAAGTTTGTCGTAAAAAAGAAGACTCCAGAATTCACCGGCCGGTTTGAGAAGATCAGAGATCATTGGGACACATTTGGGGCCCACAAGAAATCAGAAAAGAGTAAGCAGATGTCAGAGAGAAACAAGAAAAATGCTGCGAAGAAGCTGTATCACCATCGCACGGGGTCAGGTGGCTACCTCAAAGCCCGGCCGTTGTGGGACAAGGCCGAGAATGACCTGATTGCTAAAGGGATCGAACCACAGACATTACACTGGCCAGACCGTTCAAGGACCTGGTTCTTTGGAGTTGGGGGAACCTTGGACCCTGTAACAAGGAAGTGCGTTTGGACGAAGGAGCAACTTGCAATACCCATCACGCAACTTCAGTTCTATATCGAAGCAGCACAACAAGGAACGTTCGTTCCCGACAGAGAGAACGACGAGCTCACAATGGCCCTCGGGAATCCTGAGCACCCTGGACGGACACGAGGCTGATGTCTACACACGCTTCTACTCTTGTAGACTATGTTGGGCCTCCAAGCGCAGAGGTTTGTAGGACAGCAGCAATTTCCCTCAAGTGGATGACCTAAGGTTTATCGAACTCAGGGAAGTAGAGGTTGAAGATGGTCTTTCTCAAGCAACCCTGCAACTAAAATACAAGAAGTCTCTTGTGTCCCCAACACACCTAATACACTTGTCAGATGTATAGGTGCACTAGTTCGGCGAAGAGATGTTAAATGACAAGTGATATGGATGGCAAAACAAAGTAATATAAATATGTAATAAAAAGTGCAGCAAGCAAACAAGCGGTAAACGTGAGCACAAATGATATTGCAATGGTGGAAACAAGGCCTAGGGATCATACTTTCACTAGTGGCAATTCCCAACAACATTAACATAATCGAATCACATGATATTTCCCATAAAACATGCAATGGAGACGCACCCGGAGGTCATTCCTTCGTGGTCAAGAGAGGACGAGAATTATGTAGGGCTACAAAAGCACACCTCAAAGTTCGTAGTTCTCAATCTAAGGATTTCCCAATGTCACCGCAGCCATCCAAAGAGAGTTCCACAATCACCACAACATATCTAAAGGATAGTCAAAGACAAGCACCAAGAGACTCTCAATCTTCAATGTCCAATAGACCGCTGTCACCTTGGTCTCGGGGACTATACTAGATAAAGATAAGTGAGTACATCAATCCAATACATAGAGGAAGGGGAAATATCATGGGATCACCCTAGATTAACATAGCGTATGATCACAACGAAGATCACATCATGGGAGATAGAGATAACCACATAGCTACACGTACGGGCCCTCGGCCCCGGAGAAGACTACTCACACATGGACATGGTGAGGAGGATCTTGATGGTGGTGTTGATGGAGGCGGCGGCGGCTGGGAGGAGACGGCGGCGGCCCTAGGGGGCAGCGGCTCCTTGACCCCCCTTCTTCCTTGTGGATGGTGCTGCAATGGTGCTGGTCCTCCCCTCCAAGACGGCGGCTCGGGAGGAGGAAAATTCGTGGCCCGTGGTGACCTAGGTTTTCTCTCTTTATATAGACTCTCGGATTCCCGTCATCAGATTTTGGGCCTCAGTAAAACGGGCTTTACTCGGCCGTCCGGACTCCGATTTGGACGAATTTTATATCCAGAAGCATCGACTCGAAATTCCCCACAACTTTTTCAACTAGTCTTTTTTCGTTTGACGTCGTCTTCGGGCCGGAACGTGACCATCTTTAACAAACGTTCTCAGACAGATTTCAGGAAAGTCAGAGTCCTACTCCAATACGACTCTTTTTGCGTTTTTGTCAATTTCCAAGTAATTCCTACACAATAAAGTGTAAAACAAGAACATTGTGCACTTTTGCAACCTTTAGTAGGTTAGTACAAATATGATCAAAAGTGTATGGAAGTGCATAAATATCATAGCAATATCACACAAAAAAGGCATGTAGCAAGCAGAAATTATAGATACGTTTTGGACGTATCAACGTCCCCAAGCTTAATTCCTTCTCGTCCTCGAGTAGGTAAATGATAACAAGCATAATTTCTGTGGTGACATGCTATTAACCATATAAGAACTTTTCACAGTCACATGAAAAGTGCTTACTGAGACAATGAGTCTGTAGTAATTAAGTTGCCTCATGAGAAAATCACAAAGAACTGAAAGTTTTACAATATGATACTGAAATACTCAATAGATTTGTAATGAGCATGGTGTGCAAACATGATAAAGTGATATCTCGTTTGCCCCCTTTAGTGAAGCAAAACATAAATGCAGGGGCACCTCCAAAGTTTAAGTGACGACTAGATACAATGATTTCAGAATAAACGATATCATAATCATGCAAAAGACAATGGTACTTTGGGACAATGCACATTACACTCAGAATGACAATCATGCTCTCAATAGTTGGTGCTTTAAAGAAAGAAGGTGGAGACTCTCGAACCGTGGCTTTTGTTGGCAAGGTTGAAAACCAGTGGTCGGAAACAAAAACTAAACATGTACCATAGCTCTTGGTTTTAAAAACAGAGGTAATAATTATTTTTTAGAATATGCATATTTCGTCAACGAATGCTAGCAGATAACTCAATCACTTCTTGAGCTGGACAAGTTTCGAGGAACGGCTCCCGTAAAAGGACGATCACATCCTCTTAATCTCCTTTGTTTATCACTGCCAAAGTTTTCTGATTTCTCATGAACAAAGCATGAAGGAGGGTTTGTTTATTGTATAATTTTTTAATGAGCCGGGCGCACTCTATGCCAGTTCCTTCTCGTATTATGGGTTTGCACATTAGACATGCAATCCCGGGGTGAAGCTTGTCCAACTTAAAAAGATCATGAATTAACTACTACTTCCTCATGAGCTAAAACAGAGGCACAAAAGAGAAATGTTTTTTTTTGAATAATTTCGAGATGGTACATGAAAGTCTTCGTTAGGAATGACAGGTAAATACCATGTATAGGAAGGTATGGTGGACACATATGGCATAACTGGTTTAAAGGATTTTGGATGCACAAGCAGTCAGTCCGCTTAGTACAGGCGAAGGTTAGCAAAAGACTGGGAGCGACCAACTAAAAGAGCAATGACGGTCATAATCATGCAGAGCGACAAAGCAACATTGAATCAGGCATGGAAGTTATATCGCTACTCAGAAATTAAAGATCATCAAGGCTTGATAGACTTTCTTTACAGTCTTAAATATGCGTGAGCATACGCCAAGTTAATCAAATAAATTCCTGGAGGAAGATACCAGTAAACCATACCACATCATAGGCAAACAAATCATGTTGGTACTTCAATAACACATTAAGAACCCCCCAGCTATTTGAGACTAACCATAAGAAAACATGAACTACTAAGCACCATTATGCACATAGCATTTTTATCATAGACATATCAACCAGTGCAACAGAAGCCAACTTTCTTAACAAGATAAGCATGATAACTAAAGAGAGTTCCAGCGACCAACTAAACAAAAGCTCTTCAAAAAGTAAAGCATGAAAACTAAGAGCTGAACATGATAGTAGCTATTGAAAGACAAAGAACACGCACAGCAAAGATAGACATGAAAATTCTATGTTGTGTTCTAGGTTGAAGTGGATCGTGTTTCTCTGCCACACAAAGAAACCTGAGTTCCAACTCGTTATGAACAGCAAGCAAAGCTAAAGAAAACTAAAAAGGAAACTAAAAGCAAGACGCTCCAAGCATAGCACATAACACATGAAGTGATAAAAATATAATGGAACGAAAGACGAACTGATAATTGTTGATGGAGAAGGGGATGCGCGGGGCATCCCCAAGCTTAGACGCTTGAGTCTTCTTGAATATTTATTGGGGGTGCACGGGGGCATCCCCAAGCTTGAGCGTTTGACACTCCTGAATCTTTTTATCATCTTCCCTCGCACACTTGAAAACTCCCTTCATACATAACTCATCATAATCTGATTAGCGAGGTTAGTACCCATAATAAAATAATTGTTCCTTGCTGGAAATAAGGATATTCTTGAAGGTCTACTGTTTCTCAAGATTGCCAAAAGGTTTTTGCAAAGAAAAAAGCGAGCTCAAGGTTTGCAAAACGCAGAAAAGGCAAAACAGAGCAGAATCTGTGAAAAACAGACCAGCAGGTAGTAAATGATTTTTTCGGGGCACTTCTGCAACTCAAATCAAAAAACTCAGAACAGACGGCCGAAAGCCAATTGTATAGAGCACGCTGTCGAAAAAATTCAGACCAAAAATATAATCTGGTGATTTTATACGAATTTTTCTGTCCAAGGACAGAATCTGTTTCCTGGACAGCACGTCACAACTTTTGAACTTTCTTGCAATCAGAGGCTACACTTGGCACAAAGCTGAAAAGTAAAGATACAATGGTGATGCTACTGTAGTAACAACATCAAGACACAACAAAAGCAAAATAAAATTTTATTCATTGTGGGCTGCCTCCCAAAAGCGCTTTCTTTTATGCCTTTAAGCTAGGCATAAGACTTTAATGATGCTCTCGTAGGAATAAGAGTTGAAGAACAAAAGAGAGCATCAAGAAGCAAATACCAAACACATTTAAGCCTAACATGCTTCCTATGCATAGGAATATTGCAGTGGAATAATTCATTGAAGCACAAAGCAATAAGCATAGGAAGACAAAACAAGTGCAGCTTCAAAACCTTCAACATAAAGAGAGGGAACTTAATATTATTGAAATATCTATAAGCATATGTTCCCTTCTCATAATAATTTTCAGTGGGATCACGAATAAACTCAACAATATAAGCATCACATAAAGCATTGTTACCATGATCCACATGCAAAAAGGTACTCTTACTCTCCACATAAGCATCTTTGGGGAGCCCATGGTTAGGACATTTTAGCATTAACGTTTTCAGTCTCCCCCAAGCTTGAGCTACGCTCTCTCCGTCACGAGACCTAAAGTTATAGATATAGTTCCTGTCTCGATGAATTTCATGAAGAGGATAAAACTTAGTATAAAAGAGAGACATAAGCTCTTGCCAATCAAGCAAGTGCGAGTTATCGAGAAGCTTATACCAATCTGAAGCTTTATCTATAAGTGATACGGCGAACAATTTCCTCATGACAAACTCCCTTGATACACCTACAAGCTTAAATAATGAACATAGTTGTGACAGATATAGCAAGTGTTCACCGGGATGTCTGTCTCCTGCATAACGATTAGCCAAAATATAATCGATAATACCAGCCGGTATTTTATAGGGCACAATTTCAGTAGGAGGAGGAGCAACCACCACAGGTTTGGGGCGTCTTCCCACAAGCAACGAACTAAGAATGCGGTTTTCCATAAACATAACTAGTGAAATATAAACAAGAAACAAAAAGATTTTTAATTGCAAGATCTAAAGATATACCTTCAAGCACTCACTTCCGCAACGGCGCCAGAAATAGCTTGATATCTACACACGCTTCTACTCTTGTAGACTATGTTGGGCCTCCAAGCGCAGAGGTTTGTAGGACAGCAGCAATTCCCCTCAAGTGGATTACCTAAGGTTTATCGAACTCAGGGAAGTAGAGGTTGAAGATGGTCTCTCTCAAGCAACCCTGCAACTAAAATACAAGAAGTCTCTTGTGTCCCCAACACACCTAATACACTTGTCAGATGTATAGGTGCACTAGTTCGGCGAAGAGATGTTAAATGGCAAGTGATATGGATGGCAAAACAAAGTAATATAAATCTGTAATAAAAAGTGCAGCAAGCAAACAAGCGGTAAACGTGAGCACAAATGGTATTGCAATGGTGGAAACAAGGCCTAGGGATCATACTTTCACTAGTGGCAATTCCCAACAACATTAACATAATCAAATCACATGATATTTCCCATAAAGCATGCAATGGAGACGCACCCGGAGGTCATTCCTTCGTGGTCAAGAGAGGACGAGAATTATGTAGGGCTACAAAAGCACACCTCAAAGTTCGTAGTTCTCAATCTAAGGATTTCCCAATGTCACCGCGGCCATCCAAAGAGAGTTCCACAATCACCACAACATATCTAAAGGATAGTCAAAGACAAGCACCAAGAAACTCTCAATCTTCAATCAACACACAAGAGAGGAAATCACTCATGAAAATATTTTTCTAATCCATGTCCAATAGACCGCTGTCACCTTGGTCTCGGGGACTATACTAGATAAAGACAAGTGAGTACATCAATCCAATACATAGAGTAAGTGGAAATATCATGGGATCACCCTAGATTAACATAGCCTATGATCACAACGAAGATCACATCATGGGAGATAGAGATAACCACATAGCTACACGTACGGGCCCTCGGCCCCGGAGAAGACTACTCACACATTGACATGGTGAGGAGGATCTTGATGGTGGTGTTGATGGAGAGGTGCAGCCCCGCGAGGAGGCGGCGGCCACGGAGGCGGCGGCGGCTGGGAGGAGACGGCGGCGGCCCTAGGGGGCGGCGGCGGCCCTAGGTGGCAGCGGCTCCTTGGCCCCCCTTCTTCCTTGTGGATGGTGCTGGAATGGTGCTGGTCCTCCCCTCCAAGACGGCGGCTCGGGAGGAGGAAAATTCCTGGCCCGTGGTGACCTAGGTTTTCTCTCTTTATATAGACTCTCGGATTCCCGTCATCAGATTTTGGGCCTCAGTAAAAACGGGCTTTTCTCGGCCGTCCGGACTCCGATTTGGACGAATTTTATATCCAGAAGCATCGCCTCGAAATTCTCCACAACTTTCGCAACTAAACTTTTTCCGTTTGACATCGTCTTCGGGCCGGAACGTGACCATCTTTAAAAAACGTTCTCAGACAGATTTCAGGAAAGTCAGAGTCCTACTCCAATACGACTCGTTTTGCGTTTTTGTCAATTTCCAAGTAATTCCTACACAATAAAGTGTAAAACAAGAACATTGTGCACTTTTGCAACCATTAGTAGGTTAGTCCAAATATGATCAAAAGTGTATGGAAGTGCATAAATATCATAGCAATATCACACAAAAAAGGCATGGAGCAAGCAGAAATTATAGATACGTTTTGGACGTATCAGAGGCACGCCAGGCTCCCTTTCGTGGAAGGCCGGGTTTCCCGACGCAGGCAGTTACAAATGCCGGGAGAAGAAGAAGAAAGTGGATGAGACCACTTTGCAGGCGCTGCACGCAAGAGTAAAAGCGCTATAGGATGAACGAGAAAAATCTCGCAGCAAGCAACTTGTCGAAGCTATCCTCGAAGCTACCTCGCCATCTCAGTGGAAAAGCAGCGTGGCTTCCACCGAGCTGCCTGAGGAGCCTGTCTTGGATGCTCCAGCTGCTAGCTACCCCGTGGATGCTATCATGGAGTCTCAACATTGCCACCTTATGACGCAATGGATGCAATTCAAAGTCAAGGCGGCTGTAGGCTCTGTTTATCCTTCGAAACCCGGCGCAACTTTTCACTGCTGTGCGATTCCAGAAGGATATGTTAGGGTGATGGTGGATCAAATAACGGAGGGGTTTGAGGATCTCGAGCTTGACCACCCTACCGGTGAAGAGGAGACTCGGCTGGGTTCTTCTCTGAAGACTCCATGCCTATGGCAGAAGGACCTCATCAACCTTGTGAACAGGACGCCTCCGGCGAGTCAGCGCACTCCACCTCCTCCTCCGGCAAGGGATCAGCGCACTCCATCTCCTTCTCCGGGTGATCTGGCGCGTGGCGGCACTCCGCCTCCTTCTCCGCCTGCGCCGGCGCGTCCGAGCAGCTTGCCTCCTCCTCCGCCTGCGCCGGCGCGTTCGAGCAGCCTGCCTCCTCCTCTGCCTCGTCAGCAAGGCGTGAAGAGAGCCGCCGACGCTCCGGCTGCTCTGACGCGTGGTAGCACCCCGCCTCCTCCTCCGCCTCGTAAGCAACAAAAGAAGGCAGCCGCTGAGACTGCTCAGGCGTCTAGCAGTACAACCAGAGGCAGGAGGCAATACAAATACGGTCCATCTCTCAGGCCCTTAGAGAAGTTACCATACGAGAGGACCGACGAGGAGAACACGGAGATCTGTAAAGCCGAAGTGAAGGACTTTTTTTCAAAGAAACCTGTACCTCCAAAGCAGAAGATAGATCCGGCGAGAGCGAACCGCATTATTGATGCCCTGAAGAAACCACCACCGTCTCCGCCGAAAAGCAACTATGAGCACATTACTCAAAAGTCATATGTCGAAGCATCACGGTCGGGAAGTACTTGCAGTGATCAAAGGTTAGCACAGAAAAAAAGTGAGAAACAAATTCCCCAGCTCGGCGAACAAGAGAACCAATCGTGCCCCCCGCTCAAGGTGCCTAGCGACATCGTCCCTCATCATCCGGGGATGGTGCCCGGTACCAATCTTGCAGATTACGTGTCCGATGATTTACTTCCTGATGTGTTAGTGGTGGATGATCACAAATACCAGTACGGGAAGCCTCTCGCCAAAGATCCCAGAACTCTAACCACGATGATGCGAAGATTGCATGACTAGTACATGGAAACCTGCAGAGACTCTGGTGGCCAGGATGCTCTGATGCTGAAAGTTACAGAGGAGCACGACCTCGTTGGAATTGATCTGTTGTCTGTTACATTTGAGGAGTTCTTCAACATTTTCAATCAGAAGGCCCTCGATAAACCATCGATCACTTGCTACTGTCTGTAAGTACTAGTTCTGTCATCAATTAAGTCTCTATATATAGCTCAGCTCTTCATATTGCAAATATACTTCATTGCAAGTATATATAATTTTCCTCACTATATTATGCAGGTTGAAGATGGTCGAATGTAGAAAAGCTGATATCTACGATATTGGCTTCATTAACACAAATCTCATAGATGAATATCAGGTAAAAGATCATGCCAAAGAAGCCGAGGCCAACTTGCTACAATCGTTGATAGTAAATCAAAACAAGGATAAAATACTCTTTCCTTACAACTTCAAGTGAGTGTTACTGTCTTGTGCATATTCGGTTTCCCTTAATTATATATTACTCGAGGTTATAGTAATTAATGTAATTGATGAGTTGTATGCATGCGTGCGTATTTTCCACTATATTCTCCTATAGATTAAGCTTGAGGAGGGAATAGTAACCGTCTTAGACTCGAGACGAAAAGATCCCAAGGAGTATGTGGACATGTCTAAAATTCTCAACAAGTAAGTTCAATCGATCATTACCGCACCATATCGGCAACTTTGTTCATTTTCCTGATATAAAGTAATTGTTTTCTTTGTCTCGCAAGGTTTGGAAAGAATTCACCAAAAAAGTTCCGCAATGCCGCGGCAACTGCGATGGATTTACCCGAAAGTAAGTACTCCTAGCTAGCTAGTTCCGCACATCTCCCGTTGACTCTAGCTATACTTTTATCAATGCCTTTATAATGCTTCATTATCAGTTTGATTGACCTCTATTTCTTGTAAAGTGCTTGTGGTAGGAAGCCGGGAATAATTACTGTGGATACTACGTCTGCGAGTTCATCTACAACGCAACATCAAAGAATAGGCGGAGCTACTCTAAAAGACAATTTGAGGTGAGTAAGAAAAAATATTCACAATTTTATTTTATTACCACCATTTCTGTTGAGTTTAATTCATATATATATATATATATATATATATATATATATATATATATTGACCCCCTTCTTCAAATTAGATGTGGCAGATGCGGGATGAACTCCTACCATAAGATCGCATACGAGCAATTCAAGAGGAATTGGCGGGATTCTTTCTTGATCACGTCATCAGTAAAGCTGGAGAATTCCATCTGGAATACGATTTAAGATGTTAGGGAATTACAGTAAGAGATCTGATATTGTATGTATGCAGCTGATACGTCCAAAACGTATCTATAATTTCTGCTTGCTCCATGCCACTTTTGGGAGATATTGCTATGATATTCATACACTTCCATACACTTTTGATCATATTTGGACTAACTTACTAATCCAGTGCACCCCAGTGCCAGTTTCTGTTTTCGGCTGTTTTTGTATTTCAGGTTTTCACGTTACGAGAACTGCCAGGAAAAATTCAGAAAAATTATATAAAAAATAAGCGTTCCAGAAACTACCCTGCGTCCGAAGG
>LR738715.1:16710046-16723537 GCA_902687465.1 Secale cereale | reverse complement strand
GGGCTCCCCGAAGCTTCCCCGATGCCCCCCTTTGGCATATATTTAAAGCGTCCTCCGAAACCCTCAGAACAGGAACCCTTTTCGCGATCCCATCTCTGTTCCGCCGCCGCCGCCGCTTCAAAGATCGGGAGCACCAGGAGAACTCTTCCCGGCACCCTGCCGGAGGGGAGGATCACCACCGGGAGCTTCTCCACCACCATGGACGCCTCCCGGATGACTCGTGAGTAGTCTCCCTTGGACCATGAGTCCATGACCAGTAGCTATGTGATGTTCTCCTCCCGTTCTTGTGCTTCACTAATTAGTCCTCGTGAGCTGCCCTACATGATCGAGGCACATATGTAATCCTTATGCTGTTGCTATGTTGAGTTTGCTGGGATCCGATGGATTGTGAGATTATGTTCAGATTGATCTTGAGTAATATATTGGATCTACCTCTTTTATATTTATATTCATAAGTAATTCTTGCATGTTCTCCGTTGTTATTTATTGCTTTGGCCAAGTAATATGTAGTGACTCCAAGAGGGAACGTTATGCTCGATTGTGGGCTCATGCCCCTCGATGACTAGCTTGAGTGACAGAAACATGAGTCTAGGGGATGTGCTGTTGCCACAAGGGGGAAAACAACGGTGCTTGTGCCCGCGGGTGCAAGGATTGTTTACTTTACGCAAAGTTCTTTTAATGCAGTTGTCTGTTGCATTGAGTTTACACTATGGGTGGGACTCGCAACTTAATACCAGCGAGATGTTCTGGATAGATATCTCAAGGTGGATGATTAGTAGTAGATATTGATGGATTTCAGTCTACTTATTTTGGCGTACCGCCCATGCTTTGAACCTCAACCTTTCTGCAATGTAATCAGCATTGGTTTGCGTTCGTGGTCCTGTCAATTGCCCAGCTGTAATTTGTTTACCTCACATAGCTGTTTTATCGTCTTTTGGGAGAGAGACATCACTAGTGAACATCATGAGACTCCGGTCCATATTACCATCATTGATCACATCCGCTATTTACTTTTTGCTATTTACTTACTATTGCAAAACATTATCTATCACTACTATCATTGCTTTTAACCCTTTGTGAACTACAAGGTCGGAGGGATTGACAACCTCTCTGTACTCGTTGGGAGCAAAGTTATTTGTATCTGTGTGCAGGTCCACGTTGATTGCTAATACGCGCCGTTAGCAGTTGACACCTACTTGTTGAACCTAGGAGTCTCTGGGGATTCGATCCTTGGTATCTTTGCTAAGGGAAAACACTTCTACAATACTGCATCTTACACCTTCCACTTGGGGTAACCAACGAGGGGTTCGAGGCCCATCAAGGAGTATTTTCTGGCGCCGTTGCCGGGGACTCCACTCTTCAGGATAGGGGAGTTGCACGCTATCTTTTACCTTTGCTTTTCAGTCTTGTTAGTTTACCTTTCAGTTTTCTTCATGTATTTCACTAGTTATGCTTATGGACAACCTTGCTATTGGATCGTTGCTTGCGGGAAGACGCCCCGCACCTGTGGTGGTTGCTCCTCCCCCTACTGAAATTGTGCCCTATAAAATACCAGCTGGTATTATCAATTATATCTTGGCTAATCGTTATGCAGGAGACAGACATCCCGGTGAACACTTGCTATATCTGTTACAACTATGTTCATTATTTAAGCTTGCAGGTGTATCAAGGGAGTCTGTCATGAGGAAATTGTTCGCCGTATCACTTATAGATAAAGCTTCAGATTGGTATAAGCTTCTCGATAACTCGCACTTGCTTGATTGGCAAGAGCTTATGTCTCTCTTTTATAATAAGTTTTATCCTCTTCATGATGCTTATGTGGAGAGTAAGAGTACCTTTTTGCGTGTGGATCATGGTAACAATGCTTTATGTGATGCTTATGTTGTTGAGTTCATCCATGATGCCACTGAAATTTATAATGAGAGAGGGAGACGTGGTTCTAAATATCTTAATAATATCAACTTCCCTCTCTTTATGTTGAAGGTTTTGAAGCTGCACTTGTTTTGTCTTCCTATGCTTATTGCTTTATGCTTCAATAATTTATTTCTTTACAAGATTCCAATGCATAGGAAGAGGGGTAGACTTAAATATGATTTATATGTGCTTCTTGATGCTCTCTTTTGTTCTTCAACTCTTATTCCTACGAGAGCATCATTTTTGCATTATGCCTAGCTTAAAGCCATAAAAGAAAGCGCTTTTGGGAGGCAGCCCACATGAATAATTTTTTTACTTTTGTTGTGTCTTGATGTTGTTTACTGCTGTAGAATCATCATTGTATCTTTGCTTTTCATATTTGTGCCAAGTATAGCCTCTGATTGCTAGAAAGTTCAAAAGTTGTGAGGTGCTGTCCAGGAAACAGATTCTGTCCTTGGATAGAAAAATTCGTATAAAATCACCAGATCATCTTTTTGGTCTGAATTTTTTCGACGGCGTTCTCTATATAATTGTCTTTCGTGCGTCTGTTCTGAGTTTTTTGATTTGAGTTGCATAAGTATCCCGAACAGATCAATTACTACCTGCTGTTCTGTTTTTCACAGATTCTGTCCTGTTTTGCCTTTCCTTCATTTTGCAAATCAAGAGCTTGCTTTTTCTTTGCAAAAACCTTTTGGCAATCTTGAGAAACAGTAGAACTTAAAGAATATCTTTATTTCCAGCAAGGTATAATTATTTTATTAAGGGTACTAACCTCGCTAATCAGATTACAATGAGTTATGTATGAAGGGAGTTTTCAAGTGTGCGAGGGAAGATGATAAAAAGATTCAGGAGTGTCAAGCGCTCAAGCTTGGGGATGCCCCCGTGCACCCCCAAGAAATATTCAAGGAGACTCAAGCGTCTAAGCTTGGGGATGCCCCCGTGCATCCCCTTCTCCATCAACATTATCAGTTCGTCTTTCGTTTAGCTATATTTTTATCACTTCATGTGTTATGTGCTATGCTTGGAGCGTCTTACTTTTAGTTTTCTTTTTAGTTTTTCATAACGAGTCGGAACTCAGCATTCTTTATTTGGGAGAGAAACACGCTCCACTTCTACCTAGAACATAACATAGAATTTTCATGTCTATCTTTGCTGTGTGTGTTCTTTGTCTTTTAATAGCTACTATCATGCTCTGCTCTTAGTATTCATGCTTATCTTTTCAAAGAGCTTTTGTTTAGTTGGTTGCTTGAACTCTCTTTAATTATCATGCTCACCTTATTAAGAGAGTTTGCTTCCATTGCATTGGTTAATGTGTCTATGATAAAGATGCTACGTGCATAATGGTGCTTAGTAGTTCAGGTTTTCTTGTGGTTAGTCTCAAATAGCTGGGGGGGTTCCCAATGTGTTATTGGAGTACCAACTTGATTTGTTTGCCTATGATGTGGTATGGTTTAGTAGTATCTTTCTTCGAGAATTATTTTGATTGACTTGGCGTATGCTCACGCATATTTAAGACTGTAAAGAAAGTCTGTCAAGCCTTGATGATCTTTTATTTCTGAGTAGCGATATAACTACCATGCCTGATTCAATATTGCTTTGTCGCTCTGCATGATTATGACCGTCATTGCTCTCTTAGTTGGTCGCTCCCAGTCTTTTGCTAACCTCCACCTGTACTAAGACTAACTTTGCAATACATAGCTCATGGGAAAGTAGCTTAAAAACTATTGTGATAAAGAATATGTTGCCTATGTATCTTATTTCTTATAAGTTGCTTGCTGAGCGGTAACCATGTTTCTGGGGACGCCATCAACTGTCACACTTTTGTTGAATATCATGTGAGTTGCTATGCATGTTCGTCTTGTCTGAAGTAAGGGTGATTTGCCGTGGGTTGAATGAATATGCATATTGTTAGAGAAGAACATTGGGCCGCCAACCAAAGCCATGCATCATGGTGGAAGTTTTAGCTTGGACATAATCCTCAATCTCTTATGAGAATATGCTTATGCATTAAAGAGGAGTCCATCATCTATTTTCTATGTTGTCCCGGTATGGATGTCCTCAAGTTGAGATCTATCAAAAACGAGAAATCAAATGCGATTTATCTCCTTGGACCTTTGTACAGGTGGCATAGAGGTACCCTTTTGTGACACTTGGTTGAAACATATGTAATGCAATGATAACCCATGGAAATCCGAGCTAATTAGGACAAGGTGCGAGCACTATTGGTATTCGATGCATGAGGCTTGCAACTTATAGGATGTTTTATACATGACACATATGAAGTACTACTACCGTTGACAAAATTGCTTCCATGTTTTCAAAATAAAAAGCTCTAGCACTTAACCATTCTTTTACTTTTATGAGTTTCCACCTTCTTTCTTCGAGCACCAACTACTGAGAGCATGATTGTTATTCTGAGTGTAATGTGCATTGTCCCAAAGTAGCATTGTCTTTTGCATGATTGTGATATCGTTTATTTTGAAATCATTGTATCTAGTCATCACTTAAACCTTGAAGGTGCCCCTGCATTTATGTTTTGCTTCACTAAAGGGGGCAAGCTAGATATCACTTTATCATATTTGCACATCATGTTCATTGCAAATCTTTTTGATGTTTCAGTTTCATGTTGTAAAACTTTCAGTCATTTGTGATTTTCTCATGAGGCAACTTAATTACTATAGAATCATTGTCTCAGTAAGATTTTGTCATATGACTATGAAAAAGTCCTATATGGTTAATAGCATGTCACCATAGAAATTATTCTTGTTATCATTTACCTACTCGAGGACGAGCAGGAATTAAGCTTGGGGATGTTGATACGTCCAAAACGTATCTATAATTTATGCTTGCTCCATGCCACTTTTGGGTGATATTGCTATGATATTCATACACTTCCATACACTTTTGATCATATTTGGACTAACTTACTAATCCAGTGCACCCCAGTGCCAGTTTCTGTTTTCGGCTGTTTTTGTATTTCAGGTTTTCACGTTACGAGAACTGCCAGGAAAAATCCAGAAAAAATATATAAAAAATAAGCGTTCCGGAAACTACCCTGCGTCCGAAGGGCAGCCGGGGGGGGGGGGGCACCAGGGCTCCAGGCGCCCTGGCGGCACGCCCCCCCTGGGCCGCGCCGGGGGGGCGCTTGGGCCCCCCGAAGCTTCCCCGATGCCCCCCTTTGGCATATATTTAAAGCGTCCTCCGAAACCCTCAGAACAGGAACCCTTTTCGCGATCCCATCTCTGTTCCGCCGCCGCCGCCGCTTCCAAGATCGGGAGCACCAGGAGAACTCTTCCCGGCACCCTGCCGGAGGGGAGGATCAACACCGGGAGCTTCTCCACCACCATGGACGCCTCCCGGATGACTCGTGAGTAGTCTCCCTTGGACCATGAGTCCATGACCAGTAGCTATGTGATGTTCTCCTCCCGTTCTTGTGCTTCACTAATTAGTCCTCGTGAGCTGCCCTACATGATCGAGGCACATATGTAATCCTTATGCTGTTGCTATGTTGAGTTTGCTGGGATCCGATGGATTGTGAGATTATGTTCAGATTGATCTTGAGTAATATATTGGATCTACCTCTTTTATATTTATGTTCATAAGTAATTCTTGCATGTTCTCCGTTGTTATTTATTGCTTTGGCCAAGTAATATGTAGTGACTCCAAGAGGGAACGTTATGCTCGATTGTAGGTTCATGCCCCTCGATGACTAGCTTGAGTGACAGAAACATGAGTCTAGGGGATGTGTTGTTGCCACAAGGGGGAAAACAACGGTGCTTGTGCCCGCGGGTGCAAGGATTGTTTACTTTACGCAAAGTTCTTTTAATGCAGTTGTCTGTTGCATTGAGTTTACACTATGGGTGGGACTCGCAACTTAATACCAGCGAGATGTTCTGGATAGATATCTCAAGGTGGATGATTAGTAGTAGATATTGATGGATTTCGGTCTACTTATTTTGGCGTACCGCCCATGCTTTGAACCTCAACCTTTCTGCAATGTAATCAGCATTGGTTTGCGTTCGTGGTGCTGTCAATTGCCCAGCTGTAATTTGTTTACCTCACATAGTTGTTTTATTGTCTTTTGGGAGAGAGACATCACTAGTGAACATCATGAGACTCCGGTCCATATTACCATCATTGATCACATCCGCTATTTACTTTTCACTATTTACTTACTATTGCAAAACATTATCTATCACTACTATCATTGCTTTTAACCCTTTATGAACTACAAGGCCGGAGGGATTGACAACCTCTTTGTACTCGTTGGGAGCAAAGTTATTTGTATCTGTCTGCAGGTCCACGTTGATTGCTAATACGCGCCGTTAGCAGTTGACACCTAATTGTTGAACCTAGGAGTCTCTGGGGATTCGATCCTTGGTATCTTTGCTAAGGGAAAACACTTCTACAATACTGCATCTTACACCTTCCACTTGGGGTAACCAATGAGGGGTTCGAGGCCCATCAGCAGCCAGTAGCGTCGGATAGATATACGAAAACTTGTTGTTCGACCTATCTCTCGAAGAAGGAGAGAGGTCGATCTTCTGTACTTAATGGTTTCCTTCATTTGCTTACTAGCTACCGTGTCCAGTCCTCCGATCTATACGTATATATATAGAACGTAGCGTCGACCAAGCACGGAGATAAGAGAGGACACTTCTCTCTATTAGCGGGCTAACACAATATATGAAACCCCTAAATTAACCCTACAAAACCCCCCAAACCCCCTCCCCCCTTTCAAACAAAAACCCGAGCCACTGAACTGTTGATGCGTGGAATCTTATTTGTCCCGGTTGGTGCTATCAACCAGGACAAAAGGCCCCCCTGCCTGGGCAAGCCGCAGTGGCCACGTGGAACACCATCTGTCCCGGTTGGTATAAGAACCGGGACTAATGGTCTAAGGCATTTGTATCGACCGTTTAGTCCCGGTTCCCCAATCGGGACTAATGGCCCTTACGAACCGGGATAAATGGCCCTTTTTCTACTAGTGCACAGTGTCTCTAGATCCCATTGTTTAGTAGGCCCGTGAACAATTGTAGAATGGGCTTGAAGCACTCCAAATGCCCTATCCACATTCTTTCTAGCACCTTCTTGTCCTGCGACAAAGTGACATTTTCTGTTACCTATTGGATCGAAGTTGGTCCCAGTTGGATCCCATTGTTTAGCAGGTCCATGAAAAACTACAAAAAATAGGCGTGAAGCATTCCAAATGTCCACTCCACATCCTTTCTAGCACCTTCTTGTCTCGCGGGAAAGTGAAATTTTTCGTGAACTCTTGGATCAGAGATGTTCGGAGATTTGTTAACTGATGGATGTCCCTCCGGGGATGTGCTCTCAAGCATATGGAGGTACTTGTCCCGCAAATCTATGGTTGTGCCATACGCCATCATACTCATCGCTACCATGAACTTCAAAGACCGAAGAGCCAAACGTGGCCAATGACATCCCTCTTCTATTTGAAGTAACCATCATAGGCTCTGACACGTTGCATGATGCACTTAAACAATGGGTGATGCATCCAGAATCAACGTTGAAAGTAGCATCCGAATAAAGGATCAGGGAAAAAGTAGTCCTCATAGATATCAACATGTCCTCGTGCTCGACACCGATTTAACAATCAATATCCCAACATTGAATCCTTAAAGTTGATAACATGCTCCTTTTGCATGCTCTGTTTCTTCGGGAATCACCATCATTATCAACGTTTCATGCACATCTTCCTCATCCAATGAAGTTGTGATGAGGACATGACTACCTTGGATATGACCAAAAATATTGCATACATGTATATTTGTGAGGTGATTTCTAATGCAAACTATGCAACAATTTATTTATGTTATCCAGGACAAAAATACTTCACAGACTTTTGTGCCATCTCTAATTCCAGGTGTATGGGACATTTGTACAGTCCACATATGAAGATAAGGGGAAAAGAGAAGTTTAGGTGCTGTTCAAAAAGTTCTCTCACGTCACTTTTGGGCCAAGAGAAGATAGAGTCCAAGTCTCTCACGTTCTGCATCCAGATTCGGACTGCACAGACATACCTGACTCAAAACGGCAAGAACTCCTTCATACGGACTCCGAATTGGGTGATTCTTTTTTTTTGGAAACTAGATTTCGTACACTTTCCAACCCAATTGGAATCACCTTCAAATTCGTCCGGAGCGTTGAGATACCGACGAAACAATCTGACGCTGCAGCAGAATCCGAGTCAAACTACAAGTCCAAAGGTGTTGCATCACCTCCACTTGGGCCCATGAGCCTTGTACGACCTAGGGTTAGTTTTAGGCTGCCTTGGGACGTCATTCCACCTCCTTCGCCGCCACCCCTTGCTCCTATATAAGTAGATCCATCTAGTAGCTTTTTCTTGGGGATTTGTTTAGTCAAAAGTTAGCCATTGCAACTTCGTGTACTTCGTTTGTGTCCAACGACCAGACCAAGACCGCTTACGAATCCCCACCTTTATCAATACTTCATCTATATTTGCAATATTCAGATTGATTTATCATATTCTTGCTTGTTCTTTGATTGCATGCAGGAATAGACCTTCGTGGTCAGGCTGATCGTGCTTCTCGCATTGTCAGTAACCCCTCGAGATTGGTTTAGCGATTGCTAAGGCGCAACGTCGTGCACGTTTGTAGTCGGATCGTCAAAGTCGTCTCCACCAAATCGATAGTTATCATCTCATCGAAAGATCGGGACACCTAGCCTCTATCAAGTGGTATCAGTTTTCAGGTTGCTCGGTGAGAATTTCCAGTTATTCCTAGATTAGATTTATTTTCTTACCTATTGTCCAAGGAAAAGCCACAAAAAAAAAGTTAGATCTATTCATCCTTTGTCCTAGCCAGTCTGAGCCTTTGCAATTTCTTTTCATTGTTTGCATTATTGAATTATCGGTTGCATCGGCGTGTCGAGTTGCTGGTCTTAGTGTCTAGTTCGTTAGAGTTTCGAGTTCTGTTCACATTAGTCACGTCACCGCTCCATCGTTATCCCTTCCGCTGTCCACCACCTCATCCATCAATTTCCACCTCGTGCAACCCATCGTTCATTGTCACAATCATAGTTGAAGTCGTTTGCATCTTTGCTTGATCCAATCTGCATCTTATCTAGTTTGTCTTGGAAAGAGGGAGAAATAAAAAAAAAGACAGAGAAAAAAAAAGTAAAAAAAAAGAGGAGAGAAAGAAAAAGAAAAAAAAAGTGTGAGAAAAAAAAAGAAGGAAAAGAAAGTTGGAGAGAGTGTTGTTGTATATTCTGCTTGGCAGTTGTTTTCATCATTATCTTTACTGCCGTTGTGATCTTCACTTATATCTTGCTGTCCAGAGCTAATTCGTATCCTTTATTGATGCTAGTTGTGCTACACCGTGACATCATTAGTGTTCTAGGCTCGCGTCTCTAGTCCGGTCTAGCCTAGGACCAGCACAGTACCGTCGTTGAGCGTTTATTCAACATTGCATCTCTGAATTGATTATTGCTAATCTTTTGCTACCATATAAAGCCAACCCAGCTCCATATATTTCTACACCGTGTTACGTACGTTCACCTGGCAATCGCTTTACTCAATCTTTGGAGTTATTTGACACCGCTGGTTGCCTATCGCCAGTTGCTGCATGGTAAGAACTTGTAAGATATTGATATTTGCTTTACTGTGAGCGCTTTACCACCACATCCTAGTAGTTCATAGGAACATTATTCTCGAATTTTGTTTCTTTTTTCTACTAATCATGACAGGATCCAGAGTCAACTCATGGGCTTTGTCGATCGCGGGAGATGTGCCACCACCTAAGGACATACCACAACCATCACGAGAGGTGCACAAACATCCAAATGCACATGATCAGGTTAATGTTTCTATACCACCGTTTAATGGCTGTTTTAGACCTGCTTTATATATTGAATGGGAGTTTGACATAAATAATCTATTTGCTTCCCATAGTTTTGATGAACGTAAAAAAGTTAAGGTTGCGGTTGGTTCTTTCACTGGTTATGCTTTAGTTTGGTGGAGTGAATATTGTCGGTTACACCCTAATTATATACCTACTACTTGGATTGATTTGAAAGTTGCCATGCGACATATATTCGTCCCTGCTTATTGTACTTGTGACATGCTTACAAAGTTGCAACATTTAAAACAAGGTAGTGACACCGTAACGAAATATTATGATGATTTACAAACTACCTTGTTGCATTCCTCTTTACAAGAAAGTGAAGACGATTTTATGAATAGATTTTGGGCAGGATTAAATCGTGATATTCAGGAGTTACTAATTCATGAAGAGTGTTATCCTATGGACCATTTGTTTCGTCTTGCTTGTAGTGCTGAAAAGGAAATAAAACAACGTATTGTCCGTAAGGAGAATAAGCGCCAGGTGCACATTCCAAGAAATGATACGGTTGTTCCTTCCACTACTAGGCGTACTATGACAGACACATCCATTGTTGTGAGGACTACATCACCTCCACCATGTGACACATCACCTCCGACAGTGCCTACATCATCTGAGTTGATCATAAGAGGTAATGACAAAGGTACCGATCTTCCACCTCCACATGAGTATGATGAATGCCTTGTCAATTTAAATGAACCATGCGATGAGCTATCCACTACTTTGATCACACCAACTATTTTAGAGGAATATGTTCGTGATTTGACTTTGCCATGTGATCAAACAATTGTGAGTGAACCAATTGAATTAACTATAGATGCGAAAGAACCATTTGAATCAGGAAATAAATCAGATTTGGATCAAATACGTGTGAAAATAGTTGTGCCAATGTTTAATCATTTTGATATGACCTCTAATCTTGGTGATGGTTCATCAAGGTTGGGATGGTTTAATGATGAGCATTGCCAATCTGTTGTAATGATTAAGAGTTTCACTTATATGTGCAAACTGAGTTGCAATATTTTCATGCCTTCCACTTCTTGTGATAATATTTTGGCTTTATATTTTATGAACTACGAAAGTTACTCATCTATACATGTGTCATATGTGCGAAAATTAAGGGAAGTAAAAATGGATGACATATACATATACAACATGTACACCTTGTCTATTTTCTTACCCACATTTCAGATTAAGCAACGCCGAGGACGGCTTTATTTTCAAAAAAGGGAGGATGATGAGGACATGACTACCTTGGATACGACCAAAAATATTGCATACATGTATATTTGTGGTGATTTCTAATGCAAACTATGCAACAATTTATTTATGTTATCCAGGACAAAAATACTTCACAGACTTTTGTGCCATCTCTAATTCCAGGTGTATGGGACATTTGTACAATCCACATATGAAGATAAGGGGAAAAGAGAAGTTTAGGTGCTGTTCAAAAAGTTCTCTCACGTCACTTTTGGGCCAAGAGAAGATAGAGTCCAAGTCTCTCACGTTCTGCATCCAGATTCGGACTGCACAGACATACCTGACTCAAAACGGCAAGAACTCCTTCATACGAACTCCGAATTGGGTGATTCTTTTTTTGTTGGAAACTAGATTTCGTACACTTTCCAACCCAATTGGAATCACCTTCAAATTCGTCCGGAGCGTTGAGATACCGACGAAACAATCTGACGCTGCAGCAGAATCCGAGTCAAACTACAAGTCCAAAGGTGTTGCATCACCTCCACTTGGGCCCATGAGCCTTGTACGACCTAGGGTTAGTTTTAGGCTGCCTTGGGACGTCATTCCACCTCCTTGGCCGCCACCCCTTGCTCCTATATAAGTAGATCCATCTAGTAGCTTTTTCTTTGAGATTTGTTTAGTCAAAAGTTAGCCATTGCAACTTCGTGTACTTCATTTGTGTCCAACGACCAGACCAAGACCGCTTACGGATCCCCACCTTTATCAATACTTCATCTATATTTGCAATATTCAGATTGATTTATCATATTCTTGCTTGTTCTTTGATTGCATGCAGGAATAGACCTTCGTGGTCAGGCTGATCGTGCTTCTCGCATTGTCAGTAACCCCTCGAGATTGGTTTAGCGATTGCTAAGGCGCAACGTCGTGCACGTTTGTAGTCGAATCGTCAAAGTCGTCTCCACCAAATCGATAGTTATCATCTCATCCAAAGATCGGGACACCTAGCCTCTATCAAGTTGAATTTGTGAAATCTGCGTAGAAACACTCCTTGTCGAAGTCCATTGTGTTTGCATCAAAGTAAACAACAAGAACGTAAAAATTTGCACTATGATATATTCCCGAACACTAGTCAGTGACCTAGGGGTGGGGGTGGAATTGGGGGTACGCTTGTGGCAGCGGCCTCTGGGAGTGGAGAGAGAGAGAGAGCGAAAGAGAAGGGCGGGATTGTGAAAACATGTGGGCTCCAGGTGGGTTAAGGGTGTCGGAGCCCGATGTCACGGACGTCCAGACTCCCCAAGAGCTCTCCACTTTGTGCCCGGCTTGTGAGATTTCAGACGCCCTGACCGGTCTGGGCCGAGTTTGTGCTCCATTTTGGATGGCTAAAAGTGTCCAGATGGCCTGGTCCAGACATTTACTGGGGTTTTGGTGATCCATATTGGAGATGCCCTTAAACTAGTTTTAACAAAACATCGACCTAAAACCAATTTTCCTGAAAATCACGTTAAAACTGGTTCAGCTAAAATTCATTCCAAATACTAGTTACAACCACTTAGATAGTTCTGTGTTTGATAATCTAGCTGTAGCTGACATACTGCAGAAGAGTGTGGTGTGCTCAGCTCATGAATTCATTACATCTTGTAATTTGTGAAGACATGTTTTGTTTGATAAGTCCAGTAGTATGCAGGAAGTTTTCCTCGGTTGCTTTTGTGTGGAGTTTTCTATGAATTAGTTGGGACTCTTAGAGTTTCCTTTTGTTATGTCGACATATTGCATTGCTCACAAATGGTCTAATCGCCCATGGGAAGGCAGAGTTTTTCAGAAGAAAGAAAATGGAACAAACTATCTGCATGTTTTTGTATAATTCACTACATGTTGCTTCAATTTAAGTCGCCATCAGTCTTTCATGCTTCCACAACACCCTTACGGAATTTACTCCTTCGCACTCGCTCGCTCCAGCGAGCGATCCCCACGCCTGAAGCGATCTGTCCTAGGTAGCCTGTTGGTGTCGCCTCTCGCAGCGCCGCTCTTCTTCGTCCTCATGTCGCCTCGCACAACTCACTTCTTCTCGCATGAACACACATCATGGAGAAAACTCAAGAACACACACACGCACTCATATACTAGGGAATGAAGGCAACTAGCTTTGCCGAGAGGCTCTCCTCCTTGGTCACACAAGTGCTACATCTTTGGTGCTGCCCTTGTGGCCTCAAACTTTTTAAACTCTATGCAATATTTATACAAGGGATGTGGGCACCTCGTGCCACCAAATCTGGACGCCACACTAGCCTACTAACCCACTGACAACATGCACTCCCATGACCAGATAATACGCAGCATTCTCTCAACTGCCAAAGACCCAGCCAAGCTGCTAACAAACTTGTATGCCTAACTCAACTAACTAGCTAAACCAGCCGCAAGCTTGATACCAGAGCCGTCATCTTTTGTCGGAAGATGCACACAATTGATTTCCTTTCCTTTTTTCCTGTTTGCTCCC
>LR738715.1:16687411-16704101 GCA_902687465.1 Secale cereale | reverse complement strand
GGGGGGGGTCTAGTTCCTCATTTGGTCGATGGAGGGGTGTCCATTTTACAGTATGCTGACGACAATGTCCTTTTTTTGGAACATGATATTGCTAAAGCGCGTAACATGAAACTTATACTTTGCCTCTTCGAACAATTGTCTGGTCTAAAGATCAACTTTCACAAGAGTGAGCTATTTTGTTTTGGGAAGGCCAAAGATCACCAAGACACATACAGACAACTGTTCGGGTGTGAATTGGGGTCATTGCCCTTTAGTTATTTAGGCATACCAATTCATCATCGAAGGCTTTCCAATTAAGAGTGAAATGTATTGAAGATCATATTGAGAAAAAACTAAGCTGCTGGAAGGGCAAGCTTATGTCTTATGGTGGTCGGCTAGTGCTGATCAATTCGGTACTGATTAGTATGCCGATGTTCCTTCTCTCTTTCTTCGAAGTCCCGAAAGGGGTTCGGAAGAGGCTGGATTTCTTCAGATCTCGTTTCTTCTGGCAGTCAGATGAGGCCAAAAGAAAATACCAACTGGCGAGATGGGATATCCTTTGCCGGCCAAAAGACCAAGGGGGTCTTGGTATTGAGAACTTAGAAATCAAGAATAAATGCCTTATGAGCAAGTGGCTCTACAGGGTGGAGATGCAACCGGAGGGCATTTGGGCCCAGATCCTTCAAAATAAATATTTACAGTCGAAAATGCTTGCTCGGGTTACCATAAGACCAACTGACTCGCCATTCCGGAAAGGGCTTATGAGAACGAAAGATTCCTTCTTTTGTAGGGTCAAATTCTTTGTTGGCAATGGGTGTCAACAAGATTTTGGGAAGATACGTGGTTAGGAGATACACCACTGGCTGTACAATATCCCACCTTATATAACATTGTACAACGCAAGGAGGATTATGTAGGCATAGTGTTCCAAACGACTCCCTTGAATATCCAGTTTAGGCGAGCGTTAGTTGGCGAGAGGTGGACAGCCTGGTTGCACTTGGTCCGAAGATTGATAGATGTTCAATTGTCGGACCAGCCGGATTCGATATTTTGGAAACTAGCTAAGAATGGGGTCTTCACCGTCAAATCTCTATATACAGATTTGATTAATTATGGTCCAATCTCAAGATCGTTACATATATGAAAGATTAAGGTTCCCTTGCATATTAATATTTTTATGTGGTTTCTTCACAAGCAAGTAATACTCACCAAGGACAAATTAATCGAGAGGCGATGGGTAGGTAGTCCCCGTTGTTGTTTTTGTGATCATGATGAAATAATACAACACTTATTCCTTGACTGCCCACTCGCCAAATTGCTTTGGAGAACCATTTATATAGCCTTCAACATTAATCCTCCAGTTGACACTGAATCGTTGTTTGGAACATGGTTAGTTGGGGTTGAACATATTACTGCAGCTCATATTCGGATTGGAATATGTGCGCTTTTCTGGGCTATATGGAACTGTCGAAATGATTTGGTTTTTAACAGACAACAAAATTTAACTTTCTTGCAGGTTATCTTCAGAGCTACCACATGGATCCTTACTCACTCCTATGGACTCCAGGGAACCTCTGGTTACTGGATGCAACGGTGGAAGATGGTAGCACAGGCTTTATTCAACCGGTTTGGATGACAGTCGCATAATAGGATAGGAGTCTAGGGAGCTTATCCTTATTTTCCATTACCGGTTATGTTTTTGGTGTGTTTGCACTCTTTTTATTTGTCTTGCTCCGCTTGCGAGCCGTAATAACTTTATGACTTTGTACTACTTCGAGACTTTTTAATAAGATGGCTGCATGCATCATTACGATGCAGAGGCCGGGGGCAAGCCTCCATTAAAAAAAAACTTATATGTAATTCTATCTAAATGATTAGCTAAGACGCAAAATAAAAAATAGAAAAGATGACAAGAACACGTAAAGGAGGAGTGGCAGTATAAGTGTTTTCCTCCCAACCGATCATGATCGCTTTTTGGATTATAGTTCTCTCCTTGACATTTTGAGAGAGGTGGAGAGTAGCGTGGGATGAGTTCACCACCGAAAATTATTACGCCTCAACCACCCTAGACCATAATACAGAAGGTGATCACGTGGTCTAGCTAGTGTGGGATCTCATGCTGTTGTAAAGCCCTAAAGCTGGGGGTGGGGTGGGGGGGGGGTGTTGGTGAACTCTTAAATTTATCAAGTAATCTACCTGGAACAAAATTCTCATCAGATATAACTTTGAGGGAGAACAAAACCATGGAGTGGGGAGGTGAACGTACAAGAGAAAGAAACCAACTGACAATAAGCAAAGGGGGAACGGGAAGAAGAATTCTCTCTCTCTCCCTCTCTCTCTCTCTCTCTCCACTACAGTAGTTAACTCTTAGGAAAGATGCATCAGGAATTCAGGATGGATGCTCAGTTGCTCACGTGAGTACTGCGCCATGAGCAGAACGAAGAGGACCACAGCTCCGGCGACCTTGCAAGCCATTGGGTTTGAGGTTGAAGGACCTAGGGTGATTTCGGAAGGGTCGGAAGTGTATGAAGCTCGCGCAGCTGTTGGTGTAAAGAAACTAGAGCGCAAGCCAAAAGTGGTGGTTTCTCCGTTTGTACAATTGGTTTTTTTTTTTTTTTTTTAGAAAAGGAGCTTGGGCTCCGGCCTCTGCATCAAACTGATGCATACGGCCATCTTATTAGAAAAGAAAACATCCAACAAAGGTCTTACAAGATCTGAAAGTGAGTAAATCAAAAGAGGCTAAAGGCAAGATCGCCACAACCGGCCGGTAAAAGTAAGATAAGATGCTAAACACCTATCCTATTACATGACCGCCATCCAAACCGGTTGTAGATATCCCGAGCTACCATCTCCCAACGGGTAGACGCAGTAACCAAATGCTCCCTGGCCTCCGTCTGAGTGAGTAGCGACCACATACGGATAAGAGTAGTGGTTCTGAAGATGACCTGTAAGAAATGAATATTTGTTGTTCTGTTAAAAACCAAATCATTTCGACAGTTCCAAATTGCCCATAGTAAAGCACATACTCCCACTCGGATATGTCTTGCTATTACCGGATCAATCCCATGCAACCAAGTCCCGAATAACATATTAATCGAACTAGGTGGATTGATATTAAAAGCTATTTGAACTGATCTCCATAAGAGTTTGGCCAAAGGACAATCAAGGAACAGATGTCTAATTGATTCATCATGATCACAAAAACTACATCGTTTAGATCCTATCCAATTCCTTTTAGCCAGATTATCTTTAGTCAGAATAACTTGTTTATGTACGAACCACATAAACACTTTGATTTTAAGAGGTACCTTAACTTTCCAAACGTACTTCGAGCTGGGAATCACACTAGTATTGATACAGTCCAGGTACATGGACTTTACAGAGAAAACCCCATTTTTGGCTAGTCTCCAATGTATCTGGTCCGGATTGTGGGACAATTGAACATCCATCAACCGTCTCACTAAATGGAGCCACGCTTCCCAACGATTCCCTACCAAAGCCCTACGGAATCGAATATTAAGCGGAATGTTATTGAATATTGTAGCAACAAAAGTCTCTCTCCGTTGAACAATATTGTAAAGTGTTGGGTATTGTAGTGCCAGAGGAGTCTCCCCTAGCCACGTGTCTTCCCAAAATCGAATAGACGTACCATCTCCGATAATGAATTTTACTCTGTTAAAGAAAGCAGATTTCACTCTCATTAACCCCTTCCAAAAGGGAGAATCCGTCGGTCTTAACGTCACCTGGGACAGGGTTTTTGACTGCAGGTACTTATTACGGAGGATCTGTGCCCAAGTTGCATCCGTGTCTCCAGCTAACTTGAACAACCACTTACAAAGTAAGCATCTATTCTTTACCTCAAGGTTTTCAATCCCAAGACCGCCTTGGTCTTTTGGTCTGCAAATGATGTCCCACTTAGCAAGCCTATATTTCTTTTTGGATTCATCGCTTTGCCAAAAGAAACGAGATCGGTAGAAATCTAACCTTTTCCTCACACCAACCGGCACTTCGAAAAAGGAGAGGAGAAACATAGGCATACTAGTTAAAACCGAATTAATGAGAATTAATCGACCTCCGTAAGACATAAGCTTACCCTTCCAGCAGCTTAGCTTTTTCTCAAAACGGTCTTCAATAGTTTTCCATTCACTATTAGTGAGTTTTCTGTGATGAATCGGAATGCCCAGATAGGTGAATGGCAAAGACCCCACGTCACAGCCAAACAACTCTTTGTAGGCTTGTTGATCTTCTTTGGCCCTCCCAAAGCAAAAAACTTCACTCTTGTGAAAATTGATTTTTAAGCCCGACAGTTGCTCAAACAAACATAAGACTAGCTTCATATTCCTAGCTTTTGCCAAATCGTGCTCCATGAAAAGAATAGTATCATCGGCATATTGCAGGATGGAGACCCCCCCTTCCACTAAATGAGGAACTAGGCCTTCGATCTGACCTGCCTCCTTTGCCCTACCAATGAGAATTGCCAACATATCAATGACGATATTGAATAAGATTGGCGACATAGGATCTCCTTGTCGCAAACCTTTGTGGGTTTGAAAATAGTGTCCTATGTCATCATTGACCCTTATACCAACACTCCCTTTCTGGGTTAACGAAGTAATCTGATCTCTCCAAGATTGATCAAAACCTTTCATGCGCAACGCCTGCTGCAGAAAAGGCCATTTTACTTTGTCATACGCCTTCTCGAAATCCACTTTAAAAACTACGCCGTCAAGTTTTTTTGTGTGAATTTCATGCAACGTTTCATGTAGTACCACTACGCCATCAAGAATGTTTCTGTCAGGCATGAACGCTGATTGAGACGGATTAACCACAGAATGCGCAATTTGCGAAAGCCTGTTCGTTCCAACCTTTGTGAAGATTTTGAAACTGACATTTAGCAGGCAAATAGGTCTGAATTGCTCAATACGAACAGCCTCAGTTTTCTTTGGAAGCAACGTGATCGTTCCAAAATTAAGATGGAACACTTGCAGATGTCCCTCAAAGAAGTCCTTGAACATCGGAAGCAAATCCCCCTTGATAATATGCCAACATTTTTTGTAAAACTCCGCCGGGAACCCGTCCGGACCCGGAGCTTTACCATTTTTCATTTGGGAGATTGCATCAAAGACCTCTTTCTCAGAAAACGGGGCAGTCAAAATCTCATTCTCCTCGTTAACTAACTGAGGTACATCATGAATTCGCGATTCATCCAAAGAAACAAAATTATCGTCAGGAGGCCCGAATAATTGTTTATAGTAATTTGTGATGTAGGTCTTTAGATTGTCCTGTCCCACAATCGTGCCTTCATCTTGCTCAAGTTGGAATATTTTCTTCTTTCGATGTTTACCATTCGCGATCATATGAAAGAACTGCGTGTTATCGTCACCCTCAACGATTTTGCGCACCTTCGCCCTCAACGCCCATTTTAATTCCTCTTCACGGAGTAATTCTTTGAGCTTTAACTCAGCCATTCTCTTAGCTTCCAACTCATTGGCATCTAAGATTGACTGCTCCGCTTTGATGTCAAAGTGATTCAGCAGCAGAAGAAGTCTTTCTTTTTCTGCCCTATAGATACCTTCAGAGTGCTTAGCCCACCCCCTGAGAAATCTACGAAGGTGCCTAATCTTATTTTGCCACCGATCAATGCTGGATCGTCCTCCGACCTCCTTCGCCCATTCCCTAGCAATCAGATCCATAAATCCTTCTCTATCAAACCAAGCCGTTTCGAAAGAGAAGGGACGCCTATTACCAAAGTTCGTGGCTTCCCCCGAATCAACTAGTAATGGGGTGTGGTCTGAAATTTCCCGTGACAGTGCTTGTACCGTCACTAGAGGGAACTTCTGTTCCCACTCCACACTCGTAAGAACCCGATCTAATTTTTCATAAGTAGGGTTAGGGAGATTATTGGCCCAAGTAAATTTCCTCCCCGATAACTCAATCTCGCGGAGGTCCAGGCTTTCAATGATAGTGTTGAACAAAAATGGCCATCTGCCGTCAAAATTATCATTATTTTTCTCATCCCGGCGACGAATAATATTAAAATCACCCCCAACCAAGAGAGGGAGATGCTCGTTCCCACAAATACGAACTAAATCAGCCAGGAAATCCGGTTTTAACTCTGGCTGCGCAGCCCCGTACACTGCCACGAGCGCCCAATCAAAACCGTCCACCTTCGACCTGACTCGAAATTTAACCGCAAAGTCCCCCATGATGACACTTCTCACTTCCAACGAATCACATTTAACCCCAAGTAGAATCCCACCGGATCTTCCTCTTGGTGGCAAACAGTGCCAATCAAACTCCACCCCTCCCGACAGTGATCTAAGAAACTGAGGGGAGAAATTATCCCGTCCCGTCTCCGAGAGAGCAATAAAATCAAGCTTATGCTCAATGGACGCATCAGCCAGGAATCTTTTCTTAGCCAAGTCTTTAAGACCTCTGCTGTTCCAGAAAATGCCTTTCATTTTTCATCATGAAATTTTTTAGAAGTCCGAATTCTAACGCTTCTACGCACCGCCGAAGTTGGGTATATCTTACGCGTCCACTTACGTTTCGATCTACCTTCATCCTCCGGTCCAACTACAAGACCACCTTCACTACCGACGTTACCACTCCCCCTCTTCCATGAGGGGTCCTCCATCTCCAGTCTTGGAGACGAAGAGTCCTCTTCATCCTCCGTTTCCAGGGAGGTAGGATCCAGATCCATGCAAAGGTTGCCAATAGTGTTTATCCCCAACTTAGCCACCTCTGAATCATTCAGAGGTTTAATGGCTGCTAGATTATTAAGAATATCAATAGCACGATCTGCCTCCAGATCCAAAATATCATTAACGGAATTAGCTACTTCTTTGTCACTTCTACCCAGCGATATCCCCAGTTGATTGGCATTATTAATAATCTCATCCGCAGAGAAATGCAAAATGGAATTGGAAGTGTTAACGGACATACCAGTAGTGGTCTGAATGTTATGGAGCTTGGCCACTCGCTTGGCACATCGAAGCTGCATATCATCGACATCCGGAAGATCCTGCAAGCGACAGCTCATCCGCCGCCCTGTAGACACTGGATCCGGAATCCCACCAAAAGAGATGACCTCATCGCGAGAAACGCCGTCTGTAGCCAAGCCACCAGCCAGCCCTCCCACCGGGCTGAACTGCGCAGTACCACCATGAGTCGACAACGGCGATTGCAGCTCGGTCACACCAGGATCTGCCACCGCCGCCCCACCTGGGCGCTCCGGACTCACGTCAAGGACCATCTCCCCTCCGTCCAAGACTAGGGCAGCCGGTAACCCTGGAGATCGTGGGTGAACAACATCCTCCCGGGGACCCACCAGGTCCACACCGGCAGTCGGAGAATGAGGAGAGTGGGCCACCTGCCCGCCCTCACCACTCACCCCTCCCACCGCCCTAGGAGGGATGGCCACCACGCCGAGAGCCTCTGTCTGGCCCTCACCGTCAGCCAAGTCGAGAAGCGAAGGTAGAATAGCCTCCAGCGGATCATCCGACTCCACTCTAGCACTCCAGAGGCGACTCGGCGCCGAATGTAACTCAAAAGATCCGATCCGCAGAGATTTGGCCGGTGTAGAGGTATCCTGAACCTCCGAAGCCGTCCCGGATGAAGAACCAGACGGAGGAGGCGGCCCTTTCGCCATATCATGCTGCGAGCCATCCGTCCCCATATTCTGATTGCCAGCACCTCCGCCACCCTCTGTCGTATCCATATCAACTATATCTCCACCCTCGCCATCCTGAGGTATGGGCGTATCCTCAATCTCAAGCTCAAGCACATATGTAGTTCCAGCGTGAGTCCACTTGACCACATCTGGTACATACTCCACACTAACAACACTCACTAGCAAACGAGCCGCGCCATGAGACCGAGTAAATGGCATATCCACCTCCTCAGTCTTCCCAATAAGAGAACCCAAGCTCCAAGCAATCAGAAAGTTATTAATGAGTCGACGAGGCGCCCCATAAAAGCGTACCCAAACCTTCTCCAACGGTGTGCCAGTTGGGTCTTTCTCCTTCCATTCATCGAAAGTGAGATAAATACTGGTACTAGGATACCTGCACATGCCCCACTTAAGCATATACATCTGATCTTCCTTGGTGGGGAAGTCAACCTTGAAAGTCTGGTCCTCTAACTTGACTAAGTCCCACTGATGATTCCCTGGAACCAAATCCTGCAGTTGACGCACAATCTGAGCCTCTGTCAAGCACCCATTAGCCACCTTGACTACAGCCGGAAAAGAGTTATCTGGCAACTGAACAGCCGGTGCCATGTCTGGTGACTCGAAAAACATCAACTCCTGGCAACAAACGCCATAAATAGTGCAGACCGGCTTAGGCCCCACGAGCAGAGGACAGTTGCTCGACACGTGCTGGGATCTGCAACAATAGTCACAAAGCGCCGTGGTACATTCCGCCACAAAATGACCGGCCTCACCGCAACGATAGCAAGGCAACTTCTTCTTCTTGATGGCCCATTTAGACAATTTGTCCCCATTGCGTTTATCCACCGCCTTGTCTGAGCCCCCAACAACAGCCTGTACCTCCGGAATGCTCACCGCCGCCAAAGCCTGGACAGCCTCAACCGCCGATTGCGGAAGCACGGTAGGGTCGGCCTGAGCAACCGCAGCCGACGCCTCCACATCAACAGCAGCCTCAGGGGGTGGGTGTTGACGCGGTGGAATAGGACGTCGTCCCCCACCGCGGCCGCCTCGGAACGCGCGATGACCCCCACGCGGCTGCCGGTAAGAAGGGCCACCAACACCCTCAACGAACGTTCCAGGCGGTCCTTGAAAACCTCGTCCCTGGCCATTGCCGTTGTTCCATCCAGAATTCCGACCACCACCCGAGGATGACCCGCGGTGCTGGCCGTCACCGTAGGCATTGTAACCGTCGTCTCCCCAGGTACCATACCGATTGTACCGCGGTCCTCCATTGTTACCATCCATCTGCCCATCGTGCTGCAAGAAGTTACCACGACCACCTCCCTGGGCGCCTCCGCGCCCGACGAGAGGAGCGCCGCCGCGGCCAGCATTGGGGCCGCCGGGACGACCAGCAGCCTGGGCACCGCCCCGTGGCTCCTGCGCAGCACCGCCCCGACCAGCGGCGGCCAACACCGGCGGCGCCCCGCCCCGGCCAGCACCGAGACCAGCCGCCGCGGGCGCAAGGGTAGCCCGCCCCTGGCCGGCCGCGCCCAGCTTAGCCTGAGTCCCCGCTCCTCTCCCCGCCATACGAGGGGAACCGGAAGTAGACCTGCAGAACCTCCTCTTGTGATCTCGTGGTGCAGAAGCTCCTCTCTTTTTTCAAGAAAACGCAAGAGTTTGCGTTTCATTGCATTGAACAGGAAGATATCGGGGGTACAACCTCCAGAAGAAGGGACACACACGCGCACACACACACGACCATCCTCACCAAGTGACTACAGCTAGGTGAGGAGGTGCCCTCAACTACAGACACGCAACGACATTAGGCCTCGCCTAGCCTTTGCCTCCAGCCAAAATGGCAAAGCGCCGAGACTCGGAGCAACAGGGCAGCATCACTGCCATTGCCAGACACTTCCAGGGACGAATGCAGCTTCAGGACTACCCAGTCCGACGTACCTCGCACCCATGTGCCTAGAGAGTCGGCGGGTGAAAGGCAGGGCCTGAGTGGAACTGGTGTAGCATTCGTTGGGGAGCGCCGGCGCTGGCATACGTTGCGACCCGCTCCTTGTGTAGCAGTCTACGCCAGAGCGATGCATCGCCAACCACCATCTGCCGCATCAAGTACTCCACTTGCAGCCAAAGCAGCGCCTTCAAGAGGGGAACGGCGTTGAGACGCCGCCGCTGCCCGGTCCGGTAGGCCGGACCTAGGATTTCTCCCGGTGCTCGAGGAGGAGGTCCGGTCAGGGTCATGCCAACGCCTCCAAGGAGGTGACGGCACCCTCGGGCGTCGCCGTTGACAGCGCAGGCCGCCGCCACGCGGGGATTTTGCCCCGACCCAAGGACGAAGACCTCAGATGCAATGGCAGACCGGGCATGGCGAAGAATCGTCGGAGAAGACCAACACACATGGGGAAAGCCTAGAAACGTTGTCGTCGCACGAGTGGGCACCGACCAGCGCAGCTCCAGCAGGCTGGCCACCGCCGGGAGCGCGTCCAGCAGGCGGCAGCAGCCACCTGCACCGCGCTGCCGCTGCGCTGGCCCGCAGCCTCCGCCGCCAGGATCCGCCGGGGCACAGCGGAGCAGCAACCGTCAGGGTCACCGCGCGCGTGCTTACCTACCCAGCGGCAACCGCCGACGGCGGCCGGGAGGGGTGGGAGGAGGGAGAAGGGTGGGTGAGGGCAGAGTGAATGTCGCGGGAAATGGTGTTGAAATGGCGGGAAATTTCAACACCCTAACCCAAAAAAAATTTGGCATCAACATTGAGCTCGGGCAGCGACCACGGAAGGCGCCTCTACCGTGTAGACAACGCACTCGTCCTTGCAGCTGAGCTTAGATGGACTCTCCCCAAGATGGACAGTAAAATGTCATCCGTCAGCATGCTGAGTCTATCTTCCTCCTCTGGTTGCTGCGAAATCATGGATCTATTTAGTTACTGAATGTCTATATTCATCAATTCAAACAGAATGGTTTGTATCTTTGCGTGTTCCTAAGAAATTCTACATAGGATGATAAATCTTGTACGGGAGTTGGACAACAAATTATTAACAAAAAGAGGCGAGCGAACAACTGATGATTGCGGAAAGGAGAAGGGGGCATGATTATATTCTTATTACCTTGGAGGCTTGGAGAATTCAGTGCGCCCATTGCACCTCATAATCTTAGGAGTGACTCCCCCCGAAACCATCTTTGCAGCGTTTGCCGATTATTCCAGAACCAAGTTGAAGAGGAGAACGGTTTTTCCTAGCTGGGGCTACGCGGTATCCTCTATCTCAGCCTTTCATTCTTGCCCATGTTTCATGGAGATATGTG
Organism: Secale cereale; assembly: GCA_902687465.1. NCBI lineage: Eukaryota > Viridiplantae > Streptophyta > Magnoliopsida > Poales > Poaceae > Secale > Secale cereale. Next base: position 16,693,162 of record LR738715.1, on the reverse strand, counting down.
CACACAGTAGTTGGCGTCAGACGCTTTCCTTAATCATCTGCCGCGAAGTCTACAAATTTCTAGTTCTGGACATGCCTTAGTGTAGGCCACTGTTGACGACATGAATTGACGTGCGTAGCTACAGCTGTCTTGCCCGCTCACCGCTTTATTTCCCGGATCAACGCCTCTGCTCTCGTGCTTTTCATACAGCTCTCTGGATTCTTGCGTACATTGCTACACTGGCCAAATTTGGCCATGTACGTTTATAAAAATATGTTTAATCCACGTGGCCAGCCCCAAGTTCAAAGACTGAGAAAGTGTGCTGGCGAGTCTGTAAGCCCCATCCCATTTGCTACAGTTGCACATTGCATGGTATCCTCGAGTGAGAAAGACAGATGGGTCCATATGTGCTCCTGTGTCATAGAATAAACACTAACCCATCAGGTCGGTGTGAAGAAAGAACCCGCTCCACCCGTGAGCACAACACCGGTCGCCGCCTCCTTTTCAGCACCTCTGCGCCCGAGATGCTCTGCATGCTACAAGTACTATTAAAATAATTAAGGAAGACGGGTGGAGCAGTGGAGCGGCTGGAAATGATGTGAATAGAAAAGTCGGGGCGGGCTGTGCGGTGGACCCCGGGACCAGCATCACCGCAGACGAGGGGTGACATGACGGGGACGTCGCTGGGGAATCTTACTGTTCACGTAGCCCTGTCTTTTCAGACTAATCACTCTGGCTACTGGAATACTACTACTAGTGCTGGTACTAGCACACATCTCAATACCATGGTCAACGGCACAGATAAGGGGTACCGCGTAGGACGAGCTACAAAGAAACTTTGCGGTTGAAGAGTAGAACGATCCAAGCAGGATGGATCAGGGGAAGCCGAGAAATCTCATCCAAAGCAGTCGCGATCTAGTCGTGATGCTGTGGAGGAGGTCAAGCGCAGCTCTAAAGACCATTTTTTTTGGAAAAAGAGGCTTGCCCCCGGCCTCTGCATCGGAGCTAAATAGTAGCTTTTGAGAAACTTTTGGTGGCGGGAGAACAGAACCATAATGATGTGAATAGCTAGCTAGCTGAGACTTCCAGATGAGTAGGCACAATACTGAATAATTTTGTTGGAAAACATTTTTATAAGCTAAATAGTAATTAAACACTTGTTAGGAAAAGACAATCTGCAGTACTACTTAATCAGTGTTGTATCAATTTTACAAGCTGATATGATCAACGGAGAACAGAACAGAGAAGAAGAACAGCAGCTGAGAACAAACAAAGGGAGACTACCTAAGCAAGATGATGGACTGGATTGAGGATTCTGAAAGTGAATGATCAATGAAGCAGCTTATGCAATGCTGACTTGCTTAGGAACCTCCCACTGATATGAATCTAGTCTGCTCAAGCTTTTGAGTGCTCTTCAAGTGCAGATATGCCACATTACATATGGCAACGAGCTCTTAGCAAAACAAGAATTTTAATTCAGCGGCTGAAAAACGAAGGCCGTGAGATAAATATCCCTGTTGTGCATGAATTATTTGTCCACTGCATGGAAACGTGGGTTGGACTTCAAGGTTGCTGATCGAGCTGGGCTTTTGCTTGACGTTCTCAACATGCGACACGGCTCGCTGCGAGTGACTTGTGCAGGAGTTCAATGGCTGTTCACAGTGGGATATGTAAGTTTCTGCACACAGTGTTCTTTGGCTCAAAAATCGCAGGTGCTAGTGGAGGTTTTTTGCGCTAGGAGCCAGTCGGTTTGGACCCTGCTACGTTTTGTTATGTGCTGATGTTGCTTGCTGACCTCGGTTGGCTAGACTGTAAGCAAAGGCAGGACTGGAAGAGACGGCGGCAGTAGGGAATGCGGCAAACGGAGGGAGGTGAGCCCTAGATCCGGTGGAGGCAGGGCCGGCGCGAAGAAGAGAGCGGGAGCCACGGCAAGAACAGACTTCTGCTCACAGCAACAAATTTTGCCCGAAAACAAGATGAAAAACCGGAGGACTTACCAGTTGAGGACCAGGCAGCAAGCGCCAGCAGCAGCAGCAGCACGGTGGCGACCATCGGCTGCTAGCTTCCTCCGGCGCCGAGTTGCTCCGGCCGGGAGATGCTCGCGGGCAGACCTGGAAGGCGAAGGGGAAAATGTGGTGTGCACGTGTCGGCTGGTCCTGAGCCCCCACGAAAGAGCAGCAGTACTACTAGACTAGTAAGTGAAGCACTGGTTTAAAAAACGAACAAGTGAAGTACTGTGTCGATTATGCCTGAGGTGCAAAAGTAATATCAAGGCACCGGCTCTCAGACCTTTTTTATGATTGTACATGCATGCATCGACTAGGAAAACAAATTATATGTTTTTGTATAAAATGCAATCATAAGTTATACAAAAACAAATGTGTGACTTACATCAATTGGTTTATTCACATTCAACTAAACACTACGTACACCCCCTAAATACATCAACGACCGAGATTACCTCATACCAATTCATAATAATACGGTAGGATGATCTTTCTTGAAAGTATGTAGTATGCGCCCAGCAGGCCGATACGTGCGATTTCCACCTACACCATGGGCCGGCCCATTTACTCCCTTATTACTCTTCTGTTAAAACCCAAAAAATCAACGCCCGAACTCCGCCATGATTCAAACTCAAGACCGCCAGGCATGATACAAACAACGATAACCAACAGGACACCTTAGTTGTTGTGACTTTTATATTTTTTTTTGTCTTCTTTAATAAAGCTAAAAACACTGTGGTTTCCACTGTTTTCGGTTTCATATTATTTTTGGTTTTCATTTTTCCATGTTTTTCCTCTGGTCTTTTCTTCTTCCATTTATCTTTCTTTTTTCATTCTTTTAATTCCTATTTTTCTTAAAATTGTGAAGTTTCTTTTTACATTCGCGAACATTTTTAAAACTGAGAACTTTTCTTCAATTCATGAACTTTTCTGAAAAACGTGAACATTTTTTTAAATTCGCATACATCTTTTTTCAAGACCCTTTCCACTCTGGCACATCTCCTCGCCGCCATCAGAGGATCGGCCGATGAAGCCGCACATGCTCCCATGAAAGTGGCGGCGGGGCGTGTCGTCCCATCCGCGCCCACTCGGCCCCCACATGGCGGCGACGAGTTCTCTAGTGGGGAACCCCGCGTGCATTTCCGTAGACGGTAGACCTTTAGGCTTTCTAGATCCACGCCGGTCTTGGCGGCGGCGCCTATGTTCTCAGCCCAGATGTGTCACAATGGAGTGGGATGCGGCCTCCTCTTGCTGCCCGTGGAGTGTTAACAAGCTAGGTTGTGTGTCGCCGACCGGCTCACTGGTCCGTCATCTCTGATCGGCAGTGAGGGTTGGGAGACACGAGTGCCGGTGAAAACTAGGATGTCCTTGATGGCAGACGACTTTGGTGCAGTTCTTGTCTCGTCCCTCGGGCTGCTTCGGGGAAACCGTAGATCTGGGCCTCCTAGATCGAACGATGGAAACATTGGATGTCGTTCTACTTTCTCGGGACATTGTTTTCAAGCAGCTACTGGCTAGATGGGTGACTAGGCGCTAGTCTCTGCATGCTTCTCATGCGGTGACCAATGTGGAGCGATGTCCAATATACAGTATCGATGACGGCGAGTCTTGGCAGCAAGGTGTAGTGGGGTCTCGGCGCTGGATACATTTTAATGGGCGCACGGAGGAGGCTAGTATTGTCTGGTGTCGTGGTGGCGTCGACGGCAGAAGGGTCTGACAAGATTAGTGCATTGATTGCTCCTGAAGATGGTACTATGAAAGAAGGTGGTGATAGATTATTCAGTGTGCGCATGCAGTGTACGCTGAGGGTGTGGTAGACCACTTGGTGATCCCGGCTAGTCGGCGGGCGGCTTGGTGAGGCCACCGAATGTCTTGGTGTGCATGGCACGCGGTCAGGGCACGTCATCAACTTGTACGCAGGGCGGAAATTTTCACCAGGAAGGTGGCTTTGGGTGGAGCTATTCATTTATTTCGTGAGGCCATGTTGAATAAGGCAATAAAGATGGCTGCGTGCATCGCTTGATGCTGAGGCCTATGGTAGTCCTCATTTTCGTAAAAATGCTAGCTTATTGAAGCGCTTTCTGCAGAGGAGGTCAGACTAGCCGAGGAGTGAGGTCTTTGCCACGAACAACAGGAGTGGGAGCCAAAGAATGAGGCAGTTAGCGTGGACATCCGAACGGGCCACTTTGGGATCGATGGATGTAAAAACTTATTGCGCATGCTATAATTTTTGGTTGGGACTACATATGTGTGTAACTATTAAATGTGTACTTAAATTGGTATTAATCTAGATATACATGTCAAAAATGGGGAGTCCAAAACGGGACGGACATTTGTTGACTCTAATTGGATGGCCTTCATCCATATTGTGTCTGTGGACACGTCCGGACGTGCCCATAGGCATTTCATGGTGTCCATTTCGTGAACCACGTTTGAGTTGCCCTTTATCTTTGTGGTTAAATCTAAACAAATTCTTCATGTAAATTTTTTATAGTTGCACTTCGTTGCAGTAGTGAATCACAGCCAGTAGATGTAGATAGCGAGTGAAACAAATATTGTGATTTTGGCGACGATCGTGGCCACAACCTAATCGATCGTTGAACCAGGCTTGGACGCCCTTCTCCTGCGCGCATGCATGATCTTACGACAGCGCAACGTACGAATGCCTAGGTTACTCATCATGCACCTGACCTACATAGATGCCACAGCTTTCCTGTTACCTACGTAGATGCTCCTGTAGTCCTGTTGCTCTCTTTTCTCCGTGGTGACATGCATGTACTTTACCACCATGCATGTGAGTGAGTGAAACCCGGCCGGCCGGCGGCACTACAACATGGCGCACCTCCGCATGTATGCTCATATATATCAAAACTGATTGATGTGGCTTGCACACGATTATTGCCTTCTGTGTGATTCGATCTCGCCGCAACTTGCAGCTAGCTAGCATAGCTAACGCACTAACCAACTTGCAGCTAGCATAGCAAACATTTTTTTTAGAGGAGGAGGATCAACCCCGGCCTGTGCATCTGGGTGATACATGTAACCATTTTATTAATTATTCACCAAAGACCTTATAAAAAAAATACAACAATAAGTCTGAAGCCACCGTCTAGGCGACAACTGTCGCTACTCCTATCCAGCTGATGAAGGGATGCTGATAGTCCGGGCCTAGTACCATAGACCTCGTAGACAAGTCTAACATCTAAGACCTGAAGCCCCAACCAAGCCACTTGCCGGGTATGGGCACACACCGGTCTGCCGCGCTCTGCCGCCGTCGCCAACTGGCACCACTCCATCTTCAGATCTGTACTAACACATCATCCTTGCCCGGTCTAGCTGTGGTCAACGCCACCATGGCGCCCAACGACACCACCACCCTGCGCGCAAACTGCTGAGCACGTCGTGGTCGCCGTCGGTACACCTCAGCACCATGCCGCCAAGTACCACCAGCCGACACAATTTGAAGTCTCTGGAAGATCGGTCGGGCGTAGCACCTGCCGACCAGGCATGACAAAGCGTAGCACCTGTCAGTCAGGCATGACTTGACATCTCCACCGAAGCTCCGTGCAAGACGAATCCGCTCCACCTCCTGCCTCTGACCACCAGCACTGCTCCACAAACGATGCTCCCAAGAGAGAAACGCCACCGCGGTGCCGCCATTGTCCGATCTGGAAGACCCGATCCTAGGGTTTCCGCCAGAGCAGTACGAGTGGGTCGACATTAGTCACACAACGATGCCTTCATCAAGGTAATGACGCAGATCGCC
>LR738715.1:16301471-16326967 GCA_902687465.1 Secale cereale | reverse complement strand
ATGAGTGTCACGGCGCGCGGTGGATATCGTTATTTTCTCACCTTCACTGACGACTTAAGTAGATATGGGTATATTTACTTGATGAAGCATAAGTCTGAAACGTTTGAAAAGTTCAAGCAATTTCAGAGTGAAGTTGAGAATCATCGTAACAAGAAGATCAAGTTCCTACGATCTGATCGAGGGGGAGAGTATCTGAGTTATGAGTTTGGCAATCACTTAAGAAAATGTGGAATCGTTTCACAGTTGACGCCACCTGGAACACCACAGCGTAATGGTGTGTCCGAACGTCGTAATCGAACCCTATTAGATATGGTGCGTTCTATGATGTCTCTTGCCGATTTGCCACTATCGTTCTGGGGATATGCGTTAGAGACAGCTGCATTCACTTTAAATAGGGCTCCATCTAAGTCCGTTGAGACAACACCGTATGAACTATGGTTTGATAAGAAACCTAAGTTGTCTTTTCTCAAAGTTTGGGGTTGCGATGCTTATGTCAAAAGGCTTCAGCCAGAAAAGCTCGAACCCAAAGCGGACAAATGTGTCTTCATAGGATACCCAAAAGAGACGGTTGGGTACACCTTCTATCTCAGATCCGAGGGCAAAGTATTTGTCGCTAAGAACGGGTCCTTTCTCGAGAAAGAGTTTCTCTCAAAAGAATTGAGTGGGAGGAAGGTAGAACTTGATGAGGTTATTAAACCTCTACTTCAACCAGAAAGTAGCGCAGCACAGAAAGATGTTTTTGTGGAGCCTACAACGGTTGAAGAGGAAGCCAATGATGATGATCAAGAAGCTTCTGATCAAGTTACTACCGAACCTCGTAGGTCGACAAGGGTACGCACTGCACCTGAGTGGTTTGGTAACCCTGTCTTGGAGGTCATGTTGTTGGACAACAGTGAACCTACGAGCTATGGAGAAGCGATGGTGGGCCCGGATTCCGACAAATGGTTAGAGGCCATGAAATCCGAGATGGGATCCATGTATGAAAACAAAGTATGGACTTTGGAAGTATTACCTGAAGGGCGGAAGGCCATTCAGAATAAATGGATCTTTAAGAGGAAGACGGACGCTGACGGTAATGTCACCGTGTATAAAGCTCGACTTGTGGCAAAGGGTTTTTCACAAGTTCAAGGAGTTGACTACGATGAGACTTTCTCACCCGTAGCGATGCTTAAATCCGTCCGAATCATGTTAGCAATAGCTGCATATTTCGATTATGAAATTTGGCAGATGGATGTCAAAACGGCGTTCCTTAACGGTTTTCTTAAGGAAGAATTGTATATGATACAACCGGAAGATTTTGTCGATCCAGAGAATGCTGACAAAGTTTGCAAACTCCAGCGTTCCATTTATGGGCTGGTGCAAGCATCTCGGAGTTGGAATCTTCGCTTTGATGAGGTGATCAAAGCGTTTGGGTTTGTACAAGTTTACGGAGAAGCTTGTATTTACAAGAAAGTGAGTGGGAGCTCTATAGCGTTTCTAATATTATATGTGGATGACATATTGCTAATTGGAAACAATATAGAATTTTTGGATAGCGTGAAGGGGTATTTGAACAAGAGTTTTTCGATGAAGGACCTCGGTGAAGCTGCTTTCATATTGGGCATCAAGATCTATAGAGATAGATCGAGACGTTTGATAGGACTTTCACAAAGTACATACCTTGATAAAGTTTTGAAGAAGTTCAAAATGGATCAATCCAAGAAGGGGTTCTTGCCGGTATTGCAAGGTACAAAGTTGAGTAAGACTCAATGCCCAGTGACTGCGGAAGATAGAGAAAAGATGAGTGTCATCCCCTATGCTTCAGCCATAGGCTCTATCATGTATGCAATGCTGTGCACAAGACCAGATGTCAGCCTTGCCATAAGTATGGCCGGAAGGTTTCAAAGTAATCCTGGTATGGATCACTGGACAGCGGTCAAGAATATCCTGAAGTACCTGAAAAGGACTAAGGAGATGTTTCTCGTTTATGGAGGTGATCAAGAACTCGTCATAAAGGGTTACGTCGATGCAAGCTTTGACACTGATCCGGATGACTCTAAGTCTCAAACCGGATACGTATATATTCTCAACGGGGGAGCGGTAAGCTGGTGCAGTTCCAAGCAAAGCGTGGTAGCCGATTCTACATGCGAAGCGGAGTACATAGCTGCCTCGGAGGCGGCAAAGGAAGGTGTCTGGATGAAGGAGTTCATGACAGATCTTGGAGTTGTGCCTAGTGCATTGAACCCAATGACTCTGTTTTGTGACAACACTGGTGCCATTGCTCTAGCCAAGGAACCAAGGTTTCACAAGAGGACCAGACACATAAAGCGACGCTTCAATTCCATCCGCGATTCAGTCAAGGAGGAGGACATAAGCATTTGCAAAGTACACACGGATTTGAATGTTGCAGATCCGTTGACTAAACCTCTTCCACGAGCTAAGCATGATCAACACCAAGACTCTATGGGTGTTAGATTCATTACCTTGTAATGCTAGATTATTGACTCTAGTGCAAGTGGGAGACTGTTGGAAATATGCCCTAGAGGCAATAATAAAAGAGTTATTATTATATTTCCTTGTTCATGATAATCGTTTATTATCCATGCTATAATTGTATTGATTGGAAACTCAAATACATGTGTGGATGAATAGACAAACTTTGTGTCCCTAGTGAGCCTCTTGAGGACTAGCTCGTTGATCAAAGATGACCACGGTTTCCAGGTCATAGACATGAGTTGTCATTTGATAACGAGATCACATCATTAGGAGAATGATGTGATGGACGAGACCCAAACGTTAAACATAGCTTTTGATCGTATCAGTTATCGCTATAGTTTTCTGCATGTCAAGTATAAGTTCCTATGACCATGAGATCATGTAACTCACTGACACCGTAGGAGTGCTTTGTGTGTACCAAACGTCGCAACGTAACTGGGTGACTATAAAGGTACTCTACAGGTATCTCCGAAGGTGTCTGTTGAGTTGACATGGATCGAGACTGGGATTTGTCACTCCGTGTGACGGAGAGGTATCTCCGGGCCCACTCGGTAATACGTCGTCTCAATGAGCTCAAAGTGACTAAGTAGTTGGTCACGGGATTATGTATTACGGAACGAGTAAAGAGACTTGCCGGTAACGAGATTGAACTAGGTATAGAGATACCGACGATCGAATCTCGGGCAAGTAACATACCGACGAGACAAAGGGAACTATATACGGGATTGCCTGAATCCTTGACATCGTGGTTCATCCGATGAGATCATCGAGGAACGTGTGGGAACCAATATGGGTATCCAGATCCCGCTATTGGTTATTGACCTGGGAGTGTCTCGGTCATGTCTGCATATTTTCCGAACCCGCAGGGTCAACACACTTAAGGTTCGGTGACGCTAGGGTTGTTAGTGAGAACAGAGCATGGTTACCGAAGGTTGTTCGGAGTCCCGGATGAGATCCCGGACGTGACGAGGGTCTCCGGAATGGTCCGGGGACGAAGATTGATATATAGGATGAGAGTGATCGGAGTCCGGAAGTGTTCCGGGGAGTACCGGGGAGTCGTCGGATGACCGAAAGGGGTTTCGGGGGGTCCCGGCAAGTGTTGCGGGCCCTATGGGCCATAAGTGGGAGACGCAACAGCCCTCATGGGGCTGTGCGCCCCCCCTTGGGCCCTCTCCACCTGCGCTAAGGGGCTGGGCCCCCCCTAGGGCTGCCGCACCCCTAGTCTTGGGGGGCAAGGCGCCTGGGGGGGGGGGGAACCCTAGCCCTGGCCGCAGCCCTGGCCGCCGCCCCCCCCATCTCCCCTTGGCCGCCGCCCCTAGGGGTAAACCCTAGGGCGCCCCCTCCCCTCTCTTCCCCCTATATAAAGAGAGGCAGAGGGAGGGCAGCCACACACGTTCGTGCCTCGGCGCTGCCCTCCCTCTCCCACAAACATCTTCGTCTATTCCGCAGTGCTTGGCGAAGCCCTGCTGGAATTCCTCCACCACCATCTCCACCACGCCGTCGTGCTGCTGGGCTTCTCCGTCAACTTCTCCTTCCCCCTTGCTGGATCAAGAAGGAGGAGACGTCCCCGAGCTGTACGTGTGAAGAACGCGGAGGCACCGTCCGTTCGGTGCTAGGATCTTCGGCGATCTGAATCGCGGCGAGTACGACTCCATCAACCGCGTTCTTGAACGCTTCCGCTTAGCGATCTACAAGGGTATGTGGATCCAACTCTCCCCTCGTAGATGCATCTCCTAGATTGATCTTGGTGAACGTAGGAAAATTTTTTGTTTCCCATGCAACGTTCCCCAACATTATCTTCATTGACTGGTGCTCCCTGTCCATAATATTGAGCTGTTCTAGATGTACGCCACTGAGCGGCAGGGTACGCTCCAGACCTATCACCGTGGCCGACGAGGCCTCCGGTGTTGCTGCGGCTTCAAGCACATCCATATGTGATTATATGGTGCAAATATATAGGGGGGCATATGCCCCATGTCCATCTAGGTGACTTTTCCTCGAACAATTGCAACCAGTTCTACGAGAGGAAACATATATTGTGGGATATGGTTGAAGCTTTAAACAGAGCCAGCCACCGCCAATTGAGCTAGTTCGCCAATCAATGTCATGTTTTGTCCGTGATGCAACCAACCAAAATCTAGAGAGAAAGATAATTGAGCAGAGAGGACTCAAGCAAAATGGATTGCCGCACGAGTTGCAGCTGCAGGAGGTGCGGTCGAAGGAGCACATTCGGAGCAGTGATTTAGCTGGGAACACGCTGGCCGTCGACGAGTGAATTAGATGCACAAGTTTCAGACTGAAACAAACAAGAAAGGCCGAGGAGAGCATAATAATATCCTATTAATCTTTTGGCATGTTAAAAATACAAGGTTTTGTAACTAATATTGTGATTGACTTGCAAAAAACTAGTCAATAATACCATATAGTTATTTCAGTTTATTGTGCATATATTGCAAAAATGAGAGCTTTTCCGAAGTTTATATATCTTTCTCCTTCAGTGGAACAAAAACTTAGCATGCGATGTATTTGTGGACTGCCTATTTCTTTATGAAAACATGCATACAAAACTATTGTACAACTGAATCTTGTGTTTGTTACTATCAACCTGGTAGTATTAAGTCTCAGTTACTATACTAGTTTTGGGGAAAACAGGATAGCAAACACTAATGATATGATCGCTGGCAGGTAACAATATGCAAACAGTCAGGCATTAGCTAGGATAGCATGATCTGAAATCTAAAAAAAATGCTTACTACATGTATATATATATAGGGTGGGTCTATTATGATGACACCCCTTAAGACCTTATTCTACACACCAAAACTCTTATTCTGCACATCCCCGCCCCACCTCCTCTCCCGATCCAAACACGACCTCCCTCCACCTTCTACCGGCGCCGCCACCGGAGCACCACGTCAGTGCGTCGCCCCGCCCCTATCCACCTTCTACCATGGCCTCCTCCAACCATCTCCTTCCTCCCGCCGTGGCCCGCGTTCCCCTCCATCTTCCTGCACTGGACCCCCCCGACCACATCCACATTCTACCGTCTCCACGCGGCGAGAATGAACTCCGCCGCCTCTCCCGTGGTCCATGTTCGAGGGTTCCGGATCCAGCTCCATCGGAGGCCCACCCCACCCACCCACCTTCTTCCTCTTTCTCCCTCACCCACCGCCGCACCACCTCCCTTCCCCCACCATCGCACCACCTCTCTCCCGCGGCCTTCCTCTCCTCGCCGGCGAGCCACCCCTCCCCTGGCCACCTCCCTGCATGAGCCAGCACCGGATCAAGGCCGCAGCGACACCCCGTGACATCCCATCGCCGAATCCAAGTCACAACGACCCGTCCCCCCACGACTCCCAGCCGCCGGATCCAGGCCACGCCAACCCTCCCACGCCACCCTGCCGTTGGATCCAGGCCAAGCGCCCCCCTGCAACGCTCTACCACACCAGCCGCCACGAGCCACCAGTCATTGTGCCGTGGCGCAGCTCCCCTGGATCCGGGCTCTGGCTGGTCCCTCGACGCAACCAGCTGCGGTCCCCGGCCTCCACTCCTGTAGCTTCCTCCCTTGGACCCGGGCTGCGAAAGCGTCTGTCATGAAGTTCGTGCAGGTGAGCCTTGCAGTTTTCGGCATGCGTCCGTGAAGTTCGGAGGTAGCGGTGATGTAGTTCTTTCGGTGAGCAGTTCGTCGGCGAGGAGTTTTGCATACAATTTGTGGTACTGTCGTTCGTTGGCCACCGCAACCGTAAGGAATTAAAAATGTGCAGTGATGTTTACTTATTCATTTTAGCCCAGATTGCTACTGGTATTTTGCTATTCTTCAGGTTTAGGTTGCATTTTGTGAGCTAGCAGCATGCAGTGCGCTGCTGCGGTTGACAAAAAACATCAGTTTGTTTCTTGGGATGTTCATTTGAAGTTCACTCATTTTCCTGAGCTAGCAGCATGTAGTGCCCTGATGCGCGTAAAGTGCAGGTTCTCAGTGCACTGTTGCGTGTGCAGTGCAGGTGGTGCTCCTCTGGACAGCGCCATTCAACCTGACTAGCAGCAACACCGTGTGGTTTTGTGCACTTCTCTTGTGCATACATTATGGTACTCATTTTACAGTTTCGCATCTTAGAATTATTGAAAAGTGAGCTGGATTTTTTAGTTTAAAAAAATGGTAGTTCTCTTGTGTTGTGCAGTTTGCAGGTCCTGCTAGAGACGTTCGCTGCACTAACGCTGGCAGTTGGCTGTCGCGCCTACTGCAGTCCATTCCCTTGGTGGCGACGAGTGGACGTGAGATACCGGCGTTTTTTGCTTGTATTTGTTGTGGTTCATTTGTGCCTCACATTGTGGAACGCTTGTCTTCGAAGGCGGTTCTGTAATGCAAAAAAGTATTTTTTTTAAACTGCTCTGCATTTTCCACTTTGTTCTTCAAACGTGTGAGAACAAAAATGTATTTTATTTTTGGTAAAAATAGATGTAGTCCGTTGATGCACTGCTTGCGGTTTGCCTGGTTCGTGTGTGGAGTTCACTAATATTGACAATGCAATCCAGACAAGTTTTAAAAAAGTTAGAAAACAACCAAAATGTCATGTAGTTTACTTTGATTTGTTTCGTGGTTCACTTCGCCCCCATGTGAAGTGCACTCGTTCTCGTGTAGTGTCGTGTGTTCCTAAACAGAAAAATTGACGTGTGTTCAAAAACAAAAAAATTGCATTGGCACTTGCAGTGCACTTCGTCCTCGCATGCGATTCAATACACTCGGCATGGCAGTTGAGATGAAATTATAAAAGAAAATGTGAGCAGATAATAATAATAATGCAGTTTCCTCTTTCGACATTGCAGTGCGGTTTTCAGTCAGAAGAAGTGTGTTTATTTGTTGCATGCAGTTCACTCTGTCAATTTTGGTGTCGCGAAAAACAGAGTGTCTGCATTTCGGTAAATTCAAAATTGCTTTTAAACCGTAATGAATTACAGAGCGTGTCCTACATGAAAAAGTTCCGCCTCGTCGATATCTTTCCAACGGCATATAATTTGTATCATTACTATCAGCGATTAGTAAAAATTTCGTGAAAAAATGGCCGTTGCCACTCGTCGTCAGCCACACGATTTTCAAAATTAACTTAAAACCGTAAGGTATCACAAAAACATTTGAACACATGAAAGTTGTGCCTCGTTCAGAGCTTTTCAACGGTATATTACACGCCTCCTTCGGACAAACAGTTAAAAAACTGAAGTGAAAACAGTACCGGAAATTTTAAAAAACATTTCAAAAAACGAATTTCGCGATTTAGTAATTTTGATGCTACTCTTAAACCGTAACGAATTAGAGAAAATAATATATATCAAAAAGATGCGTATCGATGATATCTTTCCAACGGTATATTATTTTCTTCATTCCGACGAGTGTTTTAGAAAAAAAAGAGAAAAATCGCTCGCTGCCACTCGTTATGCGTTGAAACTGGTCTTAAACTGTGATGAATCTCCAAAAAATTTCAGCATGGCGAAGTTGCGCCTAATCCATAGCTTTTCAACGGTATATTACACGCCTCGTTCCGACAAACGGTTCAAAAACTGAAGCAAAAATAGTACCAAGAAAACACCCGCGTGCAGTTTTTTGCGACGGGAGTTCACTCGCTTGAGTACTGCAGCACACTTGGTTCAAAGAATGATGTGCACTTGCATTAAGCGTGCAGTGCGGAGGTGTTATCAGAATAGTTATTCTGCTAATATTAGCAGAATAGACCGGCTATATCAGCAGAATAGACCGGCTAATATTAGCAGAATAGACCGGCTATATCAGAATAGTCAGATTATGAAACTTGTTGTTTCTCCCGGCTGCAACTCAACAAAAATTGTTAACTGTGCAATCCACATGTGTAAAATTTCTTATAGCTTGCTAGGAATATAAAAAGGGACAGATGGATTGGACATAATCCTATGTACCGAAATTCTATCTGTTTTATGGCTTTGATAAACGGTACGGTGGTAGGATCGGATCAGCAAAGAGAACTCAAGAAAGCACTTACACGGGCGTTCCTCCCAGGGAGTACTCCGTGACATTTCTCTTCATTTACCGGTGCTCCTTGTCCAAAATCTTGAGTTGTTCGAGCTGTACGCCGGTGAGCGGCATGGTAAGCTCCAGACCTAGCACCATGGCTGACGAGGCCTCCGGTGTAGCTGCGGCTTCGAACACATCCACATGTGATTATATGGTGCAAATATATGGGGGGGCATATGCCCATGTCCATCTTGGTGACTTTTTCTCGAACAATTGCAACCAGTTCTGCGAGAGGAAACAAAGATTGTGGGATATGCTAGAAGCTTTAGAGAGAGTCGGCTGCCGCCAATTGAGCTAGCTCCGCTAATTAATGACATATTTTGTCCATGATGCAGCCGAAGAAAAGCGAGAGAGAAAGATAATCGAGCAGAGAGGATTCAAGCCCAATGGTTTGCCGCACTAGTTGCAGCTGTAGGAAGGTGCGGTCGGAGGAGCACATTTGGGGTAGTGATTTAGCTCGGAACACACGGGCACCGCTGAGTGAATTAGATCTACCAATTTCAGACTGAGACAAACTGGAAAGGCAGAGTAGAGCAGAGTGCTATCCCGTTAATCTTTTGGCATGTTAAAAATAATAGGTTTTGTAACTAATATTGTGAGTGACTTGCAAAAAACTAGGCAATCATACGATATAGTTATTTCAGTTTGTTGTGCACATAAAACGAAAATGGGAGCTTTTCCGAACTTTTTATATCTTTCTCCTTTAGTGGATTTTTTTTATCATGCGATGTATTTGTGAACGGCATGTTTCTTTAAGAAAACATGCATACAAAACTATTGTACAACCGAATCTTGTGTTTGGTACTATCAACCTGGTAGTATCAAGTCTCAGTTACTATACTTGTTTTGGGGAAAATAGGATAGCAAATCACTAACGATACGATCCCTGGCAGGTAACAATATGCAAACTGTTAGGCATCAGCTATGATAGCACGATCTGAAATCTAAAATTATTCCTTACTACAGGCGAGAGTAGTTAACAATATATACTCGGATTATGAAACTTATTGTTTCTCCCTGCTGCAACTCAACAAAAAATGTTGGCTGTGCACTCCATATGTGTAAAATTTCTTCTAGCTTGCTTGGAATATAAAAGGGGACATATACTTGATGGATTAGACCTAATCCTAAGTACCGAAATTCTATCTGTTTTATGGCTTTGATAAACGGTACGGTGCTTGGATCTGATCAACAAAGAGAACTCAAGAAAGCACTTACATGGGCATTCCTCCCAGCACTACTACATGATGGTCCAAACGCGACACTACGATCAGAGACCCTTTGACGAAACTGCGTGCGATGCCATAATCGCAAACGGTGGTGTAAAAAACCATCAAAAAGGTGCAAAACGTTTGCGATGACGGATGCATCAAATACGGTTCAGATTTTTATTGTGTGTGCGATGCAAGGCATACGGTTCAGTTCAATTACAGTTTGGGATGAGGAGAAACAAAAGAAACGGGCAGCCAGATGAAGGTGTGTGCAATATACATGATACGGTTCACTAGGATGAATTGTGTGTGATTTGGAAACACAATGGAAACGGTTCAACTGAACAAGATGTGTGTGATACGCGACAACCGGGTCCGTAATCAGAAATGTGTGCGAAGACCAATAAAAACATAAACGATTGCTGCTAATAAGCCGTGTGATTTGCTTTATCTACAGAAAAACAGTATATTTATTTATATAACTGAAATAAACATCCAATTACGTAAGTGATTATACAGATCATTCGCATATACTTCAATAAACAATTGCATGCATTCTAAAGTAGGAAAAACGATCGTCTAGTCATCTACTTCTTGTGACGCTCCCGCCACTGCTCTGTTTCTCGATCCCTCGTCTGGGGCAGGAAGAAGACACTTCCTCATGTCAATGATCCGTCTGTACATCTCGTAGCTTGTGTACGCGTCCTTGGCCGCGTACTTGACATGTTGTTCATCCAGTCTCTCATGCCACACACTGTGCTAGGCGTTCTTGTCCTTCTTGCTCTCATTCTTCATCTTCATGTAGTAGGGGTCGATGATGGCCGAGGCGAGGTCAACCAGAGAGCTCAGTTTGTTTTTGTCGCTGCCCCAAACCTTGTAGTGGTGCTGGATATTGACAAGATTCGGACATTTCAAGCATGAAACCTTGAGTGCTTATCGTTGGTGGTGTCCACCGTAGCAAAACTGTAGTTGGAGCTATTGATAAACCTGGAGAAACGCTCGTAAGGCCTCGTGGCAAGGTGGTAGTGGTAGATGAGGACGTCATGTCGCACGCACAAATGCGCAACGACAACCTTCATATGGTGCCCAGCACGACCGATGGTGTACTCTAGGTCAAAGCCGGCCACTTGGTACTTGTCCTCGGCAAGGAACTGCTCCATAGTTTGGATGGAGTTCTCTATCAAGACCGGATCGTTCGTGTACACAACCAAGAGGGCCTTCCCCCTCACGTGTGTGTCCACTACATGATGCGTGGTGAACTGCCTGCCGTTGTCGTCGTCGGCCACTGGGAGCGTCATTGGAGGCACGGGGAGCGCCATTGGAACCACTGGATGTCCTCTTTGTATGGGTCATCGTGGGTGTGCTTATTGTGTCGTGTGATGCGAGAGATGAAGGTAAATGGCCGCAGGAATAAATGGGGGCCGGGCGGCCTGGATTCTCTACGTGTCCGCATAGCAGTTTTTGCAGCCGGTAACTGCATTGTCACGCCGCGCCCGGCGCAACCGCATGCACACGAACGTGCGTGATTGTGCACCGGCCCCAAACATTGTCAGCGCATGGAGGGACGAGGCCAGAGCACCCGGAGGGACGCGAGAGCAGAGCGCGTGCGGCGGGATGCAAGCAGAGCGCGCCGCGGCTGCCTGAACCGCAAGCAACCACACGGATAGAGCAGTTGAACACGCAGGAAATGGTTGCCTACAAGCCGCCCGATAGTTGCATTGCTGCATAGAGAGCGGCCGTGTGCTACTACCTCCGTCTAGTCTATAGTCCCCTTTATATTTTGTGCCATACTTTGCCCTCAAATTTAACCAAAAAAATGTTAATGCATGTTATAAAAATTATATAATTGGAAACTATGTTCAAGTACGAATCCAACTATATAATCTTTGGCGACATGCATTTGTATTTTATTAGTTAAATCATACTTATAAACCAGGACCGAGGTATAGTAGGTAATTAAATCACACACTTTTTTCTTATTAACCGTATGTGTACGTGGCATTTTGTCCTCCTCTCGCACGTCTTGTCACCCCTCTGCTGCAGACGGCTTACAGTGCTAGCATGCACAGCGGCCGGGGGCGTTCTTTTGGCCAAACGCTGGCGCCAATGAATCGCCGGCGAGCCCGTTCCCGCGCAACCTCGCAGGTTCCTGCGCAAGTTTCCCGCCTGACTCTGTGAAACCCCCCAAAATCCCAATGCTTACCGGCCTGCTATATAAACACTCACGACCGATGAGTCCTGCGTCGCATTTTCCCCTCCCTCCCTATAGCTTATCTCGTCTGCTTCTCCCACAATTGCCAATGGCACCAGTCCATCGTCGTCGCTCAGCCACTCCGCCATCATCAGAGGACAGCTCCAGCTGGGAGGCTACACCGCGGCGATGGCACAGTCCCCGGCGTAGTGTAATGCACGTGGCGTCCCTGTTGGGTGTGCGCGGAACACCCACCACACGCTTGATACGTCCAAAACGTATCTATAATTTCTGCTTGCTCCATGCCTCTTTTGTGTGATATTGCTATGATATTTATACACTTCCATACACTTTTGATCGTATTTGGACTAACCTACTAATGGTTGCAAAAGTGCACAATGTTCTTGTTTTACACTTTATTGTGTAGGAATTACTTGGAAATTGACAAAAACGCAAAAGGAGTCGTATTGGAGTAGGACTCTGACTTTCCTGAAATCTGTCTGAGAACGTTTTTTAAAGATGGTCACGTTCCGGTCCGAAGACAACGTCAAACGGAAAAAGTCTAGTTGCGAAAGTTGTGGGGAATTTCGAGGCGATGCTTCTGGATATAAAATTCGTCCAAATCGGAGTCCGGACGGCCGAGTAAAGCCCGTTTTACTGAGGCCCAAAATCTGATGACGGGAATCCGAGAGTCTATATAAAGAGAGGAAACCTAGGTCACCAAGGGCCACGAATTTTCCTCCTCCCGAGCCGCCGTCTTGGAGGGGAGGACCAGCACCATTGCAGCACCATCCACAATGAAGAAGGGGGGCCAAGGAGCCGCTGCCCCTAGGGCCGCCGCCGTCTCCTCCTCGCCGCCGCCGCCTCCGTGGCCGCCGCCGGCCGCCGCCTCCTCGCGGGGCTGCACCTCTCCATCAACACCATCATCAACCTCCTCCTCACCATTTCCATGTGTGAGTAGTCTTCTCCGGGACCGAGGGCTCGTACGTGTAGCTATGTGGTTATCTCTCTCTCCCATGATGTGATCTTCGTTGTGATCATAAGCTATGTTAATGTAGGGTGATCCCATGATATTTCCCCTTCCTCTATGTATTGGATTGATATACTCACTTGTCTTTATCTAGTATAATCCCCGAGACCAAGGTGACAGCGGTCTATTGGACATGGATTATAAAAATATTTTCATTAGTGATTTCCTCTCTTGTGTGTTGATTGAAGATTGAGAGTCTCTTGGTGCTTGTCTTTGACTATCCTTTAGATATGTTGTGGTGATTGTGGGACTCTCTTTGGATGGCCGCGGTGACATTGGGAAATCCTTAGATTGAGAACTACGAACTTTGAGGTGTGCTTTTGTAGCCCTACATAATTCTCGTCCTCTCTTGACCACGAAGGAATGACCTCCGGGTGCGTCTCCATTGCATGTTTTATGGGAAATATCATGTAATTCGATTATGTTAATGTTGTTGGGATTTGCAACTAGTGAAAGTATGATCCCTAGGCCTTGTTTCCACCATTGCAATACCATTTGTGCTCACGTTTACCACTTGTTTGCTTGCTGCACTTTTTATTACAGATTTATATTACTTTGTTTTGCCATCCATATCACTTGCCATTTAACATCTCTTCGCCGAACTAGTGCACCTATACATCTAACAAGTGTATTAGGTGTGTTGGGGACACAAGAGACTTCTTGTATCTTAGTTGCAGGGTTGCTTGAGAGAGACCATCTTCAACCTCTACTTCCCTGAGTTCGATAAACCTTAGGTCATCCACTTGAGGGAAATTGCTGCTGTCCTACAAACCTGTGCGCTTGGAGGCCCAACATAGTCTACAAGAGTAGAAGCGTGTGTAGACATCAACGCTCCGCCGCCACTTCCCGTTGGCAGCTGTTGCCGGCCGCCGTTGTCGCCACACCACCGTCGAAAGCCAGGGCCATCGCCCACTCCGCCACCACGGACCGAAGGCGGGAGGTGGCGGTTGTGGCCGCCAACCCACTGCCGGCCACCATGGCCATCACCCGCTCTGCCACCGTCGCGCGATGGCGGGGGGTGGTGGTCGTGGTCGCCACCCCATCGTCGACCGCTGGGGTCATCACCCGCTCCGCCACCGCCACCCACAGGTGGGAGGCGGAGGTGGATGCCCGCACATGCGTCAGTGACCTTGCGCGCTACACCGAGTTCCTACGGGAGGAGGGGGAGCGCCTCGTCGAGCATGCAAAGAGCCTAACTGCCACTATGGCCGCGGCACATGCCGCCTCAGAGGGCAGAAATCAGGAGATCTACGAGGAGATCGACCGCTTCAAGAGGTCATCTGGAGCGGCAGAGGGCGTTCGAGGTGAGCATTGCTGAAGCTACAGCAGTGGCATGAATCATATTGCAGTTGCCCAGCTCGTCGGTAGGCTCCTCCTCCTCTGTCTCTTACAGAGCGCGCTCGGCAGAGGAGAGGCAGCCGGAAGTAGTACAAAGCCCCTCTGTAGTAGTAGTATTTAGGGGCTATTTTGTTCAGTTCATCTAACTATAGATGTGGTGGAACTGTACAACGTACTTAAAATTAGCTAGTATATATAGTTGAACTAGCTATTTCAGTACGTGGTTGGCAACAGTTGGAGAAAAGTTTCGTCGGTTCAGCTGTCGAGTTAAACTGTTTGTATAAATTAAGAACGACTTCTTAATCTATGAATGAAATCTATGCTTAATTACTGAATTTTAGTTGCAAAAATTAGATACTACTAGTGATTTTTAGCTTCATATTTTGACAAATCGCAGTGTTACAAGGTTGAAATATGGCAATGTTAATAGATCAATAAATGTCAATCTTTCCAGTTTGACAAATGGCAACATACCCAATATGACAGATGCGAATCTTACCAAAGTATTTGTAAGTGGTTGCACACGGGTCATCCAAAAGAACCATGTGCGTTGAAGAGATGCACAAATCCTGCTCTCACTTTGCATACGTGTGTTCTATCTAAAACGTTTGCGATCAAGTGCTGCACAAATCCTGCTCGGCACATTTTCCCTTGGCTTCCCGGGAGCTGTCAGTTTGCATACGTGTGTTTGATGGCTTCTTGCCCCTCGTTGGTTACCCCAAGTGGAAGGTTTGAGATGCAGTGTAGCGGAAGTTTTCCCTTGGCAAAGATACCAAGGATCGATTTCCCTGAGACTCCCAGTTTCAACAAGAAGGTGTCAACTGCTAACGGCGCTAGATATTAGCAATCAACGTGGACCTGCACACAGATACAAATAACTTTGCTCCCAACGAGTACAGAGAGGTTGTCAATCCCTCCGGCCTTGTCGTTTACAAAGGATCAAACGCAAGTGATAATAGTGATAGGTATTGCTGCAATAGTAAGTAAAAAGCGGAAAGTAAATAGCGGATGTGATCAATTATGGTAATATGGACCGGGGTCCCATGATGTTCACTAGTGATGTCTCTCTCCCAAAAGACGATAAAACAGCTATGTGAGGTAAACGAATTACAGCTGGGCAATTGACAGAATTATGTGCGCAAACCAATGCTAACTATATTACAAGAAAGGTAGAGGTTCAAAGCATGGGCGGTACGCCAAGGCTAGTCCTATTCGGACTCCTCCTAGGGAGGGGGCGCGCCACCTCCTGGCTGCTGCCCTCTCTCTCCCCTATGGCTCACCAGGGCCCATCATTCCCCCGGGGGGTTCGGTAACCCCCCGGCACTCCGGTAATTTCCGAAACTTTCCAGAACAGTTCTGGTGTCCGAATATAGTCGTCCAATATATCAATCTTTACCTCTCGGACATTCCGAGACTCCTCGTCATGTCCGTGATCTCATCCGGGACTCCGAACTACCTTCGGTTCATCAAAACTCATAAACTCATAATACCGATCGTCATCAAACGTTAAGCGTGCGGACCCTACGGGTTCGAGAACTATGTAGACATGACCGAGACTCATCTCCGGTAAATAACCAATAGCGGAACCTGGATGCTCATATTGGCTCCTACATATTCTACGAAGATCTTTATCGGTCAAACCGCATAACAACATACGTTGTTCCTTTTGTCATCGGTATGTTACTTGCCCGAGATTCGATCGTCGGTATCTCTATACCTAGTTCAATCTCGTTACCGCCAAGTCTCTTTACTCGTTCCGTAATACATCATCTCATGACTAACTCATTAGTCATTTGCTTGCAAGGCTTATTATGATGTGCATTACCGAGAGGGCCCAGAGATACCTCTCCGACACTCGGAGTGACAAATCCTAGTCTTGATCTATGCCAACACCACGAATACTTTCGGAGACACCTGTAGAGCATCTTTATGATCACCCAGTTACGTTGTGACGTTTGATATCACACAAGGTGTTCCTACGGTATTCGGGAGTTGCATAATCTCATAGTCACAGGAACATGTATAAGTCATGAAGAAAGCAATAGTAGTAAAACTAAACGATCAAAGTGCTATGCTAACGGATGGGTCTAGTCCATCACATAATTCTCCTAATGATGTGATCCCATTGATCAAATGACAACTCATGTCTATGGCTAGGAAACATAGCCATCTTTGATCAATGAGCTAGTCTAGTAGAGGCATACTAGGGACATACTATTTTGTCTATGTATTCACACATGTATCAAGTTTCCGGTTAATACAATTCTAGCATGAATAAAAGACATTTATCATGATATAAGGAAATACAAATAACATCTTTATTATTGCCTCTAGGGCATATTTCCTTCACAGCTACGGCAGAGGATCTCTCCTCGGGATCTGATGCGGCTGACGCCTCTGTGCAGCCCACGGGATCCTCTTTGGCCACATAATTGATCACGTCATCACCTCGGCGTACATGTCTACAGAAAGGGGTAATGAAACCAGTAAATTACAAACATATAACCAAGTATGGCATGATTTGCTCTATAGGTTAACCCGGTGAACCTACTACAGTTGAAGAGGCTCTTGGTGATGAAAAATTGAAGAAAGCTATGAATGAAGAGTACATAGCACTCAAGAAATATAACACATGGCATTTGATTCCTCCACAACAAGGTAAAAAATTGATTGACTGCAAGTGGGTGTATAGGATTAACATAAAATCTGATGGAACCATTGATGGCTTCTCGCCCCTCGTTGGTTACCCCAAGTGGAAGATTTGAGATGCAGTGTAGCGGTAGTTTTCCCTTGGCAAAGATACCAAGGATCGAATCCCCTGAGACTCTGAGGGTCAACAAGAAGGTGTCAACTGCTAGCGGAGCAACTTAGCGATTGACAGGACCTGCACACAAATACAAATAACTTTGCTCCCAACGAGTACAGAGAGGTTGTCAATCCCTCCGGCCTTGTCATTTACAAAGGATCAAACGCAAGAGATAATAGTGATAGGTATGACTGCAACTAGTAAGTAAGAACAGAAAGTAAATAGCGGGTGTGATCAGTGATGGTAATATGGACCAGGGTCCCATGATGTTCACTAGTGATGTCTCTCTCCCAAAAGACGATAAAACAGCTAAGCGAGGTAAACAAATTACAGCTGGGCAATTGACAGGATTATGTGCGCAAACCAATGCTAACTATGCTGCAAAGAAAGGTAGAGGCTCAAAAGCATGGGCGGTACGCCAAGGCAAGTAGACCGAAATCCATCTGCATCTACTACTAATCATCCACCTTGAGATATCTATCCAGAACATCTCGCTGGTATTAAGTTGCGAGTCCCACCCATAGTGTAAACTCAAAGCAACAGACAACTGCATTAAAGAACTTTCCGTAAAGTAAACAATCCTTGCACCCGCAAGTACAAGCACCGTTGTTTTCCCCCTTGTGGCAACAGCACATCCCCTAGACTCATGTTTCTGTCACTCAAGCTAGTCATCGAGGGGCATGAACCCACAATCAAGCATAACGTTCCCTCTTGGAGTTACTACCTACTACTTGGCCAAAGCAATAAACGGCAACGAAGAACATGCAAGAATTACTCAAGAACATAAATATAAAAGAGGTGAATCAAATATATTACTCACACACAATCTGAACATAATCTCATAATCCATCGGATCCCAGCAAACTCATCATAGCAACAGCATAAGGATTACATATGTGCCTCGATCATGTAGGGCAGCTCACGAGGTCTAATCGGTGAAGAACAAAGAGGGGAGGAGAACATCACATAGCTACTTGTCATGGACCCATGGTCCAAGGAAGACTACTCACAACTCATCCGGGAGGCGTCCATGGTGGTGGAGAAGCTCCCGGTGGTGATCCTCCCCTCCGGCAGGGTGCCGGGAAGAGTTCTCCTGGTGCTCCCGATCTTGGAAGCGCGGCGGCGGTGGAACAGAGATGAGATCGCGAAAAAGGGTTCCGTCCTCGAGGGTTTCGGGACGCGGTGTAAATATATGCCAAAGGGGGGCGTCAGAAGAGGCAAGGGGGGCCCAGGCGCCCTGGCGGCGCGGCCAGGAGGGGGGCCGCCCCTCTGGTCGCCTGGAGCCCTGGTGGCCCCCCTCTGGCCCTACTTTGGCCGCATGGAAGCTTCCGGAACGCTGATTTTTTATATATTTTTCCTGAGATTTTTCTGGCAATTTACGTAATGGGAAAACCTGAAATACAAAAACAGCAGAAAACAGAAACTGGCACTGGGGTGCACTGAGTTAATAGGTTAGTCCAAATATGATCAAAAGTGTATGGAAGTGCATAAATATCATAGCAATATCACACAAAAGAGGCATGGAGCAAGCAGAAATTATAGATACGTTTTGGACGTATCAACCATTGATCGTTATAAGGCTAGGCTTGTTGCAAAAGGCTTCAAACTGCGATATGGTATAGACTATGAAGACACCTTTAGTCCAGTTGTAAAAGCTCCACTATACGTCTTGCCTTGTCCATTGTTGTATCCTGGGTTTGGAGTCTCAGACAACTAGATGTGCAGAACGCATTTCTCCATGGTGTTCTGGAAGAGGAGTGTATATGAAACAACCTCCTGGGTTTGAAAGTAAAAGTGCTCCCACTCATGTCTGCAAACTTGATAAAGCATTGTACGGGTTGAAGCAAGCCCCAAGAGCATGGTATTCCCGTCTCTGTCATAAAATGCAGGAACTTGGTTTTGTTCCCTCCAAGTCTGACACCTCATTGTTCATTTACAACAAGTCCAACACATGCATATTTGTTCTCATTTGTGTTCATTATATTATTGTTACAAGCTCATCTAATGAAGCAATCACAGGACTCTTAAAAGACTTGGGTGTAGATTTTGCCTTGAAGGATCTTGGAAACGAGCATTTCTTTCTTGGAATTGATGTGAAGAGACACAACGATGGACTTCATCTCTCTTAGGAAAAATATGCAACTAATCTGGTAAAAAAGGCTGGCTTGCACGGTTGTAAACCATCACCTATTCCTTTATCCAGTTCAGAAAAATTGTCTCTTACAGAAGGAACACTCATGAGTCAAGAGGACAACACAAAATATAGAAGTCTAGTAGGAGCATTGAAGTATCTCACTCTTACTAGACCTAATATTTCCTTTGTTGTCAACAAAGTTTGTCAATTCCTTCATGCACCCACTACTGTTCATTTGACTGCTGCAAAACATATAGTTAGATATGTCATGAACACTTTGGGTGTTGGTTTGAGCTTCAATGGGTCACCCTCTACTCTTGTTAATTAGTGCTTTCTCTGGTTCTATCTGGGCAGGATGTCTGGATGACAGAAGATCAACTGGTTGGTTTGCAGTCTTCTTTGGACCTAATTTGATATCATGGTGTGCACGGAAATATGCTACCGTCTCTAGGTCAAGCACAGAGGGAGAATACAAAGCATTAGCAAATGCTACAAGAGAAATCATATGGGTTCAATCCATGTTAAAGGAAC
Source organism: Secale cereale (assembly GCA_902687465.1). Classification (NCBI taxonomy): domain Eukaryota; kingdom Viridiplantae; phylum Streptophyta; class Magnoliopsida; order Poales; family Poaceae; genus Secale; species Secale cereale. The sequence goes on along the minus strand of LR738715.1, from coordinate 16,307,211 downwards.
TTGGTGTGAATGTCAAACAAGGTCCACGTCTATGGTGTAACAATCTTGGTGCAACTTACGTATCTGCAAATCCAGTCTTCCATGCCAGAACAAAACATATCGAGATTGATTTTTATTTTGTCAGAGAAAGAGTTGCTCAGAAGCAACTTTATATTTGGTCTGTACACTCCAAGGATCAACTAGCCGATGGGTTCACAAAGGCTTTGCCTGTCTGCAGTTTTGAAAACTTCAGATCTAATCTCAACCTGACCAAGTTGTGATTACGGGAGGGTGTTAAGCAGCGGATTGTATCTTGTAACATGGAGGATATTTCAACGAGATAGTTAAGGAGGTAGTTTAGGCTGGATCTCTTTTCTGTTGTAACTAAACCTATCTCCTCCTTTTCGTTCTCCTGAAGGTGTATCTCTATCTCCTCTCAACCGAATCATGTATGCGTTGTCAGGGTTATTGCGCCCCTGCTATATAACATGCAACACGTCGCCCAAGCTAGGGTAAGACGTTTCTGCCAGTCGCACAACGAGAGTAATATATGTTGAGGAATTGTTGGGGTTGTGCAAGCGGGCCTGAGAGAAATATGACATGACATAATTATATCACAAGGGAGAGAAAATGTTCATAAAGTAGATGCATTTTTAAATCAAATGGATTAGATTTCAAAGAATGGACACTTTAAAACTATGGCACCTGACCACGGTGTCGAATTGCATGGAGTACTGTTTCGGTCGGTTGACCAATGTTAAGCAGGTATATAGTAGATCCTGCTAGTTCAAACTACATAATCCAGCTACAATAATAACAAAAGAATTGAAAGACCCCTTCTATTCCTGAGCTCATTTGAGCTCTCAGAACTGGAAACTGAAAATAAAGAGGGATGGTGGCCATCCATTTGTCTTTCCAGAAGCAAGTAGAATTGACCTTCCTGTAATTTTGTATGAGACTAAGTCTTAGTTGCACATGGAATATTCTATCGCCCACATCCTTCCCATTGAAATAAGCAGCCATTTACCCATTTTGTCCTGGGGTGTCATGTGCAATAAACAATGTATGGATGAATTTCATCATGTTCTGAGCTTTTTCTGAGTTAATTAGCATTCTGCATCTGGGATAGTTACTTGTTTCCTTTCAATCTATAACATAAACTTTGGCCACAATCTGGAATGCTGACATTAGGGTGGATGTGGGCGGTAGGCTCCGAGGAAAGGCTAGAGCGATTTTGTTGGTGTGTAGGTTCGCAGGTGGAGCGGCATATGGCATTTACCGCATCGACGACGGGGGGTCTTGGCGGTATGGTGCAGCTGAGTCTCGGCGATGGATGCGTCTAGATGGATGAGCTGAGTGGCGCGGTTTGGTGTCATGGTGGCATCGACGATAGGATGACTTGGCAAGATTGTTAGATTATATCTGTAGCCTATACCGTATGTGCTCCTCATGTATTTGTATAAGCGCAGTTGCTTTGCTCGATCGTGCAGCCGGTTCTCTCCAGTACCGGCGTATGATCGCTGGACGTGGGACTCCCCCATGATCTCTCTCGCCAGCCCCTCAAACTATATATATCCATACTAAGAGCATAATCAAAGTGCGGTTGAGTGTCCCCCCTAATCCCTTAGTTAGAAATGGTATTAGATACCGCCGATCTGTACAACCCTTTTGCGCAGGTCCACGAACCCACTTCCGCATCCATGGAGCAGGCTACTGATGGCACCCCTCTCCACGCTGTTTCCCTGGCCAATGCTCCACCCACCACTGTTGTGGATGCCGCAGTTGCGCTACCCCGGTTCCTGCACCAGCCGTGGCGCCAACTCCCCCCTCGCTGCTCTCCTCGCACCTACTGCAGTTGTTGTGCTACCACCAGCTCCAGCGGTCCCCTCCATCCTCCAAACAGCGGACATTCGTCACCTCATCATGTCCCAGTCACCCTGGACCTCCTCTCTGGCAACCACACCTAGTGGCGGTGCCACTTTGGCACAGTCATCGGCATGTTTGTGCTCGGTGACCATGTGGGCGTGTCGCGCCTGGATAACCCCGAGTGGCTCATGGCCGATCTCATGTCGTGCATTAGATGTACACCACTATCTCCCATGAGCTTCTCGACGCCATCATGCAACTCAAGGACACGGAGATCTCCGTGTGGATCGCCGTCGATACATCTTCTGTGACAACCAACTTGCGCGTGCGGTCTACATTGACGTCGAGTACCATGCCGCCTCCAAGGCGATCTGTCGGTGATGCAGTACTGCACCAAGCTCATGAGCTTCACTGACCAGCTCCGCGACTTGGGCCAGTCGGTGACGGAGATACACCAGGTCTTCCACCTTCTGCACGGCCTCAACTGACAGTACCACGCCGTTATCCCACACATCACGTCGCAGTCGCCCATGCCCTTCTTCCTGCAGTTGCAGTCCTTCCTGCTCCCGGAGGAGCACTGAGCAGAGCAGGCTGCCCGTATCGAGTCCACTCACGCCCTCGTCGCCGGATGTGACTGTGCTCCTTCGCCAATGTCCCCTGTGCCGGCCAATCCTCCTCAAGGGCGCGGGCGCGGGCGTCACCGCGGCCGTGACAATGGCTGTCAGGGTGGCCACCCCGCCACTCCAGCGCCACCACTACCTCTCCCGCCCTCGGTTCCCGCACATTCGCCCTGCGTGCTCGGCCTCCACCCAGGTGCTTATCTGCAGTAGGCGATGTATGCCGCGCCATCCGCACCACTGTCACACTCATCCGCCTACGATGAGTGGGGTTTTTGTGTTGGGACCACGTGTTGGAGATAACATGATGGATAGTCCAGACAACCACATTTCTCCCCCACATATGGACTGGGTTAGCGGATCCTGAACTGTCCAAACGGTTGGGATTTGGGGAACCCGTTGGATGCTCGAACACGCCCGGACTTTTGAGGGAGAAATGAGCTTCGACCATGAAGACGATCTTAATCATTTGTTTGATTCATTTACATGTATTGTAGCTCGTAGCACGTTCTACTGGTATTACTAGTTTGTATTTTACTCCAGCGACTAGTTTCATGCACCCGAACTCCGATGCACTCGAACTCCAAATCAGAATCATCCAAACCTGATACACCCGAACTCCGATATGGACGATTATTCAACAACTTGCGATTGTTTTATTGCCAAGTTGGAACGAAAGACATCCATGCACTTATGCATCGAAGTGCCAATATACGAAGCATTGACCTTCTATTTTCCGTAAAAATCTATTTTCCATATAAATCTGCTGAATGGGTCCACTATCCGACGATAATATATAGAACACAAGGTCCTCTCTGACCATCCACAGTACAAGGGACCAAAGAAGACAAAGAAGAAAAAGGATATCAATTTTTTGTTTATTGATGAAGCTTATTAGATTAGGTGCGTACTCGTTCAAGGACTCAAGGCTCCGTGTGCCGGTTTAGGTTAGCGTCAAGCGATGAGCTGCAGTTGAAGCAAAAACATTTGCCATGGTTGCACATCCCGAAATGGTAGCCTTCATCGCCGCATTCTTCGACACATTCATCCACGCTGCCGCAAAGCTGGTCTTGAGCACTGTGCGTCGGGCATTTCACAGGCCTTACTGCAACCACACCTGGACGACATATTGATTCAATAAAAAAGTGAGCATGGTTACTACCCTAAAAGAATATCTATTTTTTAAAAGAAAATTTCCAGCTATATTAGATAAAATACATAATCGAACAACAAATTAAAGATATATTTTCTTGAAGCATGTAGTATGTAAAATCTTAGGAACACTTGTATGCATTTCTATATCAGATAATTTGCCATGAAGATAATTATGAGAAGGCGCACACGCCTTGCTGCAACCACACGCCCTGCTGCAACAACACCTCGGCGAGACATATTCATTCAATAATAAAGTGAGCATGGTTACTCCTAGAAGAAACTGTTTTTCAAGGGAGTGCAAATTAAAGATATTTTGTCCTGGAACTTGTATGCAAAATCTTGGGAACACTTATATGTAATTCTATCCAAATGATTAGCTAAGATGCAAAATAAAAAATAAAAATTTTACGGGAACACGCAAGGGAGGAGTGGCAGTATCTATACGGACAAGACGATGGGGGTGAACCTGCTAGACATCATGATCGGCTGGGAAGAAAATACTGCCTTGCTGTTAATTCGACGACTCGCTAGATCAAGCAATGCACTTGTGTTGCCCGGCCTACGCTTACGGAAATTGGCAATACAAATACCGTAATAACTAGGGAATTGCATGTGTGAGATACAAATATTCTGTACCCAAGCATCATGATTTACCTACCCGTTTATTTGTTTGGGAGAGTATTAATATAATGACATACCAAAAATGAACTTAACTGGCAAAACAGGTAACAGTACGGTACCATCAGACCGTTTTTGGATATACAAAAGCACCTTCACGTGCTTTAGCTAGTGTGGAATCTCATGTTGTGGTAAAACTCTAAAGCTGGGGGGCTTGCTAAACCCCTAAATTTATCAAGTCTACGTGGAACGGATAATACTCACTAGATATTACTTTCAGGAGAACAAAACCATGGAGGAATGGGGAGGTGAACGTACAAGAGGGAACAACTGACATTCTGACAATAAGCAAAGAGGGAACGGGACGAAGAATCGGCCGCACAAGAGGCAGGTCATGGATGCAGAAGGAGGTGCGGCCGCGCGCCGCGAGAGCTCTCCTCCATCCACAAAGATCGCCCGTTGACCACTAACTCAAAGCATTATATCTCTCTCTCTCTCTCTCTCTAGTCTCCACTACAGTAGGTAACTCTTAGGAAGATGCATCAGGAATTCAGGATGGATGCTCACCTGCTTTTGATGAGTACTGTGTAACAATCGCCATCAGCAGAACGAAGACGACCACATCTCCGCTGACCTTGCGAGCCATTGTGTTTGAGGCTCAAGGGCGTTGATTTGGGAAGGGGGGGGAAGTGTCTGAAGCTTGCGCAGCTGTTGGCGTGAAAGAAAATAGAGCGCGCGTCTCAACTTATTATACCTCCAGGAGATGGATACTGGGACCTATGAGTGTGAGAGATTGGGTTAGGCGTCAATAAATTGACTAGTAGTTGGGGCGCACCCGTGGTGCGCCGCCTGAGAGGCATCTGTGGCGGTGCCAGATATAGCACATGTACATGCAATTCATGCGAGGAAGAAAGTGAAATGCTATCACAACAAACGCACAACAATATAGCATCAACAGAGGAGCAGCTTGCTGCTTGGCAGCATAAGATACAGCAATAGATAATGCCGGTTGCGTCGGCGACAATAGGAGCGTGCTCGCCTCTTCCGCCATGTGCTTCATTACCCGCACGCCGATGACTCGCCACATACTTGCCAGCCCATACATACAACACAGCAGCGAAAAACATCGATCAAACACCTGCGGCATCAATGTTCTTGAGAGGATCGATCGAGCACACCGTAATAAATACACATATATTCCAATGAGCTCCACGAACTGCAACTGAAGCTCATCGTCGTGGACGGCGGCGACCCTCCGGGACACAGCGTCAATGGGGGCGATGGAGATGTTGAGCTTGGTCCACAACTCCCTGATCACAGCCATGGTTCTCTCAATGGCGAATGAGTGGTCTCGACACCGTTGGCGTCATGGCTCCTCAACTGCCCGCACTTCTTCTCGCACGCCAGCCGGACACACTCCCCTGCCTGCAAATGCATTCCATTTCGTGTGTATTGGCTTGAACGTACCCTGACTTCTTGGCAAAGCTTCTTATCCCCCTTGTACA
>LR738715.1:16271479-16301461 GCA_902687465.1 Secale cereale | reverse complement strand
GGGGGGGGGGGGGGGGGGGGAAGTGTCTGAAGCTTGCGCAGCTGTTGGCGTGAAAGAAAATAGAGCGCGCGTCTCAACTTATTATACCTCCAGCAGATGGGTACTGGGACCTATGAGTGTGAGAGATTGGGTTAGGCGTCAATAAATTGATGTAGGCTTGTGAGTTGTGAGTCTTGTGACCATGCACCTTTTCTCTCCCCGTGGCCTGCCTCTACCTTTCTCGTCTTCTTCATTCGTACGCCCCACGTTCGATTGTTCCAGGCCTGTAGCCATGCTGACAATTTATTGGTTGGCGTTGGCGTTGGCGTCTTTCTGGAATCAGTTGAGATGTTCCACCATATGTGGATACAATGCACTATTTCCGTCTGTTCGTTTTTTACTGTTAGATTACAAACGTCCTTGTCGAGATTTTACAATTCTTAACTTTATTATTTTTCGTAAAGTATACCTCCTTGCCCTTTTACTGCTAAACCAAGCGGATACATCAGCATTAAAGAAGGAGGGCAGAGAGGGCTGTTAGAGCATGGTTAGAGCAATGTTAATAGTATAGCCAGATGCTGGCTATAAGCCAGTGCCATGTCATCTACAGTCCATCTTATAGCCAACATCTACAATAGTAGATCAAAAGAGTGTACTACTTTTTTATTATGTGGCCCATCTTTCATTCTCACAAAGTGTCTAGGAGCAAAGGCTAGAGCTGGCTCTTCACGAAGAGCCCGCTTACCTTCTCTCTCCTCTTCTCTTTCCTCCAACTAAGCAGAGATATACTAGTTTATTCCTTAAAGCCCGCTGACTCAGCTCTATTATACTTCCTCTTAATAATATAGCATGTGTTGCTGGCTATAACATCTTGCCATGTCATCTCTAGCCAATATAATAGCCAACACATATAGTAGTGGGCTATAAGAAAATACTAAGTTTCTATTATATGACCCACCATACACTCTCACATAGCTTTTTGGGGCACGTGCTACAGCCGGCTGTAAGTCTACAGTCCGCTTCTCTTCTCTCTCCTCTTCTCTCTCTTCCAAGTCAGCAAAGATATAGTATTAAAATACTTACAGTCCGCTTAAGTCACCTTATAATACTTGCTCTTTGAGCCCTTTATAACCCACAAAGGCAAATGGAATCAAACTAAACTGATTACTCGCCACTATTTTCCCTATCAAGAACCAGCCCTGCAGCTAGATGGGTGATTGCCCGCTCAGGACGTTCTAGACAAGTATTACAAGCTATTCCCGCTAGGCACACACATGCTATCCACCCGGTCGTCGTAGTTATTGGCATGTCAGCTGACATGATGAATACAGTACATGTGCATTCATGCGTGCCCTGTACTAGAAGAGATTAACTGAGGAGAGTAGAGGAGAGGAGAGGCTGATGGGACGTGTCACTTCACTTTGAATTAAAGATGGAGATGCGCATGCATTTCTGCCCTTTCTCCGCTTAGCATTGCATGAGACGGAGATATATAACGGCAAAGGGGAGGCCAGCTCTCCTCCTCTTTATTTTATTTTCGTCGTCTTTAGAATGCCAGAAGTAACAAGCTTCTATTTTTTGCCATATACTCCATCCGTATTGAAATATAAGAGCGTTTAGATCACTACTTTAATAATGTAACCACTCTTATATTATTTTTTACGAAGGGAGTACATACTATTATTTTCTAGTAAAAACATATGGCCTATGACCAATCCACCCGTATTTATAATCCCACTGTATATAAAATATTTATTACCCATGCAATTAAAACATAACATACCGAAGATATGTATGTTAATACATACAAAAGATTCGATGGTCACCGGGTCAACAGGATGGTCATATGGATTTAATCTCGACCCTCTGATAAAAATAGTGGCCGCCAAATTAATGACCGTAATTTTTCTTTTGAATTCTAGCACGCGCCTCTGCCTTTTGCAATATTGTGCTTACAATAGAATAGTGTAAGTGACACTAATTGATGTTTGTTTAGATACGGCTATGTTTGTTTAGAACTGTACTGGAACTAATATTACTATTTGTCATGAACTAACATCCAACACCAAGAAACTTAATGCATTTACCACAAGTTTGTCCACTGCTTTGCACTTGGCTCCTGGTTGAGGCGGGCGGTGGCGACGCTTTCGGGCGCCGCTTTCTTCTTGGAGACGTCTCTGTGGCGTGGTGCTCGCTCTCTGAACGGACCACTCCGGGGGAAACCTCAGATCTATGGAGATCGAAAGATAGTGGCATTCCACGTCATGCTTCCCCTTGGTGCATCGTTCTTGGAGTGGCCACCGCCTGGAGGTACCAGTGGATGCGTGAGGATGTGTGGAATTGTGCGGTGGTGGTTGATGGTAGGTGGTGGTGATGGTGTCAAGGCTTATGTGGCAAGATGACGGGGTGAGCGATGTCTGGGACATGGCATTGGTTGGGGTAGTCGGTTCTTCTTCGACATGTCCGTGGGATTGCCTCGGCTGTTTGTTTTTGTGAAGTCAAAACTATGGTGGTGGGCCCTGGCGGCATACGATGACAAGCGACTAGGGGTCCGCTCGGTGACGTTGCGTGGCTCCAGCTTACCTAGTTATCCTTCATACTTCTCCAACGAAATTGGAGTCACGTTGCCTTGTCGCGTGTGGATAGCGATCTGCCATGAAAGTGTAGTGCTGATCTGAAACCAATAGGGCTGCTATTTTTTTTCCTTTGATATTTGGATCCTCCCCATGTTGTTCTTTCGTTCCTTCCTACTAAATCAATAGCTCGTGGTCTCCACCATCCTTCACTCCATCTTCAACCTTCAGTCCGCTGTCGCACTCAGGATGCGGGCGGGAATGAGCTAGCAACAGCAGAGAGGGAAGTGGACTGGGATGCGAAACACTCAAAAATGGAAATGAGGGAGTCAAGCATAGCCACTGGTCACAGGGGAAGTTATATCCACCTACGCCATCCCCGAATTCATGGTGGTTGCTGTCGTCGGAATCCACCCCATGCACCGCACACACGTCGACCAGTGCAATGCCAATACGGCGATATGGCATGGGAAACAAATCTCGGCACGATCGACAATTTCCTCTCCCTGTCGAACCACACGACTACCCCCCAACCGTCCCACCTCATTGAGTAGAAGGAGACGACGGCTCAGGATTTATCGGAGAAGGGTGCCTCGCCGGTAGCAGAGCAACCTAGATGTCCGTAGGTCGGGGATGAACATCGCCGACCACCACGTCGCCTAACCGCATCACCATTTCACGAGTCGCACTAGCTAAGCTTAATTCAATGGAGTTCTCCATCCGCCATGAGAGCGTAGTGCTGATTTGCAGCCAATAGGCAAATTTTAACATGCTCCCTCTTACCCCTTATTTTTACATATGAGGTAAGAAGGTAAGAGTTAATCCGACCACTAATTTATGTGATCAACGGCTCAGATCTACTACATACTCTTACCTCTCATGTGAAAAGAGGGGGTAAGAGGGACCATGCTAAAACTGCTCTTTTTTTTTCTCTTTGATCTTTGGATCTCTCCATGTTGTTCTTCCGTTGCTTCCTGCTAGATCGAAATCAAGCCAGCAATTTGCTGGATCTTAATAAAAAAAACTTTGTCCACCTTAGTACGTACGTGCACTTGATGGATGGAAAGGCATTTTTTAATTAGATGTTATTAGTGGCGGTTGGTTTGAAGTCGTATGTAGATTAGTAGAAAATGTATACTTCAAAATATTTTATTCACAACACTAAAGGATTGCAGTAGCTGCGTGCTGTGGGATAAATTTGCATGTATTATTGGGCCTTGGCGATTCACAAGGCATTCTTATCCTTGTCCTGGCTACACATGCGGCATTTCTTCACGGAGCATGCCAATCAATCGTATCCACACAGTCTGTGCTACTCACGGAAAAGTAAAGATTTTGTTTTCGAGAATAGCAATGTAAAATCCTTTCATTGCTGTTGGATGGGTAATTAAAGTGGAAGGCGATATATGGAAGAGGTATACAGGTGCCGTTAATCTAGTTTTTTTGGGTTTTATTTGAACGGATGAAATATCATCAGTTTATGTAAAATATATCAAACTTATGTCAGTTTGCATGAATTATGTCCGGCTTCGTTTGTATTGCAGGCTTAGATTTACTGCAAGCAATGATGGCAGCGCCCGTACCAAATACTATGTCTATTTTGGGGGGCGGTGTTGAAGATGCCCTTACTAACCTTCAACTATGAGGTTGCAAGATAAGCCATTCCTCATGCTTGTCTCTTATTAGTAGGCTGCCTCCATGATGACGATCCATGCTTTAGAATGCCAAGTTCAAAGTGGAGATGAGAGATATGAACTATCCTGCTGCTGGAGAATTTATTTTTCTTTGATCCATCATAAATAACCTCTTTCTATTTTTCTTGCGGAAACCATATCTCAAAACCTGATTAGGAAATTCCATCCTAAGGCGTGCAGATCTTCCATTCGACAGTATTTTGTTTGATCTGTAATTCAAGACAAGATTACATCGTTGCTAATATTATTAGTTTGTATTTTTACTCTAGCGACTAGTTTCATGCTAGTATGGCTGATACACACAAACTTCAACTTGGACGATTAATTGACCACTTGTGATTGTTTTATTGCCAACTTGGAACGGAAGGCATCCATGCACTTGTGCACCGAAGTGCCAATATATGAAGACATTGACCTTTTTTTTTCCGAACAACTCTATTTTTTTTCCATACAAATCTGCTGAATGGGTTCCACTATCCCACGATAATATACAGTAGAACACAAGATCGTCTCTGACAATCCACATACAAAGGACCAAAGAAGAAAAACAATGGAAAAGGATATCAATTTTTGTTTATTGATGCAGCTTATAAGATTAGGTGCGTACTCGATCAAGGACTCAGGGCTCCGTGTGCTGGTTTAGCGTCAAGTGATGAGTGGCAGTTGAAGCACACACATTTGCCATAGCTGCACAACCCAAAATGGTAACCTTCATTGCCGCATTGTAGGATACATAAGTCAACACTGATGCAAACCGGGTCTTCAGGAGTGTGTGTCGGGCATTTCACAGGCCTTACTGCAACCACACCTGGATGACATATTGATTCAATAAAAAAGTGAGTGTTGTTACCCCTAAAAGAATATCGGTTTTTTAAGGGAAAAATTACGGTTATATATAAGATAAAATACATAATGGAACTACAAATTAAAGATATTTTGCCCCTGAAGCTTGTAGTATGTAAAATCTTCGTAACTCTTGTATGCAATTCTATATAAGATAACTTGCCATTAAGATAATTGCTGGAAGGCGCAAAAAAAAAATCACAGCAAGGAGGAGTGCCAATATCATTGCACATCTCACCTCCCGTTCCGTGAATCACACTCATAAAAACACGCCAGAATTTCAACATCAAAAGGCGGCAGATCAGACGGCAGGTGACCCAAAATCCAAGAAGCAAATCGAACAAAAACAGAGGGAACTCTCCTTCAAACACCTGCGTCGAGGTCAGATTGCAGCCAGCAGCCATGGACCGGGGCGGCGCCTGATGATGGGAGTGGGCGTTGTTGGAGTTAAACACGTCTCCATCACCTAGCCGGCTCGGACTAGGACTCAATCACCTAATAGGTTACATAGTATATATATGTAACCACCCCTGTACCGGAGAAACCAGATCAATCAAAGGAAATAAACAAACAGGTGCGACACGCACCTGTGTTGCCATCAACTCGTGTGTTCTCGCGTACGTGAGTTCCGTCGATCTAGCCGGCGGCGTATTGAACACTGTTGTGGATTTGAACACTGTTCCACAAACATATACTTTGTGGATTTGAACACTGTTCATGAATTCAAGAAATATTCACGAATTCGAAAAATGTACACATTTAAAACTATCCGTGAAATAAAAAAAGTTCACGGATTCAAAATATGTTTGCGGCGAATTATAAAAATGTTCATGAATTAAAAAATGTTCATGTATGCAAGAATTTATTTTGATATGTAGTTCAAGACGAGATTACATTCGTTGCTGGTATTATTAATTTATTTTTCCAAACACCGATTTCAACGATTAGTGGCAGTTGAAGCACAAGCATTTGCCAATTTCGGTGCACAATCCAAAACAGTAGCCTTCATCTCCACATTGTTGAACACATGCATCCACCCTGTAGCAAATCGGGTCTCTATTGTAGTGCAGCGGGCAATGCACAGGCCTTGCTGTTGCCACCACACCTGGACGACACATATTGAGTCAATAATAAAAGTGAGCATGGTTACCCCTAAGAGAATCTGTTTTTCAAGGGAATTTTTTCTGTTATATAAGTTAAAAACCATAATGGAAGTGAAATTAGAGATATTTTGTCCTGAAACTTGTATGCATAATCTTAGGAACACTTATATGTAATTCTAGCTAAATGATTAGCTAAGACGCAAAATAAAAAAGAAAAAGATGACAAGAACACGTAAAGGAGGAGTGGCAGTATCTATACGGACAAGACCATGGCGGTGAACCTGTTAGCCATCATGATCGGTTGGGAAGAAAACACCGCCTTGCGGTTAATTTGAGGCCTCACTATATCAAGCAATGCACGTGTGTTGCCCAGCCTACGATTATGTAAATTGGTAATCCAAATACTGTAATAACTAGGGAATTGCATGTGTGCGATACAAATATTCTGTACACAATTATCGTGATTTACCTTACTGTTTAATATGTTTATATTTTTTGGCAGAGTATTAATATGATTACAAGCACCTTCAGCAAAACGCCCCCCCCCCCCACCCAATCATGGGAGCACCGATGTCAAAATATAGCACATGTTAATTATTTTTTTGCAAAATATAGAACATGCATGTTATGGCTTGTTGAGCACTAACGATCACTGCAAAGGTTCTATGTGCAGTAGAGTGTGTTTTGGAATTGTGTGATGCATCAGGAATTAACTCTTAATTCCAGGTGAGCAACTGAGCATAGAATTCAGGAACTCTTAGGAAGATGCATCAGGAATTCAGGATGGATGCTCAGTTGCTCACCTGAGTACTGTGCCATGAGCAGAACGAAGAGGACCACAGCTCCGGCGACCTTGCAAGCCATTGGGTTTGAGGTTGAAGACGTACGGTGATTTAGGAGTGGGGGAGTGTGTGAAGCTCGCGCAGCTGTTGGTGTGAAAGAAAATAGAGCGCGAGCCTTAACCTATTATAGTACCTCCACGAGATGGGTGCTGGGACCTATCAGTATCAGGCAGCCATGGTGTGAGAGATTGGGTTAGGCGACAATAAATTGCCATGAGCTTGTGTCCATGCACCTTTTCTCTCCCCGTGGCTTGCCTCCCCACGTTCCATTGTTCCAGGCCTGTAGCCATGCTGACCATCTGTGCTCTCTCACCCCTGATTTTCCCAAACATGTGAGAATTTATCACAAACACATATCATGCCTGGCTCTTCCTCTTCTCACTTCCTTCAAACTACGGGATCTGATTTTCTCCGATGCACATGAAAATGTTGACTCTCTGAATAAGCAACAATTGTTGCCTGTCATTTTCATTTTTCATTAAGGAGAACACTTGATAAGGAGGCAAGAGATACAAATGTGGCGTAAATGTAGGAAAGAATATAGGGAGAACATATGATGTTATAATATTATTTATTCATAATATAATAAAAATAAATATGTTCCAGCCATGGGTGAGTGGTGGTTTCTCCAATTGGTGGTGGGAGGATTGGTGTTTGTCCTGAGATAATGTGTGATGTGGCTAATTTGAGAAACCCAAATTCAGGACGCAACGCGAGTGGGTAGCTTTCGCATCCCACGACTGCTTGCTATGCCCGGTGGACACACACTGACTGCTTTGCCAATTGAGCACACATGGAGACACATGCTGCTACTATGAGCTGAATTAGTAGGAAGTTGTGGCATCCAGGGGATTGTTCGGTTGCTTTTGTGTCGAATTTTCTTTGAATTACTTGGCACTATTGGTGTTTCCTTTCGTTATGTCGACATGGCGCATTGCTTACAAATGGTCTAATTGCCCACGGGAAAACCGATTTGTCCTTCCGAAAAGATGGTGTGCCCTTTAACAATCTGAACCATCTGTGTAGTGGCTGGCATGGTCTCATGATTTGTTTTGTTCCCTTTACCATTCCAGAAAGATGTTGTTCCCTTTACCAAACAGAGATAGTCTGCTTCATCAACTTTGTACCCACGTGACCGAAGCCACTAGACAATCACTTCCATTTATTTTGTTTTGTATGCGTTGTAAACAGACTATCCTTTCGCCCTTCGCATGCCTCTATGTGCTCGTCAGTTTTGTTTACCACTGTGTTGTAATTGGTCAACTTCCTCTTATGACATCCTGTTGTTATCATTATATCTAAATATTGAATGAACATTCTGTGTTGTAATTGATCAACTTCCTCTTATGACATTTTGTTGTTACCACTATGTTGTGATTGATCAACTCCCTCTTACGAAATTCTATGATGTGATTGATCAACTTCCCCTTACCACTATGTTGAGATTGATAACCTTTTGTAGTACCTTGGGTCAGTCACGAACTCTCTAAGGGCATTGATAACCTTTTGTAGTACACCAAACACACCCTAAGGGCATCAGATTTCGATGACGCCATTGCAAGACTGAATAAGTTTCAGAGAGTTCGGTTCGACAATAACGTGTTTGGTTTGAGAACGAAGTGGAATGGAATGTAATAATTCCATTCCACTAGAATGGGTCGGTTCCGTCTTTATGTTTGGTAGATGTAATTCGAAGGAATGGAACGGTTCCATCTTAATGTTTGGTAGGGGTAATTCGAAGGAATGGAATTTGTTCATTTTTCCACTTGTTTTCTTGTGATTGAATTTTAGCATCAAACATAAACAAGACACAATTGACATACACATTGCCCTCTTAGCCATCAGCAACACTTAGCTGCAAAAATCCATCTCATTTCTATCATCTGTACACATAACCTCAAATTCAGCGGAGAAAGTGCAGGCCGCGAGCAGTAGCAGTAGCAGCACGGCACACAGCAACAATAGCAGCAATTGCATTACTTGCGTCATGTGTTCAAGAACGAGCTTTTGCTGCATTCAGGTATGGGAGAGGTGACGATGTTCAGTCTTCCAACTCCGCAAACGAGAGCGTCCAGAGCAAAGATAAAGACGATGAGACCAGCTCGGCTATGGGGACGACGACCGGCGGCAAGTTGAAAGGAAAGGCAACCAACACGGCTACCGGAGATGGCCGCCGCCGTCGCTGGACCTTCTCGGATCTGACGGGAAGGGGATGGGACGGCCACGACGGGGTCGTCGCCGCCAGCGTGAGCTGCGAATGTGCCGGCGGTGAGGCTGGGAGCACGCTTGGAATCGATCCGCCGCTCGCCTCGGGCGCCGCCTCCTGGTACCTGCCAGATGCAAGGGAGAGACGAGGGAAGGAGATAAGCGGGCATTGAGAGTCACGAGAGTGAGCCGTTCCCTGTCGTCCGCTCGATTTGGAGGAACGACTCAGTTACGGATCTGGGCCGAATATTCCTTTCCTGGAACGAGTGGGTTCCTTTCTGCCCTACGTACCGAACACAAGAATGAGGCCCAAGGACGGGTTGGACCCATTCCTTTCCACTCGGTGCCCTGTACCAAACATACCCTTAGGAATCTCCAATGTCAATCCTCAAACCTCCCGCAACCGTCCGGACCATGGAAGGCATCCAACACGTGTCGGTCCACAGCGTGGTCCGGACGGGTTTTCTCACGCAAACTCAAGACAAACGTGGGGAAGGTTTGCGGGGGTCCGGACAGCTGTCACGCCCGCTTCTGACCGCCTTGGCACACTAACCCGCCCTTCCCGCGGTTTCCATCCCACGCGCCGCGCTGTTTAGTGCGCCACATTCATGCGGGCCCAGAGCATGCAGCGGACGGCATTGATGCCGCGATTTGACCGGACGGGAAGACAGCACAGAGAGACGCGACCTCTTGGGCGTCTCTGAGAAACCAACTCCGGCTGCTGCGCCACAATGAAGGACGAGTCGGCGTCGCCCATGCCGCATCCCCCAAGCGCATCTGCTGCCTAGTGCCTTAGGAGGCAAATCGGTCGCACATAATCTTGCAAGGCGAAAATGTAGTGGTGGATTGGGTTGGCGATCAACCGAGTTTTGTCTTGCGGCCATCTTATTTGATGTAATTCGGTAATTGCCTTTGGCTCCTAGGTGCATATGCACCCATTCTCGAAATACGCATTTGAAAAAGTTGAAAAATTCAGAACAAAAATCCCACGTGTATATCCGGACATTTTATGTGCGTGCACAAGGTTTCGGTGAAACACGACGTTTTTTGTGGGTTGTGTAAAAAAGACAATTTCAGATGCTTCATTCTAACTATTCACGAGGCATTTCTTTATTTTTTTACACAAGCCACAAAAAAACGTCGTTTTTCACCGAAACCTTGTGCACGCACATAAAATGTCCGGATATACATGCGGAATTTTTGTTCCGAATTTTTCAACTTTTCGAAATGTGTATTTCGATAATAGGTGCATATGCACGTAGGAGCCAAAACACCGTAATTGCCTTTGGCTCCTAGGTGCATATGCACCCAAAACACCGTTCTCCGTCTTATAATACTTTAATAAAGTATTGGCCGTGGGCATGTGCACATTGACATTGTGTTAGCGTATAATTAAAAAAATGGTGTGGAAATCTTGTGTTCGCAAAACTAAAGGATTCTTATGCCTAAAATAACACACCGAAGGATTCTACATTTCCGAAGCGACACAGCTCGTGGATGGCGGTTTAGCTGGCGTGTGGTGGGATAATTCTTTTCGGTGCTACACATACGGCACTTCTCCACGGAGGGTGCCAATCAATGGCGTCCACATGCCGCACAGTCCTCTGCTACTCCCTGAAAAGCAAAGATGCAAACTGCTTTCATTGCTGTTGGATGGGTAAAGGGCGATATATGGAGAGACTCACAAGCTGATGCATCCAAACCATTTCCTTGTTGCCTCCGCCCTCTGAGCATCCCGAGCGGAATCTCCTGAGCGCCGTACTGAGACTCTGACAGCACTTTCCCCTGCCTCGTTTCCCCCCGCGTCGCCGCTCCTCCGCACAATGTTGGGTCCGATCGGCGATCAATGAAGCCAGCTGAGGCGGCGTGTGTAACAGCGGTGGCTGTGCTCCTGGCCGCCGCCGCTAGTTCGGCGAAATCTGCTACTGCGCCAGCGCCATCGCTTACGCTGCATCGCACGGTGCCTCTATCAGCGGCGTGGCTGGAGCACTTCCAGGAGATTGACCGGGCACGGCTGGCTAGGAGGAGTGGCATGCCGGAGTTCGACCTGCTGGGCATGCCCATGTGAGTTGCTCTGCCCGGTTTGATTTCTTCTGGCTTCTGTTCGGTTGCATCGTGGACCAAATGTAACATTAATTCGTGGAGCTAGCTCAATCGGCGGCTGCCTTTTTCTGAAGCTTCAACCATATCCTATGATCTCTGTTTCCTCTCGTAGAATTGTTACAAAGATTTTTCCCTTCTTCGGTGCCGAGCAGTTCCACATTGAACTAAAGATCTATTGTCGTTAGAGTTTGCTTGAATATTACACGTACTCAAAAACCTCACCAGAGCCAAAAGTTCATTGTTTTACCCTTCCATTACGTCGCACGTTTGCAGTGCCAACATTAGGTCAAAGTGTCCCCATGTCAAAAGGGCCTTTGCTCGTCTATTTGTCCATCCAAAAAGGTGTTGTTTGGCCATTACAAATCTGAACCATCGTTCAGGGCTTCTTTGCCAGAAACTAGCATGTTAATTTTGTGTCATGCCCATGTTCATAGCATGTTTTACTTTACATCTATGTTCTGGTTGATCAACTTCATCTCATGGCATTCTTTTGTTATTATTATAGCTGAATCCTGAAGTTTGAACTTGCAGGATCTACTATACCCGTGTAACATTGGGCAACCCACCGAAACAGTACTGCTTGCAATTCGACGCCGGTAGCAGTCTAATGTTGGTTAGATGCAGCCCCTGCATTGGTTGCCCATCGTCAGGTGCCATTGATGTAAGGTGCCAATTCTTATATATCTAATCCATTTGATTGAAAAATGCATCTACTTTCGAAACATTTTCTCTCCCTTGTGATACAATTCTTCAACATTGTCTAACATATAATGCTCTGATGACATATGTAAAGATGCCCTCAGAACAGGGCATCCCCTCTGTCAAAGCTCGGGCACTCGAAGCAACCGATGTGGTTATTCGCAGGTGTATGCTGGTAAAACTACCACGGAAGGCTAGTACGTGTCTGATATCGTGCATTTCGGCACTTTCATGGAAAATAAAAATGAGCGGGCTGCCATCTCTTTTGCCTCTCTCATGTTTGGGTAAATTTCTCTTTTTGTCAAAACGCATCCTATAAATTCACAAACAGCTAATGAACTGTAGGAAACATATCACTGATAACTATATCCTTATGATATATTTAACAAATATTTTTAAAATAAATGTAGCAACTCGTTGTCAGAGCACGTGCAAACCGATGGATATATGGGGTTTTGGACACTTCTACTCCCTCAGTACTAAAATAAGTGTCTCAACTTTGTACTAGCTCTAGTACAAATTTGTACTAAGCTCAAGACACTTATTTTGAGACGGAGGGAGTAATATTTAACTGATAAGCGCTTTGCGCTGCGGCGTGTATGCCGTATACGCACTGCAGTGTTGCTATAACGCTGGTAGCTCTTAGTGTCAGTCCAGAACACTTCTAAGGTTTGAATATATTGGGCGCGTTCATTGCTGCCCACACGCTGATAAAAAAATACTTTGGGCCTAAAAAAACTGCCACAGTGGGCAACGCTGCCATGGAAGCGCTTGCACAATTGTAATGGCATGCATGAAAATTTAGTTCCCTATGTACGTGCCGAACCAAAGACAACTCAAGAAAGCACTTACACGGGCGTTCCTCCCAAAGAGTACTCCGCGACATTTGTCTTCATTGACAGCTGCTCCCTGTCCAAAATGTTGAGCTGTTCAACCTGTATGCCGGTGAGCGGCAGAGTACGCTCCAGACCTAGCACCGTGGCTGGCGAGGCCTCCGGTGTAGTTGGGACTTCAATCACATCCATATGTGATCATATGGTGCAAATATATGGGGGGCAATATGCCCCATGTCCATCCAGGTGACTTTTTCTCGAACGATTGCAACCAGTTCTGCGAGAGGAAAACAAAGATTGTGGGATATGGTTGAATCTTTAGACAGAGCCAGCCGCCGGCAATTGAGATAGCTCCGCTAATTAATTTCATATTTTGTCCATGATGCAACCGAACAAAAGCTAGAGAGAAATATAATCGAGCAGAGAGTATTCAAGCTCAATGGATTACCGCACTAGTTGCATCTGCAGGAGGTGCGCTCGGAGGAGCAAATTTGGAGCAGTGATTTAGTTGGGAACATGCCGGCCGCCAGCGAGTGAATTAGATCCACCAATTTCAGACTAAAATAAACAAGAAAGACAGAGCAGAGCAGAGTGCTATCCTATTAATATTCTGGCATGTTAAAAATAGTAGGTTTTGTAACTAATATTGTGAGTGACTTGCAAAAGACTAGGCAATCATACCATATAGTTAGTTCAGTTTATTGTGCACATATTGCGAAAATGGGAGCTTTTTCGAAGTTTATATATCTTTCGCCTTCAGTGGAAAAAAACTTAGCCTGCGATGTATTTGTGGACAGTCTGTTTCTTTATGAAAAAATGCATACAAACTATTGTACACCCAAATCTTGTGTTTGTTACTATCAACCAGGTAGTATTAAGTCTCAGTTACTATACAATTTTTGGGGAAGACATGATAGCAAATCACTAACGATATGGTCGCTGGCAGATAACAATTTGCAAATTGTCATGCATCAACTAGAATAGCATGATCTGAAATCTAAAATTGTTCCTTAGTACAGGCGGGAGTAGTTAACAAACAATATATATACTCAGTTTATGAAACTTGTTGTTTCTCCCTACTGCAACTCAACAAAAAATGTTGACTGTGCAATCCATATGTGTAAAATTTCTTCTAGCTTGCTAGGAATATAAAAGGGGACTTAAGAAAGCACTTACACGGGCGTTCCTCCCAGGGAGTACTCCGTGACATTTGTCTTCATTGACAGGTGCTCCCTGTCAAAAATCTTGAGTTGTTCTAGCTATACGCCAGTGAGCGGCAGGGTACGCTCCAGACCTAGCACCGTGGTTGACGAGGCCTCCGGTGTAGCTGCGGCTTCGAGCACATCCATATGTGATTATATTGTGCAAATATATTGGGGGGCATATGCACCATGTCCATCTAGGTGACTTTTCCTCGAACAATTGCCCCATGTCCATCTAGAGGAAACACATATTGTGGGATATGGTTGAAGCTTTAGACAGAGCCAGCCGCCGCCAATTGAGCTAACTCTGTCATATTTTGTCCATGATGCAACCGACCAAAAGATAGAGAGAAAGATAATCGAGCAGAGAGGATTGAAGCTCAATGGATTGTCGCACTAGTTGCAGCTGCAGGAGGTGCGGTCAGAGGAGCACATTTGGAGCAGTGATTTAGTTGGGAACATGCCGACCGTCGGCAAGTGAATTAGATGCACCGATTTCAGACCGAAACAAACAGGAAAGGCAGAGCAGAGCATAATACTATCCTATTAATCTTTAGGCATGTTAAAAATAGTAGGTTTTGTAACTGATATTGTGAGTACCTTGCAAAAGACTAGGCAAACATACCATATATTTATTTCAGTTTATTGTGCATATATTGCGAAAATGAGTGCTTTTCCGAAGTTTATATAACTTTTGCCTTCAATGGAACAAAAACTTAGCATGCGATGTATTTCTGGACTGCCTATTTCATTATGCAAACATGCATACAAAACTATTGTACAACTGCATATTATGTTTGTTACTATCAACCTGGTAGTATTAAGTCTCAGTTACTATACTAGTTTTGGGGAAAACAGTATAACAAATCACTAATGATATGATCGCTGGCAGGTAACAATATGCAAACTGTCAGACATCAGCTAACATAACATGATCTGAAATCTAAAAAAAATCTTTACTACAGACGGCAGTAGTTAACAAATATATATATACTCAGATTATGAAACTTGTTGTTTCTCCCTCCTGCAACTCAACAAAAATTGTTGACTGTGCACTTCACATGTGTAAAATTTCTTATAGCTTGCTAGGAATATAAAAGGGGACATATACTAGATGGATTGGACCTAATCCTATGTACCGAAATTCTATCTGTTTTATGGCGTTGATAAACGGTACCGTGCTAGGATCTGATTAGCAACGGGAACTCAAGAAAGCACTTACACGGGCGTTCCTCCCAGGGAGTACTCCACGACATTTGTCTTCATTTACAGGTGCTCCATGTCCAAAATCTTGAGTTGTTCGAGCTGTACGCCGGTGAGCGGCAGCGTACGCTCCAGACCTAGCACCATGGCTGACGAGGCCTCCGGTGTAGCTGCGGCTTCGAACACATCCACATGTGACTATATGGTGCAAATATATGGGGGGCATATGCCCCATGTCCTTCTTGCTGACTTTTTCTCGAATAATTGCAACCAGTTCTGCGAGAGGAAACAAATATAGTCGGATATGGTTGAAGCTTTAGACAGAGCCGGCCGCCGCCAATTGAGCTAGCTCCGCTAATTAATGTCATATTTTCTCCACGATGCAACCGAACAAAAGCTAGAGAGAAAGATAATCGAGCAGAGAGGATTCAAGCTGAATGGATTGCCGCACTAGTTGCAGCTACAGGAGGTGCGGTCGGAGGAGCACATTTTGAGCAGTGATTTAGCTGGGAACACGCGGGCTCCGCTGAGTGAATTAGATCCACCAATTTCAGACTAAGACAAACTGGAAAGGCAGAGCAAAGCAGAGGGCTATCCCGTTAATCTTTTGGCATGTTTAAAATAGTAGTTTTTGTAATTAATATTGTGAGTGACTTGCAAAATACTATGCAATCTTACCATATAGTTATTTCAGTTTTTTGTGCAAATATTGCAAAAATGGGAGCTTTTCAGAAGTTTATATATCTTTCGCCTTCACTGGAAAAAAACTTAGCCTGCGATGTATTTGTGGACGGTCTGTTTCTTTAAGAAAACATGCATACAAAACTATTGTACAACCGAATCTTGTGTTTGGTACTATCAACCTGGTCGTATCAAGTCTCAGTTACTATACTTGTTATGGGGGAAATAGGATAGAAAATCACTAACGATATGATCACTCGCATGTAACAATATGCAAACTATCAGGCATCAGCTAGCATAGCATTATCTAAAATCTAAAATTGTTCCTTACTACTGGCAGGAGTAGTTAACAAAAAAAATACTCCGATTATGAAACTTGTTGTTTCTCCCTGCTGTAACTCAACAAAAATTGTTTACTATGCACTCCATATGTGTAAAATATCTTCTAGCTTGCTAGGAATATAAAAGGGGACATATAATAGATGGATTGGACCTAATCCTATGTACCGAAATTCTATCTGTTTTATGGCTTTGATAAACGGTACGGTGCGAGGATCTGACTAGCAAAGAGTACTCAAGAAAGAACTTACACGGGCGTTCCTCCTAGGGAGTACTCCGCGACATTTGTCTTCACTGACAGGTGCTCCCTGTCCAAAATCTTGAGTTGTTCGAGTTGTACGCCGGTGAGCGGCAGAGTACGCTCCAGACCTAGCACTATGGCTGACAAAGCCCCCGGTGTAGCTGCGACTTCGAACACATCCACATGTGATTATATGGTGCAAATATATGAGGGGGGGGGGGCATATGCCCCATGTACATCTTGGTCACTTTTTCTCGAACAATTGCAACCAGTTCTACGAGAGGAATTAAAGATTATGGGATATGGTTGAAGCTTTAGACAAAGCCGGCAGCCGCCAATTGAGCTAGCTCCGCTAATTAATGTCATATTTTGTCCACGATGCAACCGAACGAAAGCTAGAGAGAAAGATAATCGAGCAGAGAAGATTCAAGCTCATTGGATTGCCCCACTAGTTCCAGCTGCAGGAGGTGCGGTCGGAGTAGCACACTTGGATCAGTGATTTAGCTGGGAACACGTGGGCACCGCTGAGTGAATTAGATCCACCAATTTCATAAAGAGATAAACTGGAAAGGCATAGCAGAGCAGAGTGCTATCCTGTTAATCTTTTGGCATGTTAAAAATAGTAGGTTTTGTAACTAATATTGTGTGTGACTTGCAAAAAACTAGGCAATCATACCATATAGTTATTTCAATTTATTGTGCACATATTGCGAAAATGTGAGCTTTTCCGAAGTTTATATATTTTTCGCCTTCTGTGGAAATAAAACTTAGCCTTTGATGTATTCGTGGATGGTCTATTTGTTTAAGAAAACATGCATAGAAAACTATTTTACAACCGAATCTTGTGTTCGGTACTATCAACCTGGTAGTATCAAGTCTCACTTACTATACTTGTTTTGTGGAAAGTACGATAGCAAATCACTAACTATATGATCGCTGGCATGTAAGAATATTCAAACTGTCAGGCATCAGCTAGCATAGCATGATCTGAAATGTAAAATTGTTCTTTACTACAGGCGAGAGTAGTTAACAAAAAAAATATAGACTCCGATTATGAAACTTGTTGTTTCCCCCTGCTGCAACTCAACAAAAAATGTTGACGGTGCACTCCATATGTGTAAAATTTCTTCTAGCTTGCTAGGAATATAAAAGGGGACATATAATAGCTGGATTGGACATAATCCTATGTATCGAAATTTCATCTGTTTTATGGCTTTGTTATACGGTACGGTGCTAGGATCTGACCAACAAAGAGTACTCAAGAAAGCACTTACACGGGCGTTCCTCCTAGGGAGTACTCTGTGACATTTGTCTTCATTGACAGGTGCTCCCTGTCCAAAATCTTGAGCTGTTCGAGTTGTACGCCGGGCGGCAGGGTACGCTCCAGTCCTAGCACCGTGGTTGCCGAGGCCTCCGGTGTAGCTGCGACTTCGAACACATCCATAGGTGATTATATGGTGCAAATATATGGGGGGGGGGGCATATGCCCCATGCTCATCTAGGTGATTTTTTCTCGAACAATTGCAACCAGTTCTACGAGAGGACACAAAGATTGTGGGATATGGTTGACCCTTTAGACAGAGCCAGCCGCCGACAATTGAACTAGCTCCGTTAATTATTTGCATATTTTTGTCCATGATGCAACTGAACAAAAGCTAGAGGGAAAGATAATCGAGCAGAGAGGATTCTCCCTGCTACAACTCAATAAAATTGTTGACTATGCCCTCCATATGTGTAAAATTTCTTCTAGCTTGCTAGGAATATAAAAGGGACATATAATAGATGGATTGGACCAAATCCTATGTACTGAAATTCTATCTGTTTTATGGCTTTGATAAACGGTACGGTGCGAAGATCTGACTAGCAAAGAGTACTCAAGAAAGCAATTACATCGGTGTTCCTCTGATGGAGTACTCCGCGACATTTGTCTTCATTGATAGGTGCTCCCTGTCCAAAATCTTGAGCTATTCGAATTGTACGCCGGTGAGCGGCATGGTACGCTCCAGACCTAGCACCGTGGCTGACGAAGCCTCTGGTGTAGCTGCGACTTCGAACACATCCACATGTGATTATATGGTGCAAATATATGGGGGTGTGGGGCATATGCCCCATTTCCATCTTGGTGACTTTTTATCGAATAATTGCAACCAGTTCTATGAGAGGAAACAAACATTGTGGATATTGTTGAAGCTTTAGACAGCGCCAGCCACCGCCAATTGAGCTAGCTTCGCTAATTAATGTCATGTTTTGTCCGTGATGCAACCGACCAAAAGCTAGAGAGAAAGATAATCAAGCAGAGAGGACTCAAGCAAAATGGATTGCCGCACTAGTTGCAGCTGCAGGAGGTGCGGTTGGAGGAGCACATTTGGAGCAGTGATTTAGCTGGGAACGCACTGGCCGTCGGTGAGTGAATTAGATGCACAACTTTCAGACTGAAACAAACAAGAAAGGCAGAGCACAGCATAATATTATCCTGTTAATCTTTTGGCATGTTATAAATAGAATGTTTTGTAACTAATATTGTGAGTGACTTTAAAAAAACTAGGTAATAATACCATATAGTTGTGTCAGTTTATTGTGCATATATTGCGAAAATGAGAGCTTTTCCAAAGTTTATATATCTTTCGCCTTTAGTGGAACAAAAACTTAGCATGCGATGTATTTGTGGACTGCCTATTTCTTTATGAAAACATGCATACAAAACTATTGTACAACTGAATCTTGTGTTTGTTATTACTATCAACCTGGTAGTATTAAGTCTCAGATACTACTCTAGTTTTGGGGAAAACAGGATAGCAAATCACTAATGATATGATAGTTGGCAGGTAACAATATGCAAACTGTCAGGCATCAGCTAGCATAGCATGATCTGAAATCTAAAACATTTCCTTACTACATGTGGGAGTAGTTAACACACACACACACAATCCATATATATATTATGAAACTTGTTGTTTCTCCCTGCTTCAACTCAAAAAAAATTGTTGACTGTGAACTCCACATGTGTAAAATTTCTTATAGCTTGCTAGGAATATAAAAGGGGACATATACTAGATGGATTGGACATAATCCTATGTACCGAAATTCTATCTGTTTTATGGCTTTTATAAACGGTAGGGTGCTAGGATCTGGTCATTAAAGAGAACTCAAGAAAGCACTTACACGGGCGTTCCTCCCAGGGAGTACTCCGTGACATTTATCTTCATTGACAGGTGCTACCTGTCCATAATCTTGAGCTGTTCTAGATGTACGCCAGTGAGCGGCAGGGTACGCTCCAGACCTATAACCGTGGCTGACGAGGCCTCCGGTGTAGCTGCGGCTTCAAGCACATCCATATGTGATTATATGGTGCAAATATATAGGGGGGCATATGCCCCATGTCCATCTAGGTGACTTTCCCTTGAACAATTGCAACCAGTTATACGAGAGGAAACAAATATTGTGGGATATGGTTGAAGCTTTAGACAAAGTCAGCCACCGTCAATTGAGCTAGTTCGCCAATCAATGTCATGTTTTGTTCGTGATGCAACCGACCAAAAGCTAGAGAGAAAGATAATCGAGCACAGAGGATTCAAGCAAAATGGATTACCGCACTAGTTGCCGCTGCAGGAGGTGCGGTCGGAGGAGCACATTTGGAGCAGTGATTTAGCTGGGAACACGGTGGCCGTCGGCGAGTGAATTAGATGCACAAATTTCAGACTGAAACAAACAAGAAAGGCCGAGGAGAGCATAATACTATCCTATTAATCTTTTGGCATGTTAAAAATACAAGGTTTTGTAACTAATATTGTGAGTGACTTGCAAAAAACTAGTCAATAATACCATATAGTTATTTCATTTTATTGTGCATATATTGCAAAAATGAGAGCTTTTCCGAAGTTTATATATCTTTCGCCTTCAGTGGAACAAAAACTTAGCATGCGATGTATTTGTGGACTGCCTATTTCTTTATGAAAACATGCATACAAAACTATTGTACAACTGAATCTTGTGTTTGTTACTATCAACCTGGTGGTATTAAGTCTCAGTTACTATACTAGTTTTGGGGAAAACATGATAGCAAACACTAATGATACACTAATGATATGATCGCTGGCAGGTAACAATATGCAAACTGTCAGGCATCAGCTAGGATAGCATGATCTAAAATCTAAAAAAAATCCTTACTACATGCGGGAGTAGTTAACACACACACACATATATATGATGACACCCCTTAAGACCTTATTCTACACACCAAAACGCTTATTCTGCACATCCCCGCCCCACCTCCTCTCCCGATCCAAACACCACCTCCCTCCACCTTCTACCGGTGCCGCCACTCTGGAGCGCCACCCCAGTGCGCCGCCCCGCCCCTATCCACCTTCTACCACGGCCTCCGCCAACCATCTCCTTCCTCCCGCCGGGGCCCGCGTTCCCCTCCATCTTCCTGCACTGGACCCCCCCCCCCCGACCACATCCACATTCTACCGTCTCCACGCGCCGAGAATGAACTCCGCCGCCTCTCCCGTGGTCCATGTTCGAGGGTTCCGGATCCAGCTCCATCGGAGGCCCACCCCACCCACCCACCTTCTTCCTCTGTCTCCCTCATCCACCGCTGCACCACCTTCCTTCCGCCACCACCGCACCACCTCTCTCCCGCGGCCTTCCTCTCCTTGCCGACGAGCCACCCCTCCCCTGGCCACCTCCCAGCACGAACCAGCACCGGATCAAGGCCGCAGCGACACCCCGTGACATCCCATCACTGAATCCAAGTTGCACTGACCCCTCCCCCGCGACTCCCAGCCACCGGATCCAGGCCGCGCCAGCCCTCCTACGCCACCCTGCCATCGGATCCAGGCCAAGCGCCCCCCTGCAACGCCCTACCACACCAGCCGCCACGAGCCACCGGTCATCGTGTCATGGCGCATCTCCCCTGGATCCGGGCTCTGGCTGGTCCCCTGACGCAACCAGCTGCGGTCCCCGGCCTCCACTCCTGCAGCTTCCTCCCTTGGACCCGGGCTGCGAAAGCGCCTGTGATGAAGTTCGTGCAGGTGAGCCCTGCAGTTTTCGGCATGCGCCCGTGAAGTTCGGAGGTAGCGGCGATGTAGTTCTTTCGGTGAGCAGTTTGTCGGCGAGGAGTTTTGCATACAATTAATGGTACTGTCGTTCGTTGGCCACCGCAACCGTAAGGAATTAAAAATGTGAAGTGATGTTTACTTATTCATTTTAGCCCAGATTGCTACTGGTATTTTGCTATTCTTCAGGTTCAGGTTGCAGTTTCCGAGCTAGCAGCATGCAGTGCGCTGGTGCGGTTGACGAAAAACATAAGTTTGTTTCTTGGGATGTTCATTTGAAGTTCACTCATTTTCCTGAGCTAGCAGCATGTAGTGCGCTGATGCGCGTGAAGTGCAGGTTCTCAGTGCACTTTTGCGCGTGCAGTGCAGGTGGTGCTCCTCTGGAGAGCGCCATTCAACCCGACTAGCAGCAACACCGTGTGGTTTTGTGCACTTATCTTGTGCATCCATTATGGTGGTTCTCTTGTATTGTGCAGTTTGCAGGTCCTGCTAGAGACGTTCGCTGCACTGATGGTGGCAGTTGGTTGTCGCGCCTACTGCAGTCCATTCCCCTTGTGGCGACGAGTGGACGTGAGATGCCGGCGTTTTTTGCTTGTATTTGTTGTGGTTCATTTGTGCCTCACGTTGTGGAACGCTTGTCTTCGAAGGCGGTTCTGTATTGCAAAAAGTATTTTTTTTTAAACTGCTCTGCATTTTTCACTTTGTTCTTCAAACGTGTGAGAACAAAAATGTATTTTCTTTTTGGTAAAAATAGATGCAGTCCGTTGGTGCACTGCTTGCCGTTTGCGTGGTTCGTGTGTGGAGTTCACTAATGTCGACAATGCAATCCTGACAAGTTTTAAAAAAGTTAGAAAACGACCAAAATGTCATGTAGTTTACTTTGATTTGTTTCGCGGTTCACTTCGCCCCCATGTGAAGTGCACTCGTTCTCGTGTAGTGTCGTGTGTTCCTAAACAGAAAAATTGTCGTGTGTTCAAAAACAAAAAAATTGCATCGGCACTTGCAGTGCACTTCGTCCTCGCATGCGGTTCAATACACTTCGGCATGGCAGTTGAGATGAAATTATAAAAGAAAATGTGAGCACATAATAATAATAATGCAGTTTCCTCTTTCGACATTGTAGTGCGGTTTTCAGTCAGAAGCAGTGTGTTTATTTGTTGCATGCAGTTCACTCCGTCAATTTTGGTGTCGCGAAAAACAGAGCGTCTGTATTTCGGTAAATTCAAAATTGCACTTAAACCGTAATGAATTACAGAGCGTGTCCTACATGAAAAAGTTGCGCCTCGTCGATATCTTTCCAACGGCATATAATTTGAATCATTACGATCAGCGATTTGTAAAAAATTCATGAAAAAATGGCCGTTGCCACTCGTCGTCGGCCACACGATTTTCAAAATTAACTTAAAACCGTAAGGTATCTCAAAAACATTTCAACATATGAAAGTAGCGCCTCGTTCAAAGCTTTTCAATGGTATAATTTCAAAAATTGGTGTTTCTCCCTGCTGCAACTCAACAAAAATTGTTAACTATGCACTCCACATGTGTAAAATTTCTTATAGCTTGCTAGGAATATAAAAGGGGACATATACTAGATGGATTGGACATAATCCTATGTACCAAAATTCTATCTATTTTATGGCTTTGATAAACGGTACGGTGGTAGGATCTGATCAGCAAAGAGAACTCAAGAAAGCACTTACACGGGCGTTCCTCCCAGGGAGTACTCCGCGACATTTGTCTTCATTTACCGGTGCTCCATGTCCAAAAATTTTAGTTGTTCGAGCTGTACGCCGGTGAGCGGCAAGGTAAGCTCCAGACCTAGTACCATGGCTGACGAGGCCTCCGGTGTAGCTGCGGCTTCGAACACATCCACATGTGATTATATGGTGCAAATATATGGGGGGGCATACGCCCATGTCCATCTTGGTGACTTTTTCTCGAACAATTGCAACCAGTTCTGCGAGAGGAAACAAAGATTGTGGGATATGGTAGAAGCTTTAGGGAGAGCCGGCAGCCGCAAATTGAGCTAGCTCCGCTAATTAATGCCATATTTTGTCCATGATGCAGCCAAACAAAAGCTATAGAGAAAGATAATCGAGCAGAGAGGATTCAAGCTCAATGGATTGCTGCACTAGTTGCAGCTGCAGGAATGTGCGGTCGGAGGAGCACATTTGGGGTAGTGATTTAGCTCGGAACACGCGGGCACCGTTGAGTGAATTAGATCTACCAATTTCAGACTGAGACAAACTGGAAAGGCAGAGTAGAGCAGAGTGCTATCCCGTTAATCTTTTGGCATGTTAAAAATAATAGGTTTTGTAACTAATATTGTGAGTGACTTGCAAAAAACTAGGCAATCATGCCATATAGTTATTTCAGTTTATTGTGCACATAAAACGAAAATGGGAGCTTTTCCGAACTTTATATATATTTCGCCTTCAGTGGATTTTTTTTGATCATGCGATGTATTTGTGAACGGCATGTTTCTTTAAGAAAACATGCATACAAAAATATTGTACAACCGAATCTTGTGTTTGGTACTATCAACCTCGTAGTATCAAGTCTCAGTTACTATACTTGTTTTGGGGAAAATAGGATAGCAAATCACTAACGATATGATCGCTGGCAGGTAACAATATGCAAATTGTTAGGCATCAGCTAGCATAGCATGATCTGAAATCTAAAATCATTCCTTACTACAGGCGGGAGTAGTTAACAATATATACTCGGATTATGAAACTTGTTGTTTCTCCCTGCTGCAACTCAACAAAAAATGTTGACTGTGCACTCCATATATGTAAAATTTCTTCTAGCTTGCTTGGAATATAAAAGAGGACATATACTAGATGGATTAGACCTAATCCTATGTACCGAAATTCTATCCGTTTTATGGCTTTGATAAACGGTACGGTGCTTGGATCTGATCAACAAAGACAACTCAAGAAAGCACTTACACGGGCATTCCTCCCAGCACTACTACATGATGGTCCAAACACGACACTACGATCAGAGACCCTTTGAAGAAACTGCGTGCGATGCCATAATCGCAAACGGTGGTGTAAAAAACCGTCAAAAAGGTGCAAAACGTTTGCGATGATGGATGCATCAAACACGGTTCAGATTTTTGTTGTGTGTGCGATGCAAGGCATACGGTTCAGTTCAATTACAGTTTGGGATGAGGAGAAACAAAATAAACGGTCAGCCAGATGCAGGTGTGTGCGATATACATGATACGGTTCACTATGATGACTTGTGTGTGATTAGGCAACACAATGGAAATGGTTCAACTGAATAACATGTGTGTGATACGCGACAACCAGGTCCGTTCAGAAATGTGTGCGAAGACCAATAAAAACATAAACGATTGCTGCTAATAAGCCGTGTGATTTGCTCTGTCTACAGAAAAAATAGTATATTTATATATATAACTGAAATAAACATACAATTACGTAAGTGACTATACAGATCATTCGCATATACTTCAATAAACAATTGCATGCATTCTAAAGTAGGAAAAACGATCGTCTAGTCATCTACTTCTTGTGACGCTCCCGCCACTGCTCTGTTTCTTGATCTCTCGTCTCGGGCAGGAAGAAGACACTTCCTCATGTCAATGATCCGCCTGTACATCTCGTAGCTTGTGTACGCGTCCTTGGCCACGTACTTGACATGTTGTTGATCCAGTCTCTCACGCCACACACTATGCTAGGCGTTTTTGTCCTTCTTGCTCTCATTCTTCATCTTCATGTAGTAGGGGTCGATGATGGCCGAGGCGAGGTCAACCAAAGAGCTCAGTTTGTTTTTGTCGCTGCCCCAGACCTTGTAGTGGTGCTGGATATTGACAAGATTCTGGCATTTCAAGCCCGAAACCTTGAGTGCTTATCGTTGGTGGTGTCCACCATAGCAAAGCTGTAGTTGGAGCTATTGATAAACCTGGAGAAACGCTCGCAAGGCCTTGTGGCAAGGTGGTAGTGGTAGATGAGGACGTCATGTCGCACGGACAAATGGGCAACGACAACCTTCATATGGTGCCCAGCACGACCGATGGTGTACTCGAGGTCAAAGCCGGCCACTTGGTACTTGTCCTCGGCAAGGAACTGCTCCATAGTTTGGATGGAGCTCTCTATCAAGACCGGATCGTTCGTGTACACCACCAAGAGGGCCTTGAAGGAAATATGCCCTAGAGGCAATAATAAAGTTGTTATTTATATTTCCTTATATCATGATAAATGTTTATTATTCATGCTAGAATTGTATTAACCGGAAACTTAGTACATGTGTGAATACATAGACAAAACAGAGTGTCCCTACTATGCCTCTACTAGACTAGCTCATTGATCAAAGATGGTTATGTTTCCTAACCATAGACATGAGTTGTCATTTGATCAACGGGATCACATCATTAGGAGAATGATTTGATGGACAAGACCCATACGTTAGCTTAGCACTATGATCGTTTAGTTTTACTGCTATTGCTTTCTTCATGACTTATACATGTTCCTATGACTATGAGATTATGCAACTCCTGAATACCGTAGGAACACCTTGTGTGCTATCAAACATCACAACGTAATTGGGTGATCATAAAGATGCTCTACAGGTGTCTCTGAAAGTGTTCGTGGTGTTGGCATAGATCAAGACTAGGATTTGTCACTCCGAGTGTCGGAGATGTATCTCTGGGCCCTCTCGGTAATGCACATCATAATAAGCCTTGCAAGCAAAAGACTAATGAGTTAGTCACGAGATGATGTATTACGGAACGAGTAATGAGACTTGCCGGTAACGAGATTGAACTAGGTATAGAGATACCGACGATCGAATCTCGGGCAAGTAACATACCAATGACAAAAGGAACAACGTTTGTTGTTATGCGGTTTGACCGATAAAGATCTTCGTAGAATATGCAGGAGCCAATATGAGCATCCACGTTCCGCTATTGGTTATTGACCGGAGATGAGTCTCGGTCAATGTCGTGGAAATAACACGGTAGATGTCCGGTTTAACGGACTTGATGATGGAACCATCGCACGGGTTAGCTTGAAGGGGTTAAAAGCACACAAAGGACACGGAGGGTTTATACTAGTTCGGCCCCTTCGATGAAGGTAAAGGCCTACGTCTAGTTTGGTTTGGTATTACTTGGGCGTCGATGAACAGGGAGCGATTTGCTTGCCTGTCTCGACGGGTTGTTTCTGGCTTGACCCTGAACCACCGCCGGGTCGTCCCTTTATATAGAGGCGACGCCCGGTCCGGTTTACAGAGTCCCGAGGCCGGCTCATACTCGTGTCCGCCTCGGTCTCTGCTCTTTCTTCCTTATCTCTCAAGTTACATCATCGGGCGGTTTACAAACCATAACTCTATACATGGGCCCTAAGATCTTATGGGCCGTAGCCTTTACTAAATATTACAACCATACAAAATATTATAAAGAGCCGGTTTATACTAGCCGGTTCATACCTGCTAGTAATATCCCTGACATTAGGCCCCAGAATGATTTGAACTTGTTCACATCAATCTTCTCAGTCTCACATAATTTTCTTCTGTGTTTTTTCATTTTTTGTAAACTGGTCCTGACGTCATCCTCGAGAATCACTGAATCTGACCGTGACATCACTTCCGCATTTAATGCCGTGAGCTGTCCATCGGCTTTGTTTAAGGGTTATCCCGAAAATCGAGGCGTCAGAGGATCTTTATCCGATCCTTTGCCTCCTCGAATCCCGCACCTGTGGCTTCGGATCTGTCTTTCTTCTTATAAATACCGTTGTCCCCATTCATTATCTTCTTCTCGCATCTTCTTCCTACTCCGTCGCCCGACTCCATCGTCGCCTGAGCTCGAACCGCCGTCGTCAACCGCCGAATCCAAGACCTTGCCGGCCGCTGCATCGACCTGAGCTTGACCAGAGAACCTCCGCCGCTGATTCCTGCTGTTCCAGGTATGTCTTTCCTCCTCATTATAGATCCGTAACTTCTAGGGTTCTTCCTTGCGCCTCCGCCATTAGAGCCTCAATGGAAGCTTCACCTTGTTCAACTTAAGCAAATAGTTTTCAGTGACCTTTACTTTTAGATCTTGCCCTTTAAGCTTTGCCTCTACTCCGCTGTATATGCTTCAGATCTTCATCATTCTTGTTTAACCTGTAGATTTATCCGCTCTGTATGAAACCTTTGTAGTTCTTCCCGTATATCCTTGCCTTTATTTTTCTTTTTCTTGCATGCTCAGATCTGTTCTGCTTTAATTGTCTGTGAAAACCTGTTTCTTCTCCTTTGTAGATCTGTTAAGTATACTCCGGTTTAAACTGTCATGCGCAAACTCTGTAAAAAACTTTAAAAACATACGCGACGGTTTAGCTCTTTCTCTATTGCTGTCATGAACCGGTGATAGCACAGCTCACTGTTATTGCCGGGTTATCTATATCATTAGTCCCTTGTCTAAACCGTTGCGTGATCTTCGTATATATCTTCCGGTTTATGCTGCTGTACTTAAATAATCCGGTCTTTGCACTTTATCTTTTTAGCGCGTGCTCTTCTGCTGTCATGGCCAAACAATTTGTGTCTCGCGATTGGGTTCCTTCCATTATTACGGAAGAAGACTTGGTCAATGCCGCTGCCGTTGGTACTTTAGGTCCTCAATCCGTTTTAAAGTGGCGGGCTCCAGGAAATGAATGCCCTCCTACTCCCAGAGAGGGGGAGGTTATTGTTTTCTTCGACCACATAGCCCGAGGCTTCACACCTCCCGGTTCAAAATTCTTTCGAGATGTGCTTGCCGCCTTCCAACTCCATCCTCAGGACATTGGTCCCAACTCCGTTTCCAATATCTGTGACTTCCAAGTTTTCTCAGAGGTATACCTGCAAGAAGAGCCGTATGTTGATCTGTTCCGGGATTTCTTTCACCTGAACCGGCGTACTGAGTTCACCAGCGGACCGCATCAGGAACTCGGCGGGATTAGTATCCAGAAAAGGAGAGATGCAGTCTTTCCCCATGCCGCTCTCCACACGCACCCAAAGGAGTGGAATAAGTCTTGGTTTTACTGTATTGACACTTCTCCTGAAGGGGAGAACCCACTGCCGGGTTATCGCGAGCACCGTCTTCCGGAGGATCACCCTCTGCCATAGCGACTCAGCTCTGCCGAACGGCCCCGGTTTGCTTCTCAGCTTGCCAGACTGAAAGCTTTATGGCCAACGGTTTAATTGGAACCGATTTTATGCGATGTTGGCTCTCTTGGAGTATCCTTCCCTTGATGCGGCGACCACATTTGATGTGCAAGTATTCTGGTAAACCGGACGACCCTCAACGGTTTACCAAGGATACACTTTTTGAATCGGAGGTCATTGAATCGGCTAAGAAGATGCTCAACGTCTCCTTAGAGGATTGCAGCAAAATCGGATTGGCTCCGTATTACAAGAAAAACAGACTGCCTGCAGTAAGTCTTTTTCTCTGTCATGTATTTGTAATCCGTTCTTTTTTAAACCGTTCTTTCAATTATCTTTTCTTCTTTCGAACAGGCTGAGGATCCCTTTTGGAAAAGAAAGCCTCGGGAGAAACCCGGAAAACAGGCACGTCGGAAAACCTTTGCTAGTAAGAAGAGAAAAGCGGCTGGTGGCTCTAGTTCTCACGCTGAGGATGACGATCCAGACTCTGAGGAATGTATTAATCCGGCTTTAGCTTGCTTGCTTTTACTCATATCTGTATGTAATAATAACTTTTCGCAGGAGTTGGCTGAAGGAGATAGACCGGCCGCAGTTGAGGTAACTATCCTTTCTTCCGATTCAGAACCACATCCACAAAAAAGTCGTCGGACAGTCCGGAAATATCAGTTTTCTCACCCTTATGCTCAATTGGATCCTAATTTTCTTTTGAAGAAACAACAACATGAAGCCCTTCGCCGGACTACTCGCCATAGTGGTCTTGCCGTGGAGTCATCCGGAATATCTCTTACTCCGGCTCGGAGGCGCCGCTCTGAGGTTATACTCTCTCCAACCCTCCTTCATCCCAAGGCCGGGCTTATACGCAAACCTCTTAAACCGTCTGACCCTGATTATCAGGAGACTCCGTTATCCTCTTCTGGTGAATCAACCGCAACACAACTTCCACCTCTGAAAACTGTCCCAGGGTAAGTGATACGTCCAAAATGTATCTATAATTTCTGCTTGCTCCATGCCTCTTTTGGGTGATATTGCTATGATATTTATACACTTCCATACACTTTTGATCATATTTGGACTAACCTATTAACTCAGTGCACCCCAGTGCCAGTTTCTGTTTTCGGCTGTTTTTGTATTTCAGGTTTTCACATTACGAGAGCTGCCAGGAAAAATCCAGAAAAATTATATAAAAAATCAGCGTTCCAGAAACTACCGTGCGCCCGAAGGACAGCCGGGGGGGGGGGGCACCAG
>LR738715.1:16203761-16271469 GCA_902687465.1 Secale cereale | reverse complement strand
GCCCCCCGAGGCTCCTCCGATGCCCCCCTTTGGCATATATTTAAAGCGTCTCGAGAAACCCTCGAAACAGGAACTCTTTTTCGCGATCTCATCTCTGTTCCGCCGCCGCCGCCGCTTCCAAGATCGGGAGCACCAGGAGAACCCTTCCCGGCACCCTGCCGGAGGGGAGGATCACCACCGGGAGCCTCTCCACCACCATGGACGCCTCCCGGATGAGTTGTGAGTAGTCTCCCTTGGACCATGAGTCCATGACCAGTAGCTATGTGATGTTCTCCTCCCGTTCTTGTGCTTCACTAATTAGTCCTCGTGAGCTGCCCTACATGATCGAGGCACATATGTAATCCTTATGCTGTTGCTATGATGAGTTTGCTAGGATCCGATGGATTATGAGATTATGTTCAGATTGTGCTTGAGTAATATATTTGATCTACCTCTTTTATATTTATGTTCGTAAGTAATTATTGCATGTTCTCCGTTGTTATTTATTGCTTTGGCCAAGTAATAGGTAGTGACTCCAAGAGGGAACGTTATGCTCGATTGTGGGTTCATGCCCCTCGATGACTAGTTTGAGTGACAGAAACATGAGTCTAGGGGATGTGCTGTTGCCACAAGGGGGAAAACAACGGTGCTTGTGCCCGCAGGTGCAAGGATTGTTTACTTTACGCAAAGTTCTTTTAATGCAGTTGTCTGTTGCTTTGAGTTTACACTATGGGTGGGACTCGCAACTTAATACCAGCGAGATGTTCTGGATAGATATCTCAAGGTGGATGATTAGTAGTAGATGCAGATGGATTTCGGTCTACTTACTTTGGCGTACCGCCCATGCTTTGAACCTCAACCTTTCTTGCAATGTAGTCAGCATTGGT
Source organism: Secale cereale (assembly GCA_902687465.1). Taxonomy (NCBI): domain Eukaryota; kingdom Viridiplantae; phylum Streptophyta; class Magnoliopsida; order Poales; family Poaceae; genus Secale; species Secale cereale. Next base: position 16,270,603 of record LR738715.1, on the reverse strand, counting down.
TTGCGTTCGTGGTCCTGTCAATTGCCCAGCTGTAATTCGTTTACCTCACATAGCTGTTTTATCGTCTTTTGGGAGAGAGACATCACTAGTGAACATCATGAGACTCCGGTCCATATTACCATCATTGATCACATCCACTATTTACTTTTCGCTATTATTTACTATTGCAAACATTATCTATCACTACTATCATTTGCTTTTAATCCTTTGTGAACTACAAGGCCGGAGGGATTGACAACCTCTCTGTTCTCGTTGGGAGCAAAGTTATTTGTATCTGTGTGCAGGTCCACGTTGATTGCTAATATCTGGCGCCGTTAGTAGTTGACACCTTCTTGTTGAACCTAGGAGTCTCTGGGGATTCGATCCTTGGTATCTTTGCCAAGGGAGAAACTTCCGCAACACTACATCTCACACCTTCCACTTGGGGTAACCAACGAGGGGCGAGAAGCCTAGCAGTAAGTCTTTTAAATTTATCCGGTTTATGATTGCACCTTGCCTTACAGTTCTAACTTGTTTCTCCAACTTCCTTCAGCAAGCCAAAGCCTAGTAAAAAACCAAAGGCCAACCAACCAACTGTCGAGACTGTTGTTGATGATCCCGCGGCTGAACCGGAGTCAACTGTTCCTCCAGAAGGCGAACCTATAATTCCAGTTGAGGATTCTACTCCTGCCGATCACACTACTATACCTGAGAATCCCAATGCCGAAGATGTTCGTGAACCGGCAAGTCCTGCCCGGGCCACTCCCCCTTAGACCAATCCGGCTCCTCCCAGTACGGTTCGCACTGCAACCCCTCCACCAACAACTGCTTCTCCGGAGGTGGAAATAACTCATACAGCTTATTCCGCTCCTGTTGAGCCCACTGTCTTAGCCAAACATACGGCTAAAGCGGAGAAGCTGCACAAGGAAAAGGGTAAATGGAGTACCGAACTGTCCAGCTTTGCTGAGATGAGTGCCTAGGAGCTTTATTCCGGGTACTTGAACCGGCTCCACACTGGTCGAGATTATGAAGCGGGCCTGATTAACATGATGAAGGACAAGTATGAGGTAATCCCTTGCATCTTCTTTTAACTTTCAATGTACTTCTGTCCATATCGTATCAGCCCCCAAGTTCCGGTTTAGCTGTGTATCGAAGGTGAACCGGTACTTCCCGATGAATCGAATGATCTTACATTAGCCCCCAAGTGCCAGGGGCATAACCCGGTTTATGTGCCTGGGACTTGCTTAACTTTTCCTTTGATACTTCAATTAGCCATTAGTCCCCAAGTGTCAAGTAGACAACTTGTTTGTATGCTTGATACTTTGTCTTTGAATCGCTGCTGTTTAACACTTCAATTGCCCATTAGCCCCCAAGTGTCAAGTAGACAACTTGTTTGTGTGCTTGAGACTTTGTTTTTGATTTATGTCCGCTTATTACTTTATCATCCTTGCAGGCTGATTTAAACCGGAGTGCTGACGAAATCAATGAACTTCAGAGCCGTCTTGCTGAAACGGAGGCTGCTGCTTCTAAAGCCAAGAAAGATCTGAAGGTGAGTTTAAAGACTGCTGAAGAGCTGAAAAAATTCTTTGAAGAAGAGCGGACCGCCTTTGAGGTTCAGAAGAAAGATCTGGAAACAAGGGTCAAAGATGCTGAAGAAGCGCTTAATCCGGTGACTGAAGAGTTAACCGGCTTAAAGCGGCAAATAGAGTTGATGACTTCTGCAATCTTTGGTAAGTATAATCTGTACTCCTGCTTTATCCTTGTAATCTTCCATCTGTGCCGGTTTAATTGTGATACTCATATGCAGGGCGCCGTGTCACCCATCTGAGGGATGACTTACGGAAGAAACTTAAGGCATGTTACACTTTGGTCGAGCAGTTGTATTCTGGCGCTCAGAGGATCATAAGTGCAACATCATTCAATAAACCGGCGCCCACTACCATCCAAGGCACGTTAGAAAAGTTGTCTGTTCTGCCAGTGCGTTTGGAGGAAGTTAAAAAATCTGCCGCTCGAGCCGGTGCCCTCATGGCACTTACCAGGGCTAAAGCCTGGGTCCCGGATCTTGATCCGGAAGAGGCCTTGAGTGGGTATCCCGACACTAAATAAGACGGATCAACTTTTCCTGCAAAGGACCTTCATGCTCTGACGAAGGAGATGCGTCCACTCGCCAGCAAGCTTGCAGCCGAATCCGATTTATCCAGGTATCATCTGGGGTACGACTTGCAAAACGAGCGCGTGGAGCGGCCGGTTTACGATACCGTCAACTTAATCCCACCAGTGCGCCCTCATACCTTCGCTCCAGATATCGAACCTTCAGAACTTATCAACGAAGAGATGTACTTCCGTGCCCTAACGAAGATCGACTGGTGTGTTCCGGACTTCCAGCCGCTTCAAGAAGAGGAGGAGACTCCGGATCAAGTCGATGCCCAGCCGTCGCAGCAGGAAGGAGCATAGGCCATACTTTAGTGTTTGTGGTTGCAGTCTCATTTATCAAACAATCTTTAATCCGTCAGGCTTGCTATGCCTTGTAATAGGATAGCTGAAAACATTTTCCGCTTTGATCCGGATATTCCAACTTTTTGTTTTAATGTTTGCCGATTTAAAATTTGTCTGAAGTCGCTTATCTTGCATATGACCTGTCCCTGCATAGATAATACTAAAAATACGTCCTAACGGTTTACCGTCGGACAGATTAAATTGTTCTCACAATATATCAAACAAATGTATACTTATGCCCAAAAATACTTTATACCTGTGACCAAGTATGCTTGATACTCTTAATCCGGTGAGATTTCCTGATGGAAACTTTGATAAATCCAGTAATGATCCGGGGCTTGATAAAAGGTACCGGTTTATATCTTGCTTTTATAGCTTATATTTGGCCTTTGCCTGATGGGTGATCCGAGTTATAATGAACACCGGTTTATCCCATGCTGGTACTCATTACCCAGACTTTTTAACTTTGTAGATGTGTGGGCAATTTCTTGAATTGTTCCACTCCAGATTAAAGAACCATAATACATAAAGATCAGAAATGCAAATTTGCAAATAAAACCATGTAGTCGAGGCTTTTTATGAGCTGCCAGGCTCAAAGCAAGGTTCAGCCAATCACTGGATGCGGGTAGTGTCGTCTTTCCAGAGGGCCGGTCAATGGATGCGGGTACCATCCATAAGAACCATAAGAAAAACTTTAGCCAATCACTGGATGCCCGTAGCTTTTCTAGAGGGCCTCCATGGCTCCATGAAGCCATGGGAAAATGTAAGCCAATCACTGGATGCCCGTAGCCTTTCCAGAGGGCCTCCATGGCTCCATGAAGCCATGGGGAAATATAAGCCAATCACTGGATGCCCGTAGCTTTTCCAGAGGGCCTCCATGGCTCCATGAAGCCATGGGGAAATATAAGCCAATCACTGGATGCCCATAGCTTTTCCAGAGGGCCTCCATGGCTCCATGAAGCCATGGGTAAATCTTGAACCAATCACTGGATGGATTACCATCCAGAGGGTTTTTATGAAGCGTTCTCTTTGAGCCGGATGTGACCTTATGCTCTTCAGGGAGTTTATTGCTTCTGAGTGTATATGTTCTGCAAAATCAGTTTAAACCGATCGATCTATTTGAAATATAACATATGATAACACATGCATGGTTGTCCTCATAAGATATTTGTATTAGAAAAAAGGCTGAGCCCCCGGTTTACCGAGGGTGCCGGTTTATTCATTAATCATAATATATACATAGGATACAGTGGAGCTCTTGGCTCAGGTATAGTAGGGCCGTAAGTGGGCGATGTTCCATGGCCTCTTTGTCTCCTCTTCCGATGTCCGTGAATCCTTGTGTTCTCGAACGTCCACCAGGTAATATGAGCCGTTGTGCAGATTCTTGCTGACCACAAAGGGTCCTTCCCAAGGTGGGGATAACTTGTGCATATCTGTTTGATCTTGGATGAGCCGGAGTACTAAGTCACCCTCCTGGAACGTCCTTGTCTTGATCCGGCGACTGTGATATCTGCGCAAGTCTTGTTGATAGATCGCAGACCGTGCGGCTGCTATATCACGCTCTTCATCCAGCCAGTCCAAACTGTCTTGTCTCGCCTGTTCGTTGGCCATTTCAACATATGCTATCACCCTTGGTGAATCATGACGGATATCGCTTGGAAGGACTGCTTCAGCACCATATACCATGAAGAAAGGTGTGTAATTCGTGGACCGGTTTGGTGTAGTGTTGATACTCCAAAGGACAGACGGTTACTCCTCGACCCAACATCCTGGGGTTCTTTGCAAGGGAGTCATAAGCCGGGCCTTAATACCTCGCAAAATCTCCTGGTTTGCTCTTTCAGCTTGACCATTGGTTTGAGGGTGAGCCACAGAAGATACATCTAGGCGAATATGCTCTCGTTGACAAAATTCTTCCATCTCACCCTTAGATAAATTGGTGCCGTTGTCTGTGATGATGCTGTGTGGAAAGCCAAACCGGAAAATTACCTTTTTGATGAATTTGACTGCTGTGGCTGCATCACACTTGCTCACAGGTTCTGCTTCAATCCACTTTGTAAACTTATCCACCGCCACCAGTAGATGAGTTTTCTGATCTTGGGATCGCTTAAAAGGTCCAACCATATCAAGCCCCCAGGTCGCAAACGGCCAGGTTATTGGTATCATCCGGAGCTCCTGTGCCGGAACAAGAGCATGTCGTGAAAACTTCTGACAAGCATCACACTTCCGGACTAGATTCGCCGCATCAGCATGAGCTGTTAACCAATAGAAACCATGTCGAAAAGCTTTAGCCACCAATGATTTTGAACCGGCATGATGACCACAATCCCCTTCATGGATCTCACGAAGAATCTCGCAACCTTCCTCAGCTAACACACACCGCTGAAACGCTCCAGAAATGTTGCGATGATGAAGTTCCCCGTTTGCAATCGTCATTGACTTAGAACGCCGAATTATCTGTCGTGCTTCTATTTCATCATCCGGTAGCTCTCCACGGCTCAGATATGCCAAATAAGGCAGCGTCCAATCCGGAATAACATGAAGTGCTGCCACTAACTGTGCCTCCGGATCAGGAACAGCTAGGTCTTCCTCCGATGGTATTTTTACTGATGGACTGTGCAGCTCATCCAAAAAAGTATTTGGCGGCACCGGTTTACGTTGAGAACCCAACCGGCTTAAAGCATCAGCCGCTTCGTTCTTTCGCCGGTCTATGTGGTCCACTCGATACCCTTTGAAATATCCAGCAACTGCTTCCACTTCTCGTCTGTAAGCCGCCATGAGGGGATCTCATGAATCCCACTTTCCTGAAACTTGCTGTGCCACCAAATCTGAATCGCCGAAACACTTAACCCGGCTCAAGTTCATCTCCTTTGCCATCCGCAAGCCATGAAGTAATGCTTCATACTCTGCTGCATTATTAGTACAAGGAAACAATAGACGTAGGACGTAACAAAACTTATCACCTCGTGGGGAAGTTAAGACAACTCCAGCCCCCGAGCCTTCTAGCTGTCTTGAACCGTCAAAGTGAATCGTCTAGTACGTCAAATCCGGCTTTTCCTCAAGTGTTTGTAACTCTGTTCAATCATTGATGAAATCCACCAATGCCTGAGACTTTATAGCGGTGTGTGGCACATATTTCAACTCATGTGGGCTGAGCTCAATAGCCCACTTCGCCACTCTACCTGTTGCTTCTCTGATCTGGATGATGTCCCCCAATGGTGCTGAGCTAACCACAGTTATTGGGTGACCTTGGAAATAATGCTTCAATTTCCGGTTTGCCATGAACACACCATACACCAGCTTCTGCCAATATGGGTACCACTGCTTAGACTCAATGAGTACTTCACTCACGTAATAAACCGGGCGCTGAACCGGGTATTCCTTCCCTGCTTCTTTGCGTTCAACCACAGTTGCCACACTAACTGCCCGTGCATTGGCGGCAACATATAGCAACAAAGGCTCTTTATCAACAGGGGCAGCTAGGACTGGGGGTCTGGCTAGCTGTCGCTTCAAATCCTCGAACGCAGTATTTGCCTCATCACTCCATATAAACCGGTCCATCTTTCTCAGCATCTGATAAAGCGGAATCGTCTTCTCCCCCAAACGGCTAATAAACCGGCTCAATGCTGTGATCCGGCCAGCGATACGCTGAACATCATTAATGCAAACCGGCTTTGTTAAAGATGTGATTGCCTTGATTTTCTCCGGATTAGCTTCGATTCCTCTATTTGACACCAAAAACCCTAGGAGCTTGCCTGCCGGAACACCAAAAGCACACTTCTCCGGATTAAGCATCATTTTATAGGCCCGAAGATTGTCGAAGGTCTCCTTGAGGTCCTCTATCAGTGTCTCTTCCTTCCTTGACTTTACCACAATATCATCCACATAGGCATGAACATTTCTTCCTATCTGCCCCTTAAGACAGTTCTGAACGCAACGCTGATAAGTTGCTTGGGCACTCTTGAGCCCAAAAGGCATAGATACATAGCAAAAAGCACCAAAGGGAGTTATGAAAGCTGTCTCCTCCTAGTCTTTAACTGCCATCTTGATCTGGTGATATCCTGAGTATGCATCCAAAAAACTTAGCCGCTCACATCCCGCTGTAGCATCGATAATCTGATCAATGCGAGGGAGAGCAAAAGGATCGGTTGGACAAGCTTTGTTGAGGTCTGTGTAGTCCACACACATTCTCCACTTTCCGTTCTTCTTTAGCACCAGCACCGGATTAGCCAACCACTCTGGGTGAAAAGCTTCCACTATAAACCCTGCAGCCAAAAGTCTGGCCACTTCCTCTCCTATAGCCTTGCGCCTCTCTTCGTTGAAGCAGCGCAGATATTGCTTGACCGGTTTAAACTTCGGATCAATATTAAGACTGTGCTCAGCGAGTTCCCTCGGTATACCTGGCATGTCAGAAGGTTTCCATGCAAAGATATCCCGGTTCTCACGGATGAACTCGATGAGCGCGCTTTCCTATTTAGGATCAAGGTTAGCGCTGATGGTGAACTGTTTGGACGAATCGCCTGGCACGAAATCAATTTGCTTGGTCTCCTCCGCTGATTTAAATTTTAATGCCGGATCATGCTCTGTAGTTGGCTTCTTCAACGGAGTCATATCTGCCGGATCAACATTATCTTTATAAAACTTCAACTCTTTTGTGGCACACACTGCCTCCGCGTAAGCTGCGTCTCCCTCTTCACACTCCAATGCTATCTTGCGACTTCCGTGAACCGTAATTGTGCCTTTGTGACCTGGCATTTTGAGCTGTAGATAAACATAACACGGCCTAGCCATAAACTTGGCATAAACCGTCCTCCCGAATAAAGCATGATAGGGGCTCCGGATCTTGACGACTTCAAAAGTTATCATCTCTGACCTGGAATCATTCTCATCCCCAAAGGTAACTTCTAAATCAATTTTTCCAACTAGATAAGCTGACTTACCTGGAACCACCCCATGGAATACCGTATTTGACTGCCTTAGCTTCTTATCCGTCAAGCCCATACGACGGAAAGTCTCATAGTACAAAATATTAATGCTGATGCCGCCATCCATGAGAACTTTAGTGAACTTATAGCCACCCACTTGTGGTGCTACCACCAAGGCCAAGTGGCCCGGATTATCCACCCGCATTGGGTGATCCTCCCTACTCCAGACGATGGGCTGCTCTGACCAGCGCAGGAATTGTGGTGTTGCCGGTTCAACCGCGTGGACTGGCCGTTTTAAAACCTTCTGATCTCGTTTACACAAACTCGTAGTGAACACATGATATTGCCCACTGCTCAACTCCTTCCGATTACTCCGGTATCCGGATTGTGGCTGCTGTTGCTGACGCTGCTGATTACCCTGGTTATTGTGATTACCTTGGCCCTGCCGTTGGCTGCCTTGGTTATTGTAACCACCTTGACCATGCGGCGGATTACCTTGGTTATTATAACCACCTTGGCCATTTTGATTACTGGCCCGGTTATGATAATCGCTGTTATTGCCCCTATATCCTGATCCGGAGCTGTTCCCCTGATGACTCGGACCATAAAACCCCGGGCCTGAACCACCATTGGGAGGCCCGTCATTAGGATTAAAGCGGCCCATCATGGCTTCCGTCAAGGGCCTGCATTCTCTTATTGTGTGTTTTGCCGGTCGTCCCCTCGAGCTATGCTTCGGACAAGGCTGATCTAACTCTTTGTCCCAACTAATATCCCTTCCGCCGGTTTGTTGGGGTGGATTGCCCCTATTGCACTGGAAACCCCCTTGGACTTGGGTATTGGCTACGAAATCAGAGCCACCTTTCGCTTGCCTAAGAAACTTGCAGGAGCCGGATTAACTTGCGCCGGTTTACTTGGTTTACTAACCTTTCCTGCTTTGTCTCAATCAGCTTCTGGATATTTAGTATTGTCAGAGTCCCCATACTTCACCAGAGCACTCATGAGAGTTCCCATATCATTACAATCCCATTTAAGCCGTCCTAGCTTTAGCTTTAGAGACTCAAACCGGCAATTGTTTTCCAAAGTCACTATTGATGTGCTAGGATTGATACCATTCGAAGAGTGCAAGATCTCTGACACTCGCCGCACCCAAGCACTTGTGGACTCCTGCTCTCCTTGCACACAGGCTGCCAGATCCACTACTGACATTGGCTGCTTGCACGTATCTTTAAATTTTTTAATGAACTGGCGACGTAGCTCTCCCCATGATCCGATCGAATTCGGGGGTAAACCCTTTAGCCAGGTCCGGGTTGTACCTTCAAGCATCATAGTAAAGTACTTTGCACAAGCCGCTTCATCTACATCCAACATCTCCATGGCCATCTCGTAACTCTCCACCCAAGCTTCGGGAGCCAAATCTGCGGTGTAATTAGGCACCTTATGTGGCCCTTTGAAATCCTTGGGCAGCTTCACGCCCCGTAAAGCGGGGATAAGACACTATACCCCGAAGGAACTCGTTGTAACTCCTGTCTCCGCAGTGGTCGTGTGAACCGGCGTCGTCTGATGGATTTCCTCCCGGGCTACCGACCTAACCCGGTTTACATCCTGAGCTTGTGCAGCTGCGCCTGCCGGATTATCCTGTCTGTGCCGATGCCGCCTGCGTTCACTGCTAGACACTTCTGGTTCCTCCCAATGCCTGGTGTAACTTCGGCTGGGACGTGGTGTTGAATGTAACCTCTCCCTGCTATGAGAATACGCTTGCTTTTGTATCAACGCAGTGTTGAGTAAATCCTTGACCCTGCGTGCCTCCAATGCCACCGGAGACGTCCCCTCAATGGGTAAAGCAGCCAAGCGTGAAGTAGCTGCAATGATATTGTCCAAAGGATTCGAGTAATGACCCGAAGGGGTAGGAATATGAGGTGTAGATGTGATCCGTCGATCTTGCTCGGCAGTGGGCTGCTGAACCGGCTCGTCCCTCGCTGGGGGTGCCCTCCGGTTTAAGGCCGGATCATTGCTAGTTCCTGCCCCTGGCGTCCTAAACAGATCCGTTGCTTCATAAACCGGCGGTATACGGGATTGGTACTTCCGACTTCTTACTCCCTGTGTAGAGGCATGTTCCATCCTTAGGTGAAAAGCCTGATCATTCAATTCCGCTTGCCTTATTGCTATCATAGCCTTCTCTGCTTTCAGATCATCCCTTGCTTGATCAATCCGGCCCTTTAGCTGAAGGAGCTCTGCATCATGCTGCGCCTTGTCTGCTGGAGCTACCTCTGCCACAGCTTTGGCCGTGAATTCTTCCACTAAGGTGGATAGAACATCAGTAGGTGAGAGGGCTGGGCCGCTCCCCCCTACACCAGCTTCTGCTGTCGTCCCGTTCACTGTGGGCTGTGAATCGGCCATAAAGACAGCCACCCGGTTTGGCGGGTCAAAGGGGTCCGGAATACTGTTCCCGTCGGACTCACCCTCAGACCGGCCGTCCTGCAACTGATACAGAGACTCAGTCTCTCCGGATGAGGATCCGTCGTCAGAGTAGACAATTGTTTCACCGTCGGATTCCGATCCGTCCTCGGTTTGGACCCAGTGAACTGCTCCAACGAAAACGTGCTGCATGGCGGGCTGAATCTGGGCTGATCTCGCACGCTGAGCCGGCTCGATGATGTTGGAGAAGATGTCCGGCTCAGGCCCCGGTTCGCCGATCTTGCCGATGAAGACATGAATGCCGCCGAAGGGAACCCGGTACCCGTATTCGATTGAATCGGCCTCCGGTCCCCAACCCGCGTCGTCGATGTAGATCCGGCCGCGGCGACTCTTGGTCATCCGGCCGGCAACGTAGCCCTTGAGCCCTTCAAAGCTGCCCTTCAAGAACATGAAACCATCGTGCGGAGGCCCCACGGTGGGCGCCAACTGTCATGGAAATAACATGGCAGATGTCCGGTTTAACGGACTTGATGATGGAACCATCGCACGGGTTAGCTTGAAGGGGTTAAAAGCACACAAAGGACACAGAGGGTTTATACTAGTTCGGCCCCTTCGATGAAGGTAAAGGCCTATGTCTAGTTTGGTTTGGTATTACTTGGGCGTCGATGAACAGGGAGCGATTTGCTTGCCTGTCTCGACGGGTTGTTTCTGGCTTGACCCTGAACCGCCGCCGGGTCGTCCCTTTATATAGAGGCGACGCCCGGTCCGGTTTACAGAGTCCCGAGGCCGGCTCATACTCGTGTCCGCCTCGGTCTCTGCTCTTTCTTCCTTATCTCTCAAGTTACACCATCGGGCGGTTTACAAACCATAACTCTATACATGGGCCCTAAGATCTTATGGGCCGTAGCTTTTACTAAATATTACAACCATACAAAATATTATAATGAGCCGGTTTACACTAGCCGGTTCATACCTGCTAGTAATATCCCTGACAGTCATGTCTACATAGTTCTCGAACTCGTAGGGTCCGCACGCTTAACGTTTGATGACGATCAATATTATGAGTTTATGAGTTTTGATGTACCGAAGGAGTTTGGAGTCCCGGATGAGACCGGGGACATGACGAGGAGTCTCGAAATGGTCGAGACGTAAAGATCGATATATTGGACGACTATATTCGGACATCGGAAAGGTTCCGAGTGATTCGGGTATTTTTCGGAGTATATGGGCCTTATTGGGCCATACGGGAATAGAGGAGAAATGCCAAAAGGAAGGAGCCCCCCCCCTCTGGTCCGAATTGGACAAGGGGTGCAGCCCCCTTTTCCTTCTCTTGTCCACCTCTTTCCTTCTCTCCTACCCCGGAAAGGAAAGGGGAATCCTACTAGGACTTGGGAGTCCTAGTAGGACTTCCCACACTTGGCGCGCCCCCTCTAGGGCCGGCCTCTCCCTTACTCCTTTATATACGGGGGCAGGGGGGCACCCTAGGACACACAAGTTGAATTGTTTTAGCCGTGTGCGGTGCCCCTCTCCACAGAAACACACCTCGGTCATACCGTTGCAGTGCTTAGGCGAAGCCCTACGCCGGTAGATACATCATATCTGTCACCACGCCGTCGTGCTGGTGAAACTCTCCTGTGAAGCTCAACTGGATCAAGAGCTCGTGGGACGTCATCAAGCTGAACGTGTGCTAAACGCGGAGGTTCCGTACGTTTGGTGCTTGATCGGTTGGATCGCGAAGAAGTTTGACTACATCAACCGCGTCACTTGATGCTTCCGCTCCCGATCTACGAGGGTACGTAGACAAGCTCTCCCCTCGTTGCTATGCATCTAGTAGATAGATCTTGCGTGTTCGTAGGAAATTTTGAAAACACTACGTTCCCCAATAGTGGCATCATGAGCCATGTCTATGCGTAGATGATATGCATGAGTAGAACACAATGAGTTGTGGGCGATACTAGTCATACTGCTTACCGGCATGTCATACTTTGCTTCGGCGGTATTGTGAGATGAAGCGGCCCGGACCGACATTACGCGTACGCTTACGCGAGACTGGTTTCACCGTTATGATCACTCGTTGCTTAAAGGTGACTGGCGGGTGTCTGTCTCTCTCACTTTAGCTGAATCAAGTGTGGCTACGCCCTGTCCTTGTGAAGGTTAAAACATCACATACTTGACGAAACATCGTTGTGGTTTTTGTATGCGTAGGTAAGAACGGTTCTTGCTAAGCCCGTAGCAGCCATGTAAAACTTGCAACAACAAAGTAGAGGACGTCTAACTTGTTTTTGCAGGGCATGTTGTGATGTGATATGGTCAAGACATGATGAGTTATACGGTTTTGTATGAGATGATCATGTTTTGTAAAGTTATCGGCAACTGGCAGGAGCCATATGGTTGTCGCTTTATTGTATGAAATGCAATCGCCATGTAATTGCTTTACTTTATCACTAAGCGGTAGCGATAGTCGTAGAAGCAATAGTTGGCGAGACGACAACGATGCTACGATGGAGATCAAGGTGTCGTGCCGGTGACGAAAGGTGATCATGACGGTGCTTTGGAGATGGAGATCAAAAGCACAAGATGATGATGGCCATATCATGTCACATATTTTGATTGCATGTGATGTTTATCTTATTATGCTTCTTATTTTGCTTAGTTCGACGGTAGCATTATAAGATGATCCCTTACTAAATTTCAAGGTATAAGTGTTCTCCCTGAGTATGCACCGTTGCGAAAGTTCGTCGTGCCGAGACACCACGTGATGATCGGGTGTGATAAGCTCTACGTTCAAATACAACGGGTGTAAGCCAGTTTTGCACACGCAGAATACTCGGGTTAAACTTGACGAGCCTAGCATATGCAGATATGGCCTCAGAACACTGGAGACCGGAAGGTCGAGCGTGAATCATATAGTAGATATGATCAACATAAGATGTTCACCATTGAAAACTACTCAATCTCACGTGATGATCGGACATGGTTTAGTTGATTTGGATCACGTGATCATTTAGATGACCGGAGGGATGTCTATCTAATTGGGAGTTCTTAAGTAATATGATTAAATTGAACTTTAATTTATCATGAACTTAGTCCTGGTAGTATTAGCATATCTATGTTGTAGATCAATAGCTCGCGATGTTGCTCCCCGTTTATTGTTTATATGTTCCTAGAGAAAAACTAAGTTGAAAGATGTTAGTAGCAATGATGCGGACTAGGTCCGTGATCTGAGGATTATCCTCATTGCTGCACAGAAGTATTATGTCCTTGATGCACCGCTAGGTGACAGACCTATTGCAGGAGCAGATACAGACGTTATGAACGTTTTGACAAAAGCTCGGTATGATGACTACTTGATTGTTTAGTGCACCATACTTTACGGCTTAGAATCGGGACTTCAAAACTGTTTTGAACACCACAGAACATATAAGATGTTCTAAGAGTTGAAATTAGTATTTCATACTCATGCCCGCGTCGAGAGGTATGAGACCTCTGACAGTACTTTGCCTACAAGATGGAGGAGAATAGCTCAACCAGTGAGCATATGCTCAGATTGTCTGGGTACTACAATTGCTTGAATCAAATGGGAGTTAATCTTCCAGATAAGATAGTAATTGACAAAGTTCTCTAGACACTATCACCAAGTTAGTAGAACTTCGTGATGAACTATAATATGCAAGGGATGACAAAAGTAATTCCCGAGCTCTTCGCGATGCTGAAATCGGCGAAGGTAGAAATTAAGAAACAACATCAAGTGTTGATGGTTAACAAGACCACTTGTTTCAAGTAAAGGGCAAAGGGATAGAAGGGGAACTTCAAGAAGAATGACAACCAAGTTGTCACTCCCGTGAAGAAACCCAAAGCTAAACTCAAAGCCTGCAACTAAGTGCTTCTACTGCAAAAGGAAATGGTCAATAGAAGTGGAACTGCCCTAGATACTTGGTGGATAAGAAGGATGGCAAGGTGAACAAAGGTATATTTGATATATAGATTATTGATGTGTACTTTACTAGTGTTCATAGCAACCCCTGGGTATTTGATACCAGTTCAGTTGCAAAAATTAGTAACTCGAAACAAGAGTTGCAGAATGAACAGAGACTAGTTAAAGGTGAAGTGATGATGTGTGTTGGAAGTGATTCCAAGATTGATATGATCATCATCGCACACTCCCTATACTTTTGGATTAGTGTAGAACCTAAATAAATGTTATTTGGCATTTGCGTTAAGCATGAATATGATTTGATCATGTTTGTTGCAATACGGTTATTCATTTAAAGTCATAGAATAATTGTTATTCTGTTTACATGAATAAAGCCTTCGATGGTAATACACCCAATGAAAATAGTTTGTTGGATCTCGATCGTAGTGATACACATATTCATAATATTGAAGCCAAAAGATGCAAGGTTAATAATGATAGTGCAACTTATTTGTGGCACTGCCGTTTAGGTCATAATGGTGTAAAGCGCATGAAGAAACTCCATAGTGATGGACTTTTGGAATCACTTGATTATGAATCACTTGGTGCTTGCGAACCATGCCTCATGGGCAAGATGACTAAAACTCCGTTCTCCGGAACAATGGAGCGAGCAACAGATTTGTTGGAGATCATGCATACAGATGTATGTGGACCAATGAGTGTTGAAGCTCGCGGCGGGTATCGTTATTTTCTGACCTTCACTGATGATTTGAGCAGATATGGGTATATCTACTTAATGAAGCACAGGTCTGAAACATTTGAAAAGTTCAAAGAATTTCAGAGTGAAGTGGAGAATCATCGTAACAAGAAAATAAGAGTTTCTACGATATGATCGTAGAGGTAAAATATTTGAGTTAGCGAGTGTGGTCTTCAGTAAAAACAATGTGAAATAGTTTCACTACTCACGCCACCTGGAACACCACAGTGTAATGGTGTGTCCGAACGTCCTAACCGTACTTTATTAGATATGGTGCGATCGATGATGTCTCTTACCGATCTACCACTATCGCTTTTGGGGTTATGCATTAGAGACAGCTACATTCACGTTAAATAGGGCACCATCTAAATCCGTGGAGATGACACCGTATGAACTGTGGTTTGACGAGAAACCTAAGCTGTCATTTCTTTAAGATTGGGACTGCGATGCTTATGTGAAAAAGTTTCAACATGATAAGCTCGAACCCAAATCGGAGAAGTAAATCTTCATAGGATACCCAAAAGAAATTGTTGGGTACACCTTCTATCACAGATCCGAAGGCAAGGTCTTTGTTGCAAAGAGTGGATCCTTTCTAGAGAAGGAGTTTCTCTCGAAAGAAGTGAGTGGGGGGAAAGTAGAACTTGATGAGGTAATTGTACCTTCTCCCGAATTGGAAAGTGGAACATCACAGAAACTAGTTCCAGTGATTCCTACACCAATTAGTGAGGAAGCTAATGATGATGATCATGAAACTTCACATCAAGTTTCTGTTGAACTTCGTAGATCAACCAGAGTTCGTTCCGCATCAGAGTGGTACGGCAACCCGGTTCTGGAAGTCATGTTACTGGACCATGATAAACCTACGAACTATGAGGAAGCGATGATGAGCCCAGATTCCGCAAAATGGCTTGAGGCCATGAAATCTGAGATGGGATCCATGTATGAGAACAAAGTGTGGACTTTGGTTGACTTGCCTGATGATCGGCAAGCCATCGAAAATAAATGGATCTTCAAGAGGAAGATCGACGCTGACGGTAATGTTACTGTTTACAAAGCTCGACTTGTTGCGAAAGTTTTTCAACAAGTTCAAGGAGTTGACTATGATGAGACTTTCTCACCCGTAGCGATGCTTAAGTCTGTCCGAATCATGTTAGCAATTGCCGCATTTTATGAAATCTGGCAAATGGATAACAAAACTGCATTATTTAATGGATTTATTAAAGAAGACTTGTATATGATGCAACCAGAAGGTTTTGTCAATCCTAAAGGTGCTAACAAAATGTGCAAGCTCCAGCGATCCATCTATGGACTGGTGCAAGCATCTCGGAGTTGGAATATAAGTTGATCAAAGCATATAGATTTATACAGACTTGCGGTGAAGCCTGTATTTACAAGAAGTGAGTGGGAGCACTACAACCTTTCTGATAAGTATATGTGAATGACATATTGTCGATCGAAAATGATGTAGAATTTTCTGGAAAGCATAAAGGAGTGTTTGAAAGGAGTTTTTCAAAGAAAGACCTTGGTAAAGCTGCTCACATATTGGGCATCAAGATCTATAGAGATAGATCAAGACGCTTGATAAGACTTTCGATGAGTACATACCTTGATAAGATTTTGAAGTAGTTCAAAATGGATCAGTCAAAGAAGGAGTTTTTGCCTGACTTGTAAGGTGTGAAGTTGAGTAAGACTCAAAGCCAGACCACGGCAGAAAAATATAGAGAGAATGAAAGTCATTCCCTATGCCTCAGCCATAGGTTCTATAAAGTATGCCATGTTGTGTACCAAACATGTTGTGTACCTTGCCATGAGTTTGTCAAGGGGGTACAATAGTGATCCAGGAGTAGATCACTGTACAACGGTCAAAATTATCCTTAGTAACTGGATGACTAAGGAAATGTTTCTCGATTATGGAGGTGATAAAGAGTTCGTCTTAAAGGGCTACGCCGATGAAAGCTTTGACACTAAATCCAGATGACTCTAAGTATCAATCTGGATGCGTATTGAAAGTGGGAGCAATTAGCTAGAGTATCTCTATGCAGAGCATTGTAGACATAGAAATTTGCGAAATACATACGGATCTGAATGTGACAGACCCGTTGACTAAACTTCTCTCACAAGAAAAACATGATCACACCTTATTACTCTTGGGTATTAATCGCATATCGATGTGAACTAGATTATTGACTCTAGTAAACCCTTTGGGTGTTGGTCACATGGCGATGTGAACTATGGGTGTTATTCACATAACGATGTGAACTATCGGTATTAAATCACATGGCGATGTGAGCTAGATTATTGACTCTAGTGCAAGTGGGAGACTGAAGGAAATATGCCCTAGAGGAAATAATAAAGTTGTTATTTATATTTCCTTATATCATGATAAATGTTTATTATTCATGCTAGAATTGTATTAACCGGAAACTTAGTACATGTGTGAATACATAGACAAAACAGAGTGTCCCTAGTATGCCTCTACTAGACTAGCTCATTGATCAAAGATGGTTATGTTTCCTAACCATAGACATGAGTTGTCATTTGATCAACGGGATCACATCATTAGGAGAATGATGTGATGGACAAGACCCATCCGTTAGCTTAGCACTATGATCGTTTAGTTTGACTGCTATTGGTTTCTTCATGACTTATACATGTTCCTATGACTATGAGATTATGCAACTCCCGAATACCGTAGGAACACCTTGTGTGCTATCAAACGTCACAACGTAACTGGGTGATCATAAAGATGCTCTACAGGTGTCTCTGAAAGTGTTCGTGGTGTTGGCATAGATCAAGACTAGGATTTGTCACTCCGAGTGTCGGAGATGTATCTCTGGGCCCTCTCGGTAATGCACATCATAATAAGCCTTGCAATCAAAAGACTAATGAGTTAGTCACGAGATGATGTATTACGGAACGAGTAAAGAGACTTGCCGGTAACGAGATTGAACTAGGTATAGAGATACCGACGATCGAATCTCGGGCAAGTAACATACCAATGACAAAAGGAACAACGTATGTTGTCATGTGGTTTGACCGATAAAGATCTTCGTAGAATATGCAGGAGCCAATATGAGCATCCAGGTTCCGCTATTGGTTATTGACCGGAGATGAGTCTCGGTCATGTCTACATAGTTCTCGAACCCGTAGTGTCAGAGATATTACTAGCAGGTATGAACCGGCTAGTATAACCCGGATTATTATAATATGTTTGTGTGGTTGTAATATTTAGTAAAGGCTACGGCCCATGAGATCTTAGGCCCATGTATAGAGTTATGGTTTGTAAACCGCTCGATGATGTAACTTGAGAGATAAGAAGGAAACAACAGAGACCGAGACGGACACAAGTATGAGCCGGCCTCGGGACTCTGTAAACCGGACCAGGCGTCGCCTCTATATAAAGGGACGACCCGGCGACGGTTCAGGGACAAGCAAGAAACAAACCGTCGATATACAGGCAAGCAATCCGCTCCCTGTTCATCGACGCCCAAGCAATACCAAACCAAACTAGACGTAGGCTTTTACCTTCATCGAAGGGGCCGAACTAGTATAAACCCTCTGTGTCCTTTGTGTGCTTTAAACCCCTTCAAGCTAACCCGTGTGATGGCTCCATCATCAAGTCCGTTAAACCGGACATCTGCCGTGTTAATTCCACGACAGTTGGCGCCCATCGTGGGGCCTCCGCACGATGGTTTCGAGTTCTTGAAGGGCAGCTTTGAAGGGCTCAAGGGCTACGTTGTCAGCCGGATGACCAAGAGTCGCCGCGGCCGGATCTACATCGACGACGCGGGTTGGGGACCGGAAGCTGATGCAATCGAATACGGGTACCGGGTTCCCTTTGGTGGCATCCATGTCTTCATCGGCAAGATCGGCGAACCGGGACCTGAGCCGGACATCTTCCCCAACATCATCGAGCCGGCTCAGCATGCGAGATCGGCCCGGATTCAGCCCGCCATGAAGCACGTTTTCGTTGGAGCAGTTCACGGGGTCCAAACCGAGGACGGATCGGAATCCGCGGTGAAACAGTTGTCTACTCCGACGACGGATCCTCATCCGGAGAGACTGAATCTTTGTATCAGTTGCGGGACGGCCGGTCTGAGGGTGAGTCCGACGGAGACAGTATTCCGGGCCCCTTTGACCCGCCAAACCGGGTGGCTGTCTTTATGGCCGGTTCACAATCTACGCCGCAGTCCACGGTGAACGGGGCGACAGAAGAAGCTGGAGTAGGGGGGAGCGGCTCAGCCCTCTCGCCCACTGACGTTCTATCCACTTTAGTCGAGGAGTTCACAGCCAAAGCCATGGCAGAGGTAGCTCTAGCAGACAATTCGCAACATGATGCAGAGCTCCTTCAGCTAAAGGGCCGGATTGATCAAGCAAGGGATGATCTGAAAATAGAGAAGGCTATGATAGCGATAAGGCAGGCGGAATTGAATGATCAGGCTTTTCATCTAAGGATGGAGTAGGCCTCTGTGCAGGGAGTAAGGGGTCGGAAATATCAATCTCGTCTACCGTCGGTTTATGAAGCAACGGATCTGTTCAGGACGCCTGGGGCTGGTGCCAGTAATGATCCGGCGTTAAGCCGGAGGGCACCCCCAAGGGATGAGCCGGTTCAACAACCTCCCGCGGAACAAGATCGACGGATTACATCTGCGCCTCACATTCCCACCCCTCCGGGTCACTATTCAAATCCTTTGGACAACATCGTTGTTGCTGCTTCACGCTTAGCCGCTTTACCCGTTGAGGGGACATCTCCGGTAGCGTTGGAGGCACGCAGGGTCAAGGATCTGCTTAATACGGCGTTAATACAATAGCAAGCATATTCTCATAGCAGGGAGAGGCTGCATTCAACACCACGTCCCAGCCGGAGTTACACTAGGCATTGGGAAGAACCAGAAGTATCTAGCAATGAACGCAGGCGGCACCGTCACAGACAAGATAACCCGGCAGGAGTGGACGCACAAGCTCAGGATGCAAACCGGGTTAGATCAGTAGCCCGGGAGGAGGTCCGGCAAACGACGCCGGTTCAAACAGCCACAACAGGGACAGGAGTCACAACGAGTTCCTTTGGAGTGCGGTGTCTTATCCCCGCTTTACGGAGCGTGAAGCTGCCCAAGGATTTCAAAGGTCCGCGTAAGGTGCCAAATTACACAGCAGATTTGGCTCCAGAAGCTTGGGTTGAGAGTTACGAGACGGCCATGGAGATGCTGGATGTAGATGAAGCGGCGTGTGCAAAATACTTTACTATGATGCTTGAAGGTACCGCCCGAACCTGGCTGAAGTGTTTACCCCCAAATTCCATCGGGTCATGGGGAGAGCTACGTAGCTAGTTTATCAAAAACTTCAAGGATACGTGCAAGCAGCCAATGTCAGTGGTAGATCTAGCAGCCTGTATACAAGGAGAACAGGAGTCTACAAGCGCATGGGTGCGGCGAGTATCAGAAATTTTACGCTCTTCGAACGGTATCAATCCTAGTACGGCAATAGTGACTTTGGAAAACAATTGCCGGTTTGAGTCTCTAAAGCTGAAACTAGGACGGCTTAAATGGGATTGTAATGATATGGGAACTCTCATGAGCGCTCTGGTGAAGTATGGGGACTCTGACAATACTAAGTATCCAGAAGCTGAGGGGGACAAAGCAGGAAAGGTTAACAAACCTGGTAAACCGGCGTAGGTTAACCCGGCTACTGCAAGTTTCTTAGGCAAGCGGAAGGCGGAAGGTGGCTCGGATTTCGTGGCCAATACCCAAGTTCAAGGGGGTTTCCAGCGCAATAGGGGCAACCCACCCCAACAAACCGGCGGGGGGGATGTTAGTTGGGACCAAGAGTTAAGTCAGCCTTGTCCAAAGCATAGCTCGAGGGGACGACCAGCAAAACACACTATAGGATAATGCAGGCCCTTGATGGAAGCCATGATGGGCCGCTTCAATCCTAATGACAGGCCTCCAAATGGTGGTTCAGGCCCTGGGTTCTATGGTCCGGGTCATCAGGGAAACATCTCCGGATCAGGATATCGGGGCAATAACGCTGGTTATCATGGCCGGGCCAGTAATCAAAATGGTCAAGGAGGTTATAATAACCAAGGCAATCAGCCGCGTAATCAGGGTGGTTACAATAACAAAGGCAGCTAGCAGCCGGGCCAAAGTAATCACAACAACCAAGGTAATCAGCAGCGTCAGCAACAACAGCAACAATCCGGATATCAGAGCAATCCGAAGGAGCTAAGTAGTGGGCAATATCATGTGTTCACCACGAGTTTGTGTAAACGAGATCAAAAGGTTTTAAAGAGGGTCGTCCACGCGGTTGAACCGGCGACGCCACAATTCCTGCGCTGGTCAGAGCAGCCCATCGTCTGGAGTAGGGAAGATCACCCGATGCGGGTGGATAATCCGGGCCACTTGGCCTTGGTGGTAGCGCCACAGGTGGGCTGCTACAAGTTCACTAAAGTACTCATGGACGGCGGTAGCAACATCAATATCTTGTACTATGAGACCTTCCGTCGTATGGGCCTAACGGATAAGAAGCTAAGGCAGTCAAACACGGTGTTCCATGGGGTGGTTCTAGGTAAGTCAGCTTATCCAGTTGGGAAAATTGACTTGGAAGTTACCTTTGGAGATGAGCATGACTCCAGGTCAGAGATGATAACTTTCGAAGTCGTCAAGATCCGGAGCCCCTATCACGCTCTATTCGGGAGGACGGTTTATGCCAAGTTTATGGCTAGGCCATGTTATGTTTATCTGCAGCTCAAAATGCCGGGTCACAAAGGCACGATCACGGTTCACGGAAGTCGCAAGATAGCAGTGGAATGTGAAGAGGGAGACGCTGCTTATGCAGAGGCAGTATGTGCCACGGAAGAGTTGAAATTTTATAAAGATAATGTTGATCCGGCAGATATGACCCCGTTGAAGAAGCCAACTACAGAGCATGATCCGGCATTGAAATTTAAATCAGCGGAGGAGACAAAGCAAGTTGATTTTGTACCAGGCGATTCATCCAAGCAGTTCACAATCAGCGCTAACCTTGATTCGAAATAGGAAAGCGCGCTCATCGAGTTCATCCGTGAGAACCGGGATATCTTTGCATGGAAACCTTCTGACATGCCAGGTATACCGAGGGAACTCGCTGAGCACAGCCTTAATATTGATCCGAAGTTTAAACCGGTCAAGCAATACATGCGCCGCTTCAAAGAAGAGGCGCAAGGCTATATGAGAGGAAGTGGCCAGGCTTTTGGCTGCGGGGTTCATATTGGAAGTTTTCCACCCAGAGTGCTAGTGCTAAAGAAGAATGTACTACACAGAATGTGCGTGGACTACACAGACCTCAATAAAGCTTGTCCAACGGATCCTTTTGCTCTCCCTCGCATTGATCAGATCATCGATGCTACAGCGGGATGTGAGCGGCTAAGTTTTTTGGATGCATACTCGGGATATCACCAGATCAAGATGGCAGTTAAAGACCAAGAGAAGAAAGCTTTCATAACTCCTTTTGGTGCTTTTTGCTATGTATCTATGCCTTTTGGGCTCAAGAGTGCCCAAGCAACTTATCAGCGTTGCGTACAGAACTGTCTTAAGGGGCAAATAGGAAGAAATGTTCATGCCTATGTGGATGATATCGTGGTGAAGTCAAGGAAGGAAGAGACATTGATAGAGGACCTCAAGGAGAGCTTTGACAATCTTCGGGCCTATAAGATGATGCTTAATCCGGAGAAGTGTGCTTTTGGTGTTCCGGCAGGCAAGCTCCTTGGGTTTTTGGTGTCAAACAGAGGAATCGAAGCTAATCCGGAGAAGATCAAGGCAATCACATCTTTAACAAAACCAGTTTGCATTAATGATGTTCAGCGTATCGCTGGCCGGATCACAGCATTAAGCCGGTTTATTAGCCGTTTGGGGGAGAAGGCGATTCCGCTTTATCAGATGCTGAGAAAGACGGATCGGTTTATATGGAGCGATGAGGCAAATACTGCGTTTGAGGATTTGAAGCGACAGCTTGCGAGGCCACCGGTCCTGGCTGCCCCTGTTGATAACAAACCATTGTTGTTATACGTCGCCGCCAACGCACGGGCAGTTAGTGTGGCGATCGTGGTGGAACGCAAGGAAGTAGGGAAAGAGTATCCGGTTCAGCGTCCGGTTTATTACGTGTGTGAGGTACTCATTGAGTCTAAGCAGAGGTACCCACATTGGCAGAAGCTGGTGTATGGTGTGTTTATGGCAAACCGGAAGTTGAAGCACTATTTCCAGGGTCATCCAATAACTGTGGTTTGTTCAGCACCGTTGGGGGACATAATCCAGAACAGGGAAGCTACGGGTAGAGTGGCGAAGTGGGCCATTGAGCTCAGCCCACATGAGTTGAAATATGTGCCACGCACCGCCATAAAGTCTTAGGCGTTGGTGGATTTCATCAATGATTGGACATAATTACAAACACCTGAGGAGAAGCCGGATCTTACATACTAGACGATTCACTTTGACGGTTCAAGACAGTTAGAAGGCTCGGGGGCTGGAGTTGTCTTAACTTCCCCACGAGGTGATAAGTTTTGTTACGTCCTCCGTTTATTGTTTCCTTGTACTAATAATGCAGCAGAGTATGAAGCATTCCTTCATGGCTTGCGGATGGCAAAGGAGATGAACTTGAGCCGGGTTAAGTGCTTCGGCGATTCAGATTTGGTAGCGCAACAAGTTTTAGGCAAGTGGGATTCGAGAGATCCCCTCATGGCAGCTTACATACGAGAAGTGGAAGCAGTTGCTGGATATTTCAAAGGGTATCAAGTGGACCACATAGACCGGCGAAGGAATGAAGCGGCTGATGCTTTAAGCCGGTTGGGTTCTCAACGTAAACCGGTACCACCAAATACTTTTTTGGACGAGCTGCACAGTCCATCAGTAAGAGTACCATCAGAGGGAGCCTGGCTGTTCCTGATCCGGAGCCACAGCTAGTTGCAGCACTTCATGTTACACCGGATTGGACACTGCCTTATTTGGCATATCTGAGCCGAGGAGAGCTACCGGACGATGAGATAGAAGCACAACAGATAATCCGGCGTTCTAAATCCATGACAATTGCAAACGGGGAACTTCATCATCGCAGCGTCTCTGGAGCATTTCAGCAGTGTGTATCAGCTGAGGAAGGTTGTGAGATTCTTCGTGAGATCCATGAAGGAGATTGCGGTCATCATGCCGGTTCAAAATCATTGGTGGCTAAAGCTTTTCGACATGGGTTCTATTGGTTAACAGCTCATGCTGATGCGGCGGATCTAGTCCGGAAGTGTGATGCTTGTCAGAAGTTTTCACGACGTGCTCTTGTTCCGGCACAGGAGCTCCGGATGATACCAATAACCTGGCCGTTTGTGACTTGGGGGCTTGATATGTTTGGACCCTTTAAGCGATCCCAAGATCAGAAAACTCATCTACTTGTGGCGGTGGACAAGTTTACAAAGTGGATTGAGGCAGAGCCTGTGAGCAAGTGTGATGCAGCCACAGCAGTCAAGTTCATCAAAAAGGTGATTTTCCGGTTTGGCTTTCCACACAGCATCATCACAGACAACGGCACCAATTTATCCAAGGGTGAGATGGAAGAATTTTGTCAACGAGAACATATTCACCTAGATGTATCTTCTGTGGCCCACCCTCAAACCAATGGTCAAGCTGAAAGAGCAAACCAGGAGATTTTGCGAGGTATCAAGCCCCGGCTTATGACTCCCTTGCAAAGAACCCCAGGATGTTGGGTCGAGGAGTTACCGTCTGTCCTTTGGAGTATCAACACTACACCAAACCGGTCCACGGGTTACACACCTTTCTTTATGGTATATGGTGCTGAAGCGGTCCTTCCAAGCGATATCCGTCATGCTTCACCAAGGGTGACAACCTATGTTGAAGCGGCCAACGAACAGGCGAGACAAGACAGTTTGGACCGGCTGGATGAAGAGCGTGATATAGCAGCCGCACGGTCTGCGATCTATCAACAAGACTTGCGCAGATATCACAGCCGCCGGATCAAGACAAGGACATTCCAGGAGGGCGACTTAGTACTCCGGCTCATCCAAGATCAAACAGATATGCACAAGTTATCCCGACCTTGGGAAGGACCCTTTGTGGTCAGCAAGAATCTGCACAACTGTTCATATTACCTGGTGGACGTTCGAGAACACAAGGACTCACGGACATCGGAAGAGGAGACAAAGAGGCCATGGAACATCGCCCTATTACGGCCCAACTATACCTGAGCCATGAGCTCCACTGTATCCTATGTATATATTATGATTAATGAATAAGCCGTCACCATTGGTAAACCGGGGCTCAGCCTTTTTTCCAATACAAATATTTTATGAGAACAACCATACATGTATTGCTATATGTTATATTTCAAATAGATCGATCGGTTTAAACTGATTTTGCAGAAAATATGCACTCAGAAGCAATAAACTCCCTGAAGAGCGTAAGGTCATATCCGGCCCAAAGAGGACACTTCATGGAGGCCCTCTGGACAAGCGATAGCCATCCAGTGATTGGCTAAAGTTTACCCATGGTTTCATGGAACCATGGGGGCCCTCTGGACAGACGACAGCCATCCAGTGATTGGCTAAAGTTTACCCATGGTTTCATGGAACCATGGAGGCCCTCTGGACAGGCGACAGCCATCCAGTGATTGGCTAAAGTTTACCCGTGGTTTCATGGAACCATGGAGGCCCTCTGGACAGGCGACAACCATCCAGTGATTGGCTAAAGTTTACCCATGGTTTCATGGAACCATGGAGGCCCTCTGGACAGGCGACAACCATCCAGTGATTGGCTAAAGTTTACCCATGGTTTCATGGAACCATGGAGGCCCTCTAGACAGGCGACAGCCATCCAGTGATTGGCTAAAGTTTACCCATGGTTTCATGGAACCATGGAGGCCCTCTGGACAGGCGACAGCCATCCAGTGATTGGCTAAAGTTTACCCATGGTTTCATGGAACCATGGAGGCCCTCTGGACAGGCGACAGCCATCCAGTGATTGGCTAAAGTTTTACCTATGGTTTCATGGAACCATGGAGGCCCTCTGGACGGGCGACAACCACCCAGTGATTGGCTAAAGATTTTCTTATGGTTCCTATGGATGATTAGGCCGCATCCATCGACCGGCCCTATGGATGGTAAGCCCATCCATTGATTGGCTGAACCTTGCTTTGAGCCTGGCAGCTCGTAAAAAGCCTCGACTACACGGTTTTATTTGCAAGTTTGCATTTATGATCTTTATGTGTTATGGTTCTTTAAACCGGAGTGGGACAATTCAAGAAATTGACCACACATCTACAAGGTTAAAAATCTGGGTCATGAGCACCAGCATGAGTAAAAAGTCTGGGTTATAAAACACCAGCAAGAGTTAATCCGGTGTTCATCATAACCCGGAACAATCATCAGGCAAAAGCAAAGTAAGAAGCTAAACGTGATTTAATCCGGCAGCTTCTATAAGACCAGGGATTATTGTTGGGTCTATTAAAAAACTCCCTTCAAAAAGGCAAGATTCGCCGGATTAAGAATATCAAGCATACTTGATCTCAGGTAAAAAGTTATTTCTGACGTAAGTATACACTTGTTTGATATATTGTGAGAACAATTTAATGGGTACAGCGGTAAAACCGTTAGGATATATGTTCTAGTATTGTCTATGCAGGAACAGATGATAAGCAGGACACGCCATGTTAGAACAAATTGAAATTGGCAATGTTAAAACAAGAAGTATCCGGATCAAAACAGACACAGTTTTCAGCTATCCTATTACAAGGCATAGCAAGCCTGACGGATTAAAGATTGTTCGGTAAAATGGGACTGCAACTACAACAATAACTATGAGCTATGCTCCTTCCTACTGAGACGGCTGGGCATCAACTTGATCCAGAGTCTCCTCTTCTTCTTGAAGCGGCTGGAAGTCCGGGACGCACCAGTCGATTTTCGTTAAGGCACAGAAGTACATATCTTCATTGATGAGTTTAGACGGATCGATATCTGGAGCGAAGGTATGAGGGCGCACTGGTGGGATTAGATTGACGGTATCATAAGCCGGCCGCTCCACCCGCTCATTCTGCAAATCATACCCCGGATGATACCTGGATAAATCTGATTCGGCCGCAAGTTTGCTGGCCAGAGGACGCATCTCCTTCGTCAAGCCATGGAGATCCTTTGCAGTAAAAGCTGATCCGTCTTCTTTGGTATTTGGATACCCATTTAAAGCTTCTTCCGGATCAAAGTCCGGAACCCATGCTTTCGCTCTGGTAAGCGCCACGAGGGCACCGGCTCGAGCAGCAGATTTATTAACTTCCTCCAAACGCACTGGCAAAACAGACAGCTTTTCTAACGTGCCTTGGATGGTAGTGGGGGCCGGTTTATTGAATGATGTTGCACTTATGATCCTTTGAGCGCCGGAATACAGCTGCTCGACCAAAGTATAACATGCCTTGAGTTTTTTTCCGTAAGTCATCCCCAAGATGGTGTGACACGGCGCCCTACATATGATTATCACAGTTAAGCCGGCACATATGGAAGATTACAAGGATGAAAGCAGGAATACAGATTAAATACTTACCGAAGACTGCAGAAGTCAGCAACACTATTTGCCGCTTTAAACTGGTTAACTCTTTAGTAACCGGATTAAGCGCTTCTTCAGCATCTTTGGCCCTTTTCTCCAGATCTTTCTTCTGAACCTCAAAGGCGGTCCGCACTTCTTCAAAGAATTTCTTCAGCCGTTCAGCAGTCTTTAAACTCAGCTTCAAATCTTTCTTGGCCTTAGAAGCAGCAGCCTCCGTTTTAGCAAGTCTGCTCCGGAGTTCACTGATTTCGTCAGCCCTCCGGTTTAAATCAGCCTCCAAGGAAGATCAAGTAGTAAGCGGAAATAATTCAAAGACAAAGTCTCAAGAACACAAACAAGTTATCTACTTGACACTTGGGGGCTAATGGGCAATTGAAGTGTTAAACAGCAGCGATTCAAAGACAAAGTATCAAGCACACAAACAAGTTGTCTACTTGACACTTGGGGACTAATGGATAATTGAAGTATCAAAGGAAAAGTCAAGCAAGTCCCAGGCACATAAACCGAGTTATGCCCCTGGCACTTGGAGGCTAATGTAAGGTCATTTGATTAGTCAGGAAGTACCGGTTCACCTTCTAAACATAGCTAAACCGGAACTTGGGTGTTGATACGGTATGGACAGAAGTACATTGAAAGTTAAAAGAAGATGCAAGGGATTACCTCATACTTGTCCTTCATCATGTTAATCAGGCCTGCTTCATAGTCTCGACCAGTGTGGAGCCGGTTCAAGTACCCGGAATAGAGCTCCTGGGCACTCATGTCAGCAAAGCTGGACAGTTCGGTACTCCATTTACCCTTTTCTTTATACAGCTTCTCCGCTTTAGCCGTATGTTTGGCTAAGACAGTGGGCTCAGCAGGAGCGGTATAAGCCGTATGAGTTATTTCCACATCCGGAGAAGCAGTAGTTGGTGGTGGGGTTGCAGTATGAACCGGACTGGTAGGAGCCGGATTGGTCTGAGGAGAATTGGCCCGGGCAGGACTAGACGGTTCACGAACGTTCTTAGGGCCAGTTCTTTTGAGCTATGCTGTGCAAATAAGCTCCTGTGGAAATAAGCCCCAAATAAGCTCATGTGGAAATAAGCTCCAGATAATAAGCTAGCGAGTTCTTTTCAATGCAGCTTATATGTGGTATAGTCAGTGAAAAGTCTGTAATGCCCTTGAAGTGTAATGTTGTCCGATTAATCGATATTCTTTGAAACAGAGAATTTATTCATATTCATTGAAATAGCTCCACTGTCAAATATATAAAAATACTCACCTACCAGTGCATCAACGTCATCTAGCAGTTCAGAGGTACATCTAATCTAGAAGAAAAAAAATATAGTAGTGCATCCCAAACTGAATTTTGTTTATCAAATTGACCACATGAGGGCTACTAACACCTAATCAGCTGCATCTAGCATCACACATCAGCATCTAGCAGCGGTACATCCGGGAGTACATCAAATCTAAAGGGGAAAAGCAAAAATTTGTGGGGAGAAAAGGCAAAGGAGCCTTTGCTCCGACGGGTTGCTGCCCCCGCATGAAGTATGTTGCGGATTGAGTGGCAGAAGAGGGCGCTGGAGCTGCTTCTCTCCGTCCATGTCTTGGCGGCGGAGGCTGCCGGAGTGGGGCGTCGGCCGGAGCAATCGGAAAGGCGTGAAGCAGATGGGGAAGAAGGGTTGCCTGCGCGAGAGGGAGGTGCGGCGACGGCGGATGGCCAACCCGCCGTCCATCTTGGAGCGCCGGAGGGAGGGATGGGATCAACGACGACCGGCGGCGGCTGCTGGCCTAGGGAGGAACCCTAGCTTGTCTGTCGCTGGGAGCGCCTCTCCCGTGCGAGACGAGCGAGCGAGAGGACGAGCGAATCGTTTTCCTCTGGGGGATCAGGGCGGTGGCATTTTTCGTGTAAAATGATGCAAACAACGATGGCAACAAGCTATACCCTTTCGGTTTTAAGTGAGAAGCTGCGGGAAGCTACCCTCCCCCAGCTTTTTTCCATTGTGAAGGAGGGGGTGGTAGAAATAAGCTAAGCTAGCTTTTTTAAAACGAGTTCTTTTGAGCTTCTAGCTTATTTTGACAATAAGCTGCTAGAAGCTACAAAAGAACTGGCCCTTAGCATTGGGATTCTC
The DNA here is from genome assembly GCA_902687465.1 of Secale cereale. Lineage (NCBI taxonomy): Eukaryota > Viridiplantae > Streptophyta > Magnoliopsida > Poales > Poaceae > Secale > Secale cereale. The sequence continues at coordinate 16,241,450 of LR738715.1, read as the reverse complement.
AGGCATAGTAGTGTGATCTGCAGGAGCAAGATCTTCAAGTGGAATTGTACGTTGGCCTTCCGGAGGGATAGTTGAGTCTGGATCAGCCGCCGGATCAAGAATGACAGTCTCAGCAGTTGGTTGGTTGGCTTTCGGTTTTTTGCTAGGCTTTGGCTTGCTGAAGGAAATTGGAGAAACAATTTAGAACTGTAAGACAAAGTGGAATCATAAACCGGATAAATTTAAAAGACTTACCCTGGGACAGTTTTCAGGGGTGGAAGTTGTGTGGCGGTTGATTCGCCGGAAGAAGATAACGGAGTATCCTGATAATCAGGATCAGACGGTTTAAGAGGTTTGCGTATAAGCCCGGCCTTGGGATGAAGAAGGGTTGGAGAGAGTATAACCTCAGAGCGGCGTCTCCGAGCTGGTGTAAGGGATATTCCGGATGTTTCCACTGCAAGGCCGCTGTGACGGGTGGTCCGGCGAAGCGCTTCATGTTGCTGTTTCTTCAAAACAAAATTAGGATCCAATTGAGCATACGGGTGAGAAAACTAATATTTCCGAACTGTCCGACGACATTTTTGGGGAAGTGGTTCTGAATCGGAAGAAAGGATAGGTACCTCAATTTCGGCCAGCTTATCTCCTTCAGCCAACTCCTGTGAAAAGTTATCATTAGATACAGATATGGGTAAAAGTGAGCAAGTTAAAAACCGGATTAATTCATACCTCAGAGTCCGGATCGTCGTCCTCAGCGTGAGAACCGGAGCCACCAGCCGCTTTTCTCTTTTTGGAAGCGAAGGTTTTCCAGCGTGGTAGTTTTCCGGCCTTTTCCTGAGGCTTCCTTTTCCAGAAAGGATCATTGGCCTGTTCAAAAGGTAAAAGATAAATTCAAAGGATCATTTAAAGGAACGGATTACAGGCATATGAAAGAAAGTAAGACATACCGCAGGCAGCTTATTTTTCTTGTAGTATGGTGCCAGTCCGGTTTGGCTACATTCTTCTAAAGTGATGTTAAGCATTTTCTTGGCGGACTCAGTGACTTCTGACTCAGAAAGTTTGTCCTTAGTAAAACGTTGAGGATCATCCGGTTTACCAGAGTATTGATACATCAAGCTTGGACGCGGGCTCAGAGGAAGGATACTCCAAGAGAGCCAGCAGCGCATGAAATCCACGCCGGTTAAGCCATTTGCCATAAAAGCTTTCAACTTGGAAAGTTGGGAGGCAAACCGGGGCCGCTCTGAAGAGCTGAGGCGCTGTGGCAAGGGGTGGTCCTCCGGAAGACGGTGCTCGCGGTAACCCGGCAATGGGTTTTCCCCTTCAGGTGAAGTATCAATACAATAAAACCAAGATTTATTCCAGTCCTTGGGATGTGTGTGGAGAGCGGCATGAGGAAAGACTGCATCTTTCCTTTTCTGAATACTGACCCCGCCTAGTTCTTGATGCGGTCCACTAGTAAATTCAGTCCGCCGGTTTAGGTGGAAGAAATCCCGGAACAAGTCAACTGACGGTTCTTCTTGCAAATACACCTCAGAAAACACTTGGAAATCACAGATGTTGGAACAGAGTTGGGACCTATGTCCTGAGGATGAAGCTGGAAGGCCGCAAGTACATCCCGGAAAAACTTCGAACCGGGAGGAGTAAAGCCCCGAGCAATATGGTCAAAGAAGACAATAACCTCCCCCTCTTTGGGAGTAGGAGGACATTCATTTCCAGGAGCACGCCACTTTAAAACGGATTGAGGGCCTAAAGTGCCAATTGACATAGCTTTGGCTAAATCTTCTTCCGTAATAACGGAAGGAACCCAGTTGCAAGAGACAAACTGTTTGGCCATAGCAACAGAGGAGCAAGTGCTGAAAGGATAAAGTGTAAGACCGGATTATTCAAGTATAGTGGTATAAACCGGAAGAAATATGCAAGGATCACGATACGGTTTAGACAAGGGACTAATGATATGGTTAACCCGGCAATAAACAGGGAACTGTGTTACTACCGGTTCATGACAGCAATAAAGAAAGAGCTAAACCGTCGCGTTCGTCTTTAATTTTTTTTTAAAGAGTCCGTGCATGACAGTTTAAACCGGAGCATACTTAACAGATCTACAAAGGAGAAGAAACAGGTTTTCACAGACAGCTAAGATGGAACAGATCTGAGCACACAAGAAAAAGAAAAACAAATGCAAGGATATTACGGGAAGAACTACAAGGGTCCTATACAGAGCGGACAAATTTACAGGTTGAATATGAATAACGAGATCTATAGCATACCGCAGCGGAATAGAGGCAAATTTTAAAGGGCAAGAACTAAAGGTAAAAATTGCTGAGAACTATTTGCCTAGGATGAACAAGATGAAGTTTTCACTAAGGTTCTAATGGCGGAGGCGCGAGGAAGAACCCTAGAAGTTACGGATCTACAATGAGGAAGGAGACATACCAGGAACAGCAAGAAGCGGCGGCGGAGATTCTCTGGTCGCAGTCAGGTTGATGCAGCGGTCGGCAAGGACTTGGATTCGGCGGTTGACAGCGGCAGTTCGAGCTCGGGCGACAATGGAGTCTTGAGCTCGGGCGATGGAAGAAGAAGAACGAACGGAGGAAGATAAAGAATGGGGCAGCGGTATTTATAGAAAGGCAGATCCGAAACGACAGGTGCGGGATTCGAGGAGGCAAAGGATTGGATAAAGATCCTCTGTCGCCTCGATTTTGGGGACAACCCTTAAACAAAGCCGATGGACAGCTCGTGGCGTTAAATGCGGAAGTGATGTCACAGTCTGATTAAGTGATTCTCGAGGATGATGTCAGGGCCGGTTTACAAAAATGAGAAGACACAAGAAGGAAAATTATGCAAGACAGGGGAGATTGATGTGAACAAGTTCAAATCATTCTGGGGCCTAATGTCAGGGATATTACTAGCAGGTATGAACCGGCTAGTATAACCCGGATTATTATAATATGTTTGTGTGGTTGTAATATTTAGTAAAGGCTACGGCCCATGAGATCTTAGGCCCATGTATAGAGTTATGGTTTGTAAACCGCCCGATGATGTAACTTGAGAGATAATAAGGAAAGAACAGAGACCGAGACGGACACAAGTATGAGCCGGCCTCGGGACTCTGTAAACCGGACCAGGCGTCGCCTCTATATAATAGGACGACCCGGCGACGGTTCAGGGACAAGCAAGAAACAAACCGTCGAGATACAGGCAAGCAATCCGCTCCCTGTTCATCGACGCCCAAGCAATACCAAACCAAACTAGACGTAGGCTTTTACCTTCATCGAAGGGGCCGAACTAGTATAAACCCTCTGTGTCCTTTGTGTGCTTTAAACCCCTTCAAGCTAACCCGTGCGATGGTTCCATCATCAAGTCCGTTAAACCGGACATCTGCCGTGTTAATTCCACGACACTTAGGGTCCGCACGCTTAACGTTTGATGACGATCAGTATTATGAGTTTATGAGTTTTGATGTACCGAAGGAGTTCGGAGTCCCGGATGAGACCGGGGAAATGACGAGGAGTCTCGAAATGGTCGATACGTAAAGATCGATATATTGGACGACTATATTCGGACATCGGAAATGTTCCGAGTGATTTGGGTATTTTTCGGAGTATATGGGCCTTATTGGGCCATACGGGAATAGAGGAGAAATGCCAAAAGGAAGGAGGCGCGCGCCCCCCCTCTGGTCCGAATTGGACAAGGGGTGCAGCCCCCTTTTCCTTCTCCCTCTCCACCTCTTTCCTTCTCTCCTACCCCGGAAAGGAAAGGGGAATCCTACTAGGACTTGGGAGTCCTAGTAGGACTCCCCTCACTTGGCGCGCCCCCTCTAGGGCCGGCCTCTCCCTTGCTCCTTTATATACGGGGGCAGGGGGGCACCCTAGGACACACAAGTTGAATTGTTTTAGCCGTGTGCGGTGCCCCTCTCCACAGAAACACACCTCAGTCATACCGTTGCAGTGCTTAGGCGAAGCTCTGCGCCGGTAGATACATCATATCTGTCACCACGCCGTCGTGCTAGTGAGACTCTCCCGTGAAGCTCAACTGGATCAAGAGCTCGTGGGACGTCATCAAGCTGAACGTGTGCTAAACGCGGAGGTGCCGTACGTTCGGTGCTTGATCGGTTGGATCGCGAAGAAGTTCGACTACATCAACCGCGTCACTTGACGCTTCCGCTCCCGATCTACGAGGGTACGTAGACAAACTCTCCCCTCGTTGCTATGCATCTAGTAGATAGATCTTGCGTGATCATAGGAAATTTTGAAAATACTACATTCCCCAACAGGCCTTCCCCCTCACGTGTGTGTCCACTACGTGATGCGTGGTGAACTGCCTGCCGTTGTCGTCGTCGGCCACTGGGAGCGTCATTCGAGGCACGTGGAGCGCCATTGGAACCACTGGATGTCCTCTTTGTATGGGTTGTCGTGGGTGTGCTTATTGTGTCGTGTGATGTGAGAGATGAAGGTAAATGGCCGCAGGAATAAATGGGGGCCGGGCGGCCTGGATTCTCTACGTGTCCGCATGGCAGTTTTTGCAGCCGGTAACTGCATTGTCACGCCGCGCCCGGCGCAACTGCATGCACACGAACGTGCGTGATCGTGCACCGGCCCCAAACACTGGCAGCGCGCGTGGAGGAACGATGCCGGAGCACCCGGAGGGACGCGAGAGCAAAGCGCGCGCGGCGGGATGCGAGCAGAGCGCGCCGCGGCCGCCTGAACCGCAAGCAACCACACGCATAGAGCAGTTGAACACGTAGGAAATGGTCACCTAGAAGCCGCCCGACAGTTGCATTGCTGCATAGAGATCGGCCGTGTGCTACTACCTCCGTCTAGTCTATAGTCCCCTTTATATTATGTGCCATACTTTGCCCTCAAATTTAACCAACAAAATGTCAATGCATGTTATAAAAATTATATAATTCGAAACTATGTTCAAGTACGAATCCAACTATATAATCTTTGGCGACATGCATTTGTATTTTATTAGTCAAATCATACTTATAAACCAGGACGGGGGTATAGTAGGTAATTAAATCGCACACTTTTTTCTTATTAACCGTATGTGTACGTGGCATTTTGTCCTCCTCTCGCACGTCTTGTCACCCCGCTGCCGCACACGGCTTACAGTGCAAGCATGCACAGCGCCCAGGGGCGTTCTTTTGGCCAAACGCTGGCGCCAATGAATCGCCGGTAAGCCCGTTCCTGCGCAACCTCGCAGGTTCCTGCGCAAGTTTCCCGCCTGACTCGGTGAAATCCCCCAAAATCCCAATGCTTACCGGCCTGCTATATAAACACTCACGGTCGGTGAGTCCTGCGTCTCATTTCCCCCCTCCCTATAGCTTATCTCGTCTGCTTCTCCCACAATCGCCAATAGCACCAGTCCATCGTCGTTGCTCAGCCACTCCGCCATCATCAAAGGACAGCTCCAGCTGGGAGGCTACACCGCGGCGACGGCGCAGTCCCCGGCGTAGTTTAGTGCGCGTGGCGTCCCTATTGGGTGTGCGCGGAACACCCACCACACGCTTCGCCGCCGCTTCCCGTTGGCAGCTGTTGCCGGCCGCCGTTGTCGCCACACCACCGTCGAAAGCCAGGGCCATCGCCCGCTCTGCCACCGCGGCCTGAAGGCGGGAGGTGGCGGTTGTGGCCGCCACCCCACTGCCGGTCACCATGGCCATCACCCGCTCCGCCATCGTGGCGCGATGGCGGGGGGGGGGGTGGTGGTCGTGGTCGCCACCCCATCGTCGGCCGACGTGGCCGCCAGCCCACCGTCGACCGCTGGGGTCATCACCCGCTCCGCCACCGCCGCCCACAGGCGGGAGGCGGAGGTGGATGCCTGCACGTGCGTCAGTGACCTTGCGCGCTACACCGAGTTCCTACGAGAGGAGGAGGAGCTCCTCGTCGAGCATGCAAAGAGCCTAACTGCCTCTATCACTACACCACGACACTCAAAGCAGCGTCAGACAATCTGTCGGCATAGGTAACCTACGACAACACATTTTGTGTCGGTAAAGACCTTTCCCAACAGAAAGGTGGGTGTCGCCTATATTCCTGCCGGGAAAGGTTTTTGCCGACGGATGAACCTTTTCCGATAGAAAATGTGACGGCGTTGACAAGATCTATGCCGACAGACATTTCTACACCGACGGGCATTTATATGCCGACGGATCATCTGACAATCTGCTATGGCGATAGATAGTGCAACGGACATTGATATGCCGACAGTTCATCTGATGACGTGCTACGCCGACACATAATGTGATGTCCAATACTTATACCGACGTACTTGCTGTCAGGGCCCACATTTCAACACAATTGTAAATGTACCATACATTAATATGAAATTAATTTCATAATGTCCATTTCATGTTCAATACCCAATAAATATACAAACAATTGCACTCCTTTATTCATCACAAGATACCATTGATCAATGCATTCATTAGTGTTCTTCACTGAAGTTAGCTACAACCATTAAGGAAATACATAAGTCAACATCTAGGTGATGTCCTATTACAGAATATGATGGCCAAGTTCCTAAGGGACCAAATGTTCGATCACTTGACCAGTACAAAATATTATGAAAAAGATAAAGTCTTAGATCCCCAAGCTAACATCAACTTCAATATGCACAAAATGTGTCAACCATGTTATGAACAAAAGCGATCACCGAAACATCTTAGATCAACTTGTGGACTTGCTACTTTCTTCATTTGTCCTTGCAAAAGAACTCATGCTTGAGCAACCTTACAAAATGAGAATTTGTTCAAATTTGTGAGTGGCCTATGGCCCCAAAGATCTTAAAAGTAGATGTACTACAAGCAGTCATATATGCATAGGCAGGATGTGCACTTGCTAAAATATCATTTCAAACACCATATGCTACTGCAGTACTGCTACAAAATTTCATACTGGAATTGGGAAATGAGCTCAAGACACAATCATGAGTATATCTTTTAGTAACTAGGTCATCATATCTAGTGTGCTAATACTATTGTAAATTGGGCATGGGCTTTTTCCTCAATAAAAGTTGCAACCAACAGTGTCTTTGTGTTATTTAACTAATGCACAGATTTATTTTCTCAGAAGTACAAGGAAAGGGAATTCAAAAATTAGAACAAATAAGAGAGCACTGATATTGTCAAGTTTCACTTTCGAGAACAAATTATATCAGACTGTAGACATGTTTATTTTATCACCACAAATTTTCACGTATGATGGGTATTGAATTTTCTTTGACAAATCTTGAGAGATAAAAAAGACCATCCAACTTATTACTGATTACTACTCAATTTGACAGAAATATTTGGAAGTAGAGCTAAACATTCATATATATGTTGCGCTAGTTACTTTGAGCGACACATAAATATAGGATTTATATTTCCTTTTCTAGTACAACTATGTGGCTAATAGCATGTTGTCTTCATATATACTATCATGACAGCAACATTTGACTTCAAATATTCATGATAATAACTACTGAATGTGTCAATAGTTGCACTATATACCATATATGAATGTGTCTTTTCAACAGATGTCTATAGTATAATTATTCTACATCTGTAACATTATGAAAGAATAAAGTATGAAAAGTGTCCAATGCTAAAAACACCTTAAAATAGATTAGTTTATAATATTAAAATGCAAATGCATGAGAGATGAGATGTAGCATCATTAAGCAACACATGTTATTAAGACAACCAGGCATAGCAAGTTCATCTAAGAAGTACATTATATAGATCACATTTGATATTTCCCTGCCTCATTTTCACTCACATCTCCATTAACTAAAAATTCCTTTTTGATCACTTTCTAGTGTGTGTTTCAGAAGACGGTGAGATTTAGACCTCGGAATTATATTAGGCAGCAGTTTAGGTCTCATTAGAAATTTAGCCGCTTGACTTTGACATGGATTTCAAGTCACTCGACTAGTCGCGACAAATACAGTGATGAGAAAAGACTACAACAAGGGGTGAATAAAAAGCGAGAAAAGAAGAGGGGTGCAATCAAGCACAACCAGAAGCAAAACAAGAAATAAATTGACAAACTAGCTTTTCTATGGTAATTCTTGGCGTCTAAATTTGAGCATATATAGTGTGTTTACATACATTTGATATTGAATTTTCTCTGTAACTCGATGATTAATTTTGCTCTTATTATTGCACATCATGCCATGTTGAAGCCGTTCTTCACAACATGAATAAAATAGAATACATTAACCTAGTGCCAATATTGCACATTGATGACTATAGGGAAAAGCTAATTAAAACCTGAGTGCAAGATCGGTTCACCTATGTTTCCTGAGGAGCACCTCGCATTCGTCTCAGAACTCTCGATCATAAAGCGACGAGATCAGACCGGTGATCGACTGCTTGAGGTCAGGAACGTAATCGAGAATCTGGAACTGACGTAAACAACACGTTACTACAATGTTTATTGTCTGTTAATAGCAAAAAGAAGAATAGTTGGCCAGATAATGCACGCATTTTGTAGGGCCATGCTCAGCTGGCGGTCACAAGGTGGAGCAAACAAGAGCTCAAATTGTGTCATGGTGATAATGCCTAGCAAGTAGCAACAGTTTAGTAGACATACTAGGAAGCTGTATGGTTGCAGCCACAAACTATGATACAGATCTCATTACCAAGATGAACCAGAACATCATTTACAATTTCTTTCAGGGATGACTGCTACGCATCAGTATTGCAATGGTACATGTTGGAGGACGAGAGCTTATGGTGTTGATTATTTTCCATCCCATGTAACATGAATATTAATGCTTACTAAGATTCCTTGTTTCTAATTAAAAACTGTAACCATAATATCAGTTTGCTCCTGAAAGAATACGAGGTTGGTTTGCACTATTATTTGCACAGATTAAGACAGTTTGCACCCTAGTCTATCTACTGGCAGTGTAGCATCAGCTCTCATCCAACTAACAATAATATTTCTTCAGTTAAAAAACCACGACAGGTTGAAAGTAAGTGAGAAATGAAAGTCTTCACAGATATGTTGGTTAGCAGAAAACATGCAACACATACCTTCTTTTTGTGACAACTGAGAAAGTCTCCTCCATGATTTGCTTTCACGTGATGCAATACAAGCTTAAGTGCCTTCCTGCTTCCTCACAACATATTTATCTGGTATATATCTCTACCATCTTGTACTGTAGCTAAAGCAAGTCAGGGATAACTAGAGAAAAACACTTGGGAAAACCCATGTTGAATATCCACGCCTAGATAATCAATAGAAAATGAAAGTATGCACAAAACAAGAGCTGGATATATTCCATGGTAAGTAAATAACAATATCAACACAAGCAAATGTCAGGTTATCCCACTCAATCACATAATTTCCTTCGTCATGCATGAAGCCTCCTATTAACTTGTAACTGAAGATTTACTAGTCCATCCTCGGGAGCACGTTGAAGGATGACTGAAATGGCGCAACGGTATGAAATCCTGAAAATGCAAAACCTGCAATAGGCCATTCACCATCCATCAGAAGATGAGCTCCGCTCGGTTGAATCACAATATCACTATAAACTAATTGTAAATTGGAGGTCAGGCAACTAAAACTTGTAGTTTGTCCCTTTTTATATGACAGGCTGAAACTAAGTGTCTGACATGATAGAGCACGATAATCCATCTTACTTTGCAAAATTCCTTCTTCTGCTGCAAATAACACCTATAATTCAACATGATTCTTAAGTAGCAATGGTGGAAAAGAAGATGCATACCAAGAATGAGTTAAAATACAGAGCAACAACAAAATAAAGTGCAAACGCCCCTTACTTTCTAGATATTTCGCAGTCACACATGCAAAGTTAAGCATCAAAACTTATACGTTTTTCACATGGACATCACCCATACACAACTAAAATCATAAATTTATGCATCACATATGCGAAACTATATCGATTAGGCAACTACAACCTGCAATTTATTCATCTTATCCTTACTGAATAAGTAAAACAAAAACAAACCGAAATGAACTTTTTTGAACTAGCAAGATATCATGGGCAATCATATTTTTGGACAAAAAGGAAAAATAGAAGATGAAGCTTACCTGCAGCAACCAGATCTGAAAATGGGGCAGAACAGAGGGGTGGGGGAGGCGTCGCCAGTGGTGGAAGAAGGACAGCAGGGAGGCTCCTTGGATTCATACGGCAGGACGGCTCCTTGGGAGGCAGACTATGGGGTGGCCGCTCAGACTGGACAGCACCTTGGGTGGAGAGAAAGAAGACGGCGAATCGACAGATCGCTGATGGCCGGAGTGGCACATCAAGTTGTCGATGGAGGGAGGTGTTGTTGGTCGGACGAAGGCTTCGGGAGGGGCCGCCGAAAGTGGGAGTGGCAGCGGCGTCAGGAAATCGGCGTGCAGGTTTGGGGGCCACGCAAGGCACGTCAGGGCCAGAGGCCGTCTGGCGCGAGGCTGGTTGGGTCTGCGGTGGCAGTGGTGCGAGGCAAGTCCATGCCAGAGGGCGCGGCGGTGCGAGGCAAGTTGGGGCAGAGGCCGCGGTGGCGCGAGGCAAGTTGGGGCGGCGGCGCGAGGCAAGTTGGGCCGGGGGCGGCAGCGGCATGCGGCTTACGGTTAGATAGAGGTGTGTGGCGTGAGAGATATGAGATGGGGAATTGGGGCACGGGCGGACCTTAGCGAAAAATTTGGAGTCTCGCGCACAGGTTGCAGCTCAGGCCGCGCAACATGAAATGAGTGGGCCAGCTACAAACTACGCCGACACTTTTCCTGCCGTAAAGAACCGCCGACACACAGTCTAATGGCGTAGCAAACTATGCCGACACATTTTGTGTCCGCAAACGTGATTGCATCACCGACAGATAGACTGTCGAAAGTCTGGAACAATCTCGACAATTTATGTGTCGGCCTTGCTGTGGACAGATAATGTGTCGCCAATATACACTTCTACCAACAGATGCATGTCATCGTTGTGGTGTCGTGGTGTAGTGTATGGCCGCGACACACGCCGCCTCAGAGGGGAGAAATCAGGAGATCTACGAGGAGATCGACCGCTTCGAGAGAGGTCATCTGGAGCGGTAGAGGGCGTTCGAGGTGAGCGTTGCTGAAGCTACAGCAGCGGCATGAACCGTATTGCAGTTTTCTAGCTCATCGATAGGCTCCTCCTCCTCTGCCTCTTACCGAGCGCGCTCGGTAGAGGAGAGGCAGCCGGAAGTATTACAAAGCCCCTCCGTAGTAGTAGTATTTAGGGCCTATTTTGTTCAGTTCATCTGACTATAGATGTGGTGGAACTGTACAACGTACTTAAAATTAACTAGTATATATAGTTAAACTAGCTATTTCAGTACGTGGTTGGCAACAGTTGGGGAAAAGTTTTGTCGGTTAAGCTGTCGAGTTAAACTGTTTGTATAAATTAAGAACGACTGCTTAATCTATGAATGAAATCTATGCTTAATTACTGAATTTTAGTTGCAAAAATTAGATACTACTAGTGAGTTTTAGCTTCATATTTTGACAAATCGCAGTGTTACAAGGTTGACATATGGCAATCTTAATAGATAAACAAATGTCAATCTTTCCAGTTTGACAAATGGCAACATACCCAATATGACAAATGCAAATCTTACCAAATTGTTTGTAAGTGGTTGCACACGGGTCATCCAAAAGAACCATGTGCGTTGAAGAGATGCACAAATCCCGCTCTCACTTTGCATACGTGTGTTCTATCTAAAACGTTTGCGATCAAGTGCTGCACAAATCCTGCTCGGCACATTTTCCCTTGGCTTCCTGGGGAGCTGTCGGTTTGCATACGGGTGTTCTAACTAAAACATTTGCGATGAGTGTTTTATATTTAAAAACCATTGACGTTTTTTTCAAAAGAAAATTGTATGATAAGTCTATACATTAAGAAAGAAAAACGCAACTTCGCTCAACCCATATCTTTCCTTCAGTCATACTGCAAATTTTTATTCATATGATCGAGATACAGTATTAAACACAAGAAAAAAACTATTTCCGGTCGCGGCGGAGGCGGCGTGCCGCACCATCATTGTCGTTGTCGTCCTCCGGGACGCCGTTGTTGAAGTCTTCAATGCAACACAAAATGTTCTTCACTTGTAAGTCAAACATCATGTCATCGCGCGATCGACGTGCGTGGCGCAGAGGGACGGTAGCTGGCGGCGCCGAGAGGTAGCGGTCGACGGCGGTGTCCCATGCCGCTGAGGGGGGCGCGCACACGGGCAGAGGCACGGCGGGTGCAGCCAAATGCACGGGGACAGGCGTCGCGGTGGGTGGAGGAGCGCGCAAGGGCACGGGCACGGGTGCTAGCGTTGGCTTGTACACGAGCTCGCGCGGGCCCACGGAGACCTCACTGACGCCCGCGGCTTCCAGCTCTACGATAGTGCTCGACGACCAGCCCGTCAATGCTACAGGGATGGTCACTGGCGCGGGCCCGGGGATGGGAGCTAAGACAGGAGCGGGGCAGCAACCGTCGCTGCCATCTCATTCTGGGCCATGTCCATGAGGCCCCATTCCTCCTTATTTTCTATCTCCTCCGGCTCAGAGTCGACTTCACCAAACTTGAAGACTAGTGGCAGATGATCCTTCTGCGCCATGGCGTTGGTGGAGGTCTGCGGGAGGGAGGGGAATGAGAGGTGAACAGTGAGGCCACCCGTATTAAGCAGCGGCTCGGGCGCCATTAATGGAGAGGAAGGCTGGCGGCCATGGAACTCAAAGGGCTCGCTTCCAAGTGAACCTGCGCAGCGTACAACTCGCACGCTTCCTGGTGAGCCTGCGCATTGGAGGACGCTTGCACGCCTCTCGGTCAGCCTGCGCGCCGGACTGCGCTCGCACGCCTCCCGTTCAGTCAAGGTCAAGCAGCTGTCCGCACGGCACCTCCTATAGCCATTAAAACCAAGACACGTCACGTCACGTGAATGGTTAACAGAACGCACACGGTTTGAATTATACAAACGTTTGAGATATTAAAGTGGCAGCTATTTTTTTAAATGCCTTTGTTGGTTGTTATTCGAGTGCGCCTTCTCTCAAAATGGACACGAAAAATAAAACAACATGTCGGGTGCGATTCCATGATAGCATGCCAAGTTTCATGAATTTCAGACGAGTTTTGGATTTACTAGAATTTAAAAACAAAGCATCTCAACGTTTTGCTGGCAATCAACGGTGCCCTGTTGTTTGAAATTCATTCCCATTTCTTGCATGGGACCTAAGCATGCACCCAAGGACATAGATTTGATTTTCAACCAATTTATATGCACTGGAGCATGTGCATGTAGTTCAAATTTGAATTATGCATATAAATACATTGAAAACTCAGTTAATGCATAAAAGTGTCCAAACGAACTCCAAAAAATCACAGCAATTGACATAACACTCTTGTGGTTTTATGTTGACACGAGAAATTTTTTGAAATTAGTAAGAGGTAATGGATATCATTTCATCCCCAAAGGTGGGAGGTTCCCTATCGAAACCATCATGCTTGTTGTAGGAAGCTCTCCTTTGTGAGAAGCATATCCCCAAATCTGACCCAAATGGGAAAAAAATATCACGGCATGTTGATGCCGCTCCATGACAGCATGCCAAGTTTCATGAATTTCAGACGAGCTTTGAATTTACTAGGATTTAAAAACCAGGTATCTCAATGTTAGCGGCCGAGTGATGGTGGCAGGGTGTTTGACAATCATTCCCATTTCTTGCATGGGACCTAATTATGCGACCAAGGAACAAATTTGAATTTTCAACCAATTTCTATGCACTAGAGCATGTGCATGTAGTTTAAATTTGAATTATGCACATGAATGCATTGTAAACTCAGTTAATCCTTAAAAATGTCCAAACGAACCCCGAAAAATCAAAAAAAAAATTGACACAACACTCCTACTGTTCTACGTTGACACGAGAACTTTTTTGAAAGCAATAAGAGGAAATGGATATCATTTCGTCCCCAAAGGTGGGACGTTCCCTACCGAAACCATCATGCTTGTTGTGAGAAGCTCTGGTTTGTGAGAAGCATATACCCAAACCTGCCCCTAATGGGACAAAAATTTACCACAACATGTTGATGCCGCTTCATGATAGCATGCCAAGTTTCATGAATTTCAAACGAGTTTTGGATTTACTAGAATAAAAAATTATTTTAATGTTTGCTGTCGAGTGATAGTGGCAGGGTTTTTGACATTCATTCCCATTTCTTGCATGGGACCTAAGCATGCAACCAAGGACACATATTTGAATTTTCAACAAATTTATATGCATTAGAGCATGTGCATGTAGTTCAAATTTGAATTATGCACATAAATGCATTGAAAACTCAATTAATACATAAAAATGTCCAAACGAACCCCGCAAAATCCCAAAAATTGACGTTTGCGACTATTGTTCTACGTTGACACAAGATTTTTTTAAAGCAATAAGATGCAATGGATATCGTTTGTCCCCAAAGGTGGGACGTTCCCTACCAAAACCATCAGGCTTGTTGTGAGAAGCTCTGGTTTGGGAGAAGCATATCCCCAAACCTGCCCCAAATGGGACAAAAAATTTACTATGGCATGTTGATGCCGCTCCAGCAAGCCAAGTTTCATGAATTTCAGACGAGCTTTGGATTTACTAGAATTTGAAAACTAGGTACCTCAATGTTTGCGGTCGAGTGACGGTGGCAGGGTGTTTAACATTCATTACCATTTCTTGCATGGGACCTAAGCATGCAACCAAGGACACATATTTGAAATTTCAACCAACTTATATGCATTAGAGCATGTGCATGTAGTTCAAATTTGAATTATGCACATGAATGCATTGAAAACTCAATTAATGCATAAAAATGTCCAAACGAACCCCGAAAAATCACAAAAATTGACACAACACTCCTGTTGTTCTACATTGACATGAGAAATTTTTGGAAGCAATAAGAGGCAATGGATATCGTTTCATCCCCAAAGGTGGAACGTTCCCTACCAAAACTATCAGGCTTGTTATGAGAACCTCTGGTTTGTGAGAAGCGTATCCCCAAACTTAACCCAAATGGGACAAAAAATGTACCACGGCATGTTGATGGCGCTCCATGACAGCATGCCAAGTTTCTTGAATTTCAGACGAGCTTTGGATTTACTAGAATTTAAAAACCAGGTATCTCAATGTTTGCGGCCGAGTGACGATGGTAGGGTGTTTGACATTCACTCCCATTTCTTGCATGGGACCTAAGCATGCAACCAACGACACAAATTTGAATGTTCTACCAATTTATATGCATTAGAGCATGTACATGTAGTTCAAATTTGAATTATGCACATAAATGCATTGAAAACTCAATTAATGCATAAAAATGTCCAAACAAACCACAAAAAATCCAAAAAAATTGACACAACACTCCTCTTGTTCTATGTTGACACTATGTTGACACAACACTCCAATCATTTCGTCCAGAAAGGTGAAGCGTTCCCTACCGAAACCATCATGCTTGTTGTGAGAAGCTCTAGTTTTTGAGAAGCATATCCCCAAACCTGCCCCAAATTGGACAAAAAATTTACCACGGCATGTTGATGCCGCT
Organism: Secale cereale; assembly: GCA_902687465.1. Taxonomy (NCBI): domain Eukaryota; kingdom Viridiplantae; phylum Streptophyta; class Magnoliopsida; order Poales; family Poaceae; genus Secale; species Secale cereale. The sequence continues at coordinate 16,225,952 of LR738715.1, read as the reverse complement.
CCATGACAACATGCCAGGTTTCATGAATTTCGGACGAGCTTTCGGTTCACTAGAATTTAAACTCCAGGTATCTCTATGTTTGTGGCCGAGTGACGGTGGTAGGGTATTTGACATTCATTCCCATTTCTTGCATGGGACCTAGGCATACAACCAAGGACGCTGACTTGAATTATGTACTAATTTATATGCATTAGAGCATGTGCATGTAGTTCAAAATTGAATTATGCACATGAATGCATATAAAACTTAGTTAATATATAAAAATGTCCAAGCGGACCCCGAAAAATCCCAAAATTGACTGAACACTCATGTTGTTCTATGTTGACACTAGGAAAAAAATTGAAATCAAGTTTCATAAATTTCTTACAAATTTTGGATTTACTATAATTACAAAAGCAAGTACCGTGCCGGGGAGCCATGGTGCCGTGGTGTTCGAAATTCATCCTCATTTCTTGCATGGGACATAAGCATAAACCCATGGACACATATATGATTTTACAACCCATGTTGGTGCACCGGAGCATGTGCATCTCTACCAAAACCAGAAAAAGAAAAGATAAGGAAGCGAACACATCAAACGATGAGCCAAAGCGCCACATAGTTCTTTCAGGAAAAAGAGACATCGTGGGAGTGGAGGGCAAGACAGACATGTCCGAATATTATGAAAAGTTTCGTGAAATTCCTCCCTTCAAAGTCAAGGCTGACCCAAGCACCTTGTTAAACGATGAAGATTATCCTTGGTTATGGCGCAATAAGCAAAGGACAGAAGCGAAGAAAAAGTAAAGACTTTCTCTCCACGACTATTATGATGATGCCTTTGATCTAGAATATCACTGCAGTTACATGTGAAGAAATGAAATCCCTTTGTAATGGACTCGTATGAAACCCTGATACCTCGAAAGATATTGTCCGTTTTGTACACGAAGTGCATCCAGTTTTTTCTGTAACCCTCTCTACTTCTTTGCACATGCTATGTTGGTGAAATGATGATGCCATGCCAACTTTCAACCTTTTCAAAGTTCGTTATTTGAAATGCTTTTCAATTTCAGGATCATTTTCCTCAAAAAATATCAGTACAGGCATGAAAAATACCAAATGAAGTCAGGGAGGGTTAAAAATTGATGATGTGGCTTTGAATGGTGTATTTTGAACACACGAATAGTTTGGAGTTCAAATAAGTTTAAAAAAATGGAATCCCTTTGTAACAGATGAGTTTCCGTCTGAAACCCTGATACTTCGAAAGAGATTGTCCATTTTGCACACGAAGTGCATCCAGTTTTTGTCGTAACCCTCTCAACTTTTTTGCTCATGCTATGTGGGTGAAATGATGATGCCATACCAACTTTCAACCTTTTCAGAGTTTATTTGAAATGCTTTTCAATTTCAGGGTCATTTAGCTCAAAGAATGAACTAATGTAAAAAAATAATGATCGGGACAACTTTTATGAAACTCTAATAGCAAAAACTATAAACGAAAATAATTAACTAGAAAACTTTAGTGAAACTCTTATAGAAAAAAGAATGAACTAGAAAACTTTATTGAAACTCTAATAGCTAAAGGAATCAACCAAAAAGCTTTTATAAACCTCTAGTATTATTGAAACATTAAAACCAAAAAACTAATATTATAAAAGTATTTTATGTTCAAAACATTAAAACAAAAAGAATTTTCATAAAATACATAAAAAAGAAAAAAAGGAAATAAAATAAATAAGTAGAATAAAAAATAAGTAGAAACAAAATAAACTTTAATAAAGTAAAATAAATAAACTTTAATAAAATAAATAAAAATAGCAACAGTAAGTATTTTGTTGAAAGTAGAAACAAAACTAAAAAAATAAAGCAGCAAAAAAAGTGGAAAAAAAATTAAAAAATGCCACCTACTGGGCCACCATGGCCTGAATACGACTAGAAACCCAACCATGGGCCAGGATTCATGCCCGCAGAAGGCCCAGTAGGAACACAGGCATAGCAGTGTCAGATTAGGCCTGTAAGCCTACAATGGAGAGGAGCTCGAGAGGGGTGCGGCTGTGGGGTTTATAAACCACTACGCGCCCCTCTCAACTAGCGAGGTAGGACTAAAGGTTTTTGCCACGGGCAGCACGGGGCCTTTGGTCCCGGTTGGTGCCACCAACTGGGACCAAAGGCCTCTGTTTCCCGCCCTTTGGGCTGGTGAAAAGAGACGGTTGGTGGCACCAACCGAGACTAAAGGGGGGCATTGGTCCCAGTTCGTGCAAGGAACTGGGACTAATGCTTCGTCTATATAAGCAGCACATAGAAATTTTCATTCAGTTCGATCGAAGACCTCGACGCCCTGCCTCTCTGCCGCCGAATACCTCGACGCCGCCGCGCCCTTGCCCTACCCCGACGCCGACGCTGTGCGCCCCTGCCCTGCCCCGACACGGACATCGTGCGCCCTTGCCTCGCCCCGACGCTGTGCACCCCTGCCTCGCCCCAGCGCCGTCGCGCCCCTATCCTGCCCCAACGATGCCGTTGTGCGCCCCTGCCCTCCCCCGACGACATCGTCGTGCACCCCTGCCTCGACCTCGACGTCGCCGCCATGCGCCCCTGCCTCGACCTTGACGCCAACGCCGCCGCGCCCCGTCGCTGCGCCATGCCCCTGCCCTACCCCGACGCTGCGCCATTCCCCTGTCCTGCCGTCAACGCCGCCGCACCACTGCCCGTCGCCCAGGCTGGTACTTCCTCCCACCCCTCTCCTCTGTCCTTCCTCCATGTATATGATGATGGTGAAGTTGGCTCAATGCAAAGTTTCAGAGAATTGCATGTTTTCAGCCATGTCCACAAGGTGTTTGATGAACTGCTAGGGCTAGCTAGGTAACTTTGTTTTATGTGAAACTTGGAAGGACGATGTTTCCTTGGATGTTAGTGAAGATGGTCAAGTTGATTTGATAAAAAAGAAAAAACTTGTTAGTGCAAGTTTTATTAAAATTTAGTGCTGGACGGAAACTACATGAATTTTTTGGTGGACTTGCTAGATGAAATTGGGGCTGCCCTTCTAGACATAAGGGTTTAGTTGGAAGGACTACAATATGTAAAAAAATAGAATTTTTTGAGAAAGGAAAAATAGGGTTGTAGTTCAATGCCAAGATTGGACCAAAATTGAAAAATGGAAGTTGTGCTCAAAATTTTCAAATGACCAAAGTGGGTTTTTGCATAAAAATGATCCAAAGGCATCAGAGGACTCCTCAAAAAATTTGTGGCATTTGAAAAGAATTATTTGAAATAGTTCTAGTGGAAAAGGGTCATTGTAGAGTTTGAAAATACTAATAAAAGATTTTTTTGAGGCCAAATCATTATAGAAATATGTATGTATGTATGTATGTATTTATGTATGGATGGATATGGATGTATATAGCATTTTTTTGTCCATGTATGTATGTATGTATGTATGTATGGATGGATGGATATGGATGTATATAGAAAAGTTTTATATATGTTGTTTTTTTGTTCATAGCAATTGTGTATGCATAGGAAAATTGTGTATGAATATATATGTATGCATATATGATGATTGTTTGTTCAGCGTCACATATGATGTTTTTTTTGTTCATATGTATGCAAGCGAAGTCGTTGTCGTTAGTTGTACTATTTAGGGTTAGGGTCGTCGAGGGGTCTTCTTATTTCTTATCGGCCGGGTATGTCGTTATCGATATACCCCCTCCCCGATAACTTTGACATGAGGGGGGGGGGTCGATATACCCCCTCCCCGATAACTTAGACATGAGGGGGGGAGGGGTCGTCGAGGATTCGAGGGGTGAGGGTCGGGAACTAGTTAGGGTAGAGAGGGTCAAGGGTCACCGAGGGGTCGAGGGTCGCCGAGAATTTGAGGGTCGAGGGTCGAGGGTTCGAGGGTCGTTGAGGGCCGAGGGTTCGAGGGGCCGAGGGTTTGAGGGTCGGGAACTAAGGTAGAGGGTCGTGGATCGCTGAGCGGTCGAGGGTCGAGGGTCGTCCAGGGGTCGAGAGGTTGCCTACGTCAAAATATTGAAGAAATTCATGCCTTCATCATTTGCCGGAAGTAACCGGGGAATGATGGTACGAAGCTCTTCAAAGTTATTCTAGAACGGAGTCCCGGATTGGATAATCCGCCTTTTGTTACGAATTTCAGCAAAGGCCTTCCAAATAGCGATATTCTGAAGGCTCTTGCTGAACTTTGTAGCAACAAGCGAATTATCCTATCTTGGACTCCGTTCCAGAACAACTTTGAAGAGCTTCGTACCATCGTGATGCGCCTGTTACTTTTGCCTAATGATGAAGACATGGTTTTGTTGAATCCTTTGACACTAGACAATTGTGACATGAGGGGGTCGAGGGTCGGGAATTAGGGTAGAGGGTCCTGGATCACCGAGTGGTCGAGGATCCTGATTTACCAAGAATGCCCCCATTATGGTTGTGCACAAGTTGATCCAATTTTTTCTGATCTCATATATATATTCTTCTATATGTCACATTGTCTGTCAAAGTATTGAAGAAATCCATGGCTTCATCATTAACTGGAAGTAACAGGCGCATAATAGTGCGAAGCTCTTCAAAGTTGTTTTGGAACGGAGTTCCTAATAGAATTATCCGCTTTTTCGCACGAATTTCAGCAAATGCCTTCCAAATAGCGATATTCGGAAGGCTCTTGCTGAACTTTGTACTAAAAATCGAATTATTCTATCGGGAACTCCGTTCCAAAACAACTTTGAAGAGCTTCTCGTACCATTATACGCTTGTCATTTCCGGCTAATGATGAAGTCATGGTTTTCTTGAAATCTTTGACACTAGACAACATGACATATAGAAGGGTAGATGAGATCAAGAAAAATATGGACCATTTTCTGCACATCCAGAATGGCACCATTTTGTTAAATCCCTTGTCAGTCCGGACGTCGGACAATCAAGATAGAGGCGTTGGCGAGGCCACCCCAAACCCTAGAGAAGCGTCGAAGCCACTAATATGGTTCCTTGTTGTGATTAGCTAGCTAGGTCTACGTTTTCCACTAATATATCCATCTGTCATGTTTGTATATTAATTGCTAATATTTGCAGAAACTATGGAGCACGGACGAGACGAGGAAGCGTAATAGGTGTTGGGGAACATAATCACAGCCGGAGCCGATGTCGAGTTGTATCTCAACGACTATGATGGTCTGGAAGGACAGGGTGAAGAAGCAAGCTACGGTGATACAATGGAGGAGAAAAGACATGATTATGATGGCTCCAATGACCGAATACCGGTGGAAGAAGGACACCTTGATGACAGCTTCGGTGACCGAATACCGGTGGAAGAAGGACATCGTGATGACGGCTCCGATGACCGAACGGAGTCCGGCCAGGTGCATATATATTAATTAAGCATGAGCTGACTATAGCTAATTTATGCATTAATTGTTTTGGTATGTACACATATTAACTCTCTTCTTTCTTCTTTTCTAGCCCTCCGGATCAAGCCAAAGTTCGGTAAGGAGACGAGGCCCGAAGAAAAAGTTGCGCCAGGATGAAAAGTTCATCATCGAAGAAATCGCGCGCGATGGCCTACTGATTAAACCCATCCGGACCAAGGACGCATTTTTGCTCAGTGCGGGGTTCTTGTTATGGACATGATCCCGATCAGCATCCACCTATGGTACAAGCATCAAAAAGAAGACCCTCAGGTGTCTTATGTCAATGATACGCAGAAAAATGATCTTTGTACCGCGCTGAAGGAAAATTTCACCCTACCGCCAGAGGAGGATCCAGAGAACCCACCAGTTATAGAGCCATTGGTCAAGGAGGCTGCTCATATGAAGATGGCGGAACTATTCAGGAGGTGTAAGAATGAGCTGAATGCAAAGTTTGTCAACATAGACAAGACTCCAGAATTCACTGGCAGGTTTGAGAAGATCAGAGATCACTGGGACGCATTTGTGGCCCACAAGAAATCGGAAAAGAGTAAGAAGATGCCAGCGACAAACAAGATAAATGATGTGAAGAAGAAGCATCACCATCGCACAGGGTCAGGTGGCTACCTCAAAGCCCGACCGTTGTGGGACAAGGCCGAGAATGACCTGCTTGCTAAAGGGGTCTTTCCACAGACATTACACTGGCCAGACCGTTCAAGGACTTGGTTCTTCGGGGTTGGGGGAACCTCGGACCCTGAAATAGGGAAGTGCGTTTGGACGGACGAGCAACTGCGAATACCCATCACGAAGCTTCAGCAGTATATCGAAGCAGCGCGGGAAGGGACATTCGTTCCCGACAGAGAGAACGATGATGTGTACTACACAACCTTCTTCTTGTAGACGTTGTTGGGCCTCCAAGTACAGAGGTTTGTAGGACAGTAGCAAATTTCCCTCAAGTGGATGACCTAAGGTTTATCAATCCGTGGGAGGTGTAGGATGAAGATGGTCTCTCTCAAACAACCCTACAACCAAATAACAAAGAGTCTCTTGTGTCCCCAACACACCTAATACAATGGTAAATTGTATAGGTGCACTAGTTCGGCGAAGAGATGGTGATATAAGTGCAATATGGATGGTAGATATAGGTTTTTGTAAACTGAAAATATAAAAACGACAAGGTAGCAAGTGGTAAACGTGAGCATAAACGGTAGTGCAATGATAGGAAACAAGTCCTAGGGTTCATACTTTCACTAGTGCAAGTTCTCTCAACAAGGATAACATAAGTGGATCATATTACTAGCCCTCAACATGCAACAAAGAGTCACTCCAAAGTAACTAATGACGGAGAACAAACGAAGAGATTATGGTAGGGTACGAAACCACCTCAAAGTTATTCTTTCTGATCGATCTATTCAAGAGTCCGCAGTAACATTCAATCTATCATAGAGTTCGTACTAGAATAACACCTTAAGACACAAATCAACCAAAACCCTAATGTCACCTAGATACTCCATTGTCACCTCAAGTATCCGTGGGCATGATTATACGATATGCATCACACAATCTCACATTTATCTATTCAACCAACACAAAGTACTTCAAAGAGTGCCCCAAAGTTTCTCCCGGAGAGTCAAGACGAAAACGTGTGCCAACCCCTATGCATAGATTCCCAAGGTCACGGAACCCGCAAGTTGATCACCAAAACATACATCAAGTAGATCACATGATATCCCATTGTCACCACAGATAAGCACGTGCAAGACATCCATGAAGTGTTCTGAAATCCTTAAAGACTCAATCCGATAAGATAACTTCAAAGGGAAAACTCAATCCATTACAAGAGAGTAGAGGGGTAGAAGCATCATAAGATCCAACTATAATAGCAAAGCTCGCGATACATCAAGATCGTGCCATCTCAAGAACATGAGAGAGAGAGAGAGATCAAACACATAGCTACTGGTACATACCCTCAGTCCTGAGGGTGGACTACTCCCTCCTCGTCATGGAGTGCCAAGATGATGAAGATGGCCACCGGTGAGGGTTCCCCACTCCGGCAGGGTGCCGGAACGGGGTCTAGATTAGTTTTCGGTGGCTACAGAGGCTTTCGGCGGCGGAACTCCCTATCTCGGTTAATTTCCGAAGGTTTCAGTATTTATAGGATTTTTTGGCGTAGGGCACAAGTCAGGGGGCCCTCCGGGCTGTCTACGAGATAGGGCGGCGCCACCACCTGCTCAGGGCGCACCCCCACCCTCGTGGGGCAGCCCGTGGCTCTCCTGGCCCAACTCTTTCACTTCAGGGGCTTCTTTTGGTCTAGAAAAAATCATCAAAAATAGGCACGTCAATTGGACTCCGTTTGATATTCCTTTTCTGTAAAACTCAAAAACAAGGAAAAAACAGAAACTGGCACTAGGCTCTAGGTTAATAGGTTAGTCCCAAAAATCATATAAAAGTGTATATAAAAGCCCATAAAACATCCTAGAAGTATAATATAATAGCATGGAACAATAAAAAATTATAGATACATTGGAGACGTATCAGCATCCCCAAGCTTAATTCCTGCTCTTCCTCGAGTAGGTAAATGATAAAAACGGAATTCTAGATGTGGAATGCTAACCAACATAATTTTCAATGCAATTCTCTTAATTGTGGCATGAATGTTCATATCTGAAAGATTCAAGACAAAAGTCTATATTGACATAAGAAATAATAATACTGTAAGCATACTAACAAAGCAATCATGTCTTCTCAAAATACTATGGCTAAATAAAGTTATCCCTACAAAATCATATAGTCTGGCTATGCTCCCTCTTCATCATACAAAATATTCGTATCATGCACAACCCCGGTTTCAGCCAAACACTTGTTTTCATACTCTATTCTTTCAAAACTTTCAACTTTCACGCAATACATGAGCGTGAGCCATGGACATAGCACTATGTGGAATAGAGTGGTGGTTGTGGAGAAGACAAAAAGGAGCAAGATAGTCTCACATCGACTACGCATATCAACAGGCTATGGATATGCCCATCAATAGATATCAATGTGAGTGAGTAGGGATTGACATGCAACGGATGCACTAGAGCTAAATAAGTATGAAAGCTCAACAAAAGAAACTAGTGGGTGTGCATCCAACTTGCTTGCTCGTGAAGATCTAGGGCATTTGAGAAAGCCCATCGTTGGAATATACAAGCCAAGTTCTATAATGAAAACTCCCACTAGTATATAAAAGTGACTAAGCATGAGACTCTCTATCATGAAGAACACACTACTAGGAAAAGGGCTATAGATGGAATTGATACTAATGGCGCACCGGACGAGCAGTGCGCCATTAGAACATAGTAATGGCGCACCAGCAGCAGATACGCCATTAGAGCTCGAACTACTAATGGCGCACGATGTCCAGAGTGCGCCATTAGTATCAAGAAGATTTTTTTTTTGAACTAGCGCGCCTGTCCAAACATACTAATGGCGCACCTGGGGTTGGTGTGCCATTAGAATCTACATACTTATGGCGCACAGAGGTGCGGTGCGCCATTAGTAATCCCCCATCCATATCCCCCCCACCGGCCGCACCCTCCTCTCTCTCCCTCGCCAGATCTCCCCCCTCTCCGCGACGTCTCTCTCTCCCTCCAGCGCCGCGCCGCCGCCCCCACGCCACCCCCGCTGAGCCGAGCGCCGCGCCGCCGATGCCCTGGACGCCCGCGCCCCCGACGCCCCGGACGCCCGGAGCTACGCCCCCGACGCCCGCGCCCCCGACGCCCCGGCCTCCCCCGACTCTGCAGCAACGCCGCCGCCCGGAGCTACGCCGGCGACCACTCCATACACAGGTAGCCATCACTCCTCCCTCCTTCCTCTCTAATCACCACCACAAAGTCATTTTTTTGTATTTCTGCCATTTTCGTTGATGTACGCGGTTGAGATCAAAATTTAGGTCACTTGGATCAAAATTTAGGTCACATGGATCAAAATTTTATTAGCCCCTAAATGGAAGGAGCCTTGATGGATGGATGTTCGTCTTCTCCAACTCCGGTTGCTTAAACTAGCTCGTGCTCTTCCCCCTACCTATTCTACACGTGTATACAAAATTGCAGTGCTGCCATTCATTGCGGTTCGGTCTCCGCCATCTAGTTTTTATTTTTTTGCAAAACTTTTTATTTTTTTGCAGAGAAATGCTTGAAATCAGACGCCATCTAGTAATTTGCTAGAGATGTTTTTTCAGTGATGTTTTATTGGCTACTTACAGTATTGTATTTCGGTGCCGCTTACAGTATTGTATTTGCTAGAGATGTTTTTTCAGTGATGTTTTATTACCACACCCACACTTACTAGTTTCAGTAGTTAGACTAGTTAGACTAGTTTCAGTAGTTTCAGTAGTTTCAGTAGTTTCAGTAGTTTCAGTAGTTAGACTAGTTTCAGTAACTTGTACTCTGAAAAACACATGAAAAACTTGTTGCTATTAATTTTTCTGCTAAGCCATAGTTTAAATTTTTCTACTAGGAAAACTGTTGTTGCTTGGAGTAATTGACATGATGAACTTGCTGTTAATAAAAAAGCACTATTGTGATATTATATTTAAAAAAACACTGTTGTGATAGTAAAACTCTAGTATGAAAAGCAACCAAGAACAAATGCAGGTCCAGGCCACCAAGCTCTGAGGTTTGTATGGTGCCTCCAGTAAAAAAAGAATATGAGGAAAATTGGCTCCAGTAATAAAAGAATATGATGAGGTTTGTATGGTGGCTCTAGTAATAAAACTGTAGATATCTAGTGACGATGGTATGTAGCAGAACTAGTGCAAAAGTGTTGACAATGTTAGTCCTAATGAGCCTAGGATGGGCCACATCTAGCTTGTCTAGGTACATATTTTTAATTTATAAAGTTTAATCTCATTGAAACATAGGAAATGTCGTCTTCCGACGACGATAGGATACCGGAGTGCTCCTGGTGCGGTGACGACCGGGGTCTGTGCGACAGGCCTCACCTGGTAGACGGTCGTTACTTCAGTATTAAGCTCGACGAGACCTTCGATGTCGAAACGGTACGCAACGACAAGACTTGTTTCGTAATTAATTAAGCACGATTTCTAGCTACTTCAACGTGTAAGTAATTAATTTTCTTCTTTTACATGCAACTAGTTTATCCCGTGTCATGCAAGACACTATGTCTTGGAGAGGATGGGATTTGAAGATCATGAAACTACGGAGACAAAGCAAATTCAACTAAGGACCATGCATTATGTTGATTTAGAAGTGGATTTGTACAATTCAGATAACGTAACCACTTTTGGTTGCAAGAATTGGGAATCATTTTGCAAGATATATGGTTTTTATGAGGGTATGCTTCTCACCATGGATCTTGGTAATCCGGATTCCATCGCCGAAGACGATTTGGACATTTGGGTCCTTGTTGACGATATGATTCCAATTCTACCGAGAAGTGAGTTTATCAAGCATAGTTATTTAGTAATTTATATTATTTATTTCAAAATAGTTGACAACATATTTCCATTGATAGGTTATTTTGATTATTCAAATAATGTGAGGATGATGCTAGACAGAACCTACTACACCCCTGGCTCAGAATGTACTTATAAGGACAAAGAGCAGATCATCTTCTTTTATTCCTTTCTTGTGGATTACATTCAATATTGTAATATTGATCCACAATATAGTCAATACGTCCCACTAGTGCACGTCTTGAACTACGTTAATATCAATGGAGATACCATGGTAAGATTTTTTTTACTATTACGACATTCGTGCATGTTTTGCATTAGTTCTTCTCGAACTGAACTACAATGCTAACTACGAAGTCTTACTATGTTTTGCAACAGATTCTCCCTAGTGACTGTGTGCCTCCTGTCATGTTTCAATCTGGTCAACTACAAGTTTTAAACATTCTGCCAGGTGAACCTACAAATCACACGTGTCCATATCGGATTTCTTCTAAAAATGAAGGAATGAGAATCAAAGAATGGCGAAAAATAACGAAAACTCGTAAGGAGGTACTTGGAAGAAATAGAGTGAGAAGGGCAAGAAATGGAGACAAGATAATCTGTGTTCTCCATAATGGCCCTTTAAATCTAATTGATTTAGAGACAAACGCCATCTTGTTTTATGCCATTTTATCTTCGAAAATTGCTACGTAGTAGAAGTTGTATGGTCGATAATGATGTGTAAGACTTATTATTTAATACCAATGTTGACTTTTTATTATTATAATGATCGATGATGCATGATGCTAAGTTGTTCTATGAGCTATTATATACTCCCTCCGTTCCGATTTACTCGTCGTGGTTTTAGTTCAAATTTGAACTAAAACCACGATGAGTAAATCGGAACGGAGGGAGTAGATTCTAATAGTTTCGATGTGCGTACCATATATGTTGGCTCCACTAGAAATTATATTTATATATATGCATAACCTGTGCAAAAAATAGAAAATTAAAAAATAAAAAAAACCTAATATTCATACTAATGGCGCATCACAGCAGAGTGCGCCATTAGTTTGCCAAAGCACCTGGCTACACATGGCCCCTGGGAGGCATACTAATGGCGCACTTTTGTGCATACTAATGGCGCATCTTCGGTGCGCCATTAGTATACCAAAGGTGCGCCATTAGTAAAATATACTAATGGCGTGCTAGTAATGGCGCACCCCTAATGCGCCATTAATGGCCAAATTAGGTGCGCCATTAATAGGCCTTTTCCTAGTAGTGACATGGTGCTACTTTGAAGCACAAGTGTGGAAAAGAGAGTAGCAATTGTCCCTTTTTTTGGGCCTGTCTTTTTTTCTTTGGCCTTTTTTATGGAGGGGCTTTATAGATTTAGCCTTTCCTCCCATGGGACAATGCTCTAATAATGATGATCATCACACTTTCATTACAACTCGATACTAGAACAAAGTATGACTCTATATGAATGCCTCCGGCGGTGTACCGGGATGTGCAATGAATCAAGAGTGACATGTATGAAAAATTATGCATGGTTGTCTAGCCACAAGTACGATGTCAACTACATGATCATGCATCGCAATATGACAATATGAAGCGTGTCATATGAACGGAATGGTGGAAAGTTGCATGGCAATATATCTCGGAATGGCTATGGAAATGCCATGATAGGTAGGTATGGTGGCTGTTTTGAGGAAGATATATGGTGGGTATATGGTACCGGCGAGAGTTGCGCGGTACAAGAGAGGCTAGCAATGGTGGAAGGGAGAGAGTGCGTACTATCCATGGACTCAACATTAGTCATAAGAACTCATATACTTATTGCAAAAATCTACGAGTCATCAAAACAGAGCAATCAATGCACGCTCCTAGGGGGAGGTTGGTAGGAGTTAACCATCGCGCGCACCCGACCTCCACACAAAGGTTGACACTATCCAAATACCTCATGCTCTAACTTCGTCACATAGCGGTTCACCATACGTGCATGCTACGGGAATCACTAATCTTAACACAAGCATTTCTCAATTTCATAATAACTCCACTAGCATGACTCTAATATCACTATCCTCATATCTCAAAACAATTATCAAGCATCCAACTTCTCATCATATTCAATGCTCTTAGTGTGAAAGTTTTTACTACATTGATATTGGATGTCTATCATGTGAGGACTAGTTTTATAGCCAAAGCACATTACCATTCTGTTCTAATAGACTCTCAAAAGGATATAAGTGAAGCATGAGAGTTCATCTATTTTCTTCAAAATAAAACCATCGCCGTGCTCAAAAAGATATAAGTGAAGCACTAGAGCAAATGACAAACTACTCCAAAAGATACAAGTGAAGAACAACGAGTAGTTGTATAATTATGTAACTATGTGAAGACTCTCTAACATTTAAGAATTTCAGATCTTGGGATATTATTCAAACAACAAGCAAAACAAAATAAACTAAATTGATGCTCCAAGCAAAACACATATCATGTGGTGAATAAAAATATAGCTCCAAGTATAGTTACAGATAGATGAAGACGAAAGAGGGGATGCCTTCCTGGGGCATCCCCAAGCTTAGGCTCTTGGTTATCCTTGAATTTTACCTTGGGGTGCCTTGGGCATCCCCAAGCTTAGGCTCTTTCCACTCTTTGTTCCATCGTCCATCAATGCAATACTCAAAACTTCAAAACTTCACAACACAAAACTTAGACAAAAATCTCGTGAGCTCCGTTAGTATAGGAAAACAAACCACTACTCAAAGTTACTGTAATTCATTCATTCTTTGTTTATATTGGTGTTAAACCTACTGTATTACAACTTCTCTATGGTTCATGCTTGTAATGCCCAGTATGTGACTATGCCTCCCACGTGTCGAGGCACGACTTAAAGGCATAATCGCATACTAGAATGACCTCAAGTATGGTATCTTTGCACGACTCATGTAAAAGCAGGGATGAAAGTGTAAAATGGTGGTTGGCTTACACTCGCCACGTCACACAATAGAATACATTAACATACATCATCCAAATAACATTAGAGTCCGACTATGGACGAAATCCAAACGAAAGATACCATAAAACAATGCAAGGCCCGGATCATCCTAGTAAGAGCCACTACTGATCCTCGGCATAAGACACATAGTAACGTCCACGCTCTTCATCGAACTCCCAATACAGCTCTGAACCACCACCTGTGTAGTTCTCAACGGTACCTGCATCTGGTGTTGTGTTGAATCTGTGAGCCACGGAGGACTCAGCAATCCCGCTCCCGGGTAACAATACTATCAAAGCCTTAGGTGTGGAAAAGGCTTAAAACAAGGTTGCAACAGCACTAAGCACTAGCTTACGAGTTTAGAGCGAGAAGAGAACAAGTGCCAACGATCGCCAAGTTGATCACGAAGTGATGCTAACTACTCACGGTCAAACATAACCCCACTGTGTTCACTTCCCGAACCCCTTCGGAAAGAGACCGTCACGGTTACTCACGCTGGTAGTGTATTCATGAACATGGTGTCAAGTTATCTACAACCGGATATTAACAAATTCCCATCTGCCACATAACCGCGGGCACGGCTTTCAAAAGATCAAACCCTGCAGGGGTGTCCCAACTTAGCCCATCACAAGCTCACGATCCGCGGAGTCGCGACTCCAAGGTGGGAAGACCCAAGTATTCTCTGAATCCCGTGCTCAAGATATTCCGACAAAGGTAAAACTAATCTAGCAAGACCTCCCAGCGTGCCGAGACCCTGACAGTAGCCGCGCGTATGTAGTCTCAGGCCCCGACCGGATGAGCACAGCGTACGGTGACCAAACCCAAGTTGCCAAGGGGGGTACCGCACACGGCTCTTGGTTGGACCAACACTCATGAGGAGCACTGGCCCGGGGGTGGATTAAGAACTCGGGTTTGCAACGCCCTATGCAAGTTTTAGTTATTAGGCAAATGTAAAACCAATGTTGGGCCTTGCTGGAAAAGCTTTAGCACTGAGCGAGTTATCGAGGGGGGCCCATAAACCCCAACCGTGTTAGGAACACAAAATCAAGGAACATAACACTGGTTTAACGATTCCTAGGATGGCATGAGTGGAACAAAACACCAAGCAAGGGGCTTAGCCTTCCACCCATTACCAATATATAGATGATCTAGTTTAACACTTTATATATTGTGATATCCCAACAATAATAACTTCATCACGAAGCAAGAATCTTCAAATCTTCACCTGCAACTAACAACGCTCTAACAGGGGCTGAGCGATGCTTACGTAGCCAAATAACGGTTTGCTAGGAGGGTGGTTAAGAGTTTCATGGCAACAATAGGAGGGCTGACAAACAGACATAGGCATCGAGGCAATATCTAAAGAGCGAGACATCTAGCATAGGCAAAGATAGTAGTGATATCTCGGTATGGTCATCTTGCCTGTTGATTCCACGGAGGGATCGTAACCTTGCTCCTCAAACTCAGCCTCGGTAGGAACCTCGTACTCCGAATCATCACCGGGCTCTAACCAACACAACAAGCAACACCGGAACAACAATCAATCATCATACAATGCTCAACCACATCATGCATGAACATGATGCATATGGACATGGGAAGAAAAGATGCATGGCCTAGGGTCACAAGAGTGCAATGACATCATAGCAAAACAAGAACACTCACATGAAAGAAACAAGCAAAAGAACAATACTAACAAGTTTATGTAGGTTATTCGAACAAGCACCCAACAAGTTTAAAGGAGTTGGTTAACATGGCAAGGGTGCAACTACGATTACTGCAACATGCTAGCATAATTAAATGGGCTGGAATAACAAACAACAATTTCTAGAAACTCCCATAATTAATTAAATGCATTTGGGACAGATATGAAAAACTTCTGGTATAAAGTTGTCAACCATGCAAAACAACAGCACCATAATATTCTACACATTTTTCCACCCCAAATGCATATAAAGTTTGTTACATTTGGAGTTGTAGATATTTAGTTATGATTTTTCCAAGTTTAAGCATATTTAAAACAAGAACAATTCAAACAGCATTTTAAATGTTTTTAAACATGGCAACAAACTGCATATTCATAATCTACATGAAAAACTAAGCATTTTACATATAAAACTTATTTCCATCAGAGGCACATATCAACAGATATTAAATAAACAAAGAAAAAGCAGAAAAAGAAAACAAAAACAAAAACATAAAAGAAAAACAGGCGCGGAGGTCAAAGTTGACCCAGGCCTATACCAGCCTGAGGCACTGACGAGTGGACCCAGCTGCGCTGAGGTGGCGCCAGTGGGTGCGCGAGTGGGCTGGAGACGGCTGAGAGGCTGACAGACGGGGGCCACTGTCAGTCTCACGTGGCAAAAATGGGGGATTAATTCCCACTGCCCCCGGGCGGAGTCGAACCTGCGTCTGCCCGTTAACTGACTTAGGAACTAGCCACTTGGCTAGCTAAGTGTTCTTGACCGAACACAGGTGTGATGCCTGAAGAAATAACAGAAGGGCTAGCGGCTGGAGATAGCAGAGGCTCGTCGGAGCCGCTCCGGCGACCTAAAGGCACGGCGGAGGGGTGCGGGCAGTTCCTGGGGGAACGCCGCATCCACTCGAAGCACTCGCAAGGCCTAGCACGCACTACATCGACAGCGACGGGCACACGTCAGATCGGCAGCGGCGGAGCTCTACGCGACAGCAAGGGCCTAGGCAGGGTCGGCGGCGAGCGGTGGGCGTGCAGGATCACGCGGCGGAGCTGCTGCGGAGCGAGAGCGGCGAAACGCAAGCCTACGGCGACTAGCTGCGGGTGTGCGACAGCTACAGGTTCAGAACGACACGGGCACCGAGAGCACGGCGACGATAAGGCTACGGCGACGAGCACAGAGGACTTACGGTGATGCAGAAAAGGCAGGGAGGAGCAGGTAGTACCTCCTTACCCTAGGACGGGAAGGAGACGGTGGAGGCGCGCCGGAGAGGAGGACGGCGAGCTCGGAACCCGGGCGCGGTCGGTGTTCGTCGACGACGGACAGGAAGCAGACGGCGCTGCGACGCGAGTTGGCGCCCGATCCGTGTAGTAGGTTAAGTAGACGACGACGCGGAAGGAGTAGGACACGATGCCAGTAGCTGGATCCGATTGGTTGATCGTCGGCGACGACGAGTTGCTCTCAGCTGCGCTCGATGGTTTGCGGGGACAAAGAAGGAGAGAAGGGGAAGATCCCCTAGGAGGAGGCGGCGAAGGAGGAACCCTAGAGGGGCCCGAAGGCTTCTAAAAGGGGGGAGGCGGCGACGGTGGCCTCGGCGTGCGTGACGGCGAGCTCACGACATCGACGCTCTGGAACAAAGGAAAGGCACGGCACGACTGAGAGGAGCAGGTGGGCGTGAGGCTAGAGAGGCCGACAGGTGGGGTTAGGCGCGAGGGAGGGAGACAGTGCGACTGTGCGCCGGCTCGCTGGGCCTACTGGTGTCCAGTTGGGCCGCTGGGGCTACTGCGGATGCGAGCTGCTAGGTGGGCTGCTGCTGCGGGAGGCCCAGGTAAGTCTCTGCTGAACATTCTCATTATCTGTTTATTTAAAATAAACAGTTGATTAGAAGAAAAAAGGACAGGGGCTAGGAGAGGAGTTTGGGAAAAACAAAAATACCCCCAAGCTCCTGGATTTATGCCCTATTTAATAAAATTGGCTTGGACATTTTTAGAGGCAGAAAAATAAAAGGAGTTTGGAATATGGTTCAAACTCTTGTCATTTTTGAACCCAACAAAATCAATTCAAAAAGGCTGAAATTTGGCAGAGAGGGTGTGGACATGGTGCAAGGTTTTTAGGAAAAGAAGGAACATTAAAGGACTAGGCTAGGTGCTTGCAAAAATAAATAAAGAAAGGAAGGAAAGGGAGAAGGAAGAGGGAAAAACAAGGAGGGGGTCTAGGGTTGCAAGGCAAGGCTAAGCACCACACTCATGACAACAACAAGGTGCCTCACACATACACATCAACAAGAAGTAAACTAAGATTCCATGATGATGAAGCAATGCATGGATGCAAAATAAAAATGAAAATGACAATGCAAAGAAAAAATAAAATAAGCTCAAATGACAAGAACCCCCAAGGATAAGGACAAGGATCAAAATGAGAATTGCTTTATTGCCATTATAGGAAAGTATCAGATATGGGGTGTTACAAACTCTCCTACACTACAAAAAGATCTCGTCCCGATATCTAGGACTAAAAGAAGGAAGGATACTCGGAATAATGGTGATCTTCTCGTTCCCACATAGCTTCTCGGTCGGTATGGTGTGACCACTTAACTTTCAATAACTTGATGGACTTGTTGCGGGTTTTGTGCTCAATTTCCTCAAGAACAGCAATAGGGTGCTCATGATAAGACAAGTCTTGTTGAAGATCAATCTCCTCGCGTTCAGGCGTCTTGAAGCACTTGCGGAGTTGAGACACGTGAAACACATCATGAACATTTGTAAAGTTGGAGGGAAGCTCGAGTTGGTAGGCTAGATCGCCTCTCTTGCCAAGAATCTTGAAAGGGCCCACGTATCTCGGAGCAATCTTGCCTTTGATACCGAACCTCTGGGTGCCATTCATAGGAGAAACACAGAGATAGACATGCTCTCCAATGTCGAAAGCCAAATCACGATGCTTGCCATCATAGTAGCTCTTTTGACGCGATTGCGCGGCTTTGAGATTCTCACGTATGACTTTGCACATTTCTTCGGCTTCTGAGATCAAATCATTTCCAAGAAGTTGACGTTCACCAGTCTCGGACCAGTTTTGAGGGGTACGACACTTTCTGCCATAGAGGATTTCAAAAGGAGCTTTGTTGGCACTTGCTTGGAAGTTGTTGTTGTAGGAGAATTCGGCAAACGGGAGACAATCTTCCCGTTTCATACCGAAAGAGATGACCCAAGCTCTTAGCATGTCTTCGAGGATCTGGTTCACTCTTTCGACTTGACCACTAGTCTGAGGGTGAAATGCAGTGCTGAAGCGAATTTTTGTGCCCATGGCTGACTGAAAGGAGTCCCAGAACTTGGATGTGAACAAACTTCCACGGTATGAGGAGATGAATTGAGGAATGCCATGCAAAGAAACAATTCTGGATGTGTATAGCTCTGCCAGCTGAGCTGCGTTGATGGAATCTTTGACGGGAAGAAAATGAGCTACTTTAGGTAGCTTGTCAATCACTACAAAGATAGCATCATTTCCTTTCTTGGACTTAGGAAACCCAGTGATGAAATCCATTTCAATGTGATCGAATTTCCACTCGGGAATAGGTAGAGGTTGAAGGAGACTGGCTAGACGTTGATGCTATGCCTTCACTCTTCTGCAGACATCACATTCATTCACGAATTGGGCAATCTCCCTTTTCTTACGAGTCCACCAATACGATTGCTTGAGGTCTTGGTACATCTTGGAACTTTCGGGATGAATCGAGAGGAGGGAGTCATGTTCTTCATTCATTATGAGCTCCTTGAGATCACCCTTGGGAACCACAATTCTGTCCTCAAAGAACAAGGTGTCTTTCTCATCAACGCGATAGCACTTGTATTTGGGAGTACCCTTAGCAATACCATGTTTCACTTTCTGCACCATAGCATCACTGAGATGGGCCTCACGGATCTGATCTTTAAAGGTAGGAGCAACTTGAAGGTTTGCAAGAAAGCCTTGCGGAACAACTTGGAGGTTGAGCTTCCTGAATGATTCACAAAGTTCAGGCTGGAACGGTTTGAGAAGGAGAATGTTGCAATATGCCTTTCTGCTCAAGGCATCTGCAATGACATTGGCATTGCCACGTGCGTACTCAATGCTTGGATCATACTCTTGAATCATCTCGACCCAACGAGTCTGGGGAAGGTTAAGGTTTGGCTGTGTGAAGATGTACTTCAAGCTCTTGTGATCGGTGAAGATTGTCCACTTTTCTGCCCAACAAAAGATGTCTCCACGTGATCAAGGCATGTACAACTGCTGCTAGTTCGAGATCATGTGTGGGGTAATTCTTCTCATTTGGTTTCAACTGACGAGAAGTGTATGCCACAATCTTCTTGTCTTGCATGAGAACACCGCCAAGACCTTGCAATGAAGCATCACAAAAGACTTCATAAGGCTTGGACTCATCCGGAGGAGTAAGAACCGGAGCAGAAATGAGCTTCTCTTTGAGTGTTTTGAATGCCACATCATAATCAGGAGTCCAGGAGTACTTGACATTGCTACCTCTAGATCTTGCGTTGTATTCCCTTGAAGAGGAAAGGGAGATGCAGCACAGTAGCGTGCGTATTTCCCTCAGTTTTTGAGACCCAAGGTATCAATCCAGTAGGAGACCACGCGCCAGTCCCTCGCACTTGCACAAACAAATAATAACTTCGCAGCCAACGCGATACGGGGTTGTCAATCCCATTACGGTCACTTACGATAGTGAGATCTGATAGAGATGATAATTATATTTTTGGTATTTTTTGGGTATAGAAACAGAAAGTAAAGAAAGCAAATAAACAACGGCGGCAGAAATAGGCTAGTTGACGGGAAAGTAATATGATAAAGATAGACCCGAGGGCCATAGTTTTCTCTAGTGGCTTCTCTCATGATAGCGATATTCTACGGCGGGTAAACAAATTAGTGTCGAGCAATTGATAGAAAAGCGAATAATTATGAGACTTTCTAGGCATGATCATTGTATATAGTCATCACGTCCGATACAAGTAGACCGAAACGATTCTGCATCTACTACTATTACTCCACACATCGACCGCTATCCAGCATGCATCTAGCGTATTGAGTTCATATGAACAGAGTAACACTTTAGGCAAGATGACATGATGTAGAGGGATAAACTCAAGCAATATGATGAAAACCCCATCTTTTTATCCTCGATGGCAACAATACAATACGTGCCTTGCTGCCCGTACTATCACTGGGAAAGGACACCGCAAGATTCAACCCAAAGCCAAGCACTTCTCCCATTGCAAGAACTATCGATCTAGTAGGCCAAACCAAACCAATAATTTGAAGAAAATTGCAAGGATATTATGAGCACACATAAAAAGTTCAGAGAAGAACCAAATATCTTACATTACAACACAATATTACAACAGAATATTACAACTCGATACTACAACAAAGTATGACTCTATATGAATGCCGCCGGGGGTGTACCGGTATGTGCAATGAAACAAGAGTGAGATGTATGAAAATATTATGCATGGTGGCCTTGCCACAAATACGATGTCAACTACATGATAATTCATGGCAATATGTGTTGGAAATATGCCCTAGAGGCAATAATAAATTGGTTATTATTATATTTCCTTGTTCATGATAATTGTTTATTATCCATGCTAGAATTGTATTGATAGGAAACTCAGATACATGTGTGGATACATAGACAAACACCATGTCCCTAGTAAGCCTCTAGTTGACTGGCTCGTTGATCAATAGATGGTTACGGTTTCCTGACCATGGACATTGGATGTCGTTGATAACGGGATCACATCATTAGGAGAATGATGTGATGGACAAGACCCAATCCTAAGCCTAGCACAAGATCGTGTAGTTCGTATGCTAAAGCTTTTCTAAATGTCAAGTATCTTTTCCTTAGACCATGAGATTGTGCAACTCCCGGATACCGTAGGAATGATTTGGGTGTACCAAACGTCACCACGTAACTGGGTGGCTATAAAGGTGCACTACAGGTATCTCCGAAAGTGTCTGTTGGGTTGGCACGAATCGAGACTGGGATTTGTCACTCCGTGTGACGGAGAGGTATCTCTGGGCCCACTCAGTAGGACATCATCATAATGTGCACAATGTGATCAAGGAGTTGATCACGGGATGATGTGTTACGGAATGAGTAAAGAGACTTGCCGTAATGAGATTGAGCAAGGTATGGGTATACCGACGATCGAATCTCGGGCAAGCGCTATACCGATAGACAAAGGGAATCGTATACGGGATTGATTGAATCCTTGACATCGTGGTTCATCTGATGAGATCATTGTGGAGCATGTGGGAGCCAACATGGGTATCCAGATCCCACTGTTGGTTATTGACCGGAGAGTTGTCTCGGCCATGTCTGCACGACTCCCGAGCCCGTAGGGTCTACACACTTAAGTTTCGATGACACTAGGGTTATAGGGAAAGTATGTACGCGGTTACCGAATGTTGTTTGGAGTCCCGGATGAGATCCCGGACGTCACAAGGAGTTCCGGAATGGTCCGGAGGTAAAGATTCATATATGGGAAGTCCCGTTTTGGTCACCGGAAAAGTTTCGGGCGCTATCGGTACCGTATCGGGACCACCGGGAGGGTCCCGGGGTCCACCGGGTGGGGCCACCGGCCCCAGAGGGCTCCATGGGCCAAGTGTGGGAGGGGTCCAGCCCCAGGTGGGCTGGTA
>LR738715.1:16186187-16203681 GCA_902687465.1 Secale cereale | reverse complement strand
CCCACCAGGGAACAAGGCGCCTCCAAGAGGGGAGGGGGGCAAACCCTAGGGCAGATGGGCCCTAGGGCCCAATCTGGTGCGCCCCCCTCTCCCTCTCCCCCTCTGGCCGCCACCCTTAGATGGGATCTAGGGTGGCCGCACCCCTAGGGGTGGGAAACCCTAAAGGGGGCGCAGCCCCTCCCTTCCCCCTATATATATGTGAGGTTTGGGGCTGCCCATAACACGGTTTGACCTCTCTCGCTTGGTGCAGCCCTACCTCTCTCCCTCCTCGTCTCTCGCAGTGCTTGGCGAAGCCCTGCTGGAGTCCCGCGCTCCTCCACCACCACCACACCGTCGTGCTTCTGCTGGATGGAGTCTTCCCCAACCTCTCCATCTCTCCTTGCTGGATCAAGGCGTGGGAGACGTCATCGGGCTGCACGTGTGTTGAACGCGGAGGCGCCGTTGTTCGGCGCTTAGATCAAAATCAACCGCGATCTGAATCGCTACGAGTACGACTCCTTCATCCGCGTTCTTCCAACGCTTACGCATCGTGATCTACGAGGGTATGTAGATGCACTCCCCTCTCCCTCGTTCCTAGATTACTCCATAGATTGATCTTGGTGATGCATAGAAATTTTTTGATTTCTGCTACGATCCCCAACAGTGGCATCATGAGCTAAGTCTATGCGTAGTATCTTGCACGAGTAGAACACAAAGAAGTTGTGGGCGTAGATTTGTCAATTTACTTGCCGTTACTAGTCTTATCTTGATTCGGCGGCATCGTGGGATGAAGCGGCCCGGACCGACCTTACACGTACTCTTACGTGAGACTGGTTCCACCGACTGACATGCACTAGTTGCATAAGGTGGCTAGCGGGTGTCTGTCTCTCCCACTTTAGTCGGATCGGATTAGATGAAAAGGGTCCTTATGAAGGGTAAATAGAAATTGGCATATCACGTTGTGGTTTTGGCGTAGGTAAGAAACGTTCTTGCTAGAAACCTATAGCAGCCACGTAAAAACTTACAACAACAATTAGAGGACGTCTAACTTGTTCTTGCAGCATGTGCCGTGTGATGTGATATGGCTAAAAGGATGTGATGAATGATATATATGTGATGTATGAGATTGATCATGTTCATGTAATAGGAATCACGGCTTGCATGTCGATGAGTATGACAACCGACAGGAGCCATAGGAGTTGTCTTATTTTATTGTATGACCTGCGTGTCACGGAAAACGCCATGTAATTACTTTACTTTATTGCTAACCATTAGCCATAGTAGTAGAAGTAATGATTGGCGAGACGACTTCATGAAGACACGATGATGGAGATCATGATGATGGAGATCATGGTCTCATGCCGGTGACGATGATGATCATGGAGCCCCGAAGATGAAGATCAAAAGGAGCAAAATGATATTGGCCATATCATGTCACTATTTGATTGCATGTGATGTTTATCATGTTTTACATCTTATTTGCTTAGAACGACGGTAGTAAATAAGATGATCTCTTACTAAAATTTCAAGAATTGTGTTCCCCTTAACTGTGCACCGTTGCTAAGGTTCGTTGTTCCGAAGCACCACGTGATGATCGGGTGTGATAGGTTCTAACGTTCGCATACAGCGGGTGTAAGCCAGATTTACACACGCGATACACTTAGGGTTCACTTGACGAGCCTAGCATGTACAGACATGGCCTCGGAACACGGAAGACCGAAAGGTCGAACATGAGTCGTATAGAAGATACGATCAACATAAAGATGTTCACCGTTGATGACTAGTCCGTCTCACGTGGTGATCGGACACGGCTTAGTCGATTCGGATCATGTATCACTTAGATGACTAGAGAGATGTCTATCTGAGTGGGAGTTCATTAGATGAACTTAATTGTCATGAACAATAGTCTAAGTTGTCTTCGCAAATTATGTTGTAGACCAATAGCTGCGTTATAGCTCCCTATTTAATACGATCCTAGAGAAAGACTAAGTTGAAAGATATTGTAAGCAATGATACGGACTGGGTCCGTAGTCCGAGGAGTGTCCTCATTGCTACACAGAAAGCTTACGTCTTTGATGCACCGCTCGATGTGCAAACCCCTACAACGTTGTTTGTGGATGTTGTGAACACCTGACAGACACGTCCTGATGACTACTTGATAGTTAAGTGCACCATACTTTACGGCTTAGAATCGGGATTCCAATGACGTTTTGAATGCCATAGGACATATGAGATGTTCCAAGAGCTGAAATTGGGATTTCAGGCTCATGCCCGTGTTGAGAGGTATGAGACCTCTGACAAGTTCTTTTGCCAAAAAGATGGAGGAGAATAGCTCAACTAGTGAGCATGTGCTCAGAATGTCTGGGTACTAAAATCACTTGAACCAAGTGGGAGTTAATCTTCCAGATGAGATAGTGGTTGACGGAATTCTCTAGACACTATCACCAAGCTACTAGAACTTCGTGATGAACTATGACATGCAAAGGATGGAGATGATCCCGGAGCTATTAGCGGTGCTTAAGACCGCAAAAGTAGAAATCAAGAAGGAGCATCAAGTGTTGATGGTTTAACAAGACCATTGGTTTCAAAAGGGGCAAGGGCTAGAAGGGAAACTTCATGAATGGCAAACCAGTTGTCGCTCTGATGAAGGAACCCATGGTTGAACCCAAACCTCGAGACTAAGTGCTTATATTGTAATGGAAGCGGTCACATGGTAGCGGAACTACCCCAAATACATGGTAGATAAGAAAGCTAGCAACTTCAACAAAGTATATTTGATATACGTGTTATTGATGTGTACCTTACTAGCACTCCTTGTAGTATCTGGGTATTGGATACCGGTTCAGTTGCTATTATTAGTGACTAGAAGCAAAAGCTACAGACTGAACGGAGACTAGCTAAGGGCGAGGTGATGATGGATGTTGGAAGTGTTTCCAAGGTTGATATGATCACCATCGTACACTCCTTCTACCTTCGGGATTAGTGCTGAACCTAGATAAATGTTATCAGGTGTCTACGTTGAGCGTGAATATGATTAGACCATGTTCATTGCAATACGGTTATTCATTTAAGTTAGAGAATAATGGTTATTCTGTTTACATGAATTATACCTTTATGGTCATGCACCCAATGATTTGTTGAATCTCGATCATAGTAATACACATGATAATAATATTAACGCCAAAAGATGTAGAGTTAATAATTATAGTACCACTTTCTTGTGGCACTGCCGCTTAGGTCATTTTGGAAGAAATTGCATGAAGAAACTCCATGATGATGGATGTTTGGAGTCACTTGATTTTGAATCACGTGACACATGCGAGCCATGCCTCGTGAACAAGATGACTAAGATCCCGTTTTCAGGTATAATGAAACAGGCAAGTGACTTGTTGGAAATCATACATACTGATCCAATGAGAATTAAGGCGTGTGGTGGATATCGTTATTTTCTCATCTTGACTGACGATTTGAGTGGATATGGGTATATTTACTTAATGAAGCAAAAGTCTGAAACGTTTGAAAAGTTCAAGCAATTTCAGAGTGAAGTTAAGAATCATCATAACAAGAAGATCATGTTCCTACGATCTGATCAAGGGGAGATTTTCTGAGTTATGAGTTTGGCAATCACTTAAGACATTGTGGAATTGTTTTGCAGTTGAAGCCACCTAGAACACCACAGCGTAATGGTATGTCCGGACGTCGTAATTGAACCTTATGAGATATGGTGCGATCTATGATGTATCTTACCGATCTACCACTATTATTTTGAGGTTATGCATTAGAGACAACTGCATTCACTTTAGATAGGGCACGATATAAGTCCGCTGAGACGACGCTGTATGAACTATGGTTTGGCCAGCAACCAAAGTTGTCGTTTCTCAATGTTTGGGGCTGCGATGCTTATGGCTTCAGCCGGGAAAAAGCTCGAACCCAAAGTGGACAAATACATCTTCATAGGATACCCAAAGGTAACAGTTGGGTATACCTTCTGTCTCAGATCCAAGGACGAAAATGTTTGTCGCTAAGAACGGGTCCTTTCTCGAGAAGGAGTTTCTCTCGAAAGAATTGAGTGGGAGGAAGATAGAACTTGATGAGGTTGTCAAACCCTCACTTCAACTAGAGAGTAGTGCAACACAGAAAGATGTTTCTGTGCAACCTACGACTGTTGAAGAGGAAACTAATGATAGTGATCATGAAGCTTCGGATCAAGTTACTATCGAACCTCGTAGGTCGACAAGGATATGTACTACTCCTGAGTGGTACGGTGATCCTGTCTTAGAGGTCATGTTGTTGGACAACAATGAACCTACGAACTATGGAGAAGCGATGGTGGGCCCGTATTCCGACAAATGGTCAGAAGCTGAGAAATCCGAGATATGATCCATGTATCAAAACAAAGTATGGACTTTGGTGGATTTGCGTGATGATCGGCAAGCCATTGAGATAAATGGATCTTTAAGAAGGAGACGGACGTGGACGGTAATGTCACCGTCTATAAAGCTCGACTTGTGGCGAAAAGTTTTTCACAAGTTCAAGGAGTTGACTACGATGAGATTTTCTCACCCGTAGTGATGCTTAAGTCCGTCGGAATCATGTTAGCATTAGCTGCATTTATGAAATCTGGCAGATGGATGTCAAAACAAGTTTCCTGACCAGTTTTTGTAAGGAAAGGTTGTATGTGATACAATCAGAAAGGTTTTGTCGATCCTAAGGATGCTAAAAGGTATGCTAGCTCCAGCGAACCTTCCATGGACTAGAGCAAGCATCTCGGAGTCGGAATATACGCTTTGATGGAGTGATCAAAGTTTTTTGGTTTATACTAAGTTTGTTAGAAACTTGTACTTACAATAAAGTGAGTGGGAGCACTACAACATTTCTGATAAGTATATGTGAATGACATATTGTTGATCCGAAATAATGTAGAATTTCTGGAATGCGTAAAGGGTTGTTTGAAAGGAGTTTTTCAAAGGAAGACCTGGATAAAGTTGCTTACATAATTGGGCATCAAGATCTATAGAGATAGATCAAGACGCCTAATGATACTTTCAAAAGAACACACACCTTTGACATGATTTTGAAGGAGTTCAAAATAGATCAGTCAAAGAAGGAGTTCTTACCTGAGTTGTAAGGTGTGAAGTTGAGTAAGACTCAAAGCTTGACCACGGCAGATGAAAGAGGAAGGACGAAGGTCGTCCCCTATGCTTTTGTCATAGGCTCTATACGGTATGCCATGCTAAGTACCGCACCTGATGTGTGACTTGCCACATGTCTGGCAAGAGGGTACAAAAGTAATCCAGGAGTGGATCACTAGATAGCGGTCAAAATTATCCTTAAAGGAATAAGGAAATGTTTCTCGGTTATGGGGGTGATAAAGAGTTCGACGTAAAGAGTTAGGTCGATGCAAGCTTAACACCTATCCGGATAACTCTGAGTAGAGATACCGGATACGTATAATGGAGCAACAGTTTGGAATAGCTCCAAGTGGAACGTGGTAGCAGCATCTACGATATGACATAAAGTTTTGCGAAGTACATAGGGATCTGAATGTTGCAGACCCGTTGACTACAACCTCTCTCACAAGCATAACATGATCAAACCCAGAACTCATTGAGTGTTAATCACATATTGATGTGAACGAGATTATTTACTCTAGTAAACTCTTTGATGTTGGTCACATGGCGATGTGACCTGTGAGTGTTAATCACATGGCGAGGTGAAATAGATTATTGACTCTAGTGCAAGTGGGAGACTGTTGGAAATATGCCCTAGAGGCAATAATAAATTGGTTATTATTATATTATCTTGTTCATTATAATTGTTTATTATCCATGCTAGAATTGTATTGATAGGAAACTCAGATACATGTGTGGATACATAGACAAACACCATGTCCCTAGTAAGCCTCTAGTTGACTGGCTCGTTGATCAATAGATGGTTACGGTTTCCTGACCATGGACATTGGATGTCGTTGATAACGGGATCACATCATTAGGAGAATGATGTGATGGACAAGACCCAATTCTAAGCCTAGCACAAGATCGTGTAGTTCATATGCTAAAGCTTTTCTAAATGTCAAGTAACTTTTCCTTAAACCATGAGATTGTGCAACTCCCGAATACCGTAGGAATGCTTTGGGTGTACAAAACGTCACAACGGGTGGCTATAAAGGTGCACTACAGGTATCTCTGAAAGTGTCTGTTGGGTTGGCACGAATCGAGACTGGGATTTTTCACTCAGTGTGACGGAGAGGTATCTCTGGGCCCACTCGGTAGGACATCATCATAATATGCACAATGTGATCAAGGAGTTGATCACGGGATGATGTGGTACGGAACGAGTAAAGAGACTTGCCGTAATGAGATTGAGCAAGGTATCGGTATACCGACGATCGAATCTCGCGCAAGTGCTATACCGATAGACAAATGGAATCGTATACGGGATTGATTGAATCCTTGACATCGTGGTTCATCCGATGAGATCATCGTGGATCATGTGGGAGCCAACATGGGTATCCAGATCCCGCTGTTGGTCATTGACCGAAGAGTTGTCTCGGCCATGTCTGCATGACTCCCGAGCCCATAGGGTCTACACACTTAAGTTTCGATGACACTAGGGTTATAGGGAAAGTATGTACACGGTTACCGAATGTTGTTTGGAGTCCCGGATGAGATCCCGGACGTCACGAAGAGTTCTGGAATGGTTCGGAGGTAAGGATTCATATATGGGAAGTCCCGTTTTGGTCACCGGAAAAGTTTCGGGCGCTATCGGTAGCGTACCGGGACCACCGGGAGGGTCCCGGGGTCCATCGGGTGGGGCCACCGGCCCCAGAGGGCTCCATGGGCCAAATGTGGGAGGGGACCAGCTCCAGGTGGGCTGGTGCGCCCCCCCCCACCAGGGCCCAAGGCGCCTCCAAGAGGGGAGGGGGGCAAACCCTAGGGCAGATGGGCCCTAGGGCCTAATCTGGTGCGCCCCCCTCTCCCTCTCCCCCTCTGGCCGCCACCCTTAGATGGGATCTAGGGTGGCCGCACCCCTAGGGGTGGGAAACCCTAAAGGGGGCGCAACCCCTCCCTTCCCCCTATATATATGTGAGGTTTGGGGCTGCCCATAACACGGTTTGACCTCTCTCGCTTGGTGCAGCCCTACCTCTCTCCCTCCTCGTCTCTCGAAGTGCTTGGCGAAGCCCTGCTGGAGTCCCGCGCTCCTCCACCACCACCACGCTGTCGTGCTGCTGCTGGATGGAGTCTTCCCCAACCTCTCCCTCTCTCCTTGCTGGATCAAGGCGTGGGAGACGTCATCGGGCTGCACGTGTGTTGAACGCGGAGGCGCCGTTGTTCGGCGCTTAGATCGGAATCAACCGCGATCTGAATCGCTACGAGTATGACTCCTTCATCCGCGTTCTTGCAATCCTTCCGCATCGCGATCTACGAGGGTATGTAGATGCACTCCCATCTCCCTTGTTGCTAGATTACTCCATAGATTGATCTTGGTGATGCGTAGAAATTTTTTTATTTCTGCTACGATCCCCAACAATATGACAATATGATGCATGTCATATAAACGGAACGGTGGAAAGTTGCATGGCGATATATCTCGGAATGGTATGGAAATGCCATGATAGGTAGTTATGGTGGCTATTTTGAGGAACAATATGGTGGCTGTTTTGAGGAAGGATATATAGTGGGTTTATGGCACCGGCGAAAGTTGCGCGGTACAAGAGAGGCTAGCAATGGTGAAAGGGTGAGAGTGCATATAATCCATGGACTCAACATTAGTCATAAGAACTCATATACTTATTGCAAAAATCTACGAGTCATCAAAACAAAGCATTAAACGCATGCTCCTAGGGGGGAGGTTGGTAGGAGTTAACCATCATGCGCCCCCGACCTCCACACAAAGGTTGACACTCTACAAATACCTCATGCTTTAACTTAGTCACATAACGGTTCACCATACGTGCATGCTACGGGAATCACTAACCTTAACACAAGTATTTCTCAATTTCATAATAACTCCACTAGCATGACTCTAATATCACTATCCTCATGTCTCAAAACAATTATCAAGAATCCAACATCTCTTTCTATTCAACGCACTTGATGTGAAAATTTTACTACATTGACGTTGGATGTCTATCATGTGAAGACTAGTTTCTTTAGCCTAAACACATTACTATGCTATTTTAATAGACTCTCAAATAGATCTAAGTGAAGCATGAGAGTTCAACAATTTCTACAAAATATTACCACCACCATGCTCTAAAAGATATAAGTGAAACACTAGAGCAAAAACTATTCAACTCAAATGATATAAGTGAAGCACATAGAGTGCTCTAACAATTTCTAGGCCATATTTAACTCTCTCAAATAGGTGTGTCCAGCAAGGATAATTGTAGCAAACTAACAAGCAAAGAATCAAATTATACAAGACACTCCAAGCAAAACACATAACATGTTGCGAATAAAAATATAGCTCCAAGTATAGTTACCGATGGATGAAGACGAAAGAGGGGATGCCTTCCCGGGGCATCCCCAAGCTTAGGCTTTTTTATTATCTTGAATTTACTTGGGATGCCATGGGCATCCCCAAGCTTAGGCCTTTGCCACTCCTTGTTCCATAGTCCATCAAATCATTACTTAAAACTTGAAAACTTCACAACACAAAACTTAGAAAAAAATTCTCGTGAGCTCCGTTAGTAAGAGAAAGCAAACCACCACTCAAAGGTACAGCAAGTAATTCATTCTTTGTTTATATTGGTGTTAAACCTACTGTACTCCAAGTTCTCTATGGTTCATATCCTCTAATATTACTCATAGATGCATCGGAATAAGCAAACAACACGCGAAAAATAGAATCTGTCAAAAACAGAATAGTCTGTAGTAATCTGCTGGGTTCGCCTACTTCTGGAACTCCAAAAACTTCAAACTAAATTGTTTAATTTGCGTAATTTGTCTACCAATCAGCAGCAAAAAGAATCAACTAAAAATCATGCTCCAGTAAATCTGAAGACTACTTTAGCCAGCGCTAACGATTCTGTTTTTCACAGCAAGATCAAATAAACTTCACACAAGTCTTACCAAAGGTTCTACTTGGCAAAAATACTAAACAAAACGTGAAACCACATCTAATCATAGGCTAGATGAAATATTTATTCCCAAACAGCAACAAAATCAAAAAACATAAAATTGGGTTGCCTCCCAACAAGCGCTATCGTTTTACGCCCGTAGCTAGGCACGATACAAGATAGATCTAGGTATTGCCATCTTTGGTCTTCACCCTTTTAATGGTGTCCAGCTCGAATCCGGGAGGTTCTTTGCGTTTCCCTTCATATTCATAAATCTTAAGATCTAAAGCATCCAACCACTTATTGCAAAGATTAATCAACATATTCATGCGGTGGAGATTCCCACTAACACTCTTAAGAGGTTTAAGAGATTTTTGTAATATTTTTGTTACTTTGCGAATTTTGTCAAAAACTTGCGTCCCTTCCGGGGTTGAGTTTGACTCCTTTTGGGGAGGTAGTGTTCCCACTATTCCCTCTATGATTTCATGCGCGAAACTAGGATCAACTTCGATAAAATTTACTTTGGCAATGCAATCCAAGAGTTGTCTATGAGACATATTCAGTACAACATAAAAATTGCGAAGCAAGATTCTAAAATTTACTTCTAAGGTGCACTTACGATAAGATTCCATCATCCTAAACCAAGCATCTTTTAAGTTTTCTCCTTGCCTTTGCTTGAAGTGAAGTACTTCAAACTCGGGAGACAAAGGAGCGGATAAGGGGCTAGCCATAATGACAAGCAAGCAAGCGGCACACGAGCAAACAAGAAGCAAGCAAACGAAAAACACACGCCGGAAGAAGGGCGAATAAAACGGCAAAGGTGAAGTGGGGGAGAGGAAAACGAGAGGCAAATAAATGTAATGCGAAGGATAAGGGTTTGTGATAGGTACTTGGTATATGACTTTTGTGTAAGCCTCCCCGGCAACGGCGCCAGAAATTCTTCTTGCTACCTCTAGAGCTTGCGTTGTATTCCCTCGAAGAGGAAAGGGAGATGCAGCACAGTAGCGTAAGTATTTCCCTCAGTTTTTGAGAACCAAGGTATCAATCTAGTAAGAGACCACGCGCCAGTCCCTCGCACTTGCACAAACAAATAAGAACTTCGCAGCCAACGCGATAAGGGGTTGTCAATCCCTTTACGGTCACTTACGGTAGTGAGATCTGATAGAGATGATGATTATATTTTTGGTATTTTTTGGGTATAGAAACAGAAAGTAAAGAAATCAAATAAACAACGGCGGCAGAAATAGGCTAGTTGACGGGAAAGTAATATGATAAAGATAGACCCAGGGGCCATAGTTTTCTCTAGTGGCTTCTCTCATGATAGCGATATTCTACGGCGGTAAACAAATTACTGTCGAGCAATTGATAGAAAAGCGAATAATTATGAGACTATCTAGGCATAATCATTGTATATAGGCATCACATCCGAGACAAGTAGACCGAAACGATTCTGCATCTACTACTATTACTCCACACATCGACCGCTATCCAGCATGCATCTAGTGTATTGAGTTCATACGAACATAGTAACGCTTTAGGCAAGATGACATGATGTAGAGGGATAAACTCAAGCAATATGATTAAAACCCCATCTTTTTATCCTCGATGGCAACAATACAATACGTGCCTTGCTGCCCCTATTGTCATTGGGAGTTCATTAGCAAACCCGGAGAAAGCACGGACATTGGACTAGGCAAAGCTTGCCATGGCATATCATGTGACAATGCAAAAGGTCTTGATATGAAAGAATGTGATGCACCTAAATCAAACAAGACTTTTGCAGGAATAGAGTTAACTGGAAGATTACCAATTATCACATCTGAAGAATTCTCTCCTTCAGCTGCATTCATCAGATTCACTCTTGCTGACTTGGAATTGTGCTTGACAATAGCAGTGCTGACAGGTGGAGGACGCGGAAGGCGCCTTGGGTTGGGACACTTGTTAGCATAGTGACCCTTCTGGCCACACTTGTTGCAAATCACTTCTGAGAGAGGCCGGTGATAAGAACCACTTGATCTTGAAGTTTGAAACTGAGGCTTGGACTGGTTGCTTGGGTTGGGTGGGTGGGAGAAACCACGGCCACCTGAGTGCTTGTTGCTGTTTGGAGGACGGAGCACTGGAGGAGGCGGTAGCCAGAACTTCTGCTGCTTGGCAACCACTTGGGAAGAAGAGGAGGAGTGAACAGCATCTCTGATCCTCTTTTTGAAAGCTTAAATCTTGAGTTGAGCTGCCTCTTGCTTGGGAGCCATATTGTAGAATTGGTCAAATTCATACGGCTCGAACAAGGTGAGAGCTAGTTGGAGTTCATCCTTCAGACCACCATGGAACTGATAAATCTTGCTCTTGGCATCGGGGATGTCTTGCTTGGCATAACGAGCAAGATTCTGGAACTTGACATTGTATTCATAGACGGACATGGTGCCTTGCTTCAAGTTGCGGAATTGCTCACGCATGCCTTCAATGACACTGGTTGGAATGTGGTGAGAGCTGAAATCTTTGCAGAAGTCTGTCCACCAGATCTCACGTCCACCTCTGGAATCTTTGTACTGTTGCCACCAATCAGCAGCTTGATCTTTGAGTTGGAAAGTGGCAAACTTGACATAATCCTCTGGTCTCACGTTACTACATTCAATGTGCTTTTTGATGTCTGTGATCCAGTCTTCAGCATCTAGCGGATCCACACAGTAACTAAACGACTTTGGTTGGTTTGCCAGGAATTGGTTGAGAGTCGCAAAGTGAGGTTGATTGAACAGATTGCCTTGGCCTTGGTTCCCATGATTGCCTTGATTTGCTTGGTTGGCTTGAAAGTTATGCATCATTTACATAAGCATCTGGGTGTTCTGGTTGGTCGCTTGCATAATTGCTCTCCATGCCTCAGACGGAGGAGGAGGGGAAGGAGGACGTTCAGGAACACGCTCTTCTTCACCCTCTTGGTTAGGGTTGGGAACCATCTTAGGAGCCATCTTGAATGAGATGACAACTATTAGCCATTGATGGAAAATATATAAGCTGAATCAACGGCTAGAAATTGCAACATAAGTCTTCACAAGAACATTCGGACAAAATGAACGAATGAATTCCACAGTATAATGATACAACAATCTTCTCGAGAATCCACTTGTGAGAACAAAAGGTAATTAAAAACAACAAGGAGCAGATGGAACAAATACATGATAGAAGCTTTGTCCCACATGTTCGTGCTGAATGCTCATGGAACGTGTTACAAAAAGGGTGTTGCAATCCCCGGATCAGCATAACCAAGGACCCTGTAAGATGCAACGCCCAGTTGGCCCAATTGGAACAACGCCCATGAAACCTCTTCACTCGATGTTGAACCCCAAACCTCATACCATGCACTCGTTGGAAGAATGCCTACGAGCTACTAGAAGAACCCACCTATTAATTCCCGAAGGTTTCCGGTTATGCAATCAGGTGTTGGGGGTACAGGGGAAGCACCGCGCACTCAACTCTAATCCTACATCCAGCTGTATCCATCCTTCAACACATAACCAGTCATCCTCGGAATCCGTTTACCTCGGACCTTCGAAACGCATCCGCTATACAAGCTGTGGCAATACTGCTGAACTATCCCACCAGTACTGGGTGACGTCGGGGTTATCTCACCACTAACCGCATAGAAGAGTTTTCGATGTCGGCCGTCTTAAGTATTCTAGAACCATTGCGATACACTTGTGACGACAACACCTCGGAGCTCAAATCCCCGGGACACTGGCACAACCCCTAAATGACAGGAGGCATCGAGAACAATGTTCTCGTCACAAAGATATCGGAACAATCCAAACAATACTCGCATGGTCCTAAAAAAATAGTGAATTTTTTAGAGTAGAAGAGATAGAACAACGTCAGGAGTCCTCACCAGAGCGATGAAGGGATGGGGAGTAAAAAGAAATCATACACTCCGATATATATAGGACTCAAAACATTTTTATGTGTGTGCCTAAACTCAACCGTCAATGATTCGATCAATCAGGGGGGCTCCTAGGTCGGAGAAGGCTCTGATACCAACTTGTAATGCCTAGTATGCGACTATGCCTCCCACGTGTCGAGGCACGACTTAAAGTTATAATCGCATACTAGAATGATCTCAAGTATGGTATCTTTGCATGACTCATGTAAAAGCAGGGATGAAAGTGTAAAATGGTAGTTGGCTTACACTCGCCACGTCACACAATAGAATACATTAACATACATCATCCAAATAACATCAGAGTCCAACTACGGACAAAATCTAAACGAAAGATACCATAAAACAACACAAGGCCCGGATCATCCTAGTAAGAGCCACTACTGATCCTCGGGATAAGACACATAGTAACGTCCACGCTCTTCATCGAACTCCCAATACAGCTCTGAACCACCACCTGTGTAGTTCTCAACGGTACCTGCATCTGGTGTTGTGTTGAATCTGTGAGCCACGGAGGACTCAGCAATCCCGTTCCCGCGTAACAATACTATCAAAGCCTTAGGTGTGGAAAAGGCTTAGAACAAGGTTTCCGCAGCACTAAGCACTAGCTCACGAGTTTAGAGCGAGAAGAGAACAAGTGCCAACAATCGCCAAGTTGATCATGAAATGATCCTAACAACTCACGGTCAAACATAACCCCACCGTGTTCACTTCCCGAACCCCTTCGTAACGAGACATTCACGGTTACTCACGCTGGTAGTGTATTCATGAACATGGTGTCAAGTTATGTACAACCGGATATTAACAAATTCCCATCTGCCACATAACCGCGGGCACGGCTTTCGAAAGATCAAACCCTGCAGGTGTTTCCCAACTTAGCCCACCACAAGCTCACGATCTGCGGAGTCGCAACTCCAAGGTGGGAAGACCCGAGTATTCTCGGAATCCCGTGCTCAAGATATTCCGACAAAGGTAAAACTAATCCAGCAAGACCTCCCGGCGTGCCGACACCCTGAAAGTAGCCGCGCGTATCTAGTCTCAGGCCACAATCGGATGAGCATAGCGTACGGTGACTGTCAGGGATATGGTTAGTAGGTATAAACCGGATATTGTAAACCAGCTTAGTTATATTGTACTTGGTTTTACTAGACTACGGCCCATGAGATTTCAAGGCCCATGTATAGAAATACGGTTTGTAAACCGCCAAGAGATGTAACTTGAGAGATAAGAAAGAAAGGGCCGAGACCGAGGCGGACACGATTATGAGCCGGCCTCGGGACTCTGTAAACCGGACCAGGCGTCACCTCTATATAAAGGGATGACCCGGTACCGGTTCGAGGACAAGCAACAATCAATCGGTCGAGACGCAGGCAAAGCGAATCCGCTCCCTGTAAAACCGACGCCCAAGCAATACCAAACCAACTAGACGTAGGCTTTTACCTTCTCGAAGGGGCCGAACTAGTATAAATCCTTTGTGTCCTTTGAGTGCCATGAATCCTTTCAAGCTAGCCCGTGCGATGGTTCCATCATCAAGTCCGCTAAACCGGACATCTGCCGTGTTAATTCCATGACAGTTGGCGCCCACCGTGGGGCCTGCGCACGATGGTTTCGAGTTCTTGGAAGGCGGCTCCCAAGGGTTAAAGGGTTACGCAGTCGGCCGGATGACCAAGAGTCGTCGTGGCCGGATCTACATCGACGACGCGGGTTGGGGACCGGAGGCCGATTCGATTGAATACGGGTACCGGGTCCCCTTCGGCAGCATCCAAGTCTTCATCGGCAAAATTGGAGAACCGGGACCTGAGCCGGACACCTTCCCCAACATCGTCGAGCCGGCTCAGCGTGCGAGGTCGACCCGGATTCAGCCTGCCATGAAGCATGTGTTCGTTGGAGCGATTCACGGAGGCCAAGCCGAGGACGGGTCGGAATCTGATGGTGCAACCGTCGTCTATTCAGATGACGAGTCTTCATCCGGGGAAACTGAATCTCTGTATCAGTTGCGGGACGGCCGGTCTGAGGGCGAGTCCGATGGAAACAGTATTCCGGACCCCTCCGGCCCGCCAAACCGGGTGGCGGTCTTCATGGCCGGTTCACAACCCCCGACGAACGGAACAACAGCGGAGGCTGGTGCAGGGGGAAGCGGTTCAAATCCCTCCATTACTGCAGTTCTATCCACCTTGATCGAGGAGTTCACGGCTAAAGCAGTGGAGGTCGTGGCTCCAGCAGACAAGGCGCAGCATGATGCAGTGCTTCTTCAGTTGAAAGCCCGGATCGATCAGTTAAAAGATGATTTAAAGGCAGAAGGGGAGATGTTAGCCATAAGACAAGCAGAGTTGGATGATCAAGCTTTTCACTTAAGGATGGAGCAGGCTTCTGTGGAAGCAGTAAGGGGGCGCAAGTATTGGTCCCGCCTACCACCGGGTTACGAATCGGCGAATTTGTTCAAAACACCTGGGGCTGGGGCCAGTAATAATCCGGTCCTAAACCGGAGAAGCCCACCGGCTCGGGAGGAGCCGGTTCAGCAGCCCGCACTACAAGAATACCCCTTATAAAGCAACGCACAGTCTACAACATTTTAGCTATACGTTGTAAAATTCACAATAGATACGCATATTAAAGGTTGCAGATATGCGTTGCAGATTAGATTTGCATCCCTTACCCTATCGTGGGACATATGCAAAAAAAACAGGAAAGGAGAGAGGGATACGCGAGAAACAGATCCCTCGATGCAAAAAAAAGAAGAACAGGAACCGATAAAAAAAGAACAGGAAAGGAGAAAGGGATACGCGAGAAACAGATCCATCGATGCCCCTCCTCTCTCCCAAATCGCCGGCACCAACCGCCTCGTCACCCTCCTCCTTCCACCTCGCCGCCGGCCCTCCCCTGCCCTCCTCCCACCTCGCAATTCTCAAGGCTACCGGATCCGCCGCATCACCCACCCACCAACTTATCCCTCTCACATCCCATCTCTCTCTCTTGATGCACCTCCTCGTTGCGCCACCTGCGGCGGCTGATTCAGGAGACGTCCGGCGAATCCCGCCATCGCGATGCGCAGCCCGATTTCCCCTCACACCGCGGCGCCCTCCGATGTGGCTAGATCCGGCGGTAGCGGCCACCAAAGCCCACCCGCGACTTTCCCCCGATGGCTAGGGTTTCGGGCGTCGGCTCCGGCGCCGGTGGCCATGTCGTCCTCTCGTCGGTGAGTGAATCCCCTCCCCTGGCTTCGTCCTCTCTCTCTTCCCCTTTCTCTAACCCCCGATTCTATTGCAGCTATACCTGTCAAAATAGTTTTGCCCTTCTGCAATTCATTGACGAACACTGATAGGCCTGCAGACCGACTTTCGATCTCCATCGATTTACATTTATACACTGATTGCTATTCTATTAAATTAGTAATTATTAGATATCAATGGAGCGTCAAAATTTTAAAAAATTCTTATACTCTGCTAAGTGCTAACTCATCCATCCTTGATAGATGAGTCACAAATCCTTTCGTTTTTTTATGTAAAGAAGCATTACTTCATATATGTGGAACCCATATTAAATAGTCTATTACAAGAGTTACAATATGTAAGGAGGGATCCAGTGATAATTGGTCTCTGTACTGCAGTTTTGATGAGTTACTAATCAAAGTTTTTGTTGCAATTTCACACTGTTCAGGAGTCTGATGGTCAGGTTATTTAGGTGGAGGTAGTAGCTTTCTAATGGTGGCTTTCACGTCCAGCTCAAATACTAGGACGTGGACCTGTTGGGGAAAGCACTTACACCTTTGTGTTTAGTGAGCAGGTGAATTAATAATCCACATTGTTTCTTCTATGATGTTGCTTTGATGCTGTTGATATGACTCAGAACACTGATAAATAAGATAGTACACATTTTCTTTGTCATTTGGTTATGTAATTGTCCTCTCATACACTGGTGGAGGGTAGTGGAGGCGAAACTGGGCCACGACCCCCCCCCCCCTTTCCAAAATTACAAAAAGAATTTTATACTAGGTATATTCACTACTCTAGCACAGACCAGGAGATAATGCCCAGTAGCAGTCTAGGAACAGCGTCCATCCCTGATTCTCCACGGCTCCGATAGACTGCTACTGCAGGGCTAGATCACTACCAGGCAACAGCTATGGTGAACCATCACCTGCTGACATGATTTGAGCAACCGACCATTGCGAACTCGTTCGTTCGTCTGATGACCTCCTTGGCTCCTCCTCTTTATCGACTTGTCTATCCCCTTCTTATCGGTTGGAGGCTTCGAGCTGTACGCCGCTGACACCGGCAAGCCACCACGCCGGACGGTGGACGCACCAGCACTACTGAGCACTGGACCTTAATCCTCTTGCTGGGTTGCGGCTCCTTGTTGATTGAAACCAAACGCCTTGGACACTGCTGGTTGGTGCTCCGTGCTTGCCTTGCTAATTGCTTGGTTAGTTTACTACAGAAAGTGTATGTCCTATTTTTTGATTCGAACGGAGACAGTAACTGAGAAGCGAGGTGTGATGATAATTTATTCATATAGATGTCCACTACATC